>CM042240.1:35028569-35660653 GCA_023566225.1 Romanogobio albipinnatus | reverse complement strand
ACCACTTTTTTATATTTGTTTGAAAGATGTTTAACTCAGTTTGCATTTTTAGTTCAGCTTGCAGGCTGTTCCAAAGCAGTGTACCTTGAACCGAAAATGTGGATTGTGCAAATTTAGTTTTCCTCTTCGGTACTTTGCAATTCCGATTGGATGCACCACTTGTGGTCATCCCCTTACTATGTTGTTTTGTTACTAATTGGCATATGGTATCTGGAGCAGGATTGTTTATACATTTAAAAAACATTTTAATAAGAGACAAATTTATAAAATTTTCAAAGCTAAGCAGACTATACTTTTGTAAAATATTACAATGATGCCATCTAACTGGTTTCTTGTCCAAGATTTTTAGCTTTTGTTTATATAGAGATGTAACCGGTTTGAAAAACCTGACTCCAGGCAGTCACACAATAAGATAAATGTGAGAAGATCATTGCATGCATGTATAACATAGCTGCCTTTAGGGGTATATATGGCCTAATCAAATAAAAACAATTCAAGTTTGTTCTGATGGTCCTACACAACCTTTTTACATGCAGATCAAATTTTAATTGAGAATCTAGAATAACATCTAAATATTTAAAATCATTAACTGTCTCTATTGCCTTTTGATTGATATTAATTATAAAACCATTCATTTCCTTCCTTCTAATTGAAAAACACATTGAGACAGTTTTTGAACAATTCAAGGTCAGTTCAAACAGTTGTTTTGCAGCCACTGTGACACACCAGTCATTTCATGTGTTAATATATCTGCAGCCAAGCGTGGAGTCTGTGCTGATATATAAATGACTGTCATCTGCATATAACTGACATTTAGTTTCTGTACAACAATTTGGTAAATCATTGACATACAAGGAAAACAACAGTGGACCTAAGATTGACCCTTGAGGGAAACCCATCTCATTGTTTTGTAAAGATGATCTTGAATTATTTATCTTAACACACTGATCTCGAGATTCTAAATATGATATGAACCAATTGATTACCTGCTGAGAATGGGGGGAAAAATGGGTCATAATTATTGCATAAATATTAATGATAAATATTAAAAAAATATTAAATATTAAAAAATGTATATTATTGAAAAAAAATATATTTCATTGATTTTACTCAAATCTTTTTTATCTTAATCCCGCCCTCCGGGTAATTTTTGACCCAAAGGTCCTGAGTGTGACCCATAAATGAAGAACCCCAGAGAGTTAAACATGTTCATTTCCAGAATTTGTTCCTGATCAAACTGTTCTTATTTTACAGCACGAGTCTTCAATACTAGAGAGCATTAAGTGCTGGGATCTTCTCTCAAAGGTCCACAGAATGGGAGTGGATCTTCTTTACTCCAATATGGAGAGTCTGCTTCCTCTGCCAACTTGCCCTTTACCGCAGTCCACCCTCAAATCACAATCAGCATCAAACCCACAGTCCCAACTTGAGCAAGTACCTCATAGTGTGAGGTTAGAAGTTTTGGAAGAGCCCTCTGATGACGGTAGTCCCCTTAAATTGTCCTCCAGAATGAGGGGGCGCAAGAAGATGGGCAATAAAGACGTTTTCCAATCTGATTCGGAGTCGGAGGAAGACTTCCTATCACTGCCAAAAACCAGCAGAGATTCTGCTCAAAGCACTAATGCGGAAGTAGCCAATCTGTCCGTAAATGTGCCTGAATCTGCACCGATAAAACGGAGGCACATTGTGTTATCTGAAGCCGAAAGAAAGAAGAGCATGCCAGTGACACATTGCTTAAGCAGTTTAGCAGAATATATGGACCACATGTCCTTCCTGGACTCCTCATTGCACTACCAGCCTTTGCAGGCAGAGGGTTCCTGCAGACCGCAGGACTTTGGCTGGACCGGTGCAAAGGTCAAGAGCGGGTTGACCGATGACATTCGGTTAGAGTCTGTCAGCCGGTTAAATAGTGTCAGTGTCGATGAAATCCACGCTGCATTGGGGCATTTGAGTTTTAGGAAGTGCAAGGCTGTAGTCTCTGAGGCCTGGGGCAGAGCACAGCAACTAGAGGAGGAGATCAGAAGAGAGGCAGAGGAGGAGCTCACCCTCCCTGTGGCTCCACACAGAGATGGCTTCAGCCTTGCTGAAGTCACGCCTTGTGAACCAAGGTGAGAATTCCGCCTCTGTTTTTCTTTTACTTATACTTCATATAATCCACAGCTAGGTCATGTATCAAACCCTCAATAATACATTGTAACAAGAATAAATATTAACCTACATGTTTTACTGCATCATATGTATGTATATGTATATATATGTACTTTTTTTTCCCCTCTCTTTCTGGGCTACACCTAAGATATGTGCTCTATTTAATAATCACATTAAATCCCGTTACTCCAAAATATGAGAGGATAATTAGGTCATAATAAAACTAAGTTGTAAACAGTGGCTCATTGTGGTTAGGGAGTTTTCGTGCTTAATATGGTTAAAATAGTAATATGTTATTAATATATATATATATATATATATATATATATATATATATATATATATATATATATATATATATATATATATATATATATATATATATATATATATATTATAATTTTTTTTTTTTTTTTTTTTTTTAAATGTTTTTATTAATGTTGGTTAATAAAACTACAGCTGTTCATGTTAGTTTACAGTGCATTAACTAATAATAACAAATGCAACATTTGATTTTAATGTGTTTGTAAATGTTAAAATTTACATTTAAAGGGTTAGTTCACCCAAAAAGGAAAATTAGCCCATGATTTACTCACCCTCAAGTCATCCTAGGTGTTTATGACATTTTTTTTTCAGAAGAATAAAATTGTAGTTGTATTAAAAAAAGTCCTGGCTAATCCAAGATTTATAATGGCAGTGAATCGTTTATGAAGTCCTGAAATCTATCCATCATATAACTGCTCCACACGGCTACGGGGGTTAATAAAGGCCTTCTGAAGCGAAGTGGCACGTTTGTGTAAGAAATATTTAAAACCTAGGACCTAGGATGACATGAGGGTGAGTAAATCATGTGATCATTTTCATTTTTGGGTGAACTAACCCTTTAACTGAGATTAGTTCATGTTAAATAAAGTAAACTAATGAAACCTTATTGTAAAGTGTTGACAAAATAATATATAAAATGCCATGCCAAAACTTTCCTGAAAGTTTTTTTCACTAAAGTTTAAATCAGACATGCTATTATGTATTAATGCTCTTAAACCTGAAGGTTGGGAGATGAGGATTGTGAAACTAGTGTAATGACAGTCTTTGGAAAACCCCAAAAAATCACTGTAAATATAACACAAATTATTCAATATACCCGTTCCTAGTCTCAAGATGTTTTTACGTATCCACTGACCTCTCTTTAGCCTGCGAGGCGGTTAATACACAATATACTGTAAGATTGTGTTCATTTTGTTTTATACAGGGTGATGGAGAGGAGAAGTGAGGTGATGAACTCGGTGCTCTCCACCATGTCAGCTGGTATGCTGGGAAACCGGGCAGCAGTGGCTCTGGACTACCTCCCCTCTCTACGCACCATCTGTAGGTCAGAGAGACTGAAGGAGCAGGGAAAGATCAAACGCAGGTAAGAGTTATAAGATACTTTCAGACCATCTACAGTGCACTCATGTCATTAGTGGTTACAAAATTACACATTTAAAAGAACTGTGTGACTAAAATAAAAGGACTACAAAGTGATGGAAATTGATTATTTAAGATATATGGGAACCCTGTGACAAGTTAAGAGAGAAATGTTTTGGTTCAAAATAGTCAGCTCAGCTATACTATTGACCACCAGCGCGATCACTTTATGATGCACTTTATTTATGACTTTATGATGTGGTTGGAACGGCAGCACTGTTGACCAGCCTGAAATGTCTCTAATGCATGACACACCCTGTCCTTTGTTATGCTCCAAATGTGAGATCATTTCCAGTTATTCAGATACCACACTGTTGACCCTTGACAAGGGGAAAGCCCTTGACACACTGGGCACATTTCACAAGTTAAGATTACACCCTACATTTACAATAGGCAAAAGAGTCACGAAGAAACCACCATATTTGATAGCCTAACACGGTAATCACAGTTTTACTGCCTCAACTTGCATCTCATAAATATAGCATTTAGTACCTGATGCATTTGTTTTTTTGCTGGGCTGTCAAAGAGGTGTGAATTTTTAATAAGTCATAGTGCACAGGTCTAAAAAAATGCTGTGAAGGGACAGGATGTGGCTTTTGCAAAGCTTAAATATGGCATGGGGTCACAATTTAACAGAGGAGGTTTTGTTTCTCTTGTTAATATTCTTGTTCATGTTAAATATAAGGTTTAAAAAAAAAATTTGTCAACATTGTTTTGTGGACTTGTTTTAAATGATCACATTTACTTGTAAAGATCCACATTTAACAAAATGATCATAGTGTTGTTTTCCCTCCCACTTTTACAGGTTCTTGCACTATTTGGATGGTATACACTTCACTCTTCCTAAAAGCACAGTGGATTTCCTGGCCTCCGAGTTCCCTTAAATTACATGCATTTTCAGGCAGCCGCTTAAGGGCTGCTGTTAAATATGCATTTGTACAGTAATATATACTCAGAAGGAGTGTGTGTTTTTTATGTTTTTGTAGACATCACATATTTGTACTGATATTTTAAATTTGCTGATCATTTATGTTTTGTATTTTGTCATGCATTCCAAAATCTTTTATCAAGTAATAAATGTGCATTTGCTATTTGCCAGCAAACATGTTTTTTTCAAAATATGTATGTAAATTGCAAGAGCTCTGTAAACATGATGGTGCTATTGGAATTTGTGTACAGGTTGTGTATGATTTTTTCCCCCCTATCATATTTCATATTTTATCACTTTTTCACTTCCACATCCCTTAAACCGGACGGTTTTAGTCCACTTGAATCCAGGAAGATATCTGTATACCTGTTAAACCTGAAAATGCAACATTTTTGTTTTGTATGCAGTTTTAAGTGTATGACTGGAGTAAATGTACCAGCTTGCAAGAATATTGTAGCTGTTGGCACCTATGATTTAACCTGATTATAATCAGTTATATCAGTCTTGATAATCATTCTCATGTTTTGTTTGGTACAAACAATTGTAATATTCTAACCATATTAAGCAGGAAAACTCCCTATCCATATTGAGTCACTGTTTACCACCTGGTTTCATTGTTACCTAATTATCCTCTCATATTTTGGAGTAACGAGAGTTAATGTGATTATTTAATAGAGCACATATCTTAGGTGTAGCCCAGAGTTTGTTGTTTTCTAGAGGAAGTGAACACGAAGAGCTTTTTAGTAACCGAGTGCTTGCGGAAGACCTCGCCAGCGAGTCCAGCTGCTGAGAGACCGCCGAGCTGAAGCGCAAATGAGTTTCGAGTCAGACGCGACCGGAGCGCAACACGTTTAGGTGACTGAATGAAGGTAAAATGAAACCGCACCTTCCTGGATAAACCTTTCGTACAACGCAGATAATAGGTAAAACTACGGCCTATATGTTTTTTTAAATTATTTCGCCTATGGCAAATCGAGAAAAGAACAAGAAGACCCTTCTAGAATTGGTGAAGCTGCCAGAGAATAGCTACTGTGCTGACTGTGGAGCTGCAGGTACAGTAACAGCTATTGTCATAGTAGTTATTTGTGTACTTTTATTTGGTATGTAAGTAATTAGAAAGTTCTCACAATACTTAGACGCACTAATCACAGTTTAAAGTTACAGTTCTGTAGGAAGGCTATTCATAGTGAAAGCCATGACTCATGAGTAAGCTTATTGTCATGGTTCTGTGGCTTCTAAACAAACAACATTTGTTACGAAATCGGTAGCATTTAGAGTCTATTCATACCGTAGTTGTATTTATATAACATTTCTTTAGAATGTTTTGACAAAGAATGGTTGGCAGGGTTCCTACACACATTTAACCCAAGCATTTCCATGTATTGGTGTGACTTTTCTATATGGTAATTTAGGGTTTCTAACTGAATTGAAATTACTCTTTAAAAAAAGTCTTTTTCTAGCTGATATGTAGAATGAAAAATATGTTGTATGTAAAATATTAATGTTTATTTTCCATGGCCTTCCCTGGAAATCACCATTTTAAAATTACTTGAAATTTCATGTTTTCCATGAATGTGGGTTGTTTATCTATTGTTTGACTCACTAACTTAATAGATCCAGACTGGGCTTCATGTACACTGGGAATATTTGTTTGTCTAAACTGTTCTGGCACTCATCGCAATCTTCCTGCAATAAGTCGTATCAAATCCATACGCTTGGACTTCTGGGATGATGAGCTTGTGCAGGTAAAAATGAGCTTGTGAACTCAAAGTTTGAATGATAAGATATTGATTATTACATGTTACATTTTGCATACTCACTGTATAACATTTTAGAATCTAGTGGTTACATTAAGTCATGAATGTGAACCCTAACAACATTGTGTTTCCTTTCAATGCGCTTTCAATTCGGACGAGAAGTTCATGAAGTCCAATGGAAACCTTCCTGCCAAAAACTTCTATGAGAAATTTGTCCCTGTCTTTTATTATCAGCCCCAACCAGATGATTGCGAGTGAGTAGCACAGGCTCTTCTACTTGACTGAAAAGCCAAACTAAACACAATTATTTACAACTGAAACACTTTAAACACCTAATGGAACAGATATCTGATTTGGGAAGTTTAAAAAAAGGGCTGATCAAGCGAATATCTTACTGGCAAGAAAAACACAGTGTACTATTGTTGATCACAGTAAGAGGAACTACTGATTCCACAAAAAGAACCATGCCTTTGATTCAGTCAGATATGTTCTCGATTCTTAATATGCTTCATTGCACATGTATTTGTTGAATATATGCATATATTCAACTAAAACAGTACAATCTACATATGTTATAAAATAATATTGCAAGTGCACTATAAACTGTATATATGTATGACATTTATAGATCAACTAACTCCAGCATGTAGCACAACAAAATGCATTATATGTATATATCTTTATAGGGTCCTTAGAGAACAATGGATTCGAGCCAAATACGAAAGAATGGAGTTTACAGAGAAAAATGCAGAAAGACCCTACACAGCAGGTAATCCATTTCAGTTCCCAAATGTTTTCTTTATTAAACTCCATATTTTAAATCAGTATAGTGTAGTAAAGTGTATTGTTGAAGAAAATCAGATTGACTGAGCAGCAGGTTCCAAATGACCCACACTTGAATCCTAAAAATGACAGATTAATAACTGATATTATACTTGATGCATTCAGCTTGCATCTTAGTTTGTTTACTTAAGTCTGTTCTATAATATTAACAACAAATAACATTAATCTTTCAACAAAATTTGTCGCCTGTCTCTAGGTGTCTTTGAGGGCATGCTGTGGAAGAAAGGAAAGGATAATGGACAGTTTCTCGAGAGGAAGTTTGTTCTTTCAGTGCGCGATTTTACCCTCAAATACTTCAAGGAGGATGTGAGAAAATACTTTTTTTTTAAGCTATGAAGTTTGTGCACCATTTAGAAATGATTTGTTTAAATTTGTTGTAAAACACAGCACAGACTGAGAATAACTATGACTTTTAAGACCAATCTATGCATTAATCATATCTTTTTAACACAATATTTGCTCTATTTTAAAATATTTGCCTTTGTTTGGAAAATGAATCAAATGAAGTATTGGGTGCACAAATGAGTTGTAGACATTTATTAAATAATGTCTGTGCTTGTCAGGAGTCTAAGGGGCCAAAGGCTGTCATTTCTGTGAAGGACCTGAATGCAACCTTCCAGCCTGAGAAGATAGGACATGCTTACGGCCTTCAGATCACCTACTGCGTGGATGATCACACCCGGAACCTTTTTGTTTACCATAAAAATGGAAAGGTATTGGCTTTTTTCCTGCTTTATTCCAAAGAATTGTGCAACTGTAGTGTCCCTCATGTTTGAACTTAACGAGTTTCAAAGGCAGCTTATACACAAAAGAGTACACTAAACTACGCTTAGAGTATGCTAAAGAGTACACTACTTGTAAACTTGTACACTATCTGCTCTGTAATTCCTCCATTTTAGGAAATCGTCAATTGGTTTAATGCCATTAGAGCTATTCGCCTCGTCTACCTGAAAACAGCCTTTCCTACAGCTAATGATAGAGATGTAAGTACATTTTGTATACTTGGTTTTGACTTACTACAGTACCATGTGTCTCCTCAATTTGCATTACATAGCTTTTGAATTTCTCAAAAACTGTAGAGCCTTCTCCTGTTGTAGCTGCGCTAACATTGCCACATAAAAGGAAGTTCTGTAAGTTTCCCCTTTTCCAAGTGATTTTACTTCCTAAAACCATCAACAGCTAAATGCCTGCCTTCTCTCCAATTTCACAACACGAATTATGGTCAAATAAACACCCTCCCACTACAATGTTAACAGGACCCGGAAAGGGTTTTTTTTTTTTTTTTGGTTAGTTGCTGCATCTCTAAAGAAGAAAAGCATTTATTGTAGTTGGTTAGCTAACAGAATGCAATATGTGTAGTATATTTCAATAGTTTTCTAGTCTAGTCGAGGAACAAATTGTTCTGTGATTAGTGCATCATCACTGAAAATCACTGTAGATGTAAACTTCAATTATATTTGTATTCTGTAGTGTTAGCAGCATTATACAAATCAAGTTTCAATTTGTGGCTTATTGGTGAGTCATCCAAAATAAAATAGTACAAAATAATATTATAAGTCTACTAGAAACATGATTGAAATTTAATCTAAATATAACCGGCGCCATGACGAGTGCTGAAATCTCTAGCTGATACCATCTGCATTGGAATCCAGCAGAGTAAACATCAGCCTCCAACAAGTATTGCCTTTGTCATGGAAAGAGAAAGACCTCAGGTGAAGCGCAGGGCCTCAGCTGCCTCAGATCCAGGGAAGTTTTCGGAACACATTGCAAAGACGACACTCAGATCAGATTTGGACTAAACACCTGACTGTTCTAAGTAACTGTCCCCGGGAAAGACCGGTTGGTGGAAGCCCATAAGCATAAAAGGGGAAAAATCCTCGAGCTGGTAGAGGAATTTAGGAGACATGGTCGGAGGGCCTTTGCAGGGCGGTTGCAGAAAAGGAGAGCCACCAAGAACATAATCAAGGCTGCAGAAAAAGGGTCGAGGTAGTTGTGGATTTAGAAGGGTTAGCCATGGTGTAGTGCGCCACTTAGACACAAGCTGGGACTCATCGGGTGAGGGTGTCTGATGATCTAAGACCCGAAACACACCACGACCCTGAGTTCATCACCCATGATGTGTCCAAGAAGCACAAGTTGGTGTCTCAATAAACTAACCAAAGCACTGTGAAACATTTGTTTAAAAAAAATTACCAGCTAGGGTTAATAATTTCTTTATTATATTGACTGTAAAACTCTTTGCCATTGTTTTGTCTTAAGCTAATACCATGGATAACCAGAAACTACCTGAAAGAGGGTTACATGGAGAAGACTGGCCCTCTGGTAAGTTTTTCCCCCCACAAATGTTCTCTCCATTTTCATTATTTGCGTATTTTAAAAAAAAAATCTAGATTTACCATTATAGCAAGGTATTTGTAGTTGACTTTAAATTGCACAAACATTTAAGGATAAATCATGCTATTCTTGTAAAACACTCCTCAAACATCACTACATGCATGCCACTGTGTGTACATATCTGTATATTTTCAACATCTGTATAGTTCTGCGTATTCTGTGTATTACAGTTGTTGGTCATATAATTAGAATATCATCAAAAAGTTGATTTATTTCACTAATTCCATTCAAAAAGTGAAACTTGTATATTATATTCATTCATTACACACAGACTGATATATTTCAAATGTTTATTTCTTTTCATTTTGATGATTATAACTGACAACTAAGGAAAATCCCAATTTCAGTATCTCTGAAAATTAGAATATTGTGAAAAGGTTCAATATTGAAGACATCTGGTGCCACACTTTAATCAGCCAATTGACTCAAAACACCTGCAAAGGCCTTTAAATCATCTCTCAGTCTAGTTCTGTTCTACACAGTCATGGGGAAGACTGCTGACTTGACAGTTGTCCAAAAGACGACCATTGACACCTTGCACAAGGAGGGCAAGACACAAAAGGTCATTGCAAAAGAGGCTGGTTGTTCACAGAGCTCTGTGTCCAAGCACATTAATAGAGAGGTGAAGGGAAGGAAAAGATGTGGTAGAAAAAAGTGTACAAGCAATAGGGATAACCGCACCCTGGAGAGGATTGTGAAACAAAACCCATTCAAAAATGTGGGGAAGATTCACAAAGAGTGGACTGGAGCTGGAGTCAGTGCTTCAAGAACCACTACTCACAGACGTATGCAAGACATGGGTTTCAGCTGTCACATTCCTTGTGTCAAGCCACTCTTGAACAACAGACAGCGTCAGAAGCGTCTGGCCTGGGCTAAAGACCAAAAGGACTGGACTGCTGCTGAGTGGTCCAAAGTTATGTTCTCTGATGAAAGTCAACTTTGCATTTCCTTTGGAAATCACAAGAACTGACAAAATGTCAAATGTGTACCTTGAATGCAATGTAAGTCGCTTTGGATAAAAGCGTCTGCCAAATGCATAAAAATGTAAAAATGTAAATCAGGGTCCCAGAGTCTGGAGGAAGAGAGGAGAGGCACACAATCCACGTTGCTTGAGGTCCAGTGTAAAGTTTCCACAGTCAGTGATGGTTTGGGTGCCATGTCATCTGCTGGTGTTGGTCCGCTGTGTTTTCTGAGGTCCAAGGTCAATGCAGCCGTATACCAGGAAATTTTAGAGCACTTCATGCTTCATGCTGCTGACCAACTTTATGGAGATGCAGATTTCATTTTCCAACAGGACTTGGCACCTGCACACATTGCCAAAGCAACCAGTACCTGGTTTAAGGACCATGGTATCCCTGTTCTTAATTGGCCAGCAGAAAATCTATGGGGTATTGTGAAGAGGAAGATGCGATATGCCAGACCCAACAATGCAGAAGAGCTGAAGGCCACTATCAGAGCAACCTGGGCTCTAATAACACCTGAGCAGTGCCACAGACTGATCGACTCCATGCCACGCCGCATTGCTGCAGTAATTCAGGCAAAAGGAGCCCCAACTAAGTATTGAGTGCTGTACATGCTCATACTTTTCAGTTGGCCAAGATTTCTAAAAATCCCTTCTTTGTATTGGCCTTAAGTAATATTCAAATTTTATGAGATACTGTCGGTACTGAAGTTTTGTGGACAACAATGGGGGTAAGAGACCTCAAATATCTAACTGAACAATGCAAACGTCATGACACTACTGAGATGACTGACTTTAATCAGAGAGTCATTGAGAAATTTGCTGGCCAGAAAGAAAAGAGAGCAAAATTTATGGTCAAGTAGTCAATATGCTAGTCTGTTGTTGCTGTTTTCTTTTGTTTTTCCTTTCCTCATTCAATTATATGTGAGAAATTAATGTGTAAAAAGATAAAAGGGAAGACACTGTTTTCTCTTTAATGCCTGAATTTAGTCAACATGCATCTTGATACTGCCCCCCCCCCCCCAATTATATGTAATAAATGAATATAATATACAAGTTTCAATTTTTGAATGAAATTAGTTAAATAAATCCACTTTTTGATGATATTCTAATTATATGACCAGCACCTGTATGTAACTAATGTTTCTGGATTGTGTTTTATTGTGGTGCTGTCTAAAGGAAAGTGTGGTATAGCTTGTAGGAGAAATGTGACAAATACGTTTTGGACTTTAAACCTTCGAAATTTATTTAGTCAACACATCTCTGACTGTTTGTTTATGTTGAACAGCAGCGAGAGCCATTCAAGAAAAGATGGTTTATCTTGGATTCCCTGGACAGGAAACTACTCTATTTTAAAACACAGCTGGTATGTATTGCATTACTTATTTCCTTTGTTGGCTGTTTTGTCAGTTTCATGTGTCTTAAAACTTGAAACACATGATAAGTGTCTAATACATTTAAAAAGATTACTTCTACATACATTTTTGGTTTTAATATTGTGAATTTTCTTTTTTATTATTTTTATTCTAAAGGATGCCATTGAGCTTGGGGTTGTTTTTATTGGCTCAGAGAATCATGGGTATTCAGTGAGAGAGTGTGTCCCTAAAGGGACAAGAAGCAACAAATGGAAGTGTGGGGTAATTGTGGAGACGCCAGATCGGCAGTTCGTCTTCATGTGCGAGCAGGAGCGAGATCAAAGGGAGTGGGTGGAGGCCTTGAAAACCGTCATCTCGAAACCTATGATGCCCCAAGATTACACCAGTAAGATTACACCACTGTCTATCAAAAGTGTTAATTAAATATAACAAAACATATCTGAGTTGGTAAAAAAAATAATAATTCTCTACCTCTTTTCAGCCGAAGCCAATATCCGTAGGCGGAGGTGAACACACTGGCTGGATGGGATAATAAGCTCAGAGCACAACACTCTACTGTAGACACATGGACTCTGTCACCAAATCTAAATGAAATCAAACCAGATATCCAGGGTGAATAAAGGTTAACGTTTGAGTCCCAACAATTATTAACTCAAAGGGAACCTTGGAAGAATGTCACTTTTGGGCATTGTTTCTAACAAGCAGTTAAAAAAAACATATTCCCACTTGGTGCATTTTTGGATGTGAAACCAATCTGAGAAGATTGCAGGTCAGATGTGGATGGAGTAACTGATTGAGCTCTCTGAGGAGCAGAAAGGATATGAAGATGGATAAGATCTTGCTCAATACATGACCTTCTGAGCCTTGACCAAGAAGTGAATCTCATCTTAGGCCTATGAGAGAGAACTGAACAAGACACATGCAGGATCTGCCTGAGACACAAAATAGAAGCTAAAAATAAGGAATTATGACTTTGCATAAATGGATAAATGCAAGTGACATAAAATGTGTGATGAAAATGATAATTGTAGAACAGCTAGGTTGTTTTTGGACACTTTTTGTTTTTCTGATACATATGGGCGACTGAACAAAGTTGAATTATGTTGATGTGCATATTAAAATATATCTTCTATCATCAATACTACGTTTTTAATACCCATGTTTTCTGTTACAAAGTTTTTTGTTTCATTCAATTTCAAATTTCTTCACAGATAGTAACTTTAGCAGTATGTTGCTAATGGTATTTAAGTATATGTATATATTTAAAATATGATGCATAATGTGTTTATTATTTATTGTGAAGTAATAGCAGATAATAATGACTCTAGAAGTCATAGTTCTCAGCAAAGTACTGTGGAATATTTTTAGCTTAGCAAGCAGGCTCGAACTCGAAGGCTGGGCCGGTTTTTCTTTCAGCGGGGGAAAGGTGACAGTGACACGCGTTTCCTCTCCAGTCCTACAGAAGGCGGTATAACATTATAACTGCGAATGGTAATCAGAAAATGTCGGCGCAAGGAGATCCGCAGTTGTCTGCAGCTGCGTTCCGTAGTTGCCGGTTATTGGAGGTCAGCCGCCTCTGGCGTGAGCTTGAAATGTGAACCCAGAAATGTCATGAAGTGAATCTGAAGAAAGCAAGCAGTGCCTTCATATACGCGGAGACGCTTTGACTCAATGGCATGCCTCTCATCTGTGTGTTAAAATGGTGCGAACAGCAGTTTAATACAGACAGAAGCTGATCCGTCCGTTTTGTCCTACACAGGCCTGCGCTATTACATATAGCGGCAAGATCAATGATCTACGACAAAGGACTTGTTCAATTTTTATTTCGACCACATTAAAGTTGCAACGATGAGAAAGGACGTGAGGATATTACTAGTCGGAGAACGTAAGTGAATTATTTCAATGTTTTCCAGTTTTATTATCTGTGTCAACTGACTGCAGTTGCTGAATTGATTCGCATGCCTCTAGTTAGTCAACACGAGCTGCTTTTCACTATTATTATGTGCACAATAAACTCCTTCCATTCTATGTTTATGATTTTATTTTTTACAAAAACATTTTCAGCCATATTGGACAATAAATTGGCAAGTGACACAATGAAAGGGTTTGACCCAGAGATGAAATAAAGGCTCTGTACATGCTTTTAAATGTTGTCTAAACTGATTTCAGTCATCCAACAAGTTATATTAATCTACGTGCATGTCCATTGAAAGAACTGCAGTTTTTAATTATAATTGACCAGATCAGCAAATCCTGATGACACTCCCATCATTAATGTTTTGTTGTCCATTTTAGTTAGTTTCACCCTTGTTTATCAGGGTTATTTATAGCAGTTTTAGGAGTAACTCTCACAGACTGTAGGAGCTGCCAAACTTTAGATGGGTCAGCCAGAATAGTACGTGTCCATGTAAACGTACTGCTCACCAATGCCAAACTATCAAGCTTCAGAGCCAAGACAGCTTAAGTCATAATTTATATTTTAACATTTCAGCATCCTACAAGTATTAATATTCAGATAGTAACTCCAACACCTTGAGAACATAACATACTGGTCATGATATCAGTACATTTGTTGGTTAAACATTATTTTAAGGTGTCATTGTTACAGTGTAATTATATATTTAAGTACTGAGTAATATTAATTAACTACATGCACTTACTATAGGGTTAGGGTAGGATTAGGGTTTGGTTGACTGTTAGTTGCATGGTATTATGCATAATTTACTGTTAATACCATGATACACACAGAGAAAAATGTGTCACAATTGTACCTTTAGAGGTACCTTTAGGTTACAAATCTTGACACTACAGGCATGTTTCTGGAAATCATTTAGTGCTATGAATAGATCTAGAACCCAGTGGTGACTTTGGAATACTTTTCTTCACAGCCAAAGTGGGGAAGACCTCTCTGATCATGTCACTCGTCAGTGAGGAATTCCCTGATGAGGTACTCATTAAACTAACTCAGTCAAAGGGCCAGTTTTATGCATTGCATTAGTGTGGTGTTTCTCACTTGTATCTCGTTGAAGGTTCCTCCTAGAGCCGAAGAGATCACGATTCCTGCTGATGTCACACCTGAGAGAGTGCCCACTCATATAGTGGACTATTCAGGTAATGATGCATGACCACTTATCTCTGTATGATGAGATTCATATAGCCTGCATCACTTATGTAAATAACAATTTGCAACTTTCTACTGACAAGGTTAATCCTCTGGTGTTTTATTCTGTGCTTTCATTTTTTTTTTTTATTCTACAGAAGCAGAACAGTCAGATGAGCAGCTTTACCAAGAAATATCAAAGGTAGGGCTGCTTTTAGTCTCTTTGATAACAGAATTTAGTTTGATTTTGTTTTATTCACCTCCCTAGAGTTTTCTCTCTCTGCACAGGCCAATGTTATATGCATCGTATATTCAGTAAACAACAAGAAATCGATCGAAAAGGCAAGTGTTTTTTCCTTGTACGCCAGACAAATTTTTTTCCCAAGCCAAATACATTTCTTGATATTTAACTTCTGATAGTTTCTGAAAGCTTCTGTTTTGTGTTTTATTGGCTTCCCTGTAGGTGACAAGTCATTGGATTCCCCTCATCAATGAAAGAACGGATAAGGACAGCAGGTGTGTGGCTTCCTGCCAGGTTCTTGGAGGCATCGGGTCTCTTGAATGCGCTTTTTTGCTCTTTATTCTCTCTGCCACAGAAAGATGTGCCTTTTGATCGATTATAACATAATATAATGTAACCGAGTATAATTTAACATAATTATATAATATATATAATAATACAGGGAGTGCAGAATTATTAGGCAAGTTGTATTTTTGAGGATTAATTTTACAACATTAATAATTAAACAACAACCATGTTGTCAATGAACACAAAAAACTCATTAATATCAAAGCTGAATATTTTTGGAAGTGGTTTTTAGTTTTAGCTATTTTAGGGGGATATCTGTGTGTGCAGGTGACTATTACTGTGCATAATTATTAGGCAACTTAACAAAAAACAAATTTATACCCATTTCAAGTATTTATTTTTACCAGTGAAACCAATATAACATCTCAACATTCACAAATATACATTTCTGACATTCAAAAACCAAACAAAAACAAATCAGTGACCAATATAGCCACCTTTCTTTGCAAGGACACTCAAAAGCCTGCCATCCATGGATTCTGTCAGTGTTTTGATCTGTTCACCATCAACATTGCGTGCAGCAGCAACCACAGCCTCCCAGACACTGTTCAGAGAGGTGTACTGTTTTCCCTCCTTGTAAATCGCACATTTGATGATGGACCACAGGTTCTCAATGGGGTTCAGATCAGGTGAACAAGGAGGCCATATCATTAGATTTTCTTCTTTTATACCCTTTCTTGCCAGCCACGCTGTGGAGTACTTGGACGCGTGTGATGGAGCATTGTCCTGCATGAAAATCATGTTTTTCTTGAAGGATGCAGACTTCTTCCTGTACCACTGCTTGAAGAAGGTGTCTTCCAGAAACTGGCAGTAGGACTGGGAGTTGAGCTTGACTCCATCCTCAACCCGAAAAGGCCCCACAAGCTCATCTTTGATGATACCAGCCCAAACCAGTACTCCACCTCCACCTTGCTGGCGTCTGAGTCGGACTGGAGCTCTCTGCCCTTTACCAATCCAGCCACGGGCCCATCCATCTGGCCCATCAAGACTCACTCTCATTTCATCAGTCCATAAAACCTTAGAAAAATCAGTCTTGAGATATTTCTTGGCCCAGTCTTGACGTTTCAGCTTGTGTGTCTTGTTCAGTGGTGGTCGACTTTCTGCCTTTCTTACCTTGGCCATGTCTCTGAGTATTGCACACCTTGTGCTTTTGGGCACTCCAGTGATGTTGCAGCTCTGAAATATGGCCAAACTGGTGGCAAGTGGCATCTTGGCAGCTGCACGCTTGACTTTTCTCAGTTCACGGGCAGTTATTTTGCGCCTCGGTTTTTCCACACGCTTCTTGCGACCCTGTTGACTATTTTGAATGAAACGCTTGATTGTTCGATGATCACGCTTCAGAAGCTTGGCTATTTTAAGACTGCTGCATCCCTCTGCAATATATCTCACTATTTTTGACTTTTCTGAGCCTGTCAAGTCCTTTTGACCCATTTTGCCAAAGGAAAGGAAGTTGCCTAATAATTATGTACACCTGATATAGGGTGTTGATGTCATTAGACCACACCCCTTCTCATTACAGAGATGCACATCACCTAATATGCTTAATTGGTAGTAGGCTTTCCAGCCTATACAGCTTGGAGTAAGACAACATGCATAACGAGGATGATGTGGTCAAAATACTCATTTGCCTAATAATTCTGCACTCCCTGTATATAATCAGTATTGAGATGTCATGTACAGAAAAAATAGATGCACTGCATCTTTGAATAAATATATTTACATAATATAATTATGCAAATATTAGATGACCATATGCTAAATAAATACATGTAAATAATTATTTGACAGGCTGTTATTGTAAGTACAGCAAACATCATTAAACAATTACAATGTTTCCATGAACTCTCTGTTCTTTATTAATTTTATGACTTTTTACTTCGTCTTCCCCATGAAGATTGTCCTCCTGCTGATTGGCAAAAAATAATAATAATCCATGTACTTCCTGCGTAACAATTACTGCTTGTTCGGAATTCTGTTTGATGTCACATTGGCCCACAGAAATTTACCTTCAAGGATTGTGTATGAAGCTGTAAAATATTTTGAATCAGTTTTTCTTGTCACAGAGTACCATTGATCCTCGTGGGGAATAAATCTGACCTAGTGGAGCACAGCAGCATGGAGACCATCCTACCCATCATGAACCAGTACTCAGAGATTGAGACCTGCGTGGAGGTGAGAGATGCTCTCAGTCTGAAAATGTGCTTCTGGACTAAATGTATGTGATGACGTGCTGTACATGCCTCTCCAGTCTAAAGGCCTGTACACACCAGGACGAATATCGCGTGCGCTTATCGCCATCGTTTTTCTTGCCGTTTTTCGGCGCGTCTTGAGTGTTCACACCCAAGTGATTTTCACTGGCGATGCGCCGAGTAAACGTGCACATTCAGTAGATAGCACTCCCGGTACACAAGGTGGTGCTGCGGCACTTTACACTTCTGACACTCGCTTGTCACACAGAAGAAGAAGAAGAGAGACAGTATTTACATGCTTGCCAAAACCATAGACATATTATGTCTATGGCCAAAACCATTCACACACTTTTTGCTAACTGGCAAGCAGCATTAGCAGCTCCATCTTCTTCTTTGTGTACTTACTACTTCTTCGTCGTATCAATGTGTGCTCGGCAAGACCGTTTTGTGCTTGAGCGCCACCAAGTCGTGTTTTACTGTCACTTCAGCAGCTCTAGGCACGTGAACAAAAGCGCTGATCTCATTGGTCGGCCAGTTTTTAATGCGGCACGTCAAAATGAAAAAAAAAAAAACGAACGAGGCGTTTTTAAAAAATGACGCTTTTACGCCTGCCGTTTTGCGCGTCTATGTGCACACTCACATTGGCGCCCTTTGTTTAGTCACGAGGCGTTAAACGTCGGCGATAAACGTGCATGAAAATAGTCCTGGTGTAAACAGGCCTTAAAGCCCTGCACGGGCCTCAAATCTAGGCCCTAGCCCGGCCATGGTGTCCGACAGCTTATCAGAATTCTCGGCCTGACTGGAGCCTGTTTAAAAAAAAAAAAAAATATTATTACACACTACTATTGCAGCTATTAAAATAGTTCAGTTTTGTTTTTAATATCAGTAGTTATATTTTGTTTCTTAAGTAAATTTAGAAAAATGTTTAGAGCATTTTTTGTTTGTTAAATTAAAGTTTTAGTTTTTTAAAGTGACGACCAAGCTCCAGCGGCTGACAGTGAGTTAACCACATGTTTGATCAATTTAGCCTCTCAAATCAACACTTGACTTGCCTATAAAATCCATAGATATAAAACACTTCAAGCATCACAATGTTAGTTCAAACGTTTACCATCCCACCACCACCACCACCACAGTAAAAAGGCATTTCTGACAAGCTGAGGCAGGCTGCTGCTCGCAACGACGCTTGCAAGCCAAACGGGCTATACAATCCAAACAAATAAACTAAATAAATAAAATAAAAAACATGCAGGTGGTCTTACTCCTCTCCACAAATTGAATATAAATACGATCTTCAATTCCCGTGCTATATGCACATTTAACGGAGTTAACGTCAACGAAAGCAAAAGATATAAGCTGCATATTATTCATCATCAGCTAATTTAAAAATCAATTACCACAATAGGAGAAAGAGCGACATAAGCACTGGTAAGGTTATTTAGTCTTAATAGTTTTAATGAAGATTATTGTGTTTTTGAGCATCTAAGACTTAGCCTATTTTCAGTTTCATTTACGGCGATTTGCATGTTGGCTGGCTTTACAAATTTGCGGCAATGCATGTTGCAGTAGTGCTGTCATATCTGACTACAACATGTCACACGTTTATTTTTTTAAATAACTGGAGTAAAATTTGCCTATGTTATTTAAACAACCAGATGCATTTACACTTGTCCAGTTTCGTCTGAAATACGTCCCAGACCACCTTCTGAATTGGTTTGTTTGAGTGATAGAGCTTAGATCGGGCTCAAAAAATCAAGCCCAACCCTACCCGAGCCCGTGCACGTTGTGTCCGAGCCCTGCCTGGCCCGACACATTAACTGTAATGATAAGCCCGAGCCTGATTTAAACCCGACCATTTTTTAATACGTGGGTGTTCTGAGAACAAGCCTGTAATGAGTGAAGCGGACGGGTGTGACGCTCAGCTCAATAGTCCGCTCTATGAAGGCGCCCGCTCATGAACCACTCACTGGTAAAACAACGCTCGCTCAAATCCCGCTCAGATATGACATGCATCTGTACTGTAAACTATGTATTTTGTTTAATATTTATGTTTAAATATTATAATGTTATTTTAATTTCATCATGAAAAGTGCAAAGATGCGAGTGGGTCAGAAATGATTTTGGTGGTTATTATATTTTGTTTAATATTAAGTTTTGGGACCCACTTTATATTAGGTGGCCTTAACTAATATGTACTAACATTTTAATTAATCATTTGATACAATGCACTTATTGTGTACATACATGTCTTTACATTGTACTTACATTTTTTAATATACCTGTATGTAATTACATCTGTAATTTCTGTAGTTACATTTATAATTATATCAAATCAAATCAAATCAAATCACTTTATTTGTCACTCTACATATGCACAAGTGCAACAGTAGGTGAAATTCTTAGGTGCAGTTCCGAGCAACATAGTAGTCATGACATGACATGTACAACATTTAAGCAACAACAGATTACACATCTGATGCGCACACAATTACTCACAGCACAGTATACACTACAATAAACAATAAATAATTTACACAATGTGAGTGTAGTTCTCACAGCTTTAAAACAATATACACATACTTACAATATACATATACTTAAAAACAATATACACTAAACATACATTAAACAATAACAGTATACATTAAGCTATAGTAATAATATACAATGTACAGTATACAATATGTTCACAAATTGAAGTCCAAAGTGCAATAGATGCTGTATGATAAATAAATGTGTATATAATGTGTGTGTATCTACAGTGGGTTGTGCTGAGTGATATTCTGTCCAGTGTGTGTTATGATCCTAATGGATCAAGAGTTAAAGGAGTCTGATTGCTTGTGGGAAGAAGCTGTTCTGGAGTCGGCTGGTGCGTGTTCTAATGCTGCGGTACCGTCTGCCTGATGGCAGCAGTGAGAGCAGCCCATGGCTCGGGTGGCTAGAGTCTCTGATGATCCTCTGAGCTCTCTTCACACACCGCCTGGCGTAAATGTCCTGGAGGGAGGGAAGCTCACCTCCGATGATGCAGCTGGCCGTGCGCACTACCCTTTGCAGGGCCTTGCGGCTGCGGGCGGTACTGTTGCCGTACCAGGTGGTGATGCAGCCAGTCAGCAGGCTCTCTATGGTGCTGCTGTAGAAGCGTGTGAGGATGTGGCGGCTCATTCCAAACCTCCTCAGCCGTCGCAGGAAGAAAAGGCGCTGATGAGCCTTCTTCACAATGGCCTCGGAGTGGACGGACCATGAGAGTTCCTCTGTGATGTGGACACAGAGGAACTTGAAGCTGTTGACTCTCTCCACCGGTGCTCCATCGATGGTGATGGGGCGGTGTTCTCTCTCATTCCTCCTGAAGTCGACCACCAGCTCCTTGGTCTTGCTGACGTTGAGGGAGAGGTTGTGCTCCTGACACCACCGTGTCAGAGTGTGCACCTCCTCTCTGTAGGCCGTTTCATCATTGTCGGTGATAAGACCTACCACCGTCGTATCGTCAGCAAACTTGATGATGGTGTTGGAGCTGTGGATTGCCACACAGTCATGTGTGTACAAGGAGTACAGGAGTGGGCTGAGAACACAGCCCTGAGGGGCTCCAGTGTTGAGAGTCAGTGATGATGAGATGTTACTGTCCATTCTGACCACCTGGCGTCTGTTTGACAGGAAGTCCAGGATCCAGCTGCATAACAGGCTGTTTAAGCCTAGAGCCCGGAGTTTAATGTCAAGTATGGAGGGCACAATGGTGTTGAATGCTGAGCTGTAGTCCACAAACAGCATTCTCACATACGTGTTCCTCTTTTCCAGGTGGGAGAGAGCAGTGTGTATTGTTGATGAGATGGCATCATCAGTGGAGCGGTTTGTGCGGTATGCAAACTGCAGTGGGTCCAGTGAGGGGGGGAGAACAGAGCAGATATGGTTTCTGACTAGTCTCTCAAAGCATTTGCTGATGATGGGGGTCAGAGCAACAGGACAGTCGTTTAAGCAGGTGGTTTTTGACTGCTTAGGTACAGGCACAATGGTGGACGTTTTGAAGCATGTGGGGACCACAGACAGGGAGAGGGACAGGTTAAAAATGTCCGTGAAAACTCCAGCCAGTTGGTGCGCGCACGCTCTGATCACGCGGCCGGGAATGCCGTCTGGACCCGCTGCTTTACGGACGTTCACCCGCCGGAAGGATCGGGTTACATCCGCTAAAGATACGGAGAGTGCACTAACCTCTGTATCTTCAGCCGCGAGCTCTCTCTCCGCGAGGGCGGTGTTAGTTCCCTCAAAGCGAGCATAGAAGGTGTTGAGCTCGTCCGGGAGAGAGGCAGCGGTGTTCACGGTGGAGTTTGTGTTCCCTTTATAGTCCGTGATGGTGTTAATTCCCCGCCACATGCTTCTGGAGTCGGTGGTGTTGAACTGTCCTTCAATCTTGTCCCTGTACTGCCGTTTTGCTGCTCTGATGGTTTTCCGGAGGGCATAACTTGCTTGTTTATGCTCCTCCGCATTACCGGAGTTAAAAGTGAAGGTCCGCGCATTGAGTGCCGCGCGAACATCCCCGTTTAGCCACGGCTTCTGATTTGGGTACAGCCGAATTGTTTTGGTCGGAACAACGTCTTCTACGCACTTCCTGATGAAACACGTTACGCTATCAGCGTAAACCTTATACTGTTGACAATTCCCTTACACCTAACCCTACCCTTAAACCTACCCATACCACCACACCTGTCCCTAACCCTACCCGTAACCTCAATATCAGCAAAGGTGTTTTGCAATACAATATAAACACAGTAAGTACATTGTACTTATTTTTTGATGTAAGTACATAGTAGTTAAGGCCACCTAATATAAAGTGGGGCCAAGTTTTGTTTTGTATAAAGCCCTTCTTTAAATTTAATTTCGTTTTGTATAAATTGTATCTTAATTTTAATCAGTTTCGTCAGCCAATGGCTTGGATTCAATAAATAACAAGCAAATAGAGTAATAGCAGATTATAAGGGTGAGATGAAGTCGCACGGGAGTGATCACATGAACTGCACATGAGCTGTGAGTGCGTCTCATAAATAAACGAAATGCAGAAGGCTTCTTGCCTCACAGACATGAGAAATATGTGTATAGAAAGCTTGAAATGTCTACTTTTCTTTAACTTCTAGTTAAGAAAAGAAATAGACTAGTTAAGCAATGCGCAGTGTTAACGTGAGGAGCTCATGATGGCGTCTCGGAGCGTTTCTGCTGCGCTTCATCACTGTGTGTGCTGTGAGTTTAACATGCATTTTTAGATTAATCCTGACATGTGCGACTTTGTACACATTTGTTTCTAAGTTGTAGTATTACTTTGCTAAAAATATATATTATTTCTGATTATGGCATAGCTTTCTGCCCACCCAATTAGGCTAATAAAACCCCACAAACAATCAAGGGCCCGGCCCGAGGATAGTGCCGGGAAATCTCGGGTCTAAACTAAACTCTACTCCTGGGCCCGTATTCATAAAGAATCTTAATGCAAAGAGTAGCTCCTAGTGACAAAATTCTAAGAAAATTAGTTTACTCTTAAATTAACTAAAAAGTCCTAGTAAAGAAAAAAGTAATTCAGAAAGCATCTTAACCCTTAAAAAAGGTCTTAAGGTCAAATTTGTTAGGAGCACGGACGAGGACTTTTAAGAGGCTTAAGAGTTTCTTTAGCAGCGGAGAAAATGGCAGAAAGACGAAGAGGGAGAAGAAATTCTTCATGTTGCAGACAATGGATGACCCTGACTTAATAAGACGCTATAGATTAGATCGTGCAGGGATCATGTTTGTTGTATTAAACCCAACTTTCAAACCACCAATTAAATGGACATGCCAGCAATCAGTGTAATTGGAAAGAGTGGAACAATGTTTATACTCCCGAATAGCTCTTAAGCTATGACTCCTACGTTTTTAAGCTAAATTAGGAGTTTTCTGAGAGGACTCTTAGAATCTTTATGAATATGGGCCCTGGTCTTTTCACAATGGGATAGATATCTGATCAGAGAAAATTAATTAAGTGACGAGATCTAAAAAGGCTACAAAGATGTGTGCGAGCATGTCTCGAGAGTCGCAGAACATCTCATAGTTTATTTTAATTAATTAATGTCTAAAATATAAAACGAAGAAGAAACCTAAAACCGAAGCCCGACCCTTGGGGCGTAAAAAAGTCGGGGCCCATCGGGCTCGGGACTGAAATGCAGGGCTCTACTCTGGTCCCTGTGAGACTGATCCTTTGGGTCATGTGTCCATCACTCATTCCTGCTTTACTAGAGGCATTGGTTATAGTCTTAAAGGAGAGACGGCTCTTGCACTCCAGTGAATGCAAATCAAATCAGTCTGGTACTGCAGGGTGTCAGCTAGTTATTGTTTGACCTAAAAAAAGTGACTCTACATAAATAATGAATATTTGGTAAAACTTTTACAATAAGGTTGAATTTTTAACACTGAATAGTCATATTTGTATTAACTAATGTTAAAGGGATAGTTGACCCAAAAATGTAAATGATCCAGTAATTTACTCCACCCTCAAGTCATCCTAGGCATATTTGACTTTCTTCTTTCCGCCAAACACAATCAGAGTTATATTAAAAAATATCCTGGCTCTTTCAAGCTTTATAATAGGAGTGAATAGTAACTTTAATTTTAAAACCCCAAAAAGTGCATCCATCATAAAAGTAATCTATACGGCTCCAGGGGTTTAATAAAGGCTTTCTGAAGCAAAGCGATGTGTTTTTGTAAGAAAAATATCCCTGTTTATAATTTTATAAACTTTAAAACTGGCTTCCGGGAACGGCCGTATGCAAGTTGAGTTCTGGTGGAAGAGTGACCTCTGACCCGATGCATGATGTAAAATAGGGCTGGGCAACAAACTTTTATCCTCTGACATTTCTCTTTAAAAATTCTTGATTTAGACTTCTAATTGACTGTTTTGTTTTGCTCTATCCTCTGCGCTTCATCAGTGTGTCATGTATCAGGTCAGAGTTCACTCAAACGGCAGTACTAGACTCGTGTACAGCCGGCACTAGAAGCCAGTGATTATAGTTTATAAAGTTAAAAAGCACATCATGGTATAATGTACATTTTATTACTCTTCTTTAGTGTTCAGCCAAAAACCTGAAGAATATCTCAGAGTTGTTCTACTATGCCCAGAAGGCTGTTCTGCACCCAACAGGACCTCTATACACTCCAGAAGAAAAAGAGGTAAGAGATTTAGCACCTCATTTTACTTCTGTTGGACTGCTGGACCTTATTCTAGCCCCTTTGTATTGCAAAGAAGCACAATGAGTGGATTGGATCCTTAAATAAATTAAAAAAATCTAATGATCTGTTATGTTTTGTAGTAATGAGTTTCTTTCTGTTTATTCTCCAGATGAAACCATCTTGCATCAAAGCACTTACTCGCATTTTCAAAATATCAGACCTTGACAATGATGGCGTTCTGAATGATAATGAGCTTAATTTCTTCCAGGTGAGAGCAGTTTTCTTCAGCACTCAAATTTCTGTGGCATTTTTATACTTCCCTAGATAAATGACAGGAGAGGTTATTTATGCACACAGCTGCATAAACCACCATAATGAGAGTGAAAGAAAATGGTCTAATTTTCTCAAGCAACATTGTTGATGATTGGTGTTCCTACCTTGCAGAGAACTTGTTTTAACATACCCCTGGCACCTCAAGCCCTGGAGGACGTGAAGAATGTTGTGCGCAAAAATATGTCAGATGGGGTAAAAGACGACGGCCTCACACTGAAGGGTGAGCTGAGTAGAAAGGCAAATGCCACCGGCTTTTTATATAGTAGTTATAGTTTTTGGATGGTAAGATTTTTTTTTAAATATTTTTAAATGAAGTCTCTTCTGCTCACCAAGGCTGCATTTATTTAATTAAATATAATAAAAAATAATATTGTGAAATATTATTAAAATGTAAAAGAACTGTTTTCCATTTGAATATATTTTAAAATATAATTTATTTCTGTGATGCAAAGCTGAATTTTCAGCATCATTACTCTAGTCTTCATATCATTCTAAGATGATGGTTTGCTGCTCAAGAAACATTTGATTATTTTCAATGTTGAAAACTGTTGTATACATTTTTTATTTTATTTTTTAGATTCTTTGATTATTAGGAAGTTCAAAAGAACAGTATTTATCGGAAATAGAAAGCTTTTGCCACATTGTACTACCGTTCATAAGTTTTGAGTTTTGAATACATTTATTCATCAAGGATGCATTTAAATTTATCAAAAGTGACAGTATAGACATTTTATACTGTTGCAAAAGCTTTATATATAAAAACTTTTGACCGCTTGTAGATATATTTATATTAAATTATTAATAATAATTATTAATTTTATAATTATAGTATATAATATTGCATTAACAATAATTAATAATTTAATATAATTATAGTATATAATAATTTATAGTGAATAAAAATATAAATGCTATGAAATTATCCGTTCATTCATCAGGATTTGTTTGTGTCTGATGTGTAATTTTTTTGTAGGTTTCCTGTTCCTTCATACACTCTTCATTCAGCGGGGAAGGCATGAGACCACATGGACCGTGCTCAGGAGGTTTGGCTATGATGATGATCTGGAGCTGACACAAGAATACCTGTTTCCACTGTGAGTCCCTCCCCAAATCCAGTGCTTCAACTTTAAAGTGTTACACTTGTGGTATTTTAAAGGTTCCTAACTTAGTTTTGGAGGTCTCCTACAACAGGGTTACATGCATCAAAGGTCAAAAAACACTTTCTTTTTCTTATAATATACATTGTGCATCACCACAGTGTTCAATGATTCTCAAACGACTCGATGGATGAATCAGTCTCTCTAAAACCCTCCTTTATATGGCCTACTCTACTCTGATTGGCCAGATGACCCCATCTGTTGTGATTTGGTCTACCTCTTACAATGCACGTCGTTAGCTAAACACTAATTACCATAACTGAACTTCAGCTCCGGAGGCTTCCAGAAATGCAGCGATTTTTACACACTGTAAAAACAGTAACGATGACGTCGATTATAGCATATCAGTCTGAGCACGAGTCTGTTGATGAAACATTGGAAGAACTAGTTATTCAACCCAAACCTCCATCACAAGGATGACTTGAGCAGAATGTTTCTCAGTGATGAGTTGCTCAATTTGACATGTTGCAACTGTAAGCGGCATTAACAAGAGTATGTCCATCAACAAAACGATGCGTACATTTCTCATTTATTGCCGTCCACATGCGGGAACTGTATCAATAACAGCGCATATGTTAGCCATTTAATGTGAATGACTGATGTAACATTAAAGTTTGCAAAACAAATCTTGCTCCACCCTTTATCTTTACTCAAAGTAGAAAGAACGACAGACAATCTGCATTAACAGACACCGTTTTAGGTAATAGTTGCCCACAGCTGCTTAGCAGAAGTATTTCAGTAAGACAGTAATAACAGCCATAAGCCATTTAGCCGGATACCTACACAATATAAAACACAAAACTATGTATTTTGAACACCCAGTAGAAAATGTATACATCAATAATTATTTATACTTACAGATTGTGATTCTGAGGAGCAAGCTGGTCCAAATAAACTGGGTACTAACCCATTTTTCAAGTTGAGCATCAGTAAAATCCCTCGTTGAAGGGCTGGTCAAGTTTATAGGCCGGCATTATGCAAATGTCTTATCTAGTGATGTAGAACAGTCTCACAGGTAGATTCGAATTCCTGACGACACGTTTAGGCGGTTCAGAGTTGTTTCTTTCTTTTGGGAGACAATAACTTTATTTATTGTGCACTTTCGACTTTAAAACTTTGCAGAACGTTTACATTCACAAACAGCTACATTACACACTGAATCAAAGGGAATATATGAAAAACCATAATAGGGGCACTTTAAATGAATCATGTCACATTAAGTAGCTCAGTCTCTGGTTGGATCACATTTTTTGCAGATCTGTTGCGCTGCCCTGGTTTTGTAAAGAAACAAAGAAATGTTTTCTAATTAGGTCGGTTGAATTTTCTAACGTCAGTTGTTTTTCTAGGATAAAAATACCCCCAGACTGCACCACAGAGCTGAACCACAATGCCTACCTCTTCCTCCAGAGTGTCTTTGACAAGCATGACAAGGTGAGCATAGCAAAATGCCATTGAGTTTCCCAAACAGCTGCATTTGATAAGGAGAGCTATGTGTCTTGTGTTTGAATAAAGATGATTGAACCTGCTGTATGATTAACGGCCTGGCCATTTGTTTAATTGCATAATACAAATGTGTATTTTACAGCACCTAAAAGAAGGACATGTTCACATGCATTCTTGTATTTTTAAAAGCTGGCATAAGACGCTGAACAAATAACGAGACATGACGCAAAAGTTAAAGATCCCAATATGCCGCTTATTTTATGTAGAAAAACTGTTTAAAAAATGTTGATGAACACATAATGCCCTATTGAACTAATCCCTTTTTTTCCCACCCTAAATGTTTGTGTGTCAGGATCGAGACTGTGCACTGTCTCCAGATGAGCTGAAGGATTTGTTCAAGGTCTTTCCCTACATGCCCTGGGGTCCTGATGTCAACAACACGGTCTGCACCAATGAGCAGGGCTGGATCACTTACCAAGGCTACCTTTCCCAGTGGACGTGAGTACTATCCCACAGTACTTGAAGGTTGAAACAATGATTCTTGTGATATTTGCTGTAGTAATTCATTCAAATGTTGAACACATGATTTATCTCCATCTCAGGCTAACAACATACCTAGATGTGCAGCGATGTTTGGAGTACCTGGGTTATCTTGGTTACTCTATTATCCAAGAACAGGAGTCACAGGCAGCCGCTATGACAGGTAGGTGTGTTTAAGCATGCATGTTCATTCGTTCATTTATCTGTGAGGCTGATTAATAAACTATTAATGTGCCCTTCCTTGTGCAGTCACCAGGAATAAGCGCATCGACCTGCAAAAGAAACAGACCCAGCGTAGTGTTTTCCGCTGCAATGTTCTAGGGGCCCGGGGCAGCGGTAAAAGTGGCTTTCTGCAGGCTTTCCTGGGCCGGAACCTTGCGGTGAGTAAAAAATGCCCCACAGGAGCACCTAGTGTTTTGACTTTGACTGATTTTGACTTTCTCCCTCTTCATATTACAGCGTCAGAAGAGGATAAGAGAAGACCACAAGTCTTACTATGCTATTAGCACCACTTATGTTTATGGACAAGAGAAATATCTGCTTGTGAGTCAAAGTTCTTTTGCTTTTTTCACTAATGTATAGTCCTCTTCATGTCTGGCCAGTGCTGATAAACGGTTCTTTCTCTCTCAGCTGCACGAGGTGCTGCCGGATTTTGAGTTCCTGTCTGAGGCTGATCTGGCTTGTGATGTTGTTTGCCTGGTGTATGACATCAGCAACCCATGCTCCTTTGAGTACTGCGCTAAAGTTTACAAGGTCAGTATATTTATAAATTATGTTTACTGGCAAGACTTCATTCAATGTGTTATGGTGGTTTCAGTAGAATAAGGGTGTTTTCACACTTGGGCCTTTTCAGGGGTCTGAGTGCTGGTTGAGGGATTTTTGGCCCATATGTGAATGCTCCAAATGATCTCAGACTCCTTTAAAGCGTACCGAACCGAGACCATCTTGGGAGGTGGTCTGGGTAGGGTTCGATCTCATTTTATGGTACGTTTAGCTAAAAACGCAATCTGACCACAAACCGCTCTGTGCTTACTTGATTTTTCTTTTCGCGAATTCCAATGTAGTTTGGTCTTCAGATGCCTCGGCTGTTCATCATGACTGCTTCTTCTGGCAAATCTTATTTGTTCACAATTTACACTTGTTTATTGCAATTTCAACTGCTTCCGAACTGTGTAAGAGAGACACGGCTGTGAGTTTAAAAGGGAGTTACGAGCGCGCACACACCTAAAGCGCATGCACAGAAGCCAGCTTTAGAAATCTTTAGTGTTTCTTTAGCGTCTTATTGCATTTATTTTAAAGTGTCAAAAACATACAAGTTTCACATAAACGGGTGGTTTTGCCTTAAAGGGTTAGTTCACACAATTTTAATAATGTAATTTATTACTCACCCTTATGCTGTTCCACACCTCCGTTCCTCTTCGGAACACAAATTAAGATATTTAAGATCTCCAATTGAGATCGTTATTAAAATCATATTTAAATCAGTTCATGTGAGTGCAGTGGTACAATATTAATATTATAAAGTGACGAGAATATTTTTTTGTGCGCCAAAAAAAAACTAAATAACGACTTGTATAGACGAGTTTCCCGGGCACTTCCGGTTTACTTCCTGTTTCTGCCAAGAACTTCCGGCCCAGGCTGAGTAGTAATGTACAAATTTGTGACAAATCCTTTCTAGCTTTTATTTATTTGTATCAAACTGATTTATTTTCTTTTACTTACTCTTATTTATTTTTATATCAGTCACTTATTTCTTTATTTATTAATTTTATTGATTTAATATTTTATTCCAGTCTTTTTCTTTTTGTGATATTGTGAGATTTTTTTCCTGTATTTACTTTGTTTTTATTTAATAAAAAAAAAATCATACATTAAGGAGTTAATGAAATTGTCCCTTTGTTATGGAATAGGATCAATAAAAATTAATTCATTTCTTCTCAAATCAATTTGTTTATTGTCATGTGTCAATATTTACAATACAAGAAAAACAATAGCACTCAAAAGGTTTTTTTTTTTTTTAACTCTGTTTTGTCTTATCAATAATCACAACACCAGAACGGGAACAATAACAATAAATGTACACAGGCTTTTATAGCTGAAATTATATATATATATATATAATATATATATATATATATATATATATATATATATATATATATATATATATATATATATATATATATATATATATATATATATATATATATATATATATATATAAAATAAAGGAATATGTACAATTTAAAAAAAAAAAAAAAAAACACCACCAGAAAGGGAAAAAAAATACATTTACACCGGTTTTTCTAGCTGAAAGTATATGGTTGATGGTCGAAACATTCTCCTTCCGACCAAACATTCAGCAATCGCCACGAGTTGTTGCAACCGCGAACAGCACAATATGTCCCGGAGCCGTGTCGGCGTGTAACACCATCCATAGTTAACTTTTTCTGCACGCTAACCAAAGACAGTAAAAGACGCTAACCGGAAGTCGTTGGCAGAGTGAAAGGATAATGGCGGCCCGCCTATTTCAATCAGGAAACTCGTCTATAGTGATGGTAGATTTCAAAACACTGCTTCATAAAGCTTCGGCGCGTATCGAATCAGCTAGCTTAGCATGTAGCATAAACACTTGGCTAATTGTCATGGTTATGCGACATATGGACTTTACTGAAAGTCACTTTAGTAAGAAAGTACATAAATGTAATTGTCATCTAGACTACCGTTCAAAAGTTTGGGGTCAGTAATTAAAAAAAAAGGAAAAAAAAGAAAGTATTTTCGGCTCTCCGAGACTGCAATTATTGTATCAAAATGCAGTAAAACAGTAATATTGTGAAATATTATTACAATTAGCTTTTTATGTAATTTATTCCTGTGATGGTTAAGCTGAATTATCAGCATCATTACTCCAGTCTTCAGCGTCACATGATCCTTCATAAATCAATCTAATATGATGATTTGCTGCTCAAGAAATATTTCTTATCCTTATCAATGTGAAAACGGTGGTGTTCTAAAAACAGCATTTTAAAATAGAAATCTTTTAAAACAAAATAAATCTTTACTGTCACTTATCAATTTAATGTGTCCTTGCTGAATAAAAATAAAACAAATTCTGACCACACACTTCTGAATGGTAGTGTATGTGTAAAGATCAAGGATAACAGCTTATATTTTAGTCTTACTGTGGAGCCAAAAAGTTAACCCCTTAAGCCCTGAAGGTATTTTTACCTAGAGTTTTTTTGTGACATGTACAACTTTAAAGACAAAAAGATCAAATTTTGTGGTGATTTGCATGAAGTATTCAAAAGTTACAGCATTTAGAACAAAGGTAGCCTTTTTGTTCAGTCCTTGACACCCTGAAAGAATTTATTAAACTGTTGTTTTAAAAACTGTGGCACAAATTTAAAGACTCATAACTCCAAAACTATAGCAAAGAGAGTCAAATGGTATCATTTGTTAGAACACTTTTTATATTTTTAGAAAATATATTTTTTATTATATTTGGACAATCTATTGCTGAGAAACTGCTGATAAAAGGAAATTGTTAAAAATATTTTTTAAATAATTTTACAAATATTTCTTATTTAACATTCAATAACTCAGGAAGGAAATAGGGCAGCATAAAAAAATATTTTTTGGTGATGTTACCCTATATGTGGTCTGCATCTGGGTCAAACAACAAAGGTAGCCTTTGTGTTCAGTCCCTGACATTTGCAAAACTGTTGTTTTCTGAGTGACATACACAAATTTAAAGACTCATAACTCAAACTATTGCAAGGAGAGTCAAAAAGTATGTATAATTTGTTAAAACCCTTTTAATGTTTTTAGAAAATATTTTTTTTGTATTACATTTGGACAGTCTAATGCCAAGAAACTGCTGATAAAATACATTGTATTATTACAATATTATTTATATTATATAATAACACATAATGGGTATCATTTTAAAGCTTTAAAGCTTCATCTCAGCTTTCCAATGCATCTATCCATTTTGATAGACTCGAAACTAGCGCTGAGTTATTCATCTAAACCGGAGTGTACCGCCCGCGGGCGCCACCTAGCTGCTATGAAAATGAATTACCATACATTTTCAAAACTGCACAACACAACATCGTGAGGAATATCTCGTGATCGACGCAATGGATTATGTTGATTTTGGAGCCATTTCAATCGGGAGCATCAACTGTAATTACTGATGTGCCATTTTCAACGATCAGAGCATTTTTCATGAAGTTGCAAGCGTAAACGCGACTTTAAAGCTACTGTTTATTAGCTTATGTGCTCCTGTCAGGTTATAATGTTATAATTCCATGAGTAATAACTTCTTATCCGAGTGACGGATTATGGCGACCTTGGTCTCTTTTTAATCTTGAGAATCTGCTGTAAATAAGGTTGTGTATTTTTAACAATCGGAGCATGTTTCAGGAAGTTATCAGCGAAAACGCCAGGTCTAAGCAACTGTTATTTTTGTACTCCACTCATGTGCGCCTGTGCTGTTTTTTGTGTCATACTTCAACGAGGAATATCTTTAGATCTAAAAGACAGATTATGGTGACTTTGGGCTCTTTTTAATCGTGAATAATGATGTGCCATTTTCCACGTTTCATGAAGTTACAAGTGAAAAACGTCACGTGAATGCTGGATCAGTATATTATTTACATATGGGTCTTGCAGGACTTAGCTTACAAAAACTCACTGAAAGTTTAGTCAAAGCCCAAAACAATTAGGCTTGTTGTATTCTGCTCAGTGAGACCTTTCAAATGACATTTACACATTACTATCTGTATGATGTGATTGACACATAATAAGAACATGATAATCCCCCCCCCCCATAAATTATTATTTTTTTTTACTTTAATGTTCATCAAGTTTACTGGTTACATTTGTGTGTGTGTGTGTGTGTGTGTGTGTGTGTGTGTGTGTGTGTGTGTGTGTGTGTGTGTGTGGTCTATACATTAACAAGCTCACATAAGACGATTCTGAATATACATAAATAGCTTATGTTTATACAAACATTTGCTCGCGCAGCGCCGCGGGTCTTCCGTGCATCATTCTACATATGAACGTCTCCGTAAATAATCCTGCTCAGCAGTAACGGCAATGTAAGATAAATAAACACTTACTTTTGTATCATTGACGCACACAAGGGATTTGGAGGAAACAACACACAGACCATCTCTCTATGATGAGCTCGTCCTATATGGTTGTTGAATGGATAATGGTGTCCAGCAGAGGGCACTGCTTAACTTCTTCTTCTACACTTTTCACAGCTAGGTGGCGCCCGCGGCCGGTAGATGGATAACTCGGCGCTCGTTTAGAGTTGCATTGAAAAGCTGAGATTCTAAGCATTAAAATGATATCAGTTTTGTGTTATTACTAGGGCTGTCAAAAGATTAATCACGATTAATCACATCCAAAATAAAAGTTTGTGTTTACATAATGTGTGTGTGAACTGTGTATAATTATTATTTATATATAAAAACACACACAAGCATGTATATATTTAAGAAAAATGTATTATATTTATATATAAAATATTTATATATAATATAAATTATATAAATGTATACAGTATATACATTTCTTAAATATATACTTGAATATTTATATAAACATAATAATTATACAGAGTACACACAAATATATTATGTAAACACAAACTTTTATTTTGGATGTGATTAATCGTGATTAATCTTTTGACAGCCCTAGTTATTACATTCAGTGGTTGCTTAGTAAGGGGTTAACTAAGTTTGCCCATTGATTCTGCAATAATACCCTTGTTTCTCCAAGTGGTGATCGTGAAACTTTTTATTTGGCTTGCTTGCCAATTTTATTGTGAATCAGATTAAGTTAAAGCTTGATGGGCAGGGTCAACAATCTATTGGTTGGTTTCCACTGGAATGACATCTGCATGTACTCGTGTAGCTTCTTCCCTACTGTTCAGGATGAGATTTTGGGGGGAAATTGTGGTTTTACTTGCAGCCCTTTTTTTTTTACCTCAATAAAAAAAAGACCGAAATAACTCCAAATATGTCGTTATGCTGGTTCAGGATTTATTTTAACACAATGATGTCTTTTCACAGAAACACTATATGGACAGCAAGACACCCTGTGTGATTATTGCCGCCAAGTCAGACCTGCACGAAACGCGTCAGTACTACAGCCTGACCCCGTTGGATTTCTGTCGGAAACACAAGCTTCACCCGCCACAGCTGTTCACCTGCAACTCAGCCGAAGCACCCAGCAAAGACATCTACACCAAACTCACCACCATGGCCATGTATCCGTGAGTATATCCTGTAACCCCTTCTTTAACCTGACCAATCTGCCCCACTGTCTGCTACTCCTGTTAGATTATGATCGGCTCCTCTGGCTCTCCCTGCTCACCTCTTTTGTGCTTGACGATAACTAGATAGACTCCTTGTGCTTTTAAAGCTGTTAGGAAGGTGTTATAGCAGTATCTTAGAAAGCTGTTTCATTGGTGCGGTTTCGGAGGCATTCAAGTATCATTTGTTCCTTGGTCTTTTACTATACTGCATAATATCAGGTAAAACGGTTCTGTAGTGGCTGGTGATGATGGTAGTTATGTTCTTTCCTAAGGCTGTAAATAAACTTTTTGTTTCTTTGTTTGTTTTTTGGGAGGGCTGCACATTTTGGCCAAAAAAAGCTGCTTACATGTTAATGAAAACGGTGGGCTTCGCTCTGAAACAAGTAGTGCTAATATTTATAGAATTAAATTGCAGCCTATGCGATTTGATAATCACAATTTCTGCAGTTTTATTTCACTTAATTGTTCAGCACTACTTGAGCTTTTTGCTTGAGCCTGTTTTGCTACGTTGTATAAATCTTTCCTTTTAAATGTTTGGATTATGATGTTTCAAGCCTTCCCTGTGTGCTCTTTCTTTTCCAGTTTTTTTCCTTTTGCGTAACTTGTCAATAGATTGCCGTTTTCCCCCACAATTCTCTTCTCCCAGCAATTGAATAGTTTCTTTTTTCTTTTTTAACTGTGCTTACCTCCCTGCACTACTTCATGTCCATTCCCAAGTGGAGGCTCCAGCTCTCTTGGAACTTCGTCACATGATACTGATTCTTCCTGTCTGTGTGTGTTTCTGCAGCCACGCCAAGTTACGCTGCATGTGCAGCTGCAACAGATGCACCTTTTGCATCAGTCACAACCTCCTGAACTCTGAGCTGGTGCGCTCGGTAAAGGCTAAGCTCTACAGTGCAGTTCTGAACAGGTCTCTGAGTACCGCTCCATATACCCCCACTCTCTTTCTTCGCTAGGCAATCTCTAACCATGGCTTCTTAACGCACCTTTACTTGCTGTTGGCCTGACAGGTTTACATTGCATATCCACAGAGGGATGTTGGGAAATTTTCTGGTTATATGTTAAATTGATGAAGCCTGTGTTATTTTAAGTTGTGTCATTGAAAGGGATGGCTCGCCCAAAAATGAAAATTGTCATCCTTTACTCACCCTCAAGTTGTTCCAAAACTGTACTTTGTAATTTCTTTGTTCTGCTGAACACAAAATGACCAGAACACAAAAAAAAATGTTTGGAATAACTTGAGGGCGAGTAAATGATGGCAAAATTTTCATTTTTGGGTATAATATCCCTTGAATTTATCATAGACCGGGTGGCCAGAATAACTTATTTCATCCACACAAGGCCCAAATATATGGCGTTATAGCACCTCCTATTGATTAACATTGTATTTGAATATAACATTTTCTATACAAGTGATTCATATGAGGCATGGTATTGCACTTTCATTTCTGCTTCAGCCTGTGATGCAACTTATCAACCGTATCTTAACTCAGTTTGCAAAGTGCCGACTGAATCCTGCTTGTATGCTTGAGCTTAAGACTAATGTTAAGGAAAACTAGAGATGGCAATCATTTGCTTTTTTTTTTTTATTAAGACTACTCATTTTATTCAGCAAAGACACATTAACTTGATCAAAAGTGACAGAAGAGTATTTACATTGTTACGACTTTCAATTACAATTTCACGTCCTATTAGAAAATGTAAGCAGCACAACTGCTTTCAACATTTATAATAAATGTTTCTTGAGCATCAAATCAGCATCATATAATGATTTCTGAAGGATCAAGTGACACTGAAGACTGGAGTAATGATCCTGAAATTTCGCTTTGGCCACAGGAATAAATCACATTTTATAATGTATTATTACAATAGAAAACAGTTATTTTAAATTGTAATATTTTACACTTTTTAAAAAATCAAATAAATGCAGCATAACAGTTAAATTACTTATGATTTCCATTTCTAGTTCAAATGTTCTCAGTCATGCAGCCTTGTTTCCTTTTATGCCTGCAAATGGATACGGTTGTTCTCAAACATGCCATAAACATTAAAACTACATGTTTATTAAGGCATCCTTTGGATTTTGGACAGAATAAGACCGATTTGCATTTATCCTCATGTTGTGGTGATGCTTAACCCTTTTTCTCTAGTCAGTTGAGGTGGATATGCAAGAAGAAAATCTGCACTAATTCACTCATCCTTGCTCCAGGGACAAATGTGGCCGCAAGGTTCAAATAAGCCTTTCATTTTTGGTTGCATTTCTCCCTGAGTTTTTTTTTTTCATACTGAGCAGTTGCTGTCTTAGATTTGGTAGATCTGCTAATCGTTTTTACTGCCTTTAAAACGCCAGGTGAAATGCATGGGTGTGGTTGTATTTCCTTATTCACATAGTAAAGAATAAGCGATCATTCATGTCTAAAGACTAAAACAGTTTTATTTTATATCATTTTCTTAAAAGCATGTGCTTTTCTTACACCTCTATGGTTTTTAATCTCATGCTCATAGTGCACAATTCATATGGTCAAACCTTTTTTTTTTTTATATATATCAAAATCCTTTTGTCTATTGAATTTAATCTTGTGAATTTTTGTTCTGTCCCTCCATAGGTGTACCTTTTCATTTTTTTGGCTGGCCCTTTTTGTCTTTGTTTTGCATCTCTTAACATCATGTTAGCAGTCCCTAATGGTACATCTGTCCCTCTCTCTCTAACCATGGCATGTTTCTCAGCACTAGTTAAGAAAGCTTCCTCTGGACTAACTGTTCATATGCAGAGATTTGACATCTCTAAGGGGCTTAGTTTGTGTTGCATTGTGTCCATATTTGAATGGCTAGCATGTCTAACCTGTTGCTGCTAACATAGTGTTGCATCTATAACACAAGCTTCTCTTGCCCTTATTGTTTGGTGTTTTGGCGGATAGTATTTTTTGCCTATGTTGTTTTATCAGTGTTTTATAGTCAGTCTGATGTTTAAGATGTGTATGGTCTTTATATTCAGGTTATTGATTGGTTGTCCGTACCGCAGCGCTCAGGAGATTTCAGAGTTAAATTTTATAAAAACACTTGATAATTTTTTTTTACCATGCATGTGTGTGTATATATAACACACAGATGGTTGGAAAATGAAACTGAAAAACTGGCCAAAATAGTGTTGGAGGTTTCCCACCTACATATGCGCAGCCTGCTGGCCAGTCTTCAATGATTTTACATTCCATCAGTAAGAGCAGAGTGTAAAGGTTGAATTAGCAGAGCAATAGCACAGCTGTACATAAACTATTGCAATCCACATAACATAATGGGAGACATATCAGAGTTCAAAAGAGGACAAATTGTTGGTGCGCATCTCGCTGGCTCATCTATGACCAGGACAGCAAGTCTTTGTGGTGTATGGAGAGTAGGGTTGCAAAGTTTCCATAAACTTTCCAGGATTTTTCAGAAATTATTGGAAACATTTGGAAAGTTTTTTGTAAATTTACCAGAAATTTTCAGCCCCTTACAACCCTAATGGAGAGCTATGGTATCCACGGTAATGTCGGCATAGCACCACATAGGGCGAACCACATCCAACAGGATTAACTAGAGAAGACTGTCTGAAAGGGATGTCTAGGAACTAACCCGGATTGTATCCCAAAAAAAAACATAAAACCACAGCTGCCCAACTCACTACAGAATTAAATGCGCACCTCGACTCTTGTTTCCACCAAAGCTGTTTGTCAGGAGTCAATCGTCATGGTCGGGCTTCTATGGCCAAACCTTTGGTCACTCGTGCCAATGCCAAATGTTGGTTTTCTTAGTGCCAACAGTGCTTGGGCTGTGGACAATGTGAAACATGTATTGCTCTCTGAGTCCATTTTCACTGTCTTTCCCATATCCGTGGGCGTTATGGTGTGGAGAAGCCCCAAAGAGGCTGAACACCTGGACTGTTGCTGCCCAGAGTAAAGCATGTGGATCAGTGATGGTTTGGGCTGCACTATCATGGCATTCCCTACTGTGCTTGATGGACATGTCACGGCCATGTATCAGCATGATAATGCACCAATACTCACAGCAAGACTTGTGACAGATGTGTTTTGATGAACATGAAAGTGAAGTTGAACATCTCACATGGCCTGCACAGTCACCAGATCTAAATATTTTTGAGCCAATTTGGGGTATTTTGGAGGAGCAAGTCAGATTTTTTTTTCTTCCATCAGCATCACATAGTGACCTGACCACTGTTCTGGAAGAGGAATGGCTCAAAATCCCTCTGGTCACTGTAAAGGACTTGTATCTGTCATATCCCAGATTAATTGATGCTGTATTTGCTGCAAAAGGAGGCTCTACACCAGGGTTCCTCAAACTTTTTGAGGAACCCTGCTCTACACCATACTAATACATTTCTGTGGTCTAAAACCAGGTGTTTCAGTTTCATTGTCCAACCCCTTTGTGTGTGTATTTAATTAAACATATGTATAATAATAAAATTACATTTAAAGTGACATGTATTGCCAAGCTTTAAAACCCTAAAAAGTATTTTGGTAAAATGGACAAAAGCGTTCAGAATTCCGAATATGTTAGTTTTTATTGACAAAGCTGCTATTTCTCAGTAATAAATACAGTGGTGTATAAGAGTGTGTATGTTTACGGCATGCGGTGAGCAGTGGGGTATGTTGGGGTGGTCCTGCTGGCTGTGTGGTTGTTGAACTGCCATGCTGTGTGCATGTGTGTATAAGGTTGAGATCTTTTATACAAGATGTGGGCACGTTTCTGTTGGCTGACGAGGAGTCCGGCCTCACCCATCAGGTTCATGCAGTCAGCTTTGTAGAGGACTCAGTCTACATGGAGTCATCTGTCGACCCGTTTGTCCCCATTTGTGACAGGTAAAGACCCCCTTCATGGGGTACAAGGCGCCACAATGGGATTTTAAATGGGATTTTAAGTTCAAAGAAGAAATATTCTTGACCGGTTTACAGTGAGGTGGTTAAATTGTTCATTTATTCACTTTTATTTTTTTTATATATCCTTAAGGTATCTGCAGATGCCTGGATTGAATTCTGCAAATTTTTCTATGTATTATTTGTTGCTTTGTGAATGCCATGTCATCTTTGTTGATTTGATGGGCTTTCTTCCTTCAGCTACGTAATATTTTTCATAGGTTTTTTTCACACAAAAAACATTGCTCTTATAAACCTTTTGAAGTTTTGTCTGAATCTGGAATTTGGATGGGTAGTGTTGAGCTATGTGTTGGATGAGTTTAATCTCACAAGAAACCTCTTGTTCCAGTAGTGTTTCTCTCTTTCACCCTGTCTTTACCATCTGAGCAGTGTGCTTTTAAACATGTTTAGCTTTTTGCCCCTGAAAACATTAGCCGACTGTCTCGTGCTTTCCTATGCTTTCCCATGCTACCTCTTCTGCAGTTTCAGCAGCTCCTCTGTCTTAGTAAAATTGCATTGTTTTGCTTTTGGACATATAATATACAAAGTATAAATCCTACTACAGTGGGGAAAAAAGTATTTAGTCAGCCACCAATTGTGCAAGTTCTCCCACTTAAAAAGATGAGAGAGGCCTATGAGATACTATGAGAGACAGAATGAGAAATAAAATCCAGAAAATCACATTGTCTGATTTTTAAAGAATTTATTTGGAAATTATGGTGGAAAATAAGTATTTGGTCAATAACAAAAGTTCATCTCAATACTTTGTTGTATACCCTTTGTTGGCAATGACAGAGGTCAAACGTTTTCTGTAAGTCTCCAGAAGGTTTTTACACACTGTTGCTGGTAGTTCCTCCATGCAGATCTCCTCTAGAGCAGTGATGTTTTGGGGCTGTCGCTGGGCAACACAAATTTTCAACTGCCTCCAAAGATTTTCTATGGGGTTGAGATCTGGAGACTGGCTAGGCCACTCCAGGACCTTGAAATGCTTCTTACAAAGCCACTCCTTCATTGCCCGGGTGGTGTGTTTGGGATCATTGTCATGCTGAAAGACCCAGCCACGTTTCATCTTCAATGCCCTTGCTGATGGAAGAAGGTTTTTACTCAAAATCTCACGATACATGGCCCCATTCATTCATTCCTTTACACGGATCAGTCGTCCTGGTCCCTTTGCAGAAAAACAGCACCAAAGCATGTTTCCACCCCCATGCTTCACAGTAGGTATGGTGTTCTTTGGATGCAACTCAGCATTCTTTCTGCTCCAAACACGACAAGTTGAGTTTTTACCAAAAAGTTCTATTTTGGTTTCATCAGACCATATGACATTCTCCCAAACCTCTTCTGGATCATCCAGATCGAGGGAGATTATCAGTGTTCTTGTATGTCTTCCATTTTCTAATACTTGCTCCCAGTTGATTTCTTCACACCAAGCTGCTTACCTATTGCAGATTCAGTCTTCCCAGCCTGGTGCAGGTCTACAATTTTGTTTCTGGTGTCCTTTGACTGCTCTTTGGTCTTGGCCATAGTGGAGTTTGGAGTCTGACTGTTTGAGGTTGTGGACAGGTGTCTTTTATACTGATAACGAGTTCAAACAGGAGCCATTAATACAGGTAACGAGTGGGGGACAGAGGTGCCTCTTAAAGAAGTTGTTACAGGTCTGTGAGAGCCAGAAATATTGCTTTTTTTGTAGGTGACCAAATACTTATTTTCCACCATAATTTGCGAATAAGTTCTTTAAAAAAAAAAAATGTTTTCTTCTCATTCTGTCTCTCATAGTTAAAGTGTACCTGTGATGAAAATGACAGGCCTCTCTCATCTTTTTAAGTGGGAGAACTTGCACAATTGATGGCTGACTAAATACTTTTTTTTTTCTATACCCCAATGTTTAAATGCCTATAAATGAAATAATAAAAAATTATAAAAATAATTGTTTATCACAGTGAATTTTCATGAAATATCATACCCTTTGCCATTAATTTTATTAATCCAGTGAGATTTTTGTATGCACAAGAAGTCTGACAACAGCCGGTATGATCCACACGGAGACCTGATCTCGCCATCATCAAATCTCCAAGATGCTTGAAGAAACCTACCTGCAAAGCTACTGTGTGCAAGTGTATCTAGGACAACAACTTTTTTTTTAAATGCAAAGGGTGGTCATACCAAATATTGATTTGATTTAGGTAATAAATAGATTTTGTTTATTAATGAACTTCTATGACATTGTTTTTGAAAGTATGGCCTAAACTTTTTCACAGTACAGGTTGGTTTTTTGCAGGTCGGTTTCTTCAAACGTCTTGGAGATGTTGCCACAGTCCTTCTGGATTTAGTCTTTCTCAGTTTTTTCTGTTTCTTCATGTAATCACAGACCGACTCGATGATGGTGGAATCAGATCTCTGTGTGGAGCATGTTAGATGAAAATAGCACTGCTTTTATTCTGAGATTGTAATTTGTCATATCTCACAAACCGTATGAACAGGCCCATTAAGTATGTCTTAACAATCCTGTTGTTTCTCTTTCCTTTCCTTTTTTTTTTTTTACAGACACATGACCCAAGCTGACCTGAAAAACTCTACGTTTTGGCTGAGGGCAAGTGTCGGTGCCACCGTGTTTGCTGTTCTTGGCTTTGCCATGTACAAAGCTCTCCTCAAGCAGCGGTGATCAGTGCAACCGGCAACCCAGGCCCTCTAAAGAAACTACAAAACCCATGATCCCTCATTCCATCCTTATTTCATTTAGGACAGAAGATACCTAGAAATAGTTAGCTACATTTTGTATCGTTAACTGCCTTTCCCAAACCAAGTGTTATAGGAACTCGCCTCATCAGCCATGTGCTGGAACGGGACATCTAAAGTATGGCAGGAGCTGTAATCGCTTCCTCTGCTTATCCGACGTGAGGTTTTTATTGATGCACACTGATGTTTTCCTCAGGTCATTATGATTGGTGTGACCTATATTGAAAAGAGACAGCAGAGAGTCAGGATGTACTCTGATAGGTGATTTGAACTGTTTATATATGTATATATCTTACTGGATTGATTAAGATTGTCTCTAGCTAGTGAACAAACCATATTTGAACCGTATCACATAGAGATACACTCGTGCTTGAGGGAGAAGCACCGAACAAAGCCATTTCTCACATGTAAAGGTCATTTTGCTCTTAGCACATCACGGCTGTTTAGTAATTTATTAGCCTTTTCTATGTTGTTTTGGCATTGCTTGAAACATGCATAGAACAATGGATTATGGATTATTTTATGCAATTTTTGGTTTTTATTTTGATAAGTTATATATATATTTTTTTTTCCTTTCCATACAAACTCATTGCCTTTATAAAGATTATACACAGGAAAACCCCTTTTTATTTTCTGTAATATGGCATAACTAGGTTTGTTTCAAACCAGATTAAATGGGTCATTCTTACTGCATTACAAGGACTGTATGAAAATCTTCCCAACTAACAATCATGTAGAGACAAAGTCGTTTTGTTTGTCTAATGTTTTAGCTCTTATGCATATGTAACTTTCAATGCAATTTTCTCTATTCAAAACCATGGGATTGTTGCACTTGTGGGTTTTCAAATACTGACAATAAATAATGGTGTGAATAAACCAGTCTGTTGTGTTTACTTCAGAAACACTGTGCCTATTTTAATTTGACTTCATATAATTTTTTTTTTTGCAATAATGGGAAATGTATTATATATGCTCAAATAGTTAATTAATAATAATTTTGCATTAAAAAATAAGCCAATTTAATTACCTTTAATTGGCCATTTTCGTGGCAGTTAAATACATTACTGTATTTGCTCAAATAAAATTACAGTATTTTTTGTTTTTGAAAACATAATGTATAGTTTTTCTTACTATTATCACATTATAATCGCTAAAAAACAATTTTTTAAATTGAGAACTGCAAAGCAAATTAACAAAAACCTCCCCCATATTTCGGCATTTGACCGAGGACAGCATCTCTTTATTACCGGTGTACAAAAATCTGAAGTGAGGATGTAACAGTTTCAGGGGGAAGTCATGATGTTAATTTATGTTTATGGTGAAGTGTGAACGCTTTCAGCTTACAAAACTAAGCATGAGCATGTCGACTGGAAGAGGAGCGCCGGCTCCGCTCTGCCAGGGCTTTCTGAAGAAACGGAAAGACAAAATGGTATGAATATAATGTACTTTTTTCTAGTGATCCATGTCAATCATTGTCAGAAATCATTTGTCTTACAGACAGTCTAACCGTATTTATTGCAGTAGTTGTTGCATTTTTATACAGTATTATCTAATTTATACTCCTTGCATAATATAAGTACCTAAGGGAATCTCTGCTAAGTAATTCAATATATTTTCCTCAGAGACTTCGGTGGGTGACATACTGGTTCAGACTTTACAATACAACACTTTTTTTCTACACCAAAAAACATGGGAGTGCTGTAAGTATTTAACTGTTTGATTTAAGATTTTAATTATTTATGGTGCATTTTAAATGGACCTCAGAGGTCAGACTTTGGTTGAAGATATAATTTTTTTTGTGTAATGTGTTTGAGATTTAAAAAATGATGGACCACCTTTTGAAGACCCCTGCTTTAAATTAAATATGTAGTGTACTGGCGTTTTGCAGAATATTATTCTTGGTAAGGTTATTAATTAATCCATTGTTTTTCTTTAACCCCAACAGTTAGACCTCAGGGGACAATATTACATATATGAGGTGAAGTGGATTTGTAATATTATCTGAGTGTCATTGTGTAGATGATGATTAACTGATTATTAGAAGTTCTTCTCATGTTAACAACCTGGCTTAACAGGTTCAGTCTGTGCGGGAGGTCAACCGATCGGAGAACAATCGCTATCTATTTGAGATCACAATGAAAAATGGGAAGAAGAAAATGCTGGTAAGTTTATATTGATCAAAGAGTGTCTATAATGTGTTTGAGGATGTGGTCCGCCATCAACCATCTGTGAATAATGTTGTTTTGTTGAGACTAAGACAGGACTGTCATAATAGTTTCAAAAAGGAACATGCATTGCACTGTGACCGAAGGAGTTATGAATGCTCTCTTTATGCCTATTTTGTCTATAGACATTTGCAATCCATTTGTGAATTGTGTGCTAACAGGCTGCAGATACAGCTGATGTCAGGCAGGAGTGGATGGACCAGCTCTGGAAAGCTATGCTGCTCAACGGGCCCGACAGAACTGACTCTGTCTCCAATGGGTACCGCTGCACTTTAGGACGCTTCATGTCAGTGGCTGTATTTGTATGAGATTTATAACGCTCTGAATGTGTTGTGTGTGTGTGTTATTGAGATTAGGGAGCTGGTGCCAGATAACAACCCTGAAGCTCGGTCTAGCCAGTGTGAAGAATCAAATACTGAGACCGGCAGCACTTCCGTGGACAGCAGATGTCTCTCCATTGGTCAAGAATCATTCCAGTCCTTCACTGGTAGGCAGTGTTGGGGTAGTTACTCAAAAAAAGTAATTAGTTACTAGTTACTAGTTACATCTGTAAATTGTAATGAGATTACTTTACTAGTTACTGTATTTGAAAAGTAACTACACTACTTATTACTTTACTTTCCCATTTCTTAATTTACCGTGTAGATATATGGACAAACATCATGGCTCTATGGCAGTGTTTCCCCAAACAAACAAAAAGGACTACTGTCAAATAAAGATAAAGAAAATAATAAGAACAAATAATTTAAATACAAGCAGCAGCACAAATAAATACTATTGAGCAAAGACACTAATAAAATAAACAATGCTTTTCAGGTTTTTCAGGTACGTCTAACATTAGTTTTCAGGTACAGAAATCAAATGTAAAATAACATTGCATATTTGACTGTATAAATTAAACATTAATCCTATTAAATTTACAAAATCTATTCAATCAAGAGCAGTGAGTGATGCCCTTGTCTTTTGTTGTTTGACATTAAACAGACAGCAGTAAAGGCTACTGCCCCTTTAAGACCTAATAAAACTGCCCCTTTAAGACCTAATAAAACTGCCCCTTTAAGACCCAATGCTCGGATATGCGTCGTTTTAAGGCATATACAGACTATGTCTGCTAGGATACTCATCAAGATGGGCATGTTGACATAGTTTTGTGTGAGTTTGTCCGTTCAAGAGCCAAACTTGAAAGATAACTCAATATTTGCGCACTGTGAGACGTGTGCGCGCTTTCGGATGAGTGCACATAGACAAAATATTCTCACAGCGCGCGCAACTTCTCATTTGTGACGACGGCGAAAATGACTGGTATTCGAACATACTGCAGCACTATATGCATTGAACAAAGTTTACAAAGAGAGAATTTGAAGGACTTTTACACGGCATCCATGCTCTTGTCAGACGGCACCTCGGTTGGGAAACACTGTTCTATGGCAACGGTGCACGCAGCACTTAAACATATCAGATCTTTACACACAGGCAAACGCGGCTTGAGTAACGCAGGAAAGCGCGTTCCTATAGTCTAGTAAAGTAGTGTAGTTACCAATATTTTTAGTGTAATGCGTTACTTTACTTCGTTACCCAAAAAAGTAATATCGTTACTGTAATCCGTTATTTTGTAACTCGTTACCCCCAACACTGCTGGTAGGCTATGTCCCGCGTGCGTGATGCGACTTTCTCCTGATTACTTTTTTTCATGCGTTTCTGTAATACAGAACTGTCACTCTTAAAGAAGTCGACATGAAACAGATTTTGCGATTGTATTGAATTTCCTATTGTGACTTATATTAAAGTTAAACGGCTGACAGGTTGTCCCACCCTCACATCGAGAGAATGTTGATGCAAGAGGGAGGGGAAACTTATTAAAGCAACACTAGGTAGCTTTTGGCACTATAGCAGTTTAACAAACAGAACTGCATGCATCTTGCAGAAGAACATTGCAGCCGGAGCTACTTCTCTCTGTTTATGTCTATGGCGTGTCAAGCAGGTACTGGGCTACTCCGCAGCGGTGCCGATCTGAAACGGACTAAAATAGTCTGAATATACTTACTGAATGAACACTTATTATCTGAGGCGGACAGTAGTGTAGTATTTTTACTTTCCCATTTTATTTTTAAAGTATATGTACTTTATCAGTGTTCTTCTTTGGAAAACTTTTACTTCAGAACATTCCAAAACATAATATTGCACTTTTTACTGCACTATGTTTCATATTGAATATCGTTTAATACTTAATTACATTAAAAATGTACTCAAGTAAAAGTAATTCAAAGTTTTACTTGAGTGCAAGTAAGAAAGTACTACATTTTTTAAGTAATTAAGTATGAAAGGTAAAAAAAAAACCCTTCAATTTATGAAATGTAGTGCAGTAAAAAGTACGACGTAGTGAAGAAAAAGTTTTCCAAAGAAAAACTGATAAAGTACTTGAAAAATAATTTACTACTGTCTGCCTCTGCGTATTATAAGTGTACTGCAGTGAGTCAGGAAAAGATAAAAACACGGTTTGGAAAATGGATTCATGATGTACTCACTCATTATATACATTTTGAGCACAAAAAAGTTACATAGTGTTGCTTTAAGAATTGTAAATTTTGGTTCCATGGTGACTTTAAGTGTAATAATAAAATGCCTTTATTATGTTAGTTCACCCAATAATGAATCATTTAATTTAGGCTTTTATTCACATAAAAACATTGATCAGTGCACATACATAGAGCACATCAAATATGATGAAGGGAAGATCAAATGTGCTTGCTTGCAATGAGTTGATCATCCGTTTGAACATATTTGATGTGCTCTATGTATGTGCACTGATCAATGTTTATACAGTATGTGAATAAAAGCCTTAATTATATCTGTTCATATGAAGCGATTGTGTCTCTTCAGATGGCTTGGATTAAACTGTTTGATTCCTTTCACAATCTCTTTATGAACTTTCAAGAGTCAAAGTTTTGGTGTATTGGACTTACAACGGAGAGACTGGAAACTCTAAGGTTTCATTAAAATAACTTAATTTGTGTTTTGAAGATTAACAAAAGTGGAGAAAATTTGAGTAAATTAGGACTTCAATTTTTTTTGTGAACTATCACTTTAAGATATTCTATTTAGCAGATGAATATCCATGTCAACCTTTTGTCTAGGAAACGTCACAGGCAAAAAAATAAATAAAATAATAATAATTGAAATCCATTCATGGATGTCTGTAAAGACTCTACAAGAATTTGTGTCCTCAGATGCTGATGAGACTCAAGAAAGTCTGCACACAGACAATGAAATGGAGCAAAGTACTGAGGAGTTTATACTGACTGACTATGAATATGATGTTCTACCATCTCAAAAAGGTGTGTATAATTAACTTTTTTCAAAAATGCTTTGTGAAATATAATATAGTTTTCTAACATAGAATGTTCACATGTTTGCATTTAGGTTTGCCTTGCCTGCTTTATAATACTTATTCATTGGCAAAATTGTTGTATATTGTTTTAATACCTTACTCTTGATAATTGGTTGATGATTTCTAATGGTTGATTGTAGTGCCTGAGGAAGCCATCTATGACACTCCCCCTTCCAAATGGTCAACCAATGAGGGAGAGCATGGCAAGTCTCCACCCACTCAAATTATAAATGTACAATGTAAACTATCATATATTCCGCACAGTGTGCTGTGATTGTTCTTAATTTTACAGAGGTGACCGAAAGCATATATGATGTCCCAAACTCCTTGATTAGGAAACTGACTGAACATACAATTGGTAAGATCTTTAAAAAATTACAGGATGATGGGCATTTTTACAATATTTGTGCTGACTCCAATGTAGGGGTGTCCCTGAATAAGGATTTACATAGTCCAATCAGAATTGTCGTCTTGCCGTCCACTGATAGTCAAATCGTGTGTTTGTTTTGTGTGTGTTAGGAATAAACATTCTTAAAACAAACATAACATTTTAAAGCCACTATGTACAGAACATCACACAAAGATATAGAAGAGAATGTATAAAAACATCAATAAACGTAAAAAAAAAAAAAAAAAAAGAAATAACTGCAGAAAGGCCACACTGCAGACAGAATTTGCATTTCCACATGTCTGCAAATCTAATTAAATTGGCTAAATTGCCTGTGCGAGCACTCTCTAAGTATAGGCTATAGGCGCAACATCGAAAACAATAAAAAATTAATTTACAGAATTAAATTAGAACAGAATATAGCTATATTTCTAATAAGTAAATAAAAAATTAAATAAAAAAATCATATGGGATGATTTTAGTATCAAAATGATTAATAAATCCGCTCACAATTATCAATGTAGAAGGGTAGAAATGTACTTACCAAACCAGTGGATGTATGATATGTGTTTTTTTTTTTTTTGTGCAGAATCTCACAGCAGTAGTGAGAGTCCTGAGGGTGATGATCTTCTGAATGACATGATAGCCTGCTTGGACAGTGAATCTGCTGCCTGGGTCAAAACTGCTCCTCTGTGAACCTCATGGGTCCCTTTGAGCAAGACTGAGATGATAAATGTTTGTTCATGATAAATCCAATTGTTATCCCACATGTAGACCAAAGACCTATTCATTTAGAACGGTTTATAATCATCTGTCGTTATTCAAAATAAAAGTTATTTCAAAATAAATGTTTTCTCAAACAAGTTAACCAAGCTAATCAGTTTTCTAATTATTCATGGACTTAAAGTTGTTCAAAAGACGACAGGTTTCCCTGTTATTCTTACTCCATGTTCACTGTCCAATGCAAATGTTTTCATGTTTTGTTTAGTTTTTCTCTGGTAACTGCAATTTTCTCTCATTTTATTCAATTTCACTAAATCATAACTGTAGAAATGATTATTTGAAAAAAATAATTCCCTTACCCCCATCACCGTCCTTATGGTACAGCCCACATTAATTCAAATAATAATGTCTGATGTTACAATTTATTACAAATAAAATTAAAATTAAATAAAAGTTGAGAAAATGTTCCATTGCATAATGGAAATGAAATAGAAATGAAACACAAGAAACTAAAAATGATGAGTCACTCGTGTTCACGTGTTTCTTTTCTTCACCTTGAGCCTGCAAAGTATTTGGTTTATACCCGCCCACAAAAAGGGTAGAATAAGCCTTCAGCAGCTCATTACTTCAGCAGAGAGAACAGTTGAGTTGCACCGTTTCACATCTGTGTATGGGAGACGTTTCAGAGCTGCAGAACAGGGTCTGTGTTCATTTGCACATGTACGTAAGTGTGTTTTTTGCCTTTTCTTTATGTTGTTGTTTATGTTTTAGATTAAATGGGGCATTTCACAAATCAAGTTATTGCTTTTGATTGTTAAAATTGGAGAGTACGTCAAGAGTATAATAAATAACTTCACAAGTGTTATGCCTAAAGTGAGGTTGTACTATAATTTTCTAAAGAGACCTCATTTTAATTTAAGCTATTAGCTATTTTTTTGGTCTAAATAAAAGGTCGTTTTTGTTATTTGTGTGAATTACACACGCAAGAAGCACACACACACCACATCCACTGTTAAACTCTCTGTATAAGTAGCCTACAACAGTGTCAGCAATTATATTCTGTCATATATAAATATTAAATATTTACCCACTTTTATCAGGCTATGTCAGATATGTCTATTAAATCACTGAAATACATTTTCAGTCTAAGAAAATTATGGCTGTTGGGTGTTTTCTTCACTTTGTTTCATTTTTTATTTTTATTTTAGAACAAGACAATGATTATATATCTCTTTGCTATGGTGATAAACCTAGAACAGATTATTATTAAATAAATCAAATGTTTGATAGTTAGATAAACGAACTTCTGGTGGCTGTTTTTATGTCCATTTGGTAATAAAATCATTAAGGACGTTAAGGAAGCCTAATACTATTCCAAGAAGCAAGATCTTGCTAAATCAAGTCATATAATTATTGTAGACATTTTACACAATTTATCAAAGTGTTCTTTTCTATGAACACAAAGCAGGACTTAACTCAGTCAGTCACCTTTCTCAACTAATGCTCTTCAAAGCAAACATATTTAAGGTGTGTTTCCTTTTATGTTATATAAAGCAAATATCATTTATTGTTTATTATTTTTCCATTCATAGAGGCAGAGCGTATTTAGGCCAAGCCCAGACCGGGGGTGACAAAAAAACAGAACAATGTCTAAAAGCTGATATGTGACAAGGTGTACAGCAAACAAGCTATAAAAAACACAGAAATAAGTTTTTATAAGCTGTCGACCCCCAAAAAACGAGCGTTTAAGGAGACAAAAGTGGATACAGGCAATAGACGTGGAGCATCAGTAGGAAGAATGGCCCAATACATATGTGTGCAGTAAATATTTTGTCTCTGTTGAGTCAAATATCCAAATATCAGTTTTATATATTATATTTCCTATCACTGATTACGTTCCCCTCCAGTGGGCGTAGTTCTCAGTGTCGCGCTCTGTCTCAATTACCTGTATCCACTTTTGTGTCCTTAAACGCTCGTTTTTTTGGGTCAACAGCTTATAAAAACTTCTGGGTTTTTGGTTCTGGGTTTTGTTTAGATTGTTTGCTGTGCACTTTGTCACATATCAGCTTTTAGACATTGTTCTGTTTTTTGCTTCCAAGTCCGAAATGACAAGGAGGCCGCTTCACTCAACACAATGACCGTTGATTTGTTTCAATGATGATGACCGAATTTTCATTTTTGGGTGTAGCTACTATCCCTTTAACGCAAGGTTGAATTTGCATGTTTTTGTTTAATTTAGGTGAACTGTCCCTTTTACAGCAGGCTCAGTATTTGTATTGAACTTTGCCCTCATTGTTAGTGTCAATATTTGAATAACTTTGTTAGAATAGCCTAGGCCTACTAAAGGGAAGATAAACAACTTCTGAATGTAATGATGATGTTCAAAGTTTGCTTATTTGCTTATTATTGTTCAGTTAGACAAGAGGAGCTAACATTGAAGAAGGAAGAGGAAGCTGATTCCGTTTACATGAAACATAGAAAGGTCAGTACTGAACATATATCATCAACCTGGCAGTGGTGGAAGCACGGTGGCACGACAGATCCTCTGGAACTGGAGGAAAAAAATGCGATGTGCTGTTGTTAAGCAATTGTACCAGGCTGCAACTGTCTGTGAGCATGCTGTAAAGCTTTGGAATTACGAGGAGGTTGACAAGAATGCCTGTTTACCTGTGCTTCTGTTGCTGGAGGATTGCAATGTAGACTATCAGGATGACCTAAGACGAGAATTAAGCAATGCAGTCACAACAATGAAAATAAGTTAATCAAAACTGCGTTTCATAATTCTCTGCTGCAAAAGGTCTCTTGATCCAGAAAGGATGTGTAAAACACTACCTTTATCCACTGTCGGTGTTACACACAAACTGTCCCCGGCAGAAAAGAAGCTCTTCTCAAAGAAAGTAGAGAGTCTCAAGCTGAAGTTTGAAGCAGAATTTATACTCACTTTGGTGCTAATGAGCGAAGAGTTTGAACAGTCTTATGTCACAGACTGTGTTAAGAATCTACTAAAGGAAATAGATCATTCATCTCTTCAGACACATTTGATCAAATTTGTTGCACTTCTGAACAGCCATATTGAGAATTCTTACCTGTCTGTATCACACTGTGAGGCATTCTTAGGTTTAGGAATCCACTTGGACAATTTGGATGAAATGGCCACATGGATTCGACACCAAACATTTGAAATTTTTTTAAAGGGTTAGTTCACCCAAAATTGAAAATAAAGTCAGTAATTACTCACCCTCATGTTGTTCCAACCATGTAAGACCTTCGTTCATCTTCGGAACATAATTTAGTATATTTTTGATGAAATCTGAGAGCTGTCTCACTCCTCCATAGGCTTTCAGAGGGAATGAAACTTGATGGCCCAGAATAGTAAGTAAAAACGTCATTTAAGGAGTCCAAATGACTACAGTGGCTCTGTATTAAGTCTATCATGCGACGAAAATACTTTTTGAGCGGAAAAACAACAAAAATAACGACTTTATCCCACTATTATTGTTGTTCAATTTGAGCCTCTGACGAGAGTTCGCGGGAGTGCCACGACGCATGCGCGAGAACTGAGATTAGTAGTAGTAGAAGAAGAACGCCGTAATCTCAGGCTCAAATTGAACAACAATAATAGTGGGATAAAGTCGTTATTTTTGTTGTTTTTCCGCTCAAAAAGTATTTTCTGAGATTACGGCGTTCTTCTTCTACTACTACTAATCTCAGTTCTCGCGCATGCGTCGTGGCACTCCCGCGAACTCTCGTCAGAGGCTCAAATTGAACAACAATAATAGTGGGATAAAGTCGTTATTTTTGTTGTTTTTCCGCTCAAAAAGTATTTTCGTCGCATGATAGACTTAATACAGAGCCACTGTAGTCATTTGGACTCCTTAAATGACGTTTTTGCTTACTATTCTGGGCCATCAAGTTTCATTCCCTCTGAAAGCCTATGGAGGAGTGAGACAGCTCTCAGATTTCATCAAAAATATACTAAATTATGTTCCGAAGATGAACGAAGGTCTTACATGGTTGGAACAACATGAGGGTGAGTAATTACTGACTTTATTTTCAATTTTAGGTGAACTAACCCTTTAAGTGAGCAAGCTAGATTTTTTTTCATACAGCTGAAATCTAGTGAGACACATATCGACTCTGTGAGAATAATTCACCATTTGATAGCCAAGGAGATTCTGAAGCAGCTCTCCAGCTACCAGAGCCAAAGTGAAATAGCAATGAGTCTCCTTAAGGACAAAGTGCTGTTCGACCACAGATTTGGAAGGGATGACTTTAGAAAATTTGTCAGAGATCTGTTTATCAAACGGACCAAAAAAAGCAAAGGAGATCCAAAAAACAGTTGGTTTTCACCTTTAATAGAGCATGTTAGCGAGACAGAAGACCTGGAGAAAGCCATTGACCTTTTAACGGAAGCTTGCAACCGTTTCGAGGATGCCTTTATTGCTCAACAACTTGCACGACTGCTTTATGAAAACAAAAGGTTTGAGGAAGCTGAGAATTGGGCTAAAAGAGCCAAGTCTCGTGCCCCACAACACACATACTTGACACACTGGGACAAGTATACAAAAAGTGGTTCTATGACAAATATGAAGACATAAACAAGAAAAACGCTATTCACCCAGTAGATGTCACTGATATCATCGATACTGCTCTGAAAGGAATCACTGCTTTTAGAGAATCTGAAAAATGTTCACAGGCAGTCTACGTGAATAATTCTTATTTTGGAGAAGTTGATATTGGATGTCGATTGCTCGACCTCCTGCCATTCGTAGACGTTTTTGCTACCAAAGAGGGAAAGAGGAATTTGATGGATTACCTGCTCACTGGCTACATTCCAGAGGAAGTACAGAAACCTTGGCAAATGTTTCATGGCCTCTTAAAAGGATTAAAAAACAGCATTAGAAATGCCCTGGAACGTATTTGTGAGGATCTTGCTCGCTTTCAGAATTATAGTTCTGAAGAAGAGGAGGAGCTAGATGAAGGGGAGCCTGACAAAGTAAATAATCCTAGAACATGGCTCCTAAGGAAAAGTTCTGTGTATGCCAAATTTTTTTCCATTGACATTCAAGAAGACGAGGCTGTTGATACAAAGACAGTTTCTCCATTCATGAGACATATGAAAATTTTCCAACTCGGAGGTTGGAATGTTACAACGATACTTTACCTGCTCTCTGATAACAAGAAACATAGAGCTGGAGCAAAGCTTGAGGAAATAATTAGCCTTTATCCAGCTGACCTGAAAAAGGATCTCGACCAGACGGAGCTCATAAACTTCATCTTCTGTCAAATAGCTCTCTCCTGTGCTTCACCTGGTTCTGGAAAACTTCTTTCCATTGAAATACTTCAAGATCTCAGCAAGCGGTTTTACAGTGAAAAGAGAACAGCATTACCAGAAACTGCTTACTTTCTACTTTCACTCTTATTTTGGCCAGAGGACTCTATGGGCAAAATGCCACCCAGTACAAGAAGTGACATTTGCACAAAAGCAATAAATCAACTCCACAAATATTCTGAGGTAAAATCTACTGCCTCAGGAAAGGGTAGGATTTTCACTCACTTCCTCCTTGGAAAAGCACAGGGTCTCAATAAAATTGTGCACAAGACCACAATTGAACAATTCTGCATGGGAACCCTCAGTGAGAGACGCCTCAAGTGGCAAGGCGGTGAAGTGTGGACGAACCCAGATGTTGTTCGACTTCTTAAACGTGTCACTGGATACACTGAAAATGGAAATCTGTTTGTTCGAGTATCCGATCAAAGGAACATCAGAGTCATTCCACTTTTTTCTGCCTCCTTACCAAATTCAAATGAGAATGTAACCTTCTACCTGGGGTTTTCTCTTCATGGAGTCGTAGCTTTTGACATCAAGGTGGCAGAGTGAAACTACACCTGAAACTACTACTGAGATTTTCCATAAATTCAAATCACTGCAAGGGAGCTGAATAATATGAATTTGTATAGAAAAATATGCATCTGGATTTGTTTGAATTTGTATATTCATTTTGTGCTTTTTGACATTTTGTTGAATGATACATTTTTTTTTTTTTTTAAACGTTTTCGAATTGTAATTCGGGTAGAAATCAAACATTGCAGTGTTACTGTTGCTGTATACAGTAAATAATGTTTTTAAAATGTGTTTTTATTTAACCATGCTATAGTTAAATCCTATATTTTTTCAAGGCATGATTTTGTTCACTTTGTTGGTACATATAAAAAATGATAATGTCATAACCAACTATTACAAGATGCATTGTTGTTATTTAGTGATATTTCTTTGAATTAGTGTCAATATATAGATGTTTAGGATGTAACAATATATTTAACTACTTGGGTAGTGACTTTCAGTGAAAATTCAATGTATATGTATATATACCTTTGATACAAATAAGCTTTGGAAATGTATGTAGAAATATGCCTGATGTTGCATTACAAAACTGAAAGATCGTATTTACCATGTTGAAGTACAGTAGTTCCAGCCTATGCAATTCTTTGTTGTCCTGTGATACATTAAACATGTCTGGTAATAAATGATTGTACTCCTGGCATTAGAAGTGTAAGCAGTTGAATTAAAAATGTATAAAACTATTTACAGCTTTGCCAGCCTTCATTTAGTGTTATTTTATTTCTTGCATGAATTCAAGAATCAAGGTCAATTATTAACAGTAACTCAAGCCACAGAGTGCTGAACATTTCTTGAAAAATGAAATGTTCCTGGAACAAATTATTCACAGTACAGTCATGTCAAATCCACACATTATGTTAATTATACACATTATTGCCACTTAGTACAGCTGTAGCCTGTTAATATATATTCACATCATGTTTAAGGTATATGTTTTTCCTAACCCCGTTATTTTTTACCATTACATTTACATCTGATTTCTGAATATTTGTTTATCAGTTTTTTTCTGTCTTTCATAGAGGTTTGAAAAGGAATATCAAAACATAAAATTATGCACTTACCTAAAAAATAAAATGATAAAACAGGTAATGCAGGTAATTGTAATGTTTCCACTGAAATGGAGTGAAATAGGCGTTTAGCTTGTGCAGAGCTTCATGATTACGTGATTAACTTCATATAATGTACAGGAACAGCTGACACTACAACCTAGAATCACATTTAACACTATTGTGATAATATATACACATTATTAAGAAGAATCATTTAAATAAAGTTTAATCACATGTATTTTTCATTGGCCCATTTATAGGATCTATTTAGATTGTAATTTTTAAACACACACATCAACGTACAGCAGCACATCGTAGCAAATTCTTCAATCTTTGCTGTTGAACCTCAACACACACAAAAAGATGGACTATATTTAGTGTTTTCAAGTGCCCAAAATGCACACCACACTGCTATGATTGTAGGGGCTGAATATCAATTCAGGGACAACTCCTTTCAAGGTGCTCTGAGATAGGTGAGTGAAATTTTGTGGCCCCCTGCAGATGCGGAGCTGTCATTACAGTGTGCCCTGCGCCTGCTCACCGAGGAACTCTTCCAGAACGCTTATGATTCCACAGGCCTCGGGAAAGCTGCTGTGCTCGGCCCGAGCGTTCTGCAGCAGCACGTCCCCGTTTCCACAGCTTTGCAGGAACAGACAGCAGCGGAACAGAGCGTAGTGGCTCATTTCAGCCTGACGGATGAAGCGCTTCAGGTTGTTCATGTCCTGGATGGCCTGCATGAAGAAAGAATGTGCACGTTGAAGATAGCCATATTGATGTAATTGGCATTTCTGAATGTGATCACTCTTAAATCAGGTTGGGTAATATACAGATTTTTTTTTTCATTTAATAATAATTTAACTGTTTATTGATAATTATTATAAGTTACTTTTTAAATTTAAGTGAATACTTTTTAATATTTCTAAAATGTAATAATTCCTTTTCTGATATTACATTTTTATTTAACATACCCTTATAAATTATACTGCGAGCAAATGCAAAACAAAAAAATAAATAAAAATGAGAAAGTAACTCAAATGAATCCACCCAAAGACATAAAGTCTGTCATCATGACTCACTTGAAGGACTTTTCTTCATCCACAGAACACAAAAGATATTTTGAAAAATGTTGGTAACCAGATGGTTTTGGATCCCACTAACTTCCATTTTATAGACAAATTTTTTTTTCCGAATGACATGAGGGTGAGTACATGAAGACAGAATTTTCAATTTGGGTGGACTATCCCTTTAACTATTTGCTGTCAATAGCATGTTAGCATGCTAAATGTAACTTTTTCAGCAATTCTATGTTGATGCCAGTTCAAATGATTGATGTGCCGCCATTTTAATTAAGTAAATTGAGCACAATTTAAACTGTAAATGTATTATCTGGATACCAGGTTACTATTATGCACAATCAGAAGCACATTAACCTTAAGTTTAAAGTTCTCCAGGATCTGACGGAGGAGGAAAGGGTTAAAGCGCTCTGCAGCATTGAGGAAGGCCTGGATCCAGTCATCACAGAACCGGTTACTGACTGCAGAGTTTAAAATATAAACACAACATTATCAACATAACCTGTGTATGGAATGAGAAAGCATGTAGATTTAGTGGAGATGATGATGATGACGCTGCTGCTGACCTTCATTGGTTAGTGTGGGAGGACTGGTTGAGCAGTTGATGATAAGATTGGTGTGAGAGTCCTCTGAAATGGCCTTACAGAGGGAGGCTGTAGTGGTGTCCTCCTGGACTAGACCCTGCAGGCTTGCTGCTTTGATAAATCTAATCAAGACAATCAAGCTGCAGTTGCTATCAGTACTTAAAACTACTGGGTACTGAATAAAAAGACCACGTTGTTTTGCTCACCTTGCTACATCTGCTTTTGTCTTCTCATCCGCTCCTGTGACCTCTACAAGCTTGTGACTCAAAGCCTGCAGTAGAGACGCAATGTTGTGCTCATTTATCCTTTCATTTAATACAGTATATTATTGTATTCAGATGTAAAATGTATATGATGATCTAGACAGCAGTGGTTTCTTACAGCGTGCAGAATGTACCCGACGTTCGCCTGCAACAGCTGAACCACTCTGTGAATGTGCATTACTGACTCTTCATACCACTGGTTCAGGTAGGGCCTGACATCTGTCTCCAAGTTCTGCATCTGTAACCAGAGGTTACCAACAATGTTTACAGCAAATGGATAGCAAAAGCAGTGTGCCAGCAAATATAACTTCAACAAAACAGACCCGATTTCAACAGATACGTTGTGTCTATCGCTTCTTTGTTCTCACCTCTGGAGTCAAACAGCCCTGCAGACCCTGGACGTACTTGTCCAGCTCAATTCTGAATGTTTGCATGGTTAAGTAAAATAATTATCCTATTAAGAGAGAACAGTGTTTGAATGCAATGGTAAAACCTGATATCACTTCAGTCCTTAAAGCACAATGCTATATTTCCTACATTTTAAAGTTTGCCATGAAATTAAAATGGACAATTCTTTTATATTTTAATTTTTACAGTTTATGATTATAAATGATTTGTCTGTGCATGGCATGCAAAAAATGTTTTTTAATTTACGTGCATTCATAATATTTAATCAACACAACTTCCCCTCCCTCTTGCGATGACACCATCTCTTCTCTGATGACATGTATTAGTGACGCGAAGTCACTCACATGACATTACAGCAATAGCAAACCACAACCATCCAATTCATTCACCATTTTTCTACTTGTTCAAGAAGCGGTTTCACTCTGATATATGGCACAACAGGGAAGAAAAGACTATCACAACATCCATTTCATGGCTACTTTAATGGTCAGTCATTTGTGATTTGAGGATATGAATTCAGGCCCTTCTCTGATCCTCCGAGAAGACACACCACCCAGCCGTTGCCATCAGCCTCAGGCTGTTCTGGAGATTTCTCTTGCTCAAGCAGACAGCAGTAACAGCCCACCGCTTGCTCAGGGATGCTTGAACACAAAAATTGAATCAGTTAAAAACGAAAATACATGGTGATATTATACTGAATGACAATGAGATATGGTTCTGGATATTTAGCACTAAAGGATAATTAAAAACTAGTAATTTCAGTACTTCAGTTTAAACTTTCCAGAGTAGCATTTATAATTTTTGTTTACATTACATTTAATACGTTTACCTTTTCGAAATTCAAGTTTACCATTCAATATTTGTATTTTATTTCAGCTTCATTACAATTAACAAAAACAATTTTATAGAGTGATAGTTAATATACCAACACTGATATGACGTACCTTAGTTCCACAGTGGCAATGTTACCCATACCCCCCAGCAAAGCGCCCTTGCTCAGCCTGCGGGAGATGTAGCTTCGTAGTTCTGGTTCCGCGTCAGAAGGCAAGCTGGCGTCCAGCAGGATGAGACTTCAAGAGTGAAAAATATGTGTTAAAACACTATAATACCAACAAGAAAGGGCAAAGTGAAGAAGCAGACAGACAAGCAGTTAATGAAGCATGTTCACGGAATCACCAACGGCACCTAGCAGAGACACATACTAAGAGAGTTTGGTGTTGAATGAGATGAGCAAGTCAACACGATGACAAGCCAGATGCATAATCCTGTGTGCATTTTTTGACTGAAGCCATGATTTTTTTTCTTCCATCACAACACTGAAAGCCACTGGACTGATGACTGAGAGATGATGGATGGACCCTCTTTACCTAAAGTCCTCCTGACTTGTGGTGGAGTCTGATCTCCTCTGGCTCCAGGCCACACTCTCTCCAGAAGCCTCAGATCTGGGTAGTTTGATAATGTATTTAAAACTTCATAAGCATTAATATGTTAAGATCTCCTGGGTTATAACTTGGCCTACGTGTTCAGGTGTGGTGTTTTACAATGTTTTATATATATATATATATATATATATATATATATATATATATATATATATATATATATATATATATATATATATATATTAGGGTCCATATACTGTGTTTAACTCATCCATGATACAGTCATATGATTTCATAAGACTAACTGACTATTGTGAACAATACTGCCAGTAAGATATTGCTTTTCAAGTCATGCAACTGAAAGCTTAATTCATATAAGTGCATAAATAGTGAATTTTAACTCATACACGTATCAAATAAGCAATAGATTGGCTAGACCTAACTACACATGCATAAATCTCATATACTATTAAATATGAGGCATAAAAGGGAAAAATATTTCTAAGACAACTAGCATTTTGCAAAGCTCTCTGCATTTGGAAAACCTCCTTGGCACAAATGGCAAGCAAAACCACTGTACCTTGTGTTTTGGTAGTAATATATGGCATAGTAGCTGTTAATCAGTTGTATTTTCTGGCTGTATCCGGCAATCTCTTCGTTATCGTAGTCTCCATCCCGTTCATCCACGTCTATGGACTCCTGGAAGGAAGAGGTCTGGGATGTAAACATGTCTCTGCAAAGCCAAGAAGACTAGCGACACTACGGATTACGTGCGATTCCGATAACTAATAAATTTCAGTCGTCCTAAAGATGTCAATGCATCAAAGCCATGTCATTATTTTGTTTAAAAATCCATTTAAATTCTACGTGACATTTGACTCGAGTCGCAGGAGTGAACGGCGATATTTGTACGCATGCGCTGTAGTGGTGTTTCGTTCGTGAAGAACGAAACGAATCGGCGTCTTTGAATGAATCTTGTAAGTGAAAGAGCCGTTTCGTCCTCGTTCACTTCTGCCCTTATTTTCATCATGATTTCATCCTACCTTCTGATTATTATAGCACAAACAATATAATTGTATGGACATACTTAACGTATACGCCCCTTTCACTGAACAAATACATGTTAATTTCTGATCGATTTATGTTCATTTTGGCAAGTCAATCTTATTCATATCAAGATAAGGCAACGGAAGAATTGTATACTTCTGATGACAACACAATTAAAATAATGTAACAAATATGAAACTATTTTATTTAGGCTGTTATTGTATTTTTATAGTTGCCAACTGTTGACCGAAGGGGGGATTATAGATGTGCTTTGTTGAACCTTGCTAACGTATGGTAATTAAATATTCTCTTAACGATTATTAATAATTGTGTTGTGATGAAGTACAATAAGGTAAGTACAACTTTTTTTTTACTAATCGTGTTTTTAACGTAACCTTAAATTAATGGCTGTAACATGATATTTCGGATTTGTTTTTCTTCGCGAACGGATCAAAAGAATCGAATCACTTGGATGAATCAATAGTGTCATCACCTACTTGCGCATGCGCTATAAAGGTTTGTGTGAAGCGCGCCAAAGCAACGAGAGCTCTTGGATCTGCATTGCAACGAGATACCGAAAACTGTAGTGCACTATTATCTTAAGCATATTTTGTGAAGATGCCGTCAAATGTAGAAATAAAAGCAGTTTTGCGTGACCTGCGTCACCTCACACAGCGTGCAAAGGAGCTGAGTGGTACAGACGGGACTGTGATCCGTCAGCAGGACACGTTTTTCAAAGTCCCCGCAGGACGGCTGAAACTCAGGGACTTACAGGATGGCACCGGGCAGTTGATCTTCTATGAGAGGCCAGATACAGAAGGACCCAAGCTGTCAAACTACTCCATAACCCCTACCAACGACCCACAGGGGCTTGTCAAGGTTCTGACGGATGCGTTGGGGCAAGTGGGGCAGGTGAAGAAGGAGAGGAGGCTGTATATGGTGGGACAGACCAGGGTGCATGTTGATTCTGTGGAGGGCCTGGGGGACTTCATGGAGCTTGAGGTGGTGATGAAAGAAAACCAGAGCAGAGAAGAAGGAGTGACCATCGCAAATCAGCTGATGCTGAAGCTGGGAGTGAAGGAGGAGGATCTGCTAGACGGCGCCTACATGGACCTCTTACTGAAGAACCAGCAAAATGGACATGCACCATAGACTCTGAGCAGATGTGGTCTACTGTGTGGCACTTAAAGCCATCTATCAAAGATTATATGGCTCACCCAAACAATGCTTCCTCTGACATTAGCATTTAAGTGTCTCTGTGTGTTTTTGTTTTACCTACGAAGCTGCTCCTTTTGTAATATTTTACAAAATAAAATCACAGTCTGTTGAGTTATAAAGCATGATCTGAAATGACCAACAGAATAAGCAATGTGCATGAAGTGAGTTTGGTCTGTTTTTATTGTATACATATAAATGTAACCTTTGTGATCAAATGTCTTTCCAATGTCTAGTAGATGAAAAAATAGGTCCATAAAAATATCAGGGCAAGAAATTAATACTATTTAAAAAATTGTCAAGTTTAGAGGGGTAGCTATTTATTTGATATTGATTGCATTCATTGTATATGTATATACATATATATATAATGTTAGATATATAGATGGATAGATAGAAACACAGACGTCTATTAGTCTGGTGTGCTAAATAAAATGTAAATATGAATGGGCATATACTTCAGATATATTTTACTCATAAGAATTTCTAGGGGTGCCAATAATTGTGGCCAACATTCATTATTTCAATTCATGTATAAAGGACATTTAAAAACAACCATAGGTTGATCCAAGTGCTGTCAATAAAGTTAAGATATTATAAACAAAATGTAAAATATATATATATATATACACACAAAATATATATATAAAAAAGCAATACAGTAAAACTATGTAAAAAAAATAACTTATAACCCACTATAGTTTGTTGAACATGCATTGGAGAAAAACATATTTCATAATGTGTGTTCTACTTCAATGAAAGGTTAGAATATGGTTGTTTTTTTTAATGAAAGATCGAAAGGATAAACCATGCAGATTCATTTTCACAGCCGCCTTTGCTCATATTTACCAAGGGTGCCTATATTAGTGGAGGGCACTGTGTATATCTGTATATCACAGCATGTATAGTTAATAGCGCTAGCTTAGATAGCAGAACATAATAGTAGGCGTAGGCCTACAGACAGTTGCGTACAAAATATCTGAATACTGGTATAAGATTGCGATAAGACTATAAAGAGAAAAATCAAACAAGAAAACGATGCAAATATTCTGTTCAGTTAATGTAGGCTATGTAAAAAACAAAACACGTTTCTGTTGGCAAAGAGGCGCTCCAAACAAGTAGGGGGCAGTCATGACGACGATGGTTCAACACGCGCAGTTCTTCTGTGCTCGCGAGAGTACATTTTTTCCCAAATCGCACCGCGAGCCTCTCTTCCTTCCTCTTTCCGCCATATTGCAGAACTGGTAAGGTTCAAGATTCCTACAATGCTTGAATAATCTGTTTAAAATCACAGACATCGTTGTATATCAAACACAGCTAGACTGAAATATGTGTTTATGAGCAGCCTAAAAGCCAGATTTGAGAGTCATTTGGTCAGTCGTGTCTGTGTGAACGGATATATTTCCCTGATAATCATGATTCGCCAACCTCCACCATTCAGTAGTGCCTCTGCCCGTGTTTCTGGGGGACAGGCACGAATAACCCGAGTCAAACCGACGTCCTCAAGCAGTCCGGTGCCTTATTTACAATCACACATGTACGCTATAATTAAGTTGAAATGTTTAAGTTGGAGACGAACCAAGATAGCTTAATTTGCTAACTACTTCACCCACTACCAAAGCGTTAAACACTGCGCATAATGCCGGTGAAAATTATAGTTTTCACTTACAGCTATATAACATAACTAAAACGAAATTAGTCGTTTTGTCTTTAACCTGCTTTGTCGACATGTACCTGGTTTAAAAGCAGCGGTTTTGCCTCTTGACGATGGCTTTGAAGATGAGGCTGTGTGACGGATATATTAATTGATTATCGGTTAAATTGCATGTTTTGTGTCTCCACAGGCATCATGGTGCGCATGAACGTTCTCGCGGATGCGCTCAAAAGCATCAACAATGCTGAGAAACGTGGGAAACGCCAGGTTCTCATCAGGCCCTGCTCTAAAGTTATAGTGCGCTTTCTTACTGTGATGATGAAGCATGGTAAGTTCGCTCACGAGCTCTTCAGTGTCTTTTAAAGCAGGCTCGAAAGTTATGTCCGTGAAACAAGCTGGTTGTGATTTTCTGCAGGTTACATTGGTGAATTTGAGATCATTGATGATCATAGAGCTGGGAAAATTGTTGTCAATCTCACAGGGAGGCTGAACAAGGTAAGTGGCGTTTAATAAACCTTCACTAGATGGTCACAAATGTCTAAAATGACACTGTTGCATGTTTAGTGACAACCGTAGAGTTTAATTGAGTGGAGAGATCACAATCTACTCTATTCACAGTATGACCAGTCCCTCCAGAAAAACGCGATTATGCGATCGCATGATTTAATGCATAATCAGCCAAAGTCCGCATATTTATGCAGGGACCACATTTTTTTTTCAAATACACTGCACTTTCGCCGCGTAAAATCCCTATTTCCTCGTGCAAAATATGCGTGGCTTGCATGATTTCATAATCCCCGCATTTTCGTTGCAAAAAAGTCATATATATATATTAGCAGAAAGTTGCAAAATGTTTGTTTACTTCACACAAGAGCCGCCATTTCCGCCTATTGTCATGGGAAAAGTGACGTAATTACCCGACGTGAACGTCATCGAAAAGCTGCAAACCCCATGTTGAAACCATAGATATCGGTGAAACCATGATGAAGCACGCAAATTCCGATTTGCCAACAAAAATGACAGCAAAAGACCGCCAAAAGCAGTTTCCTGGTGTGGTGACCGATTTCAAAAAACGGCATCATGAAGCTTCGAAGCGTTATGAATCAGTGAGACGATTCAGCGGTTCGGATCGCCAAAGTCACGCATTTCAGCAGTTTGACACGCGATCCGAATCATAAATCGCCTCGCTGATTCATAACGCTTCATGATATGCTGTGTTTTCAAATCGGTCCAAATTGAGCCATGCGTTTACTAAGGTCTTCAATTAAACAAGATGAGAACTTAAATATTCAATTAAAAATATTTTCTTTTTCATCAAACCGCAGTTTTTGCAAGTTTTATCGCATAAATATCCCGCATTTTCCATCGCATTTAAGAAAACGTGCCGCATAATCGGCACATAATTTTGCCCGCAACAATCACACAAAAAAAGCCGCATCTTTCTGGAAGGACTGTATAACAACTCGATTTGCATGATTGGTTTTATTAAACATTTACTGTGAAATGAAAATCTTAAGAATGTAACTTTTCACAAACGGTGAATTTAAGAGCTTTTCTGTTAGCAGATATAGTTCTTGACATGTAGGTGTACCTTGTGTTAAGGTTAGTGTCGGTGTTCTGCCCAGTGAAATGGACAGCAACTGGGTAAATGGGTGTTTTTGCGTCATCACTAGCTACATTTCCATGGACACCTTTTGCTTCAATCTGAATTGATTAATTCTGAACATCGTTTACATGAACGCTAAAAAAAGTGATCGGGTTGATGTGCACATTTATCCAGTCCCTCCAAAAAAAGCGATTATGCGATCACATGATTTAACGCATAATCAGCCAAAGTCCGCATATTTATGCGGGGGCCGCATTTTTCCAAATACGCTGCACTTTCGCCGCATAAGTTGCCTATTTCCGCGTGCAAAATATGCGTGGCTAGCATGATTTCATAATCCCCGCATTTTCGTTGCAAAAAAGTCATATATATATATATATATATTAGCAGAAAGTTGAAAAATGTTCGTTTACTTCACACGAGCCGCCATTTCCGCCTATTGCCATGGGAACGTTTTGAAGTGATTTAATTACCCGACGTGAACGTCATCGAAAAGCTGCAAACCCCGTGGAGAAACATAGATATCGGTGAAACCATGATGAAGCACGCAAATTCCCATTTGCCAACAAAAATAACAGCAAAAGACCTCGCAAAGCAGTTTCCCGGTGTGTTGACCGATTTCAAAACACAGCATCATGAAGCGTTATGAATCAATGAGTCGATTCAGCGGTTTAGATCGCCAAAGTAGCGTATTTCAGCAGTTTGACACGCGATCCGAATCATGAATCGACTCGCTGATTCATAGCATCATGATGCTGTGTTTTCATATCGGTCATCACTATATAAGTCGTTATTTAGTTTTTTTTTGCGTACAATAACTTATCGTCGCTTCATAAAGTTATTGTAAAACCACTGTAGTGAGATGGATTTTGTAACTACGTCTTCAGTACCTTTTATGGGTCTTGAGAGTGTAAAGTACATTGTGCCAATGGAGGCCTTTCTGAGCCATTGGAATTCAACTAAAATATCTTCATTTGTGTTCCGAAGACGAACGGAGGTCTTACGGGTGTCCAACGACATGAGGGGAAGTCATTAATGACAGAATTTAAATTTTTGGATGTACTAACCCTTTAAGAGATTGCACTTTGTGCATTGGAAGCACTCAAATGTCTGTTTTGTAAAGCTACCTCTGTAAAACAGGAAGTTATTTATTCATTTTTCAAGTTGTAGCATATTCCTTTTGTAAAGCTACAGAACCTTTTTGACTCAATGTTTTGTAAATTTGAGCCATGTGTTTATTAAGGTCTGCAATAAAACAAGATGGAAACTTAAATATTCCCAGCACTTTCTGTGATGTATTGCTTTTTTTCTCTTTTTCATCAAACCGCAGTTTTTGCAAGTTCCCGCAATTTCATCGCATAAAATTGCATAAATATCCCGCATTTTTTAAGAAAACATGCCGCATAATCAAGGATTTTTGCCCGCAACAATCACAAAAAAAGCTGCATTTTTCTGGAAGGACTGTTTATCTCACACGCTTCTGATTGGATTTAATCTTTTGACATGCGCGCACTACATATACGGAGTGTCCCGCTGTTGTTGCATACTAACCATCCTCATTTTCTTTGTTTTAAAAAGCAGACTTGATATTGATCAATTTCAGGTGCTAATTAGGTGACGACCAGCACTTGAAGCGTTGAGCCGTGCTGCTCGTATTTATCAAGCAGTAAAAAATGCCCCATCCATGCCCAAAACAGTTGCCTGTGGATGAGATTCCGAAACAAGGACTGGTGTGACGTTGTCCTCCTCCACTTCAAAGACGATGAGTGGAAAGAGAATTTAAGAATGATGGGGCACTCAACAGGAAGAACAGCTTGTTCTGCACGTCATATGTCATTACGCCATTTCTACGTCACTGTACATGTGCCGTACTCTCCAGTTTCGATTTTCATTCTGATGAAGTGTTTACATGTCCTCTTGATCAGATTACAAAAGGAATGAACCGATCCGATACAATCTGAATCACATTTTAATCTGATCTGGCCAATTCATTCCGATTGAATGATCGGATTATTCGGGTCCATGTAAACGCAGCTACTGTTACTATATTTAAGCAATATGGTAGAAGATATTGTGATTTATAGTTTCGGCTAACCTACATTGTTAGGTGAAAACAACAGCTCGTTTTAAAATTTGAAAAATATTTGATAGAACATCATGACAAGCCTTGTTGAATTGTTTCTATGGGTTCCGTATCATATAAATGGGTTACTTGCAGATGCACTCCCTTTTGCTACTGATGTTGTAAGTAAATGAGTATGGGTTGTAGCACTTTCTGAACAATTTATCTGTATTGCAGTGTGGCGTCATCAGCCCTCGGTTCGATGTGCAGTTGAAGGATCTGGAGAAGTGGCAGAACAACCTTCTCCCTTCCAGACAGTTCGGGTGAGTAAATACTTAATTTTTTTTTTTTTTACTGTTATATATTAGCTTTATGCTGTTTTTTTCACAAGGTATGCTTCCATACACACAGATGTGCATTAACTCCAAAAATGTGCTTAATTTAAAAAACGTATGTGCTCAATTTAGTCCGATTAATTATTTATCAAATACATTTATTATTTTTTTTATCCAATAACATGCAACTACTCAAATTACGATAGAAACGTATTCACAGAATAAATTCCTCGATGCACATAAAAAAAAGTCATGTGACTCTGCGATGGGAAGGCATAACTGGACCAGCGGACCGATCTTGTTGCACAGAATCTGAAATGCTGTTTGTCATTCTGAAATGCCAGAGCAAAGTCTGTCGTTAAAGTGGTTCGGTATAATTACCTCCCAGAACCATCTTAAACCAGTGTTCCCAAACAGCAGGTATCTGCCTCAGAAAGCAAGATTACATGACCTGGTTTGTTTCATCTGCATGCTCTGAGGCACAGGTAATTTATTATAGGCTATATTAGGTCTGTGTATCACCAACAATGTCACGATACGCATCACGATACTAAAGTCACAATACGATACATATCACGATATGGATCGATTTGAGAATTTGAGTAGAGTTTAGTAACAGTTAATATCTGTTTATTGAATAACCAGTGTTTAACAGTTGTGATAAGTGAAAAATTATTTTGTTTTTGTTATTCAAAAACAAAGAGTTAAATGAATTAAATTGTCACAAAAAACCTTGGAATGGCTCTATTCAATACCGATTTAAAAAAAAATACATTTTAGATGCATATCCGGTACACACCTCTCAATTAATGCTGTAAACTATGGGAGTCAGTTGTAGCCTACTATAATAGCCTACTGATGGTCATAAATGAACTGATTTGTACAAATACTTAAACTCAATTATGTTTTTTAAATTAAATAATAGGATTATGTAACTTCTTAAGCTATTATAACTATTTCCACTCCTTTTTGTTTTTTTAAATTTTATATGGTGGCTGTCATAAATTGCCAGATTAATTCAAACATGCATGAAATATTATATTAACATAAAAAAATATAATGAATATGTAATGCTGCATATATTTAGCAAAATGCTCCTCTCTATAGTCAATTTTTCTAGCTCACTAGTTAATTTATGGACACTGGATATAGATTTTCTGAGATAAATGTGACGTTATGTGACATTGTTTACAAGCTAATTTACTGATGTCTTTCCGCTTTGAGAAACTGAGCGATCACGAGACATGATATGGATTTCGGTAAATTGTACTCTCTCTTAAAAGACTTTCAGATGCACATTCATGTTTATTTTGGGCTGTAACTGGTATTAGGCGGAGGAGAAGATCAGTTCACGTGTGCAGTGCGTTGCCGCTTCTCATGAGCTGAGCTGCGCCAGAGCGATCTAGCGCCTAAACTATAGATTTAGGAATAAAGTAGATGTAATTTGAAATCTGAGACTGTTTCATATCAATAGTAACAAAGCACAAATATTTAATGGATGGGAGGTGCGCTGCAAAAACTGTAACCACTTAAAATCCTCTTAACCATTTTGAATGTCTTGCACTGCTCGCGTTGTTAAAATTGGCACCACTTGACTCACGTGATAATTGGTTACATTCAAAAGCACACAATATCGATACGACAGCTGCTGTATCGATACACACATCGCCAGGAGTTCATGACGATGTGTCGTATCGATATTTTGAGCACAGCCCTAGGCTATATGAAAATTATTATATAAAGTGGCTTCTATTGCAGTTTATCAGGAAGTGATGATAGAAGGAAACGCTACTTTATTCACAAATATACAACATTTTCAGAGATTTTAGAATTTTAACTTTAGCTATACATTCAACGATGCTTGAATGCAAATGTCTGACATGTACTGATCTGTTTGCTAAACCCAAATCTGGAGAGGCATAGATTTTATGAAATATCAAAATGGTAGCTGAATTCCTTTCTTTTTTGCCATTACATTAAGCATTTGAGTAACAGCATTCATGGGAGAAGTGAGATGCTGCTGAACGTTTCTTCCATGATTATTTGATTGGATTTAAGATTATGGATAGTTACATTTACATTTTATGCATTTAGCAGACGCTTTTATCCAAAGCGACTTACAACTTGGGGGTACATGAAGCGATAGGTCATGAAGAGTCGAGAAGCGCAATAAGAGCCTGAAATCCTGAGACCGTGTACATTGCTCAGAGTAGCACAGGCTAGAGTAGGGAGGGAAGAAAGAGGGAGAGGAGAGTTTTTTTTTTTTTTTTTTTTTTTTTTTTTTTTTTTAATTTAATTTATGAGATTAGGTGCTCACGGAAGAGCTGAGTTTTAAGTTGACTTTTGAATGATGTCAATGATTCTGCGTTTCGGATGGTGTTGGGAAGATCGTTCCACCAGCTGGGAACAGCATTTGAGTAACAGCATTCATGGGAGAAGTGAGATGTGCTGAATGTTTCTTCCATGATTATTTGATTGGATTTAAGATTATGGATAGTTAAATGTAGAGTTTTCACAAAGAGAACTTGAGCGGGAAATTAAATGCAGGGTATAGTAACCTAGTATCAGGCTATGTGACTTTCGTTCGCATCAGAGCAGACTTGTGCTGCCAAGTCATGATTACGAGCTTGTGTTCAAGTGCTTTGTTGTTGGAAAGGACAGGAAGCATGAAGGACACCCGGTTTATTGCCTGTTTCTTGGGGAAATATTATTAAAGCCAAAATATATTAAATGCATGTAATTTTTAATAAAATATTGTACCATTCGTTGAGAAGCATTTAAACATTCACTTTGCTGTCTAGATGGGCAGCTTGCTGTTCATTCTGAAGTTTCGGTCAAATACATGCTGTGTATACATTTTCGCTGTGCATAAAACATACAATATGCATTAAAAGATTATTCATATATGTAAATATGCACTACTTTAATGGCAAGACAAGGTGATGTAGCTGCTAAGTAAAATGCTAATGAACACAAGTCACGATGTGGACAAACTTATGCTGTCATAAAAATACACTTGTAGTTTTAAAATTCTACTTGTGGTTGGACTTCATTTCCAACTAATATTTTAGAAAAATATATGTCAGAATTATTGCTCTCCTATTCTATTGCATAAGGCTTGTCCACTCCTGACAGCAAAATGGAAATATTTGCAAATATTTCTAATACTTAAAGATAGAGAATATCTTTATTTTATAATTAACTATCTTAAGAGTTATAAGTTTTGAAGCTCTAAATAAAAAGCATGGGTCTTGTTGAGGAGAAATTGGATTAAGCACTTGGACTATGCAGCAGCTCACGCTGTCCTATTTTTCAGATGCCCTCGTAATGTCAAACTACTTTGTATCGGTATAAACGTTATTGCCTCATCTTATATAGTTAATACAAATATATTGTGCAAAATCTATATACTCCCCAGCCCTGTTTAAAGTTTATGGCACACCTAACTAAATTTATTACAGCGTTTCCCAGTAGTAGATATGACTTGTAAGGGTGTTTGTTCAAATAGGAAACTCGTATTTACAATAATTCTGAGAGCATGTGAATTAAGCTTTGTCAATTACTGCATCTTGGGTGTTTTCTGGCTGTGCGCTAGAATGAAAAAAACAGAAAAGCGGTAGTTTTTTTTTATCTCAGTCTTGTCAATAGTTTAAAAAAAGTTCTTAATTTTTGGTAAAAGAGTAACTATTGTGTACAACATAATCATTTGTCTAATTGATATTGGCATTATACTGGCCTTTGGCCACTTTACAAGAGTCGGCCATTTAATAGTCATGTTTGATAATTTTGTTGACATTGCTCAATATTTGTACCTGAATTGTCATCTTGATGCACTTTAGGCTCGGTTTGCCCAAATTTGCCTTTGCATGCATAGCTGCTATATTTTTCACAAATTATCCATTTTCATTGCTTTGTGTTTATAATAAGATCTTGCAAATGTCAGTAATGCTGTGCAGAATCATCTAACAACTGCCTAGGGCGAGATGTATTCAAAGTGCAGCACCATCCTGGACAGTCTGGTAATATTTTTGTCTCTTTTAATTCTCTGCAGATTCATTGTTTTGACAACCTCAGCTGGCATCATGGACCACGAGGAGGCCAGACGGAAACACACAGGAGGAAAAATCCTTGGGTTCTTTTTCTAAACATGTAAAGTCGGCAACAAATAAACACAGTGGAAGATAAGTTGTATGTGTGCTTTGCTTTCTTGATGCATAACACGCCATGTTCTCTAACACCAGGAACAAAAAAAGAACATGTGTAAACTGTAGGAAAGACATGATACACACCGCAAGCGAAAACAATTGTTCTGCCAATTGTGTTGTGATTGACACATCTTGCATTTGGCTGGAAGTACAGCATTTCATTGTCTAAACAGATCTAATAGAAAGGCTTTCATTCATTCAGTTTATAGTTAAACCTTTAATGTCTCTACTGGAATTTAGTTTGAGACTGAATGTTAAATGTATTTTTTTTTTTTTTTCTGGGACCAGCACGTTTGTGTGAAACTGACTTTTTAACAGAAAGATGCAGTGATTTCAATCACCGGCTTTCATTTTAACTTAAGTGGCAATATTTCATGACTAGCAACTGCAAGAGGAATGAAATGAGTGTGTGTTAATGGGGTTCACATTGAAATGCACATTCCTTGAAGTATTCATGGCTAATCTTGACTAGACTGATTTGGGGAGAGCTGCTCAACTGTGAGCCTGTCCGAGAGGGAAAAACTCGTACTTTGAGCATGTGACACAATTGGCACTTTCTTCAGAGTCAGGCTGTTTGGAGTTTAGAAGTCACTAAATAGGTGTGGGGTTTCGGATGTTATGATTTGTAAATATTAAACTAAACAATAGATTTCAGTTTTTCATAGTAATTGTGTTGGAGGATAGAAAAAAAACATTCTAAAATGTATCAAGTATGTCACTTTTTTTTTTTTCTCACTGACTTTACTTTAGTAGCTGGAAATATACTTAAATGATTTTATCAGAGAAAAATGTTTAATTTAATGAGCAACTTCATAAGCTAACTTCAATAAACTCACCACTGCTTGAATGATTTTCAGCACCCTTCTCAATCTCAATTGGTGAGCATGGTCTTGTACATTTGCTCATATCTACCAGCAGAAGGTGCTGTGCTGCTTTGTTGCTTGATACATGGGACTGTCCATGGTGGTGTCCTAAATGTAGGTAGTCCTCATTTTATGACAGTCTCACTATTTGGAGTCTTTCAGCAAGAAGCATCTGCTGCGTAATCTCATTTCCATGAACCCAGTTTGTTGCTGTTTTTAGGACTTAATACAGTTTTCAAGAATTTTACGTGAATGTAATTGGTCAAAGCCTTGGTTGGACTAGCACATCAAAAAAAAAAAAAGGAATGTCAAGCACTGATCTAATCAGTTAAAATTAAGTAATCAGATTTGTTATCTGGGGAAAGAATGTTCCAATTTTAACAATTTTATGTATAGAAATACACTTTTAATTAAGGGATATTAAATAGATTTCCAGGTTTAAAAAAAAAACCTTTAGGCTATAAGAGCAAATGTTTCTCTAATCTTATTAAATGTGTGGTTTAATAAAAAACATAATGCATTTAATAAAAAAAAAAGAAAATGCAATATAGGGTTGCATTTTCATAAAGTGAGGTTAATGTTAGTGTAAAATTTTGAAAACAAATATGAATGAGGTAAAATAAATGGTAGATTACTTTTTAAACTAGTATGTATGTCTTAAAGCCACAATATGTAATTTTTCTCCGCTAGTGGTTGCTTATTCATAACAAAGGTGTAGCTTGGTGACGTCTGGATTTTGCAGAGCTTTTATTATGCTGCAAACTGCAACTGCAATGCCCACAACTGCTTTTTTCCGGTCATGCGTACGCAGAGCTGTTTTATCATATTATTAGATACATTATTTGGGTGTTTTGAAAGTTATAACGCTTCTCTGTACATTTGCTCGGTGGCTACTATGAGACACTTTTTGCACACTGCAGTAAGCTAGATTGATATTAGGCATGGTAAAACATGAAAGATTTAAACAATACAACTAATTGTAGAGCTATGTAACAATGCTTAGTTTTCTGTCGAAACATTTATCCAAACAGTTGCTCACCTGTCAAATAAAACGTATATTAAAGCGTCTTTGGTGTTTCCATGGTTTCTACTAAATAAAACTGGAAATTGAGGGTAACGCGGGTATGTCGTCATTGATAGGCGACGCATGGTCACGATCCATGGTTAAATTGTTGATTTCTCTGGATTTAAACATTCTTGGAAGCATTTAGGATCATTTGAGTACGCAACTCAACAAAATATATAACGTAAAATATATATATGCAAAATATGTTTTTTTTGGTGTATATTTTAATTAAAAAATCTTATATATTATGCCTTTAATTAGTCATTCAATTGAATCTTGGAATCATTCAATAAATTTTTTTTTCAAAACAGTTGATTCATTTGAAACGAAACCACTCGGTTGCTATGAAACTGTTTCTGTTGGCAAAACGGAAAACCTCTATTTATCTATACAACTAACAGAAACTCATAACAGGGGCATGTTTGCCCTCTATATCTTGGATTTTGGGAGCATTTTTATTTTAGTTTTTGCCCAAGCCCGGGAAAAATCTCCTTGTTTTTGCCTCGTACTACATGAATATTTAAAGCCTGGTTTCACACACAGGGTTTAGATTAATCCAGGATTTGGCCTTAGTTCAATTAGGGCATTTAATTAGCTTTTATAAACGCACCTTGGAAAAAAAATTACTGGTGTACTACTTGAAACAAAACAATGGCACTGGCATATTTTTAAGATATGTCAGTGCAAAATTCTTTCAGTTAAAGCAGCTCCAACTTGCATTTTAGTCTGGGACTAGCTTGAGCCTTGTCTGTGAAACGGGGGGTAAGAGACCGTTTCCTTAGATTAACATTAGTGAACAGTAATGACGTAGCAATGCTCAAGAAATTAACAGGACAAGGCTTTCCATCTAGACATGAGCACCCATCACTAAGCATGCGTCTGACTGTCTAGCAGCTGGATTACTTCCTGCCATGACAACCAGTTTACCGGAGGTGAGTCAAAAGAGAAGGCATGTCTGTTGTTTCTGTCTCTTTTTTTTCTATGCCTCTCACCTGCCTTTGCTGTGAGAACTGTTCTTCTCCGGAGGAAGCTGTGTTGGAAGCAAGTGCTTATTTTCTAACATTCACAGTATATCATTAATACCGACTGAATTTATGTCTTGAGTCTGGAGTAGGCTTAACTTGTAAATCAAATTGAGGTGGTATTCATGGTTCACTGGGGAAACAGCAGCAGGTCAGAATCTACATCTACATTTCTTTTTGGAAACCAAATCAAGTTTTGAAACCAAATCATTTGAAGAGGTTTCAGCTCTTCATTACTGAAAATGTAAGGTTTCAAAGTCGCTGACTTAAAATGCAACAAAACAGCCAGTTTGTATTAAAAGTGCTGCCACAATTTCTTCCTCCTGGGCATCTATAATAACTTTTCTATCAAGAATGGAAGCTGTAATATCAGATGTGCGTTTGCTGCTGGAGACAGTAATCAGGTCCAGGCCATTGCCCCTGCTGGCTAAGGGCTTCTGTGATGACTGTAGATGTGGGGTGTTCAGGCCCATTTGGCCGTGCGTCTCTGTGTGACGGGACCTTCTCTGTGGGCTGATGGGGTATTGCGTTGAATCTCACAGATGCCACTGCTGTAATGAGCACCAGCCTACAGTATATGGTTATTCTTTTGACTGGGCTCCTCTTCAATGCCTTAATGGTTTTTCACAATGCCCTGCTGATGTAGAAGTGAATAGTCTGCCCAAAACACGTCAGTCACCATTTAACACCCATAATTACATCATTAATCAAATGTAATGCTCTGATTAAAGTGACATTTCCCTGATTCATATGAAATGTGCAGATATTAGATGTAGGCCTAATGCTTAAAAAAAAACATAGCTTATATAGTTCACTTCTGAACTGGAGGACCTGTAGCATGAGAGTCTGTTGCTTAAGTAAATGTTTACATGATTTTAAAAGTTTGCTTATGCTATTAACAGAGAATAAAGCCTTCATATGTTTTAAGGAAGTTAGTTGCCTGTCCTTCATAGTATGCCTTAAAGAAATTCATAGTAGTTTACATTCTACCTGCAAGTAAATAAAAAAAATGCAAGTAAATAAAAACATTTGCTTAAGCATGCATATTTCTTTTGCATGTGAAAAAGTAAAAAACAAATCACTTATGAATGGGCTATTCACATCAAGAGTGCCAGTGTACAGGTGCTGGTCATATAATTAGAATATCATCAAAAAGTTGATTTATTTCACTAATTCCATTCAAAAAGTGAAACTTGTATATTATATTAATTCATTACACACATACTGATATATTTCAAATGTTTATTTCTTTTAATTTTGATTATTATAACTGTCAACTAAGGAAAATCCCAAATTCAGTATCTCAGAAAATTAGAATATTGTGAAAAGGTTCAATATTGAAGACATCTGGTGCCACACTCTAATCAGCTAATTAACTCAAAACACTTGCAAAGGCCTTTAATGGTCTCTCTGTCTAGTCTACAGTCTAGTTCTGTAGGCTACACTATCATGGGGAAGACTGCTGACTTGACAGTTGTCCAAAAGACGACCATTGACACCTTGCACAAGGAGGGCAAGACACAAAAGGTCATTGCAAAAGAGGCTGGCTGTTCACAGAGCTCCGTGTCCAAGCACATTAATAGAGGGGCGAAGGGAAGGAAAATATATGGTAGAAAAAAGTGTACAAGCAATAGGGATAACCGCACCCTGGAGAGGATTGTGAAACAAAACCCATTCAAAAATGTTGGGGAGATTCACAAAGAGTGGACTGCAGCTGGAGCTTCAAGAACCACTACGCACGTTGCTTGAGGTCCAGTGTAAAGTTTCCAGTGTTGGTCCACTGTGTTTTTTGAGGTCCAAGGTCAACGCAGCCGTATACCAGGAAGTTTTAGAGCACTTCATGCTTCCTGCTGCCTAGCCATAAAGCCTCCAACTTTATGGAGATCCAGATTTCATTTTCCAACAGGACTTGGCACCTGCACACATTGCCAAAGCAACCAGTACCTGGTTTAAGGACCCTGTTCTTAATTGGCCAGCAGAAAATCTATGGGGTATTGTGAAGAGGAAGATGTGACATGCCAGACCCAACAATGCAGAAGAGCTGAAGGCCACTATCAGAGCAACCTGGGCTCTCATAACACCTGAGCAGTGCCACAGACTGATCGACTCCATGCCACGCCGCATTGCTGCAGTAATTCAGGCAAAAGGAGCCCCAACTAAGTATTGAGTGCTGTACATGCTCATACTTTTCAGTTGGCCAAGATTTCTAAAAATCCTTTCTTTGTACTGGCCTTTAGTAATATTCAAATTTTCTGAGATACTGAATTTGGGATTTTCCTTAGTTGTCAGTTATAATCATCAAAATTTAAAGAAATAAACATTTGAAATATATCAGTCTGTGTGTAATGAATGAATATAATATACAAGTTTCACTTTTTGAATGGAATTAGTGAAATAAATAAACTTTTTGATGATATTCTAATTATATGACCAGCACCTGTATATATACTATACAATTATTCAAAGTTATTCTTTTATTTTGTATTTATTGTAATTGTATTTTTTTCTTTTGATTTGAAATTATACAATCAATATTTTAATGATCAATAAATGAAACGTTTTTATTTAATTTCATAGCTCTTCTATTCACTTTTCCAAATAAAAAAAGAAAAAAACATTAAAAAAAAGAAACAAAATATATAAAAAAGCATATATAATTAAATATATAAAATATAATACATTTATAAAAGGTTATGCTTTTAAAATAATTTATTGCCATAATGGTATGGTACAATAATACCAAGTAATCTTTTAAGATAAAATGATCATAATCATTATAATTCTATTAGTAGTGCCTCATTATATGCGCCTTCTGAAGTTTTCAGCCTGTAATCACTGGCCAAACGTCATATAACTATAGGGTGGATGGCTGTTGAATGGATGGTAAAATAGCTAATTTGCAGAGTAGATGCAACTGCTCCTTTCAAATGACTTAGTAACATATAATCTTATACATTTTATACTGTATGTCTTACTAAGCTGAGCTGGACGATGACATTACTGTTTTCTTTTAAACGAACTAAATTAATAACTAATGATTTTTACAATCAACACTGAATTTACTTACACTGGACAATAACACTATTTTCTTCTAGAGCTGCTGTACAGCCAAAACAAACTTTGTTGCATTATTTTCCTGTTATCCATGTAAAGCTGCTTTGTAGAATTGTAAAAAGTGCTATATAAATAAAGTTGACAACTTGATTGACTACTGCAGAAAGCACATTTGCTGCTTTCGTCCCTATAGAATGGAAATGATAAGTTCTCAATGTGGTGTATTTTCAAGGAAAACTAAGACAAAGGAGAAGATTGTAGCAGACAGAGTCTGCTGACAATGACAACACAACTAGTAATTAAAACGATGCAACAGAGAGGAAGAAACAGAAAGTGGTGGGCAGCCTGGGGCTTGAGCACAAACAGGCGCTGTAAATAGATGACTCCGCTATATCGCTCACTCCATCTCAGACTTCCTAATAGGTGCTTTTCAGCAACAGTGAAGAACTTACCAAGAAATGTTATCAAAACTCTCTATCAAGGAAACTGGCTTGAACCGTGTTGCCTTGCCAGACTCGTCCATTGTAGAACCTGACCTTGTACCACTATTCACTGTGTCCTAAATTGGGAGAAGAGGTTTAGTAAGGCCACAGACCGGATCTGGTGCATGCAGCTTTTATTTTTCACAATTCATAATTTTTGCAATGTTGCAATGGAACGAAAGTAGCGACAGACCCCCCATTTTGTGATATACATGCGATTGTAATGGATAATGTTGTAGTACATTATACAATGTAGGGTGTGACTTGGTTCTATTGGTTGTTGATTGGAGGAAGGCAGATCTGAATGTGATCTTGCAAGTCGATTGAAAGAAAGTGGCTGCTGGGTTTATATGAAAAACTGTTTGGAGAAGTCTGTCATTCCAGATTTACATCCTCAAAAACATGCATGAATGAAGTATTCGCAATAAGATAAATAGCAGAAAATACATTTTCATCCCATTCCGACTTGAATACACAAACGTTATTTATTAAACTTTATGTTGTTCCAAACCCACGTGACTTTCATTCTAGAAAGCGAAAGGTAAAGGTTTTTTTTCTTCTCAGGTTCTGTTTTAGATCTGTTCGCAGTGGTGTACTCTTAAGTATTTAGTCATTATTCACATTATCGGTGAATAAAGACTTACATTTTGGTCTGTTCATTACACACAGTTACTGCATAAGACTACTTTTATGATCATTTTACTCTAATTTAGGTCCTTTTTGAAGCTTAATATGGAAAAAACTGGCATGTACATATTCAGTATTTCTGCATATAGTGTTCCACAGAAGAAAAGAAAGTCATATGAGTTTATAAATCATGAATTTTCATTCTCGGTTCTGTAAAGGTTTAGTCAATCACTGTTTTCTCTTTATACCATTTAGCATAGCAGTAGCGGCCTCTCTCAGAGCGTGATGAGAGAGCAGACGTCCTGTAGAGACCAAGCAGAGTACAGAAGGCCGGCCCTCCTGCCTGTCAGAGAACCATATTGTCGGCATTAGCTGAAATGGCCAGTTTGGCCGGGCCAAGCACGGAGCTGATGAGTCAATTAGCGCAATGGCAGTGGAAGGGCAGCCGACCCTCCTGTTCATCACAGAGAGGTTGAAACCAAACCAATAGCTAATCATCATCATTTATGAATGAATCCAGATGAGGTGACATTTTGTATGATGCTGGAGGTAAGAATGAATGAGCGAGCTGGGCTGAGTTGTGAGGAGAGCTGTTTACAGAGGCAGAGGGCCCGTCTGGACCCAAGGTGATGTTCAGGACGTGGGCAGACTGCGAGGGCTGAACAGAGTGTGCTCTGTGGACTTCAGAAAACGCTGGTAAGGAGCTGTTTTTCTGAGAGAGGCGTGTGAGTAAACAACCTCTTGCCATCGAACATTCAAACACTTTGACAGTTTGTTTCAAATGAATTTTTGTCTTGAAGAAGGTATTTGTGGTCCATAGTTGTGAAAAACAGGCTTCAAGGGACTGAGAACAAGAGGATTCTGTTTCATGAGTAGGTCCCAGCATTACAAAACTCCCTTCATCTCTTAAGACTCTGATCATACTCTCCCTAAATCAAACATCATCACCCACTGAAAAACAAAATGGCTGAATGGCTCTTTTAAAGGGATAGTTCAAAATTATGTCATCATTTACTCACTCTTGTGTGTTTCCAAACCCGTATGCCGTTCTTTATTTTCCAGGACACAAAATAAGCCATTTCAAAGAACATTAAACAAACAGTATTTGACCCCATTGACTTTCAGTCTATGGATAAAAAAACATTTTACTTTTTATTTTAGAATATCTTGTTTTTCAAGAAGTCATACAGGTTTGTATCGGCATGAAGGTGAGTAAATCGTGACAAAATGTTATTTTTGAGTGAGCTATCCTTTTAGACATCCTCCACAACAAAACTTGGCATTGGTAAGTAACGTTAAATGCTAGCAAGCTAATATAGTTCAATTAAATATTAGCGATTCGTTTCTTACAAAAAAAAAAAAAAAAAATCTGTTATTTTTCAGTGCCCATTAATGGTCAAATAGTGTTTCGCTACGACATCTAACAGCAAGAAATAGATGGAACATACTGACTATAGCCAAACGCAGACCCCTTAGTTTGATCCATGCTGTGAGGTAGGCAGTATTTTTTGTGCTTTTCATGGCGTCTATCCAAAGAATGCAGTTCTTCAAATGAGAGCTTGGGGGCAGTAGCGGCTTTCCTGATATTAACAGCAGTGTGACACAAGGCCAGCTCATGTATCAGTGTTCTCTAGCCATGTTTGAAAGGCTTAAAACCCCAATTAAGATTGGTCTGGCTGATAACAGAATTAGCTTTGTAATGTCGGAATGGGCCAAAGTGAGTCTTGAGAGTGTTGATCAAATGCTTTCGTTATCAGATTCCGATGAATAGATAAATATTGATTAAAATGTCAATCAGGTGCCCCTAGAGATCTGTTTAAATGCTTATTAAATGCTGCATCGATAGGAAACTGCATCCGCACTGCTTTGGCATAATGTATGGCTGAGGGTGGAATGGGTCGAATAGCTGTTATGTTAACTTTCTATACATTTTCTGAATTATTGCTGCAATAGTGGACTGCACTGGACACCCTCTGACATCTGATTGGCCACCCCGGGTCCCACCCTAAAATTTAATTCGCTACTTCCATTTCACCTCCTGACTGTTGTCATTGTCAATAATCATTGTTAATGTATTAATGTTGAATATTAAGAGAATATTAACGTTATTGCAAAATACAGACAATTAGCTTAAAATAAAGCACAAGAGCTGTTCGAAATCCTGCCATGCCACAGAGCTACATAATGACTTCACCCTAGGCTGGAAGAGTGTGTAGACCTTTTTCATTTTTTTTTTATTTCTATGTATTTAATAAAGCCTGCTTTTATGGAGAGATATAATATAGATTGTCCTTTCTGTTTCCATTTACTCAGCTTATACAGCAAAACACAACACACTTTTTTTCATTCTTGAAATGAACTTTTTGATTAGGTGATTTGATTCACTGTTTTGCACTGCCGCCTTGAGAACACGACGCATCTGGGGCCAGATGCAACTAAGCCACTATGTTAGGACTGTCTTAAGAACTAGTTTGACCAACTAGCAGTTAGTTCAGAGGTAATCAGTCTTACTTTTCCCATTCAAATTAGACCAATCTACATTTTTATGTAATTTACTTTAAAAAGTTATAACCAGTCTTGAAGAAAAAAAACTTAATGACTAACTTTTAAGACTAGTCTAAGCAGTTTATGCAACCGGCCCCTGGTGTCATTCATATACCGCGCACAAATACACATAAAAGTATAGCAAAATAGCCATCTTGGCGAGTATCATACACAGTCGGTTATATCTAAACCGAATCTGATGTGTGTGTGTGTGTGTGTGTGTGTGTGTGTGTGTGTGTGTGTGTGTGCCAATATATTGGATTCAGTGTTAAAGTGACAGCAGCCTAAAATAGCCTACCCGCTGCCATCTGTGTCATCAAAGTCAATCAAAAAAATCACTCACGGATCTTGACTGAATAACTTTTGTAGCTCTAACAATGATTAATCTATATTTAATTTATACAGTGAATATTATGTTTTTTTTTTAACGTTTGATTATTCAATTTCTGTACCTGAAAAACTTCAAGCACTTTTGTACTTTTGTAATTATTTGTACTGTTCTTATTTTATTTCTGGGTGTTCACTTGTATTCAATAATGTTTTAAATGTATATTAGTTAGACTTGTAGTTTTTGCTGTGGTATATAAGTTGGAATCGAGAATTGTGAAATTGTATCTACAATTTTGGCTTATTTATTAGAATACAATGTTACATGGGTCAAAACAATGAAAACAAGTACAGTTGTAATCAGAATTATTAGCACCCCTGGTAAATATGAACAAAGATGGCTGTAAAAATAAATCTGCATTGTTTATCAGATTGTTTTATACTTTTAATCCTTCATTCAAAAATGTGCAAAAACCTTTCTTTGAAATAAAATAAATAACTTTTTTTTTCCTCCAAAACATGTTGGTCACAATTATTGACACCCCTAGAAATGTTTAGGAGTAAAATATCTCTGAAGTATATTCCCTTTTTTTATTTTAGGGTGACTAGGAACATGAACTTGTTGCACAGCAGTATAAATATGAGGAAACACAAAGGCCAAAAATGTATCATTCATCACAATGAGTAAAACCAAAGAATATAGTTCTGATGTGCAGCAAAAGATTGTTGAGCTACACAAAATAGAAAGTGGCTGTAAGAAAATAGCTAAAGAATTGAAAATCCTCTTTTCCACCATCAGGGCAATACTTAAAAAGTTTCAATCAACGACAGATGTTACAAATCTGCATGGAAGAGGAAGAGTCTATATCGTCCTAATGCACTCTCAAAAGATCACAGATGGAGAATTGCTGAGTCTTGGGGTCAGAAAACCAAAAAAAAAAAAAAAAAAAAAAAAAAAAAAAAACACCTACATGAACACATGTTGTTTGGGAGGGTTTCAAGAAAAATCCTCCTTTGCTCATCCAAAAACTACGGAGCCCTGCACATGACGTGCAAGAAAAAAAAAAGTTAATTGTGAGCACAATTTAATTAGTTCCCCTGATTTATAAACCATGCGCACAAGTTACTATTTAGTTCCCTCGATTTCGTTCCCTATAGACTTGCTAAACTGTCCACACGATTTACTAATTTGTTCCTTCAATTTGCAAATTGAGGGAACGAATGAGTTAATCATGCACACGATTTATGAATCGAGAGAACAAATTAATAAATCGTGCGCACAATTTAGCCTACTAGTTTTTTCCTGCATGTCATGTGCGGGGCTCCGTAAAAAACTATCTACAGCATATTCAGTTGTCAGACACGACTGGAAAAGGGACCTGGTTCTGTGGTCAGATGAAACAAAAAAAAAGAGCTTTTTGGCAGCAAAGCCACCAGATGGGTTTGGTGCAAACAGGGATAAAAAGTACCCCATGCCCACGGTTAAATATACGTTGTGGGCCTATTTTTTTTGCTGGAAGTCCTGGACATCTTGTTCAGATACATGGCATCATGGATTCTAGCAAATACTAACAAACCTGACCGCTTCTGCTAGAAATCTTATAACAGGCAGGGGTTGGATCTTATCAAGACAACGATCCAAAACAAACATCAAAATCAACACAAAAATGGGGTCCATGGCCATCCCAGTCCCCTGACCTGAACCCTATAGAAAATGAGTGTGGAGTGACTGAAGAGAAGCACCAACATGGATCTGGGAATCTGAAGGATCTGGAAAGATCCTGTATGGAGGAATTGTCTCTGATCTCTTGTCAGATGTTCTCCAAACTCATCAGACTCAGAGCTGTTATCTTGGGAAAAGGAGGTTAAAAAGTATTTGATAAAAGTGTGCCAATAATTATGGCCAATGTGTTTGGGAGAAAAGCATTTATTTCATAATGAGATTTTCCACCACTTTCAATTGTTTTACTTCAATGAAAGGTTAGACATTTGTGAATTTTTTTAAATAATAGATTAAAAGGATGCATTAATAATGCAGATTAAGGATTAACAACCAGGGGTGCCAATAATTCTGACCATAACTGTAAGATGTGATATTGTTTTATGGTTTATGGACACCATAAATTATCCTTGGCACCCCGTGTATAAAAGTTCCACCACTGGGTAGAACATAATTGTGGCATAATTTTGAGAAAATGCATAAGGAATAATATACAGTATGTTAAACTAGTCATGGTAGTCGGATTTCCGAACAAATCACTAGTATGAACCAGATCTTTTTGAGGCAAAAAGATCCAGTCTGTTGTCAATAGTGTCACGATGTAGGCCTATGAAGCACAGCTCTCACAGAGGTCACCGAAAAACGTTAAATGTTAAAAGGTTTCACCTACGAAAATTTGCCACAGCAGTAGGCCACAGCACCATCAATGACTGGATTTCGCCAGTCATTTACAGTACTTTTCGCAAAAGCACCACCATTAAAGAACCAGAATCATTAAGAGGAAGCAGAATCGCAAAACAGGAATGCTATTCTCATGCCCCAAATAATTGTATTATGTAAAAGAAAAAGATATGCGAGACACAAATCTACCACAGCTATCCGATTGTTAAGTCCCATGTCACCGTTTTAAGGTCCAAATTCTATAAGAATCCCAAAAGAAAAAACAAAAACAAATGGTGCTAATATACACTCAGGGTGTGCTAGTACTACCAATAAATCTTGATAAAATAACCTTTATCTCTGTAGCCTACTGATATCTCAGTTGGCCAGACAGTGATTCATCTTTCTGAATCGTTAAAGTATTGGTTAGGACGTCGTGAGCCTGGAGACTAGGGTACACTGAAAGTTTTTAAGGTTGCTATAAATGAATTTATCATAAACGGCTGTTGAGAAAGTCATTATACAAAAATATTTGACCGCAGATTGTGACTGACCAATCAAAAGGAAGGTATTTTTTCATTCTTGTATTTAGTAATGTATTTCCTCACTACCCAATTCTGTCTCATTTAAAGGTCCCCTCCAGACTAGCCGAATTCACTGTACACAATTTTCTTGCTTGCATGAGTGAGAGCTGAATGATTGAAGGGATGATTGTGTTCACGCAGTGTCAGATGTATCTCCTGGGGGCTGTTTGTGTATTTGTGTTTACTCTCTCAGGCAGCTGCTCTGACTTCACTTCCCCTATCGATGCCCCTGCGTTCAGACAGTAGAGCGACTCTACGCTCTTTTTGTTCTGTACAGCCGATACACTGGAGATCACGTTTCACTAATGCCGTCTAAGGCCCAAGTAATTAACGTAATCTAAACCCACGCTGCCAAAGGAGAGGAGTCTGTAAATATTATCGCTGCATGGGAAAAAAGGACGTAGCTTTGTGTGTGTAGGCCATAGCCAGCCCGCTTCTCATTGGTGAGTTCTGTATTGACTTGATTAGTTACTAATTAAAAAGTTGACTGGCTGGCTGGGCCGAGGGAGATGACTTCATTAGCAGGGTCTCAGAGAGTGTAATTTTCCCTGTTCATTCACACATCTCCTTGGCAGCAGGGAAAACAGGAGAAAGACGGCTCTCTCCAACAGGTTCAGCCAAGGGCACACTGAAAGAGCAGCCTAAATGATCAGTCAGGGATGATTTATATGGTCTAAGCTACTAGATTATTGTTCTTATTTTCAGAAAAATGTGATTGGTTCTTGCTTTGTCAAGTTACACTCTAAAAAAAAAAGGTTCTATATAGCACCAAAAATGGTTCTTGGCTCGTAATCATAGGGGAACCTTTTTTAGTGCTATATAGCACCAATTTTGGTGCTTCAGTGGTTCTTCAGCGGTTCTTCACCGGTTCTTTGACTAAGGTGCTCTATAGCACCTCTGAAGAACCACTGAAGCACCAAAATTGGTGCTATATAGCACTAAAATAGGTTCCCCTATGATTACGAGCCAAGAACCATTTTTGGTGCCATATAGAACCTTTTTTTTTTAGAGTGTACAATCAAAACATCTAGGGTGTTTTGTGTAGTTTTTAGTAGTTGCTTTGCAAATGATAAGGTGTTCTGGATGGTTACTTACTAGCAAGTCTAAAGAGCCACCTTCAAGTCCAGATACGGCAAGAAAAAGTAGTAAATTAAATACAAATTTACAATGAGAAGGAAGTTTTTTGGCTTATACAAACAAAGTTTGAAAAGTCAATCCAAAAATCTTTGCAATACACACAGTCCCAAAAAAAGGAGCACTTGGGGGAAATACTATTATTAAATGTAGTAAGTTTATAATTAACTGGGTAGCAATTGTGAATAATTTTAATTGGTTTGGCTAAAGGTTTGACACACAAACAAGGGCATACTCTCTTGGAGGGACTGGAAAAGAGAGTTCTTACATAAAGTTTTCATAAGAGAGCAAGACACCCCTGTCATCTAAAAGGTTGACTCACTAAAAGTATATTTTTATCCAACCAATTATTTAGAAAAGTAGAATTATTTTTATATCTAATATTTTGGTTGTTCCAGATAAAATAGCTATGTGGAGAAAAATGATAATGATATATTAGGGACCAGCATATTAAAGCCTGTTTATGAAAACTAGAAAGACTTAAGGGTGTGTCATAGTTTCAGAGAAAATTTTACAGAAAATGTAAACCTCCAACTGAACTGAAAATATGATTTGGGATAATATTCCAAAAAGACATGGGATTCTTTAGAAAAGACTTGATCCATTTAACCTTGAAATAATTATTAAGAGAGGCGTCCCCTAATTCAAAGCCACCCACTGTCCGATACTTATTTTTTTTAATTAAAGGGTTACTTCAGCGATTTAGCATTAAGCTTTGTATCAGAAGAAACCCGGTAGTATATTCAAATTATGGTACTTTCCCCCCTTGTGTCCCCGAGACGAGAGAATTATGCATTTTATTTCTGGAAAATATCATCATTTTGCGTCATCTGAGGATTTTTTAGCCAGAGGCTAAAGACTACAGCCAGTAGTAGGGAGCTAGTTCCGCATGTTTTCAACCCGCCCATAGGGGTGGGATCTCACTCACAGAATGTAAATGTGCATGGCCAATCGGATCGGGCATTCATAACGGAGCGGTGCAGAGCAAAGTGAGTGTTTCAACTTTTCAATGAATTCCTATGAAAGTTGCTTCCATAGGCATGATCTGAAAATGCGCCAGACTGGACACGCACCCAGAATGACTGCTGCGCTTACCTCAGCTCTGCTCAGCTCTTCGCTCTCGTGATGAATGAAATCTGACTCCTGCTGCGTCTGTGTCGTGCCTTTCGTTCGGTTCACTCACACTTTATTGAAAAGACACGTTCGGTTTTTAATTGTAGTGTCTATTTTCTAACTAAACTAAATTATTTTATTACAATGAAAATCAAAACCACAGTAGGGGCGGTGTCATGGTGGGCAAGTGAGAACCGGTCTTTCATCCACGAGACAAAAATAAATTTTCTGTCTTTTCTCAGTCTAGAAGGCACCAACTTCAAAAATAATTTCACATTTCTACTACATAAATGACCCAGTTTAAATACACATTCATCTTCCCAGTGCTAAAGTACCCCTTTAAGTGATTTTTAAAATTCCAAACAAAGTCTACTATAATTTTGTATAATTTCAGCGTTCTGCAAATTTCCACAGAAACATCCAGAGCCATTGCTGGATAGATAACCAAAGATTGGGTCTGGGAACACACCATTGGCAGGGCTCAATCCAAGGGGCGGGATAAACAGTTGTCTTTCAGATTCCCTCTGCACGCAATAGGATAGCGCTACAACCAACCAGAGCAACAAAGGTGAAGTGGAACTAATTGATAGATTAAACTTTCGCCGTATCCGGTCGGCAAAACTCCGAACACATCTTCCTTTCTTAAGAATGACTTCAGTGCCGTTCTTTGTTCTTTTCTCAAAGAAAAGCTTAACTCCAAGTCTTCCAGAGTCATGGCCAAAGCCGATTCGAAGGATGCTGTTCGCCAGCTTCTCTGTTTACGAGTAGCATGCGGAACCGCCGCAACTCTGCCGTCATTATGTTAAGCTAACCCACCGACTCTATACACGATGTGATTGGCCTGACCAGAGTTTTTTCCAGCTCGGAGAGCTGCTAGACGCCCTGGCTGCAAATGATATTTCTAGGCTAGTTTATGGATTTATCTCTGAAAAAAAACGTAAAATTGTTTAATTCAATAGAAACACATTTAGACTATTTTAAATCTAAATATTCTAATTTGCTTATTATCTTGGTTGGAGACTTTAATCAAACTATAAACAGGTCTTTGGATAGATCACCACCTAGATTATGTAGTGGATCATTAGGCCTCTATGACTTGATCTCCTGTTTTGGTCTAACTGACATTTGGAGGGAAAAACAACAAACGTACGCTACGCCTACGTCCTACATCACACGCGCATGGCAGTTAGCGGAAGTTAGAGATTACACTTTGTAAAGTTTTAAATATGGATATTTACTCACATAAACACATCGCTTTGCTTCAGAAGGTCTTTATTAACCCCCCGGAGCTGTGTGGAGCACTTTTATGATGGATAGATGCACTTTTATGGGCTTCAAACAGAAACAGCCATTCACTGCCACTATAAAGCTTGGAAGAGCCAGGACATTTTTTTAATATAACTCAGATTGTATTCGTCTGAAAGAAGAATGTCATATACACCTAGGATGACTTGAGGGTGAGTAAATCATGGGCTAATTTTAATTTTTGGGTGAACTACATCTTTAAGCCACAACACAATCAATATCCTCATGACCACTAGGGGCAGTTGCTCTGCTTATCTAAGAATTTCATAAACTTGAACTTTTGGTGAGTTCAATTACTCCTGGGAAGTTCGTATTTAGTTATAATTCCAACGTCAGGTATGTTCAAATCACTTCGGTTGGAGCAAGATGGTGATGTTGTAATTTTTCAAAAAAAAATAAACAGCAAGGTTTTTAACTCTACTTCTACAAAATGGCAAATAAAGTACACTCAGGAGTGTTTAATTTATGAAGGTGCTGTAAGCAAAATCATTATATATTCTATCGCAAGTATACAATACTATTATATTTTCTATATGCAACTTAGCAAGTTTTACTGTAAATGAAAAAATAATTAATTCAACATTCATTCCAGCAAATTACAGCAATTGAGATGATGCTTCCATTGCGTCCGCCATGTTTTCTCATGGATGTGACCCCAACTCAGCAACTCGAGCTCCAAGAAAGTTTCCCACTCGTAATTACAATATTGTGGTGGCTTCCGTGTATCCGATCTTTCTGACATGATTTGAGCCCACTATTCGCATGGCACAAACGCATTTTGTTAACCTTAAATCTATTACAGACATTCAGTTTGCTCACATTGTGAATCTTTTGCTGTGCAAAGGTCCCAATGCCTTGACTGCATGCTGTATTGACCAGGTACTGTTCTTTTAACATCTCTCTGCAGCACATTGAGTCCATAAGCCTGCTTGACTGCGCAGATCTGGCTTTTCTGGGAGAGAGATGAGCCCAAAGTAAGATCTATGTTTCAGCAGCTGGTTCTGTTATCTCTGTACTGCTCACTCCCTCAATGCAGCCCCTGGCATCTCTACATCTCTGCAGATGACACTGCTGGGAATTGCTATCAAAGCCCCCAGATGCCAGCGTGTTTATCATTAGCTTGAGTTGGGAAAGTGAGACTATTGTCGTGGAACTGTTTCACATGAGGAGGTATAAGAGCAGCTGCTAAAGGCATAGCCAGACGTGCAGACACTCTCCCCTCCAGCCCATTTGTATCCATTCTACAGTGGGTGTTTGCAGCTGTAGCTAATGATTTTAGTGTGTGTGTGTGTGTGTGTGTGTGTGTGTGTATATTTGAGGCAAATCTAGGCCTCCCTCAACAAACATGTAGAAGTGCTTTTATGCTTGGATGAGCATCCTCATATATTTGACTTCCATATTGAATTTCATTTAACCTGATGAAAAAACAATGCATAAGCAAACAATGGGGCGCACACTCTTCAAACAGCTGGGTGGGTACACTGAGGCCTCAGAGGGGATCCTATATGATCACACTGTAGAACAAGGCAGCCATTAAGTTAGTTGAGGATTGTTGGATTAATTTGATTCAATTTCATTGCTAATTGCAAAAGAAAATTAAATTAAGGTAGGCTTTATATATGATTTTTTTTTATTGATGTTATGAATGTCTTTAGAAATACAGAGAGAATGACACTGTTCCAAAATTGTTACAGTATAAGCGAAACACATATATGAAAATGTATACACTGCCTTTCCAAGTTTGGGGTCAGTATACTTTTTAAAAATATTTTTGGATTAAAAATACAATTAAACAATAATATTGTAAAATTGTATTACAATTTAAAACTTAATTTTAAAACTGAATTTAAAAAAATAAATAAATAAATGTAACATTCCTGTGATGGCAAAGATGAATTAATTTGACCAATTTAATGCATCCATATTATATTTTTTTATGCAATATTTTTTATGCAAATTATTATGCAAGTGACGTATTTCAGTACAATAAACATTCCGATTTAGTTTGTTTTATTTCTCCATATCTTTAAGATAACTGGTATCAATCTCAGACAGGTTTGTTAAATAGTTTCCCAGGTCTACTTAGATAAATGGAAACCCTACTTAAAGGGTTAGTTCACCCAAAAATGAAAATTCTTAGTCGTTATTAGGGCCCAAGCCCTGAAAGGGCGCAGAGCCCTATTGTTCCCCTTAAGATTATTCTTTCTTTTTTTCGACTTCTCGGGCACTTTTGGGGCACTTAACGTGCTTGAAAACTCTTGAAACTTTGCACACGCGTCAGAATGCAAGGCCATCAGGGCCGGGCTGAAGCGAGTACCCGGGCGTGACAGGGGGGCTCGACAGCGCCCCCTTAAGTGGGGTCTGAAAACTTGGTCCATATATCAAACACACTTGCACGTACATGTATGAAACTCGGTACACATATAAACCCCATCAGGCCGAACAACTTTCGTGCTCTAAGTTAAGCCGCGTTTCCACCGCAGGAACTTTCCCCAGGAACTAGGAACTTTGGGGTGGTACTCGGTGTGTTTCGATTGCAGGAACCGGGGTCTAAATGAAGTTCCGGGTAAAAATTTCCCACCCCGAGCCATAGATATCAATAATAAAGGCTAGATGTCTCATCCGCGCTGCTGGCCAATGGAGGTCGATGTCCGCGCCTGGCCGCCATCTTGTCACAGGCAGCTCATAACATTGTTTTCATGGTGCTTGCACTTTTTAAATAACCATAACTTGCTCAATTTTCTACCGATTTTCAAACTGTTTGGTTTGTTATAAACGTCAGAGATGTAGTTATGACACTGCATACTTATGAAAAATGATTCATAATTTGTTCAAGTATCCAGAATTATAGTCACGTTAATAACGTTTGTAAGAAACCAAACCATTTGTAAATCTGTCTAGATTTCAGTGAGATAAGAGTATTTGTGTTCATGCAGATCACTCGCCTTACATCAGGTACCACAGAACCCTGCCTGTGACAAGATGGCGCCGGTGATGACGTTAGTGACTCCGCCTTAAGACATCTAGCCTTTATTATGGATATCTATGCTCCGAGCGGCCCTTCTCCCGAGGTGGTACTTTTTCAAAGTTCGGGTACTTTTTCAAAGTTGTCTGCAACGGGGTCTCTGTAACGTTGCGTTACTATTGATTCACATGGCTTTACGATCCTACATCGGCATCAAAACACAACGAAAACACAGCGAATCCAACGCATTCGTGCAGTTCGCCGTCATTTGTATAGACGGAGATTACAAACAAGCAGCAGCTGTTAGCTCCATTAGCTGTTATTTCAACAATGGCGGATCTCAAGTCTGTGTTCGTCTTGTTGACCCCGCCCCCAGCGCCTGACGTAATTGGTTCTTACTTCTAGCCCTGTTCTAGCCCAGCAATGTTTTGGTGCTACTAAAGAACCACTTTTCCTGGCTCGGAGCTGGGGCTTTGCGTGTGGAAACACAAAGAACCGATTTGAAACTAGGCTCTGGCTCCGAACTAGCTCTAGCACTGCTTTGGTGGAAAAGGGGTACCTGTGAGTTTGTGTGTGTGTGGGTGCCACAAATATCTATCACAAATATGATAGATATCACAAATAACTATCACTTTAGTGTGAATAAGTGAAAAAGAACTACAAACAACTTGAATTAAATACTGGCCTTCTGGACTTACAATTTTGAGCAGGAAAAGATAACTATTCACATATTTGAAAGTGATCTATTTTATCCTATGACATTAAAATTAATCTACATTTAAATTACATCATGGGTGTGGCTTGTGGCGATAGTGGCACCAGTTGCTGCGGTAAATGTGGCATATTCGAGCGATTCTAAAATATTCTCCTGTTTAAATGCTTATTTAGGTGGTGCCACCGGCTTTGGCCCGTCGTCGTTGCTCGCAGCTTTAATTTTTGTTTGTTTTTGCGCACAAAGATTATTGTCGCTTCATAACATTAAGGTTGGATGTTATGCAAAAGGCATGAAAACAACTAATATTGTGTGAAAAATTAATGGAGATTTTCAAACGATCATAAGATTTGTGAGTAATTTACAGCACAGTCAGATAACTTTATGCACAACTGCCAGCCTGCATGGATAGGATCTTGAGACTCCAGTGACATCCGCACCTGCTCAATACTGGCTTTTTTTTAATAGCGGTTGTTTTAACACAATTCATTTTTTGATATAAACTTTCCTTAATAAGCCTTTATCTGACCGAATTCTCTTGTGCTGTAAATTACTCACAAATCTTATAATAGTTTGATAATCTCCATTCAGTTTTCCCACAGTATCTAAGTTGTTTTTATGCATAACATTGCACCATTTCATGCTTTTCATCTTCAGACAGATTGTTCTTCCTCCTCATTTTGCATGAGAACTGTTTAATAATGTGGAACAAGTAGGGTTTCCATTTACCTAAGTAGACATATAACACTTTCTTTGAAAAACTAAAAACTGAATGTTTATTGTACTGACATCCTACTTATATGTCACTTGCATAATAATTTGGAACACAATGTATGAATACATCTATCCATTCTATAGTACTGGCTTTAACCGTTTTCACTTTCTTATCATATTGTCCCATCTATCAAAAGAAATATTTCCCAGATGTGTTATTTCATATGTGAAGTAAAGCACTTGAACAGCCATGCTAAATCACTCTTCATGCTGCAGGTCATACTGGGTTCACCAATAAGTTATGTATTATGTGGCTGCCTTCCTGGTCAATATTTGTGTGGTTTGGCTTTAATCATAGAAAGAAAATGCATGTATTTTTTCAACTCTGTGTTGCCATCTCTGTTTGAAACCTGTGATTGCAGTTATTTGCGGAGTTATCATCTGTACGCGAGTTGTGCATCGGCGCACCTCAGCGCGGATGAATCTAATGTTTTGAGCGTCTGTCAGTCACCGCACCGGTGTACTTCTTGGAGTATAACCTAAATAAGAATTTTCACCGGAAAATGTCATCTGAACAAGTACGCAACATGTCTGCCACTTTTGGGAACAAAACATTACAATAAATCGCACTACCAATGGTGAAATCTACCGATCGCTCATATAACATCAAACCGTGCAAATTATTATTACTGTTATACTTTGTTCTCAAATTGTTAATGTTTACAGCAGCATTGCGTGACTATGTGTATTTAGTGTGTATTAGTGTTACCTGTAGATTCCGTCTAATCTTTTGCTTTTGACCACGGGTGAATCTCCAGTTGTCACTGATGATGTCATTTGGGCCTTTCTGGATTACAATCCGCCATCAAAATGATACGTTTAATTATTCCAGCTGCTGTGACGAAAAGGCTATAAATGATCCGCTGAAGAACATGCGGCCCGCTCCTCACGTGCGTTACTACTACTAGCCGGACTCTTTCTTTATGTATGCAGATGTGACGTAATGACGCAAAGACATGCTTGAATTTCCAGCGGAAATCCACCATACCACTCTAATTGTAACATATTATTACAAGTTTACCATTGTGAACGGGGCTAAGGTAAGAAGATAGTTTTGAATACTTGCTTGTTGTGTACTTACACAAAAAATTATTTTGGATAATTGTTAACCAAAAACAGTTACGGACTGCCGCTTTAAGTAGAGTCCCTTTGACTCCAACAGTGATCAGCAGGGCTTCTTTTCCTGTTGTTATGCTGATGAGGTGGCTTCCCTGGACTGCTGTTCCCGCATTTAATGCAGGTCTGAGATTGAGTCAGTCAGAGTCATGGTTATCTCAGCCACCTGTCTCATAACGACACTGAGGGGAGCCTCATATGAGGCCCTGGCACAGCAGCAAGTAATTATGCTGCCATAACAGGTGACTTATAGCAGATTGCGGCAGTGATGTGCTGTGTGTGCGCGTGCATGCATGTGCAAATCTGCTTTTTTCCCCCTCTTCAGTACACTGCAGGGCAGGTGTTACAGTGGATCCTGGTAATGCCAAGCAAGCATTTTCCTTATAGACAGAAGTCTGAAATAACTGGACAGTATACTATGCCTTTTGTAGCACAGCTACCTCTCTGTATTTATTTTAAAGCTGCTCTTCGCAACTTGTTTTTTGTTGTTACAAATGATCCAAAATCTATTTTTGAGCAAGTACATAACCAGTTATAATTTGAGTGGTACTGATGGATTTCCGTGGGAATTTCGAGCACGAGTCATTTACGTCATATCTGTATACATAAAGAAGGAGTCCGGCTAGTAGTAGTATCGCATGTGAGGATGCTGCAGGTGGCGGATCATTTATAGCCTTTTCGTCACAGCAGCTGGAATAATTAAACGTATCATTTTGATGGCGGATTGTAATCCAGAAAGGCCCAAAATGACATCATCAGTGATGACTGGAGATTCACCCGTGGTCAAAAGCAAAAGATTAGACTGTACGGAAATTGAAATCTACTGGTAATGCTAATAAACACTAAATACACGTAGTCACACGATGCTGACATTGTTAACATTAACAATGTGAGAACATAGTAAAACAATAATAATTTGCACAGTTTGATGTAATGTGAGCTAAGCAATCGTTAGATTTAATCGCCGTTGGTAGCATGATTTATTGTAATGTTTTTCTTCTCAGTTGGTCAGAAAAAAAGTGGCAGACATGTTACTTACTTCAGATGACATTTTCCGGTGAAATATCTTATTTTGGTCATACGTCCAAGACATAGATCCTGTGATTCTGAAGTACAGTATCCACACATACTCCTCAAAAATTAGATTCATCCTCGCTGAGGTGCCGCCGATGCACAACCCACGTAAAGATAATAATTCTGCAAATAACTGCAATTGCAGGTTTAAAACAGAGATGGCAACAAAGAGGCAAAACTTATGTATTGCACCTTTAAAATAATAATAATATGGTTAGATTAATACATACTTTAAAACTTTAAAGAATTTAAAAACAAGTTTTTCAACATTGAAAAAAATATGTTACCCCTACTTTTGATAAACATGAGATAAAGCTATATTTCTAGTGGCCAAGAGTGGAGGTTTTCAAATTGGGGTCTGGGGCCCTGAGAGGGGTCCAAATAAGTAAAACTTCAAATAAGTAAAAGCTGGAATAAAACAGACAAATAAATGAGTAACTACATAAAAAAAATCTAATAATACATAACATGGTATACAGTACTATAATAAGTAGAAAAAAACATTGTTCATTGTAAAATAATTAAAATTAATTATTAAATTAGCATTAAAAAATAAATTACTAAAATAAATAATTAAATAATATAAATATTATATAATAATATAGTATAATTATTATTAAATAACATGGAATAAAAATTATTAAAACAATAACTAAATAGTTAGATAAATAATTATGAAATGAAATATTGAAATCAAGAGTAAATAAAAACAATTATTAAAAGGAAAAAAGATTAAAGCAAAATTTAAAGTATATTAAAATAAAATTAAAATAAATGCTGCATAAATTATTTTATTGTTTGTATAAAGCTTGCAGATGCATTACGGTACTGCTTTGCTTATGTGCTGCTTACACGAATGCGTTGTAAAACAGGCCTAAGTGGCAGCACCTAAATATGAAATCTCTTTACGCATATTCACAATGATTAATTTTGTTGAAGTGCTATTCCTGGAATAGTTTTGCCTTCTGACACACAATGTCTACAAGCAGAGACAGATGGAAGCTGATCCTAAATGTCTCAGGGCTCCTGCTGACTGGCACTATGGGACTGTAGGCAGGCAAAGGCCGTGATAGATTCCAGGCATGGGCTCAGCTGCTGCACTCTGTGTTGTGTATTGATCATGGCTTTAATGGTTCTCCATCTGCCAGGTGATGATGGAGGTCCAGGGTGAAGGCAGCCGCAGTACGGTGCTATTTCTGCTGGATCCGAGTCCGCTGACGTCCCTCTCTAACCGCACCAGCTGTGTCCCAACATGCTCCCTTCCAAACTGACTGTGTGTGCCGCGCAGGATAGGCTGCCCTTGTTCTTATTAAGGGAGTCGATGTGTTTTTAGTGTTTGTTAGACTGCTGAGTCAATGGGATCTGTGGTTAGCCTGCGCTGCTTGATCCTGCTGTCTGGTTTGGAGAAGTGGAGTGTCACATATCCGTGTAGTGTAGGCGGTGTGGTTGGAAAACGGGCAACACTGAGGATCTATTGCAAAGCAATTGAAAAGCACTGTATATTCAGCTGCCTGAACTGTAACATTATTAACCATCAAGGACGAGTTTAAGAATGGGGGAAGGTGTCCCGAGCTATCTTTTTCTCATTATTGTTTACATTTGAATAATAGTAACTGTCAAGGTGACTGTCTTTTCTCCGAGGAGCCTATTAAATTTTCTGATGGACCGCCAAGATTGCAGACTGTTCAATATGCATATTCCCGCTTATAGAATAAAGGTGAACTTGTGGATTTAAAAGAAAAGACCTAGAATCGTTCCCTGGGGCCCCGCAAATTGATGTCTTGTCCTTTCTTTTAATGATTAATACTTGATTAATTTAAAAGACTGTCACACCTGCCCTTCACTGAGGTGCCACAACATACCCACCCTCCATGTGCTACCAAGTCAACATTAATCAGGGCATGTAGCTAAAGCTCTGGTGTTTACGACGCCACTTTTAATTGGCAATCGATTTAATATGCAATAACTCCACATATTACACTTTAAGCATTTTGTCTTTTTTTAAATCTTATAAATATTGTTGTTAATTTAGCTAATTTCAGATGCACACACCTCTTGTGTATAACTGCACATTTGTTTTACCTGAATATTAGCTATTAAAACAACATCCATTTGATTCTGGACTTTATTAGCTCCAGAAAAGAATATGTACATTGCATAATGGCATACTGTTCAAAGGTTTGGGGTAAGAATTTTTTAAAAGAAATTACTTTTTATTTTAGTTTTATTTAGCAAGGACAATCAGCAAGGACTTTCACATTTTCAAAAAAACTCATTCTGTATGATTCATAAGCTAGTTTCCTCACGTGGGGATCAATCTATCTATCTTAAAAAAATAAAGGTTCTCACAGTGATGGCCTAGAAGAACCATTTTGGTTCCCTAAAGAACAGAAACAGAAACATTTTTTTTTTTTTTTAATAATCTAAAGAACCTTTTTTATACTATAAAGAATATTATGTGGAATGGAAAGGTTCAATGGATGTTAAAGAATATTTTCAGTGTGTCTACATTTCTTAACCTGCAGATTTGTACAATGTACAAATTGTATAAAATACTTTATTTAACAGGGTTGGAGATGCACACTGCTTGATTTAACCACGCTAATTTAACCAGGTCATTATATTTCTAATGTCTAAAATTAACCTACACCATGATTTCATGGTCTTTGTTTTGGGTCCATTTGCATGTCTTCCTGTCCTTGAATCATTTCCCCCTGAGATCAGTTGAGCCTAATTAAAAACAGGATAACCTAATAACCACTGTGTTGCCTGTCTAGGTGGTCAGGACACAGGCTCCGCAGGCTATCAATAAGACTTCTATCAATATTGATTTTAGCACCTCAGTCTTTGCCTGTATCTCTGTTTGAAGTCGCTCAGGAGCAGGCAGATGACTGAACGTGGTCATGCCGTCCCCTCAGTCTCAGAGGCTGATGATGGAGTGGGCCCAGGTTCTGTATGAGCCCCAGGGACACCAGACTAATTCTGTGAGTCCCTCTGAATAATGACTGCGGGCACACAGGGTTGACTGAGAGGAATTGGAACATTTGCCAGTACTAGTTATATAGTACTGGGGCTGCACACTTCTACAAGGAGGGTTAATTACAAGCACATAGATAAAAGCTAATAAATCCAGCAACATAATGGAAGGAGCAAGGGACCAATCCCACTCCTCATTCATCTCCTGCCATTTAAAGAGGCTTGAGTCCACGCCGTGAGAGTGAGAGACCATATAGCGGCTTTATGAGTTCAAAGGCGGGTTTGAAATAATCGTGACAGCGTGCACAACTTCAAGGGCATTTTCTGTCAATCAGCAGCAGCTCGCAACATAATAAACCGTTGACTATGACGGCTTTCAAGTCGCAGACCAAAACTTGTATCAGCTTGAATCAATAAATCAGCCGTTGTCCAGTAAATCCTTCAGCGGCTGAATTAAGGGCTGTAACTTATGAACGCTTCATACTGACCCAACTGATGGAGCTGTGCTAACCAGATAAACACTGCAGCAGGTCAGTGCAAATCAAATGTCATTACAGTCCAGATTGCTGGAGGCTGAGGTACTGCTCACATTTGGGTTCCCAGCCACTGGTGTTTGTTATAAAAAGGCCACTGCTCACTGGTTTTGACATATCACACCACAGGTGAGAGAGGGAAACACCGGCAGTGTGTGATATGTGCTGCACATTTAGACATTAATGATGCAGAGATTCCAAAATATAAAGACAGCCAAATATTTTGAAAATAATAGCCTATATTATTAAATATATCAAATATTATACAGACATACACCATACAATTAATAGTTTTAAAAGAAAGTCCAAGGCTGTGTTTATTTGATCAAATATACAGTAAAAACATTAATATTGTGAAAAAATATTACAATTTAAAATAATGTTTGTTTTCTATTACAGTGAGGAAAATAAGTATTTGAACACCCTGCTATTTTGCAAGTTCTCCCACTTGGAAATCATGGAGGGGTCTGAAATTGTCATCGTAGGTGCATGTCCACTGTGAGAGACATAATCTAAAAAAAAAATCCAGAAATCACAATATATGATTTTTTTTTAAACTATTGATTTGTATGATACAGCTGCAAATAAGTATTTGAACACCTGTCTATCAGCTAGAATTCTGACCCTCAAAGACCTGTTAGTCTGCCTTTAAAATGTCCACCTCCACTCCATTTATTATCCTAAATTATCGGCTTTCAAATATAAAGAATTATCGGTTATCGATATCGGCCAAAATTTTCATATCAGTGCATCCCTAGACAAAATAAGTTAACAGCATTTATATAATATATAGATATACTAGTTTTATTCACAATACTACACTGTCAGAAAAAAAGGTACAGTGCTGTCACTGGGGCGGTACCCTAAGGTACAAAAGTGAAAAGGTACATCTTTGTACCTTACTCACCCCTAAATGGTACATATTAGTACCTTAAAAGGTACATATCAGTACTTTAAGAGTGCATATTAGTACCTTTTCGGTTTTGTACCTTAGTGTACCGCCCCAGTGACAGCACTGTACCTTTTTTCTGACAGTGTATACATGTGCTGTCAAAAGAATAATCAAAACACAAACCACAGAATACAATTAGCAAATTTGATGAATGAATGAAAAAAAATATATTACATTAGACGTTTCATATATATTTTAAGGCAATGTCAATCTAGTAGTTTTTCTTTTCTTGCAAATGTCCCTTTGTGACCCCTCCAGGGTTAGTGGCCCCCCTCCATCACAGGTCCTGATGACACAAGACACATTTACATCTCACGTCATAAAGTGGAACACTTCCCAAGGACATACATTAAAATGTATATGTGGAAAATGCATTATACAGCCGTTATGCCATACTGAGACATCTGGCTGCAGGCTTTGTGACTCCATGGGGAGGTGCTGCCAGGCCTTGTGTGAGAAACAGCAGAGCTTTTCCCGTTTTCCTACAGTAATGAGCATTTCCGCACTTTCACTTTGAAAGTAGCAATTCGGCTTTGGCAGTCAGGCACCTACAAATGCCACAACGTCATTTTTAAATTAGTGCCACTGTGTGACAAAATGCAGAGACTTACAGAACAAGCTGCTTTTGTTGTTGTTTCTAGAATATATCGGCATGGTTTGCCGCCTTAACGCTTGTCTTTAGGTGCCATGAGATAAACAGGGAACCGTTCTCAATGTTGCTTCTCAGGGTTGGCAGAGCGAGGCATTGTGGTTAATACCTGATTTAATATGCCAGCGCCCTGATATCACTCTAATTGATGCTGCCGTGTGATGCCACATTTGCTCTGTTGATAAATTGTTAAATAAGCAGGGCTCTCCATTGCCCCCACCTCTCTCATCTCGGGCTTTGTTTGAGTGCCAAGTGAACACTCAGCTCTGACAGGCGTTCTGTTGGGGGATTTGAGTTTGTGCATGGCTGGTCAACCTTATTTGTATTGTTTGTCACGAAGACACTGTTGTTCTACGGCTCTGCAGGGAGTTTGCTCGGCCTCTATCTCCTCTCAGTCCTTTATCTCTCTATTCGCACACTTCCACAGAGCACGCAGCCAGAGCTGAGATTCACTGTCTGTTGGCTCTGTGATGATATTGTTAGGGATTGTGGAATCGCATCCTAGAGCTGTGACTTTCATTCAAACCCTGAAAAAGGAGCGGGCCATGGAGATGCTGAACACGGAGTCGGGGTGAATACCGTCTCAATGCACTTTTCACGTTTTTTTTGGTCGAGGTGGAAAGAGCCTCATTGTCCTTCCCTTAAGTGTTGGCTCAGTAAAGGGGATTATATGGTTGCTCTGTCTTCCTGTTGGTCCCTGAATGAAGTGAGCCTGATTTATCTGCCAGCTCTCTCGGTGTCTGTGCACTTTGTTAGGATGGTAGGTTAGTCACATGATTACGGATTAAACAATGAACTAACCTGTGGCTTTTTATTGGTCACTTATATCAGAGATTCTCAAATGACACACAAATACGAAAGGGAAATCCTTACTCCTTCCTAAAATATAAAGGCAGATACATATCTTTGGAAAAGCACTTCTTGTCACTCAAGAAGTTTTAAAGATAACCTTAATGGTAACACTTTAGAATAATGGTCATTAGTTAATGTATAAACTAACATGAACTAACCATGAGCAGTATATTTGTTACTGTATTTGTTCATCTTTGTTAACGTTAGTTAATATAAATACATCTGTTCATGGTTTGTTAATGTTAGTTCACAGTGCATTAACTAATGTTAACAAGATTTTAACAGTGTCTTGCACCGTCTTCACGAAAGTCGCGGAGGCGGCCATTGCTCCCATGAGAGAGCGTGGTGTTCGCCTTCTCAACTATCTCGACGACTGGCTGATCCTTGCCCAGTCGCGGGGTCAGTTGTGCGAACACAGGGACATGGTACTTCGGCACCTCAGCCAGTTGGGTCTTCGGGTCAACTGGGAGAAGAGCAAACTCTGTCCCGTACAGAGGATCTCTTTTCTCGGGATGGAGATCGACTCGGTCGCCATGACAGCGCGCCTCACTGAGGAGCGCGTCCAGTCGGTGTTGAATTGCTTGAATTCATTCAAACGCAGCACAGCGGTACCACTGAAACAATTTCAGAGGCTCCTGGGCATATGGTAGCAGCAGCAGCAGCAGCAGTTCGCTCTCAGCCGCTTCAAAACGCCGCTCAATGGCAAGCATGTTCTGGTCCGGACGGATAGCACTGCGGCCGTTGCGTACGTCAACAAACAGGGTGGTCTACGCTCCCACCGCATGTCCCAACTCGCCCGCCATCTCCTCCTATGGAGTCAGAAGCATCTGAGGTCCCTTCGTGCCATTCACATTCCGCCCGCTCAATCGTGCGGCCGACGAGCTGCTCCCCGGAGAGTGGAGACTCCACCCCCAGGTGGTCCAGCTGATCTGGAGTCACTTTGGGGGCCGCACAGATCGGTCTGTTTGCCGCCCCCGACACGACCCACTGCCAGTTGTTTTATTCCCTGACCGAGGGCACCCTCGGCACGGATGCACTGACACACAGCTGGCCCCGGGGCCTACACAAATGTGCGTTTCCCCCAGTGAGCCTTCTTGCACAGACACTGTCAGGGAGTAGCTCCTCTTGGTAGCTCCGTATTGGCCCAACAGGACTTGGTTCCCGGAACTAGTGCTCCTCGCGACCGCACCTCCTTGGCCCATTCCTCTGAGGAAGGACCTCTTAACTCAGAGACGGGGCACCCTGTGTCACCCACGTCCGGACCTCTGGAAATAAACTCCATGTCTGGTCCCTGGACAGGACGCAGAGGTTCTATGTGACCTACCGCAAGCGGTAGTTGACACCATCATTTCCGCCAGAGCCCCCTCTACGAGACGGCTGTATGCACTGAAGTGGAACCTGTTCGTCGATTGGTGCTCTTCTCACTGAGAAGACCCCCGAAAGTGTTCGGTTAGATCTGTGCTCTCTTTTCTTCAAGACGGGTTGGAGCGAAGGCTGTCTCCCTCCACCCTCAAGGTGTACGTTGCCGCTATTGCCGCGAATCACAACCTGGTTAATGGTGAGTCCTTAGGCAAGCACAATCTGATTGTCAGGTTCCTGAGGGGGGCGAGGAGACTAAATCCGCCTCGTCCTCCCTCTATACCCTCTTGGGACTTAACTCTGGTGCTGACCGCACTGCAGAGGGTGCCCCTCGAGCCTTTGCAGTCAGCTGAAAATCTTGTCTTTTAAAGACAATACTCCTGATTGCTTTGGCTTCGGTTAAGAGGGTAGGGGACCTGCAGGCATTTTCGGTCGACGAATCGTGCCTGGAATTCGGGCCTGGCAACTCTCAGGTAACTCTGAGACCCCGCCCTGGATATGTGCCCAAGGTTCCCACTACTCCCTTTCGGGACCAAGTGGTGAGCCTGCAAGCGCTGCCCTCGGAGGAGGCAGACCCAGCCCTGGCTTTTCTCTGTCCAGTTTGCGCCCTGCGCAGCTATGTTGACAGAACTCAAAGCTTTAGGACCTCAGAGCAGCTCTTCGTCTGTTACGGAGGACAGCAGAAGGGAAAGGCTGTCTCCAAGCAGAGGATGGCCCACTGGATAGTGGATGCCATCGTCTTGGCGTATGAATCCCAAGACGTGCCCTGCCCGCTCGGGGTTAGAGCTCACTCCACCAGGGGTGTAGCTTCTTCCTGGGCACTGGCTCATGGCGCCTCGCTGACAGACATTTGTAGAGCTGCGGGCTGGGCGACACCAAACACGTTTGCTATATAGCCTACGTGTGGAACCGGTTGCTTCTCGTGTGCTCGCTTCCCATAGTCAGCAACACTGAAGTGCCCGTTCTAGTGTCGGCTTGCTGCGCCACTCCCTTCCCCATGGAACGGATACGTGCGCTTATATTCTCCAGTCGAGTTCCCCAGGAATTGGCGAACCCTGTTGAGTCCTCCGCAATCCGCGGCAGTCGGATGTGGCGGAGCATCCGACCACAGATCTGGCACTTGTATGCATTGGTGGAACTTGTGTCAGGCTGGGTTCCGTATGTTGTGACCCCTACGGCGGTCCCATATGTGTATTCTCCACGGTACAGCTCCCTACGGCGAGCTTGTGTCTTTCCCTCGGCAGAGTTCCTCTGCCGTCTCAGTACGGTGTCGTTCCCCTGCCTACAACAGGCCGGGGCCACCCCTGGGACTTCCGTATGTTGCACTGCCCAAGGCCAGTCCATACGTGTATTCTCCACATGGTAACTCCCTCCGGGCATGATGTGGCTTCCGCAGCGTCCCTCCGGGCACGCTTTCCCAGCGTTATCCATTAAGTCTGCTGAGTGGGTCTTGCGGAACAGCAGTGTGACTTTCTCTGCGTGAATTTCCCCGCCCGCATCAGAACGGGGTCTGAGGGGCTCTCGCTGGGCGCTGGAAGTGGTAGTAACTGTGGCATTTTCCAAAGGGATCCCAATTCGTCAGTACAACCGACGTACGTTGAAGTGACCGACTGAAAGGGAACGTCTCGGTTACGTTTGGTAACCCTCGTTCCCTGAAGGAGGGAACGGAGACGTACGTCCCGTCACCACAGTTCCTTACCATCACTGCATGGGCGAGTCACTAGTTCGGCTCCTCAGTGAAAAACGTCAGTGCGTTGCCCTCGCTTCCTGTTTATACCCGCGGCGCGGGGCAGAGCGCGAGATGCAAATCTCGCACGGCAATGGCCCATTGGCCTGTTCTCTATATCTCGAAGCTGATAGGGGCTCCCTGAAGTGATCCCAATTCGTCGGTACAACCGACGTACGTCTCCGTTCCCTCCTTCAGGGAACGAGGGTTACCAAACGTAACCGAGATGTTAACTAATGTTAACTATTGACCATTGTTCTAAAGTGTTACCATCTTAATATCCTTTTAGATTCTGGTTCTTAAACTTTTATTTTGTTATCTTCATGTTAAAGGCCCTATGGTTCAATCCCAGACATATGGAGATCTTAAAGGTGCACTATGTAAAATGTTTTGAGTAAAATGTCCAAAAATCACTAGGCCAGTGTTATATATTTTGTTCAGTTGAGGACTTACAATATCCCAAATGTTTCCAACTATTTGTAAATCGTGAGAAATTGCTATTTTTAACCGAGGAACCCTCGTTTTCCGGTTTTATTCTGCAGAAACGCTTTACTTGTACCGCACTGTGCAACAAGTGTCATAGCAGCCGCAGAGAGAACGCACAGAGTAACGTCATGACATCCGGGAACCATGATAAATTGTGGCGCCGGCGACTGTGTCATAATAAAAGTCCGAGCGCACTTCTCATTAACAATCGCTCCAGCGGCCTTGCTCAGCTCCACAACACTCAGTCCTGCTCTGCTTCATACTACAGTAATGTTAATTATCTCATCCATGAACATGATTTCTGCCTGAGTCCTATCCCGATTCTTTTCCACCAGCTGCGAGGTGAAGACCACATGTCTCAAGACGTCTTCTACGCTCAAACGTGGCGTCATCAAACTATGCCTTTGTTTTGAACAGGCAACCTCTAGTGGACGGAACATTTACATAGTGCAGCTTTAATGCGGCTCCATGATTAAATTGGTCAATTGTACACATTTTCAGTCGCCAAAAAACAAATGTAGGTCACTTTGCAGACAGCTGATACTTTTTTCTTTTAAAGAGGAATATTTGAACAACAAATAATTTTGAAACTAGAAATGTATAGTTTGTTTCTATCAACACATTTGCATAGATTACACCTGTTCCATAAATATTAGTTTTACAAAGTTTGCATGCCTGCAACTCTAAAAGTATTAAAGATAAATTACATTTTACAATATTAACATTAAAGTTATAACAGTATCTGATGTATTGTAAATAGGAAGTATATATGAACATTTAATATTTTAATATTTATATTTTTGCCTTACCTGTAGATTAACTTCTACTTCAACCACAATATTAATAAAAATATGAATATGAATATGAATATATATATATATATATATATATATATATATATATATATATATATATATATATATATATATATATATATATATATATATATATATACTGACACATTATTTACTTATATATAATATACATGTATATAATATGTTAATGTTAATATTATTTACATTAATATTTTTATATTATATTTTTACAGCGTGCTGGACTTCTGCATTGTCAATACAATACAAGACCAAAAATGTATGCACCTCTTGATGGAAATAACATCATTTATTTTCATCAAAAGTGAAAAATGTAACATATTTTGCATTCGCTGTCATTTAGCAGTCATTAGACTAAACATTTGCCCAACGGAACAACTTACAAATAAGAAGAAATACATAGGCTCAATCCATCTGCTTGATAATTACCGCTCTGTATTTCTTAAATGTTCACTTGGGCTACATTAAACTCACTACATTGATTTTTCTCAGAAAGCAAACAAGCATCTATACTACTTCCTAGAATCCAAAATGATGTTATTCTCTCTTGTAAATAGTGGAGGCAGAGGACACGGGCACTTAGCACATCAGATTGTCAGTGTGTCCCTCACAAGCCCCCTTTCTAAGCTCTTCTCTCTTGTTGCGCTGATGTGTGCTAAGCTGGACGTGTCTCTAGACACCCTGTCATAGCGTATGCCACCGTGGTCCCAGGCCTCCATTAGGTCCTGGTCATCTGAGTGCAGCACCAATACAGCACACTAATGCAGGACTCTGCTTCAACAGAGAGCCCATTGCTTTCAGCCTGAAACATGGGAGCAGACACCACTTTACACTGAACATGTCCCTGTGTGCAAGGACCACTTGCTAAATTTACTTGACCTGATGCAGAAAGCTAATGGCTTGTTTTTAGGTGCATCTGGAGCAGCTCTTGTTTGTGAAGCCTGAAAGGGTCTTAATAATCTCTTATAGTAATAATAGCTTCTCTACCGCACAGTTTCAAATTTGGCAGAAGATGTTTTAATAAAGGCAACGTTATTACATGGATGCTCTGGAGCTTTGAAGTTCTGACATCTCTGATCACCTAGTAGTCTGTTGACTTTGAAGTGAAGTTCAGAGGCTCTACCACAGACAAATCCACAATCAAGGTGCAGGGGCTGCTTCTAAATGAGAGACTACTAAGTGCAACAGGCTTTAGTTTTAATCTCTTTTAGAACAAGTTTGAGCGTGTTTGGTGTCTGTACTCAATGGAGTCTAAAAGTTTTTGCAGCTCAGGAGGACCAGTCAGTAAAATATAACATGAAAACTTGCTGTCTAGGGGAAGTATATTAGCAAGGGTTTCTGCCCGTGACCTAACATTTGTCTCTACATAATGCAAAATGACATGGGAGTCCTAACAAGGTGTACACATGCCCAGAGGGAGGTCACTCACTCATGCGGGCTGATATCTTTCCTTTCGACCACAAAGTGTAGTTGAGCTAGTGGTGATGGCGTCAACTCTACTTCAGTGGAGTATTTGTTTGTTTGTTTCAGTGGAAAACAGATAAAGATGTTCATTCACATAATCCAGGGGCTTGCACATTGAGGCCCATGTGAAATACAAAATAAATTATTGTTAAATACAGTACATTATTGCACTATATAAAATGTTTTATACAGAATCAGTATGCAGGTAATAATTTAATAATTTGTACAGTAAGAATATAAAACTTCATTAAAGTATAATGCTTGGATACAATATAAAAGTCAATTGCGGAAGTTTTGATCATGCTGTCTGCAACGTTGGCGCGCGTGTATATCCACCGATGGGGTGGGCCAAGTAATATAAACTAACATTCATATTAATTGTGGGTGGATGAGAGATAAATCATTGATAGTTCCGGTGTTCTGGTTGCCGTTTGTCACACAATTTCAAAACAATGCTGTTCAATGCTGTTTCAAAACAATATTCATTATGATGTTTCTGAATGTAAAAACCACGCAAACATCACAAGTAGACCTCAGACAACAGTATAAAAAAAAGCCAGTTCATGACACCTTTAAGGTTTCACACAATTGAAAAATAAAAGATTTTTTAAAGCAAATTTGTGTTGTGAAAATAAATGTAAATGAAATAAAATGCTTTGTACACATTCAATAAGATTATGTTTGAATCATTTGTTTTGGCTTTAGACTATAAAAAACAATATATATATATATATATATATATATATATATATATATATATATATATATATATATATATATATATATATATATAAAAATAATAATAAAATAATAATAATATATATATTGCCTTTATAATATCATACATTGACCTCCCCATATCTCTGGTATTGAATCAAATAGGGCCTTAAAAATGAAGATTCCCCTCCAAAAAAGTTTAAGAATTAGAATCTTCCTAAATAAACCCATTCAGGATGATACCTTTGCACTTTATGCCATGGTCCTGATAACCCTATCGGGGGTTATTCTGTGATAATTTCAGCTGGTTGTACATAATCCTTTACATGCCATAATAACTGCGAGAGATGTAGTCATACTTCACTGGATTATCTCACTATCTAGATTAAAAATAACACGATTGGTTAAGAAAGCATACGCAAGTCGTAAAGCGTGACTGCCAGGCTGCAGATGTTGGGTGGGAGTAGCCACAATTAATATCAGTATCTATTTAGCCCCTGCAGGATTACATCAGTATACGCTGTCAAATCAGTGACCGACAGACTAAAAAGGGGACAGCTGTGTTTCCACGCTGCAGGTGAGACAGGTGTGTTGCGTGTAGCTGCTAATTAGACCGCCTTTTCCTATTCAGTAAGTCGGTGGAACTCGCACAAGATCGATGGGCTAAAAGTAGCTCTTTGATCCTGGATAGAGGGATACAGGGAGTCCTGAAATCAGCCGCAGGGGACCACACACATCTTTAGGGAGGGAGGGAGGGAGGGAGAGAGAGCGAGAGAGAGAGCGAGAGAGCGAGAGAGAGAGAGAGAGAGAGAGAGAGAGAGAGAGAGAGAGAGAGAGAGAGAGAGAGAGAGAGAGAGAGAGAGAGAGAGAGAGAGAGAAGAGCCCTCTGGCAGCACCAGATTCTCATCTCCACCTCCACCATCTCCTCTTGTAACGGCGTAAAAGAGCAGCGCTCCGCATGTCAGCTGCTTTATCTACTGCTAATGTGACTGTCTTTAGAAGTAGGAACCTCACAGAGATGATTCTCCTGCTGTGTGATATTCAGGCATCATATCTGACGAGGAGAAATGAGATGACAGGAGTTTTTTTTTATTCAAAAATTCAGTATGAAGAAAAGAACAGCAAAACCGAGAGAACATTGATACAGAAGGCATTTACAACAGCAGTTTTTTTTTTTTGGTTTTGTGGAGAAATGAAAGATACAGAGACATGTTCAATGCTTACAGACACAAAGGTTGGGAACAACAGCTAAGGCACAGAGGTCCCCTCCGACTTAAGAGTTTAAATAAATTGTGCAACAGTTGCTCAACAAAACATTCCAGCACAGAGAACAGCAATCTGGCATGAGATTCTCTGAAAGGCAAAAAATGTTCATTAAGAGCCGAACCACACACTCAGACTAGTACAGCCCTTCACAAACCCCTTCACATGAACGTTTTGATGGTCTACAGTGCCACTCAACACACCAACATCTGACCCACTTTGACACTTCTTCTTAAAAACAAAGTTATTTACAATACTTTATGAACGTCAGTCCAATATAAAATACTTTACATTGTCATTCCTACCAAAATAGCTATAGTACAGAAGAGATGTCTGAGTGATGTAGTAATAAATATCATTTTAATGTGAACGTTAGAATAGACATTTCAAATTGTAAGTAATGTGAAAGAAAGAGGTATGTTGCTGTATTTATGAGGTTAGATCCATCCGTTACAGTGATCTTAATGTGATAAAAGTGAAACTTCTGTCATTATTTACCATGAAAGTCAATGGGGTCCAATGTTGTTTCTAACCCCATTAACTTTCTTTGCATGGACAAAGATATTATTCAAAAAAATGTTTTTCTGTTCCACAGAACGACATGATGGGCTTGAAATATTTGGCCTTTAAAGGTGAAGTGCGCAATTTGTGTAGCAACAAACAGAGCTGCAAGTATTATTAGGCGTGTTAGAGCGATTCGAGGGATCCGCACAGTTTCTCCAGAGCGACTACACAAGCTCTGACGACTACACCGCTGTTTCACGATTGGCTGAATTCACCGGTGACGTGTTTCATGTTTATTCTGACACCTTCAGTTGCACTTACTCTCACAAATCTGTTTTTATAACAATAAATAGACCCCGCTTTATTAGTGTTTCAATTGTATAGTCTTGTGATGACCGTTCCTTTATGTACTGCGTAATACAGCGTCTGTATGTACAAGAATATTGAATGAAAAGCATTTCTGTTTCTGTGTATTTGGCAAATATTGCATCTAATCCACATCATCTGTAATGAAGGACGTAGTCTCTTCTGACTGCAAGTGGCAACTCTCATTTGTCGGTTAAATCCAGCCGCAGCCGAAGTCGAACACAACCTATTGTCTTAGGCCTTGCCCCATCTCCCATTGTTCTGAAACAAGTAGCCCCGCCCCAAACTAAAAAAAACAGGGCTGCGTTTCTCAAAAGTATCGTATCGTGAGCCAAGTTGAGCGTAGAGACCATCGGTGGCTACTTAGGCTTACGATGCTTTTGGGAAACATCCCAGAGCAGTTCTAGAAAAGCCAGTGTTTGCACTCATTGGGAAGCATTTGCACACTAAACTGGGATAGTGGAAAGTATTTTAACATTGAAATAAAACTAAATACTTCACCTTTAAAAGTAAAATAGTTCTTAACATTAATATTCAACTATCCCGTGGCTGAATCTTCACTTATCAATAAAACCAAGATCGTAAGTCAGAAGTCAATGAGATGTATGTGAATAGATCATTTCATTTAATTTCTCTTTTAAGAATATCAAATCATTTGCACTTTCACATGTACAGTACGGATGTAACACCACTTAGACAAGCATTAGACGCTCTATTAAAAAATGTAAATAACAATGCATTCCAATTTCGCACACCGCTGGGAACATATGAATGACAAGAGTGCTTTTTTGAAAATTTAAGGTCGCATCCTCCTTTGGATCACATGACAGCAATGACATTTCACTGTTTGCGCAGCCTGGGCGGGACACCACCTCTCTGAGGACCAGATAACAATCAGATTGCATACAAAGTGATGGCTAGGCCAGGGTCACAGAGTCCCAGAGGAGACGCATGCTCCTCAAATGAGAGAGCGCAACAAGCCACGCAAGCCCAGTTTAAATATGGAGTTGTACGTTTGCAAAGTAGAAACATAAAAGGTTTGTAAAAACGGAGAAAATGTTGGTCCAATGCAAACTGTAGAGTCCAGCAAGCTTGCAATCTTCCTCACTAAAAATACATCTCAGTCAGATCTGAGAGGTCACCCTATCATTATTATGGTTCTGAGTATTCCGGACGGCCCAGTGTGGAAAATGTGACATCCAAATGGCGTACGTGCAGAAGAAAGCGGCTGAGGCGTCCTCCAGGCTACAGAGCCCAGGAACTGTAGAAGCCATGTTGAAATTGCGTGGATGCTATACCAACCAGTCCAGCCAATGTCTGTTTTTGTTCGTTTGAGCAATTTATGGCAAAATGCCAAACACTGGCTCATATAAAAAGACTAGAATAAAGAAAATGAGAAGCAGCATGACTGGAATCTCAGTTCTTGAGGTCATTTAAGATCATTCATCCAGTTAGTTTCCTGCTTAACATTTATGAAATGAACAGATGGACCTCAGGTGGAGGGGCGGAAAGGTCTTTACCAACGCCTGTACTAGTACCCCATCTTGTGTTTTTAGTTTGTAATATGGTTGGGATGATAGCCTTTGTAAATAAAGGCAGCTTGTTTACAAAAGGTATTGAATGAGCTGCAAAAACAGCATATAGACATTAGTCATTGACTAAAAAATATCTATTTCATTTATATAAACATGAATAAATAGCCAACTTACAACCCTCAGCTACCCAGTACCTTTGTTCAGGGGAAAAAAAAGAGGATAAAACAATACAAAGGCGACAAAATTACATATTTTTTCGTGGTGTGCCAGCACAGCTGGCACCTTTCATTTCAAGTTTCAAGTGTCTGAAGGGGAAACCGCATACAGACAGAACAACACTTCAGACTGTCAAAAGCTACTCTACACTCTCAATTCAAGAATTGTGGCCAAGTATCATGCAAGTGTCAATCGCTCCATAGAACCCTATCCCAAAGTGATTCAACTGACTGAAAGTTGTTGCCTGATTAGAAATATTAGTATACTGACAGAAACACAATTACTTTGCGCATGTTCTGTTGGCTAAACAGCAACTAATGTCTTTTAATTTACACTACCATTAATACGTTTGGGGTCGTGATTTTAATTTTAAAGGAATTAATTAAATTATAATTGATTAAAAGTGACAGTAAAGGCATATAATGTTTGTAAAGATTTCTATTTCAAATAAATGCTGTTTACCATCACAATTCAATTGTAATTATTTTATTTTGTAATATTTGTAACATGAGTGTTTTTACTGTTTTTTTGGTCAAATAAAGGCAGCTGTGGTGAACAAAAGAGTGTTCTTTCAAAAACATTAAAACAAGATTACCCTAAATCAACCCCAAACTTTTGAACGGTAGTGTATATCGCGTAACACGTTATATAACCAAAGCTGTAAACGCTCAAATTAAACATTTACAGTTCGGTTTCTGTTAGCTTGCATATCTCTGGCCTATAAGCCTTCTAGCACATTTCTGACCTGGTAGGTTAGCATACACTAGCTGATCAGTCTGCTAGTTTAGCATTTTTGGCCTTTTTAGCCTGCCAGCGTAGTACAATGCTAACTGACCACCCTGTTGTAACCAATTATTTTTACGATTTCATATTTGTAGCTACCACTTTGGGCTACTTGTATAACCCAAAAAGGCCATTGTGATTAAACAGAAGAGGATAACGTGATACACTTTTGAACAGGCATTACAAACTGCTACCGCTTTGCCTCCAAAGGCAACCATGATTCTGTGGAGTTTGGGATCTTGCATGGCACTGGATCACCTCTACTTGACAAAAACTAACACTTTTATTCAAAACAATGTTTTTCAACCAATAACCTATTAAAACTAAATAGGAGACTTTATTAGGGGAGTTTCACTGTATTTGATCCAAGTGAAAAGCTTATAAAAAGGGACATATTTTTCTGAAAACTAAAAGAAACCAGCAATGTTGTGCTAAACACAATTACGTATGATCTGAAACACTGGTTTTAATAAGGTATAGGTTGAAAAACACACATTCCATCATTCACGGTAGGTGCAAGTGTGTTTGATTTGAAATATGAAGGCTTACCATACAAACATCCCTTTTGGTCTTACAACCAGTGTTAAGGTCCTTTCTGTGCTTAATATCCCAATCTCAGCATTCAGCCGTAACACCTACACACAGGCATCACCTGCTGTGTCCAGTTGATAAAGATTCAATCACAGTAATTAAAATAAATAAAATATAGAGAAGCCTGACAGCACTCGCATCACGAGAGCACTCAGAGGTTGAGATAGCCAGAGGGTGCACATTTTTAAAATAATCTTTAAAAACTTCCCAGCGTACACTTTCTTGGCCCGTGTCTTGTGTTTGAGAGAGGTCCGCTCTGCTCATATTCACACGAGCGACGCTGGAAAATAAATAATAAAAACAAAATGACCTAAGAAATGAAAGACGGAGAGTCTTCAGGGCAGTGAATGCTGCTACCTGATTCGTCCGTTGGTTTTGGTAGGGCCCAGCTGGGACTTTGGGTCCGGGCTGAGAGAGCTCCATACCGTTTCCCTGCAAGTCTGCATGACTGGACAGCCACTGGGGCCTGTTGAACACACGTCCACAGCTGACCACACGTCGCCCAGCAGACTGTCCACCCAGTGCTCCAGCTCGGACCCCGTAAGCTCTGCGTTGTGCTCGGCTGCCTCTACCTGACCCAGGTGGACCGGGATGTTGAGGATGGGGTTCAAGCCGTGGAAACTCTGCTCCATATAGCTGTTTTTGGCCGGCCCGTTGTGTGTTTTTAAAGCATCCTCTGTAAGAGAGAAGAAAAAGGGATTATGACTGAATTTGCTGGAACGTTTTACATTTTTAGACATGAAAAATAAAGTACAGTCTTTCTGATTACATTTTTTTGGGGAGGGTTGACTCAAGAACATTTTCTTCAGCTAAGAGTTGTCAGGAATAAACAATGGTGGTCATTATGGGAGCAATGAACTTTAAAGTATCCACATGAGCTTTAGGTTTTGTTTGTGCAAGAAATTCTCTGTCGTGTGGACGAGGCTGTTTTTGTGCGGGTAAAAATCTCGAATTACTAAATAAAACCAGTGCTATTTTAGTATTTATATACTATCATAGTATTTTGAAATGGCTTTTATTTTTATATTTTCAGTGTTAATTTTAGTTATGTGCTTTTGTCATTTTTGTTAGTTTTTCTTTAAAATGTTCCACAAAGACACGTTCAATTGATCAAGTGACAGTAAAGACATTTAGAATGTTTCAGAACATTTCTAAGAAAGATGCAAAAAGACGATGACTCTCTGACTCTACAGACACATGATGCTTTATGTTGTAGCTTAACATCTACGTCTTAGTATAAAAGAGTAGTTTCAGTTTTAATATATTCGGTCTCTTTTTAAGGGATGAAATAAAAATGTACAGCCGGGATTTTACAAAATCTCTATCAAAATGGATTAAAAAAAAACCTATTTAAATATTAAATACATCTTCACATATAAACTCGACCACTCGCCTGCATTATAACGGCTACATCTGACAGCTAAAAACGACTCATTTAGCTGTGAGGAAGGAAACATCGGCCCTGTAGGTAAAGCTGCAAATTCCTCAGGCTCCTCACACTTCTCTCCCCAGCCACCCTTCACAGATTGCCCTCTGTCTCTTCCTGACACCTCTCACCAGGTTCGCCCACCTCTTCCTGCCCAATCCCTCTCCTCTCCTCCCCTCCATAACATTCCATTTTACGCTCGCCAGGAAGTGCGTAGACAGGCGAGCGTTGTTGCTTACAGCATGCCGACCGACCTAGGCCGCATAAACACACTCCATAAACTTTTATTAGCTGAGGGTGCAGAGGCACTGCGAGCGAAAAGACTCGGTGCCTGCTGTAGACATTAATCATACGACAGTCTGGTAAATCATGTGCATTTATCACCCAACCATTCCCACGACACACGCATGACAAGCCGCAATCACAACCTCTCCCTCATTAGGAGCGTTTTGAGGACATATCCGGCTATGACCGCACGCCACGCTTATATCAAAATGTCCCCTAATGGGCTAGAGATACCAATCGTGGCCCCTGCACAGTAATCTCTTTGAGTTTATTCCAATGAAAGGTGACCCGCTGTGGTGTATTACTCATTCGTGACTGTGAGCTGGGACTATTTATAGGCAACCAAGCAGCCCAGGCACATAGCTAGACGTGAAGGCAGAAAGTGCCTTTGAAAGCAGGGGGTGGGATGACCTGAGAGGTTGAGGCAGTTTAATATACAGTGTACCATAGTGTCAGACTATGGTCTTCGAAAAGAGCATGCAAAATGCCAGAGGAATAGTCATTACATCTGGAGGAATGAGCCTTGAATATTCAAGTATTTTGAACTGCATTTTCTCAAGTAATCATTTGATACAATGCACTTACTGTACTTACATTTTAAAAATTACGTCTGTAATTAATTTCTGTAGTCACATTTGTAATTACACTGTTGACACTTCCCTTACACCTAACCCTACCCTTAAACTTCCCCATACCACCACACCTGTCTCTAACTTTACCCGTATCCCAACTCAATATCAGAAAAAGTGTTTTGCAATAAATACTTATTTTTTGATTTAAGTACATGGTAGTTAAGGCCACCTAATTTAAAGTGGGACCGAAAGTTCTTACACTTTGTGAATCAGTTCCATTGAATCGTCAAAAAGAACCGGTAAAAAAAAAAAAAAGATTCATTCATGAATCATGTCGTCTTTAGTACAGTGTAACTCTCACCTTGGCGTATAGGCAGGTGTTTGTGGTGGGTTAGGGGAGTGATGAGAAAGCGTGTCTCTGCCACGGGGCTCCAGTGATGCAGAACACGTACGGTCCACATGCCGGGCCGCAGGGGCAGGTTCAGCGGAGGTCTGTAGTGTGTAAATTCAGCACTGGCGTCAATCAGGATATCATAGGTGGCAGCGATGACATTGGTGGGGTCAATCCACACCACAGTCACAGTCACATTTGACCCTTTCCCCCATTTCTGCATTCCCACAGGCTCGTCCATGGGTCCCATCAGATTCCCAAAGTTCCGAAATATCCTTTCCTTAGCATCCCAGTCTGTTCCAATCTGATGTATGAGAGAAAAGACAAAGAACAGATATATGACAATTAAACTGATAAGAAAGTCAAGAGAAGTTGCCTAATGTACCCTAACACTCCCATCAGTTAGGCTCAAGTACCCATTTATTGACACAAACCAGATATGTGCTCCCATTCTCTCCAGATATCATTTAACATCAAAGTCACCTTTAAGTAATAAATAAAATTGAATAACAGATCTACTGTTTTTATTGTTGGTTTTTTTTACTATTTTTTAAGGTAATGTCTTGCGCTCACCAAGGCTGCATTCATTTGATCAAAAATACAGTAAAAAAAAGTAATAGTGTGAAATATTATGATTTAAAATAACTAATATATTTTAATGTGTAATTTAATGATGATTTGATGCCAAGAATCATTTATTGTTATCAACGTTGAAACTAATTTGTCAGGATTCTTTGATGAAAGTTTATCAATGAACAGCATTTATTTGAAACAGAAATCTTTTGTAACATTATAAATGTCACTTATGATCCATTTTATGTGTTTGCTAAATAAAAGTATACATTTTATTAAAGTGTTTTCGTTCTTTAATGAGGAACTGAAAAATATTTTATATTATTATATACATATATTGCAACTAGTTTATTACTGTATATTATTTATTATGTTCGATTATATTTCTCATAATATTTTATGGTTTAAAACTATTTTAACATATGTTATCATATATCATAGGTTTAAGCAAAATCCTTTCAAGGACCCCTCGGAACCTACCCCTTGGGTTCCATATACCCCTGGTTGGGAATCACTGATCTAGAGCAAAGTTGGAGAGGCAGAAACACTAAAAGAGAAGACAAACGAGTAAGAGAAGGAGAAAGAAGGCAAGGGAGAGAGGAAGAGAACAGAGTCCTGGGGCTCTGAGACTTTGATGCGTGTCAGCTCGCACCCTCCAGACACTGCACAGGCCTTCATTGGTATGGAAGCTGAACAAACTTTCTGTATCCTTGAAATTCAGTCCCCTAAGGAACCAGAGTAACGGGATGCCTGAGCACTGTACATACCAGTGCCTCCCTAAGAGAGGCGCACAGACGGATATACAGACAAATGAATTGCACAAGATCCCATCCCAAGTAAACAGATGGCACCAATTGGGACCGCCAGTACCAGCTGAGATGAGCACAATTGCATCAAACGATCAGCAGTGCCCAGTGTAATGTTTCTCCTACTGTGAGGTAATTTGACTTGTGGGATTGGGGGTGGTGGTGGCGGCTTGGAGCCATCAAACGCTAGCACCTTCCAGCCACCCTCAGAAACTACATCATTTCCTACCGAGGACATGACCGACAGCAGGAGTCTCTTTACGGTCGACCAGTCCCAAATCCCTCCCCGGCCGTGCCCACACCTCAGTAAAACACGGCAAATCAATTAGATCATTCTGTTGGGAAGACGCCTGAGACCCAGCTGGACTTTAAGCACTTTAAAGCTCTGATGAGTGTCCCCCCTAAGGATGGATGATGGGTACTTTAATGCTTTTAGGAAGTGATGTCCAGGCAAACTCCGACATTAACTTTTTGCTACACAGATGATTTTAGACTATTACTAGCCATAAATGTGTGTGTGTATATATATATATTATATATATATATATATATATATGATATATACTACCTTTCAAAAGTTTGGGGTTGATAAGATTATTTTATTGTTTTTGAATGAAATATCTTATGCTCATTAAGGCTGCATTTATTGATCAAACGTACAGTAATAACAGTGATATTGTGAAATAATTTTACAACTTAACAGTTTTCAACAGCCATTACTCCAGTCTCCAAAACAGAGAAATTGCATGCATCACAAAACAAATTATATTTATTATTATTCACAATATCATTATTAAACAACTTAAAGGGTTAGTTCACCCAAAATTTCTTTCATTAATTCCTCACCCTCATGTTGTTCCAAACCCGTAAGACCTTCGTTACACAAATGAAGATTGATGTAATCCAAGAGCTTTCCGACCCCTCCACAGACAGCAATTTAAGTACCACTTTCAAGGTCCAGAAATGTATAAAAAGCCATCATTAAAATAGTCCATATGACTCCAGTGGTTCAAGCTTAATTTTATGAAGCGACAAGAATACTTTTTTTGCACAAAACCCCCAAAAATAATGACTTTATCCAACAATCTCTTCTCGTCTGTGTCAGTCTCCTACGATGTTGACGTAGTGTAAAGAGTGGAGTGCTTTCGAGTTCTGTGGCTTCAGTAGAACTCAGGCTTCAGTAGAACAGTAGTCACTTCAGTCTCGTCACTTCATAACATTAAGGTTGAACCACTGGAGTCCCATGGACTATTTTAATGATGTCTTTACTACTTTTCTGGGCCTTGAAAGTGGTAATTAAATAGCTGTCTATGGATGGTCAGAGAGCTCTCAGATTTCATCAAAAATATCTTAATTTGTGTTCCGAAGATGAACGAAGGTCTTATGGGTTTGGAACGACATGTGGGTGAGGAATTAATACAGGGTTTCTGCAGGTTTCACCAAGTCAAATTTAAGGCTTTTAAAGATGTTTTTAAGACTATTATGAATTAAATTTAAGACCTATATCACCTATATAATTTATTCAAATTGAACAAAGTATCAGTAAACTTGCAATTACCCATAGCTCAATCCTACCAGGTTTTCACAATATATATATATAATTTTTTGGGGGGCTTTTTGTTGTTGTTTTTGCTCAAAATGACTGATTTTGTGGTGGTAAATTTTCCCGCTTAGAGTGGGAAATATGACCAAAATCTTACAAGCAAACCACAGAAATAAGCAATGACTTAATATAAGTAAAATGTTCTAAAGTAATTAAGTATTCAACTAAGCGGTCAGTAATAAAATAAGAACTTATAAACAAATGACAATAGGATAAATAGGATTTCAGTACTGTTTTTTTCCCTGTTGTTGTTGTTTGCTTAACATGACACAGAAGCAGGTATAGGCTATATTAGATTGCTTTCACTTTAAGATCTACAGTAATGCGCAGATGCACACATGTCCCAATCTTGTTCACTCAAGACATAACCACCAATATGGACATAGGCATAATAATGTGTATTTGATCGTTCAAGGGCAATAAGCCTAAATAGAACACATTCGGTATATCTGACATCGGTCCGTGTGTCAGTGCCCAATTGAGTTTGTGGTTTACATTGCTTTTATTAACTCTTTTTTTTTAGTGCTATCATACTTTTTAATTTGGTCATTCATCCACTTTGCGCAATCGCTTTGCCAGGTCCTTGGCGCTTATGCGAGACGGCTGGTGAAAAAGATTTGCCTTCGCTCTCTTGATCGTGGAACTGGAGAACTATTAGCTGAAGAATAAAATCAGTTTTATTCACTGACTTTACTCAGTGTCTGTGGTAGGCTACAATAAGAAAGAGACTGGCTGTAATATACGATGCATGTTGGTCTCATTTGTAGTCGTAATACAGCAAATTATATTTGGACTAGCGAAAGAAAGAACTACAACATTCAAAATGAAAAACAAACAAATACACGCACACACATTCTAAAGTGCTGCGGGAGCATTTCAATGAGCATTAGAGGTAGCGTTATATGGACGTAGGAAAATGAAGACCTGGGGCCAGTTGCATAAATTTAGCCATTATGTTTAGACTGCGTCTTAAGAACTAATTGGACACACTAGCAATTAGTCAAGAGGTAATCAGTCTAACTTTTCTGATTCAAATTAGACCAATCTAACTTTAAATGTAACTGACTTTAAAAAGTTAAGAACAGTCTTGAAGAAAAAAATAGACGACTAACTTTTAAGACTAGTCTAAGCAGTTTATGCAACCGGCCCCTGTTTAAAATGATTTAACTCAATACTTCAGCAAGTTTAAGACTTTTTAAGACCTAACATTTTGAATTTGAAATTTTCGACTTTTTAAGACCCCGTGGAAACCCTGTAATGACAGATTTCTTTTTTGGGGGGGGGGGGGGGGGGGTGAATTAACCCTTTAATTAAACATAGTAGATTGAATGTACACGTTTAAATAATTTATGCCAGTTTCATTGGTGTAAGCAAGAGAATAATTTTTTCATTTCAACAGAATATAAAAAATAAATCATATTAACTAGCTATAGATCTTCATATCCTGTTTAAAGTCATCTATATGGATCTAACTCTAGTGTCTGAAACCAAACATGTACCTTGGCTTCCAACAGATAAACTGAGGGCAGTTCAGCATGAAGTCATTATTTTAACCCCACACTCGTGGCAGACAAATCACTGATTACACCAAAGGGCAAGATGACAGGTATGGCGCTGCCTGACAGCTAAATCAATGAAGAACGTCTGAATTATTGGTTGTTTAACGGAGTATGTCAAGCACAATGTGCAGCAGTGTAAGATTGCCAATAATATTCTGAGGTCAATTTTCTTAGCAATGCATAAATTCTGAGGGTAGTGTGGGGCAATTTTGCACCTATTGACTGCCAGGACATTTTTACTGCAGTGAGCCAGAACGAAATAAGCATTGTCTTAAAACTTTTATTCAATAAAAACTGCATGACGACAGTTAGTTCATAAATAAAAATGACCAACAGAGGACACATAAACATGCTACTCAACCTTTAACTATTACAGTATATAAAAAAATGCTTAATCTCCAGTGTGTGTGTGTGTGTGTGTGTGTGTGTGTGTGTGTGTGTGTGTGTGTGTGTTTACTAACCTCTGCAAACTGCAGTCGGTTGAATGTATTGGGCGGATTGGTGAACTTGAAGAACTGTTTGGGCATGACCCAGGTCTCCAGGGTTTCTAGTTTGCTGGTTGCCAGGTTGGTGGCGTGATGCCTGACCAGGTATCCCTGGAACTCATCAGACAGGAAGTAGATGTGGACAGACACAGGATGTCCCATGGCATAATAACTACAGGCAAAAAAAAAGTCATTCTGAAATCAGCCATAATAATAATAATAATTCACAATCCTTATATTTAGGGTCCAAAATAAACTTTTTGCCACACCAAGGCATCTTCATTGGGGATTTTTTCAGTAATATTTCTTACTGGCTATAAAAAAACTTTAAAAAAAAAGATTTCTATTTCAAATAAATTCTGTTCTTTTTAATGTTTTATTCATCAAAGAATCCTGAAAAAAGCTTCAGTATCCACAAATACATTAAGCAGTTAAGTGTTTTCAACATAATAAATGTTTCTTGAACACCAAATAATCATATTAGAATGATTTCTGATGGATCATGTGACACTGAAGACTGGAGTAATGATGCTGAAAATGCAGCTTTACCATCACATGAATAAATTACATTTAAAAAAAATATTATAATATTTTAAACTGTAATAATATTTAATAATATTACTGTTTTAACTGTATTTTTGATCAAATAAATGCCTTGGTGAAACAAGTGACAAGAAAAAAAGAAAAAAATCTTATTGACCCAAACTTTTGAACTGTAGTGTACGTGTTGTTTTGTAATAAGACATTTTGCAATGTAAAAACCAATACAGGACTTCCTTAAGACCAACTAGTTGACTAACTGTCTTCTCAGGGCTTTGTTAACACCGAAAGCCCTTCACTGCAAAAAAAAAACTGAATAGTAACAAAACCGAAAATTTCTGAGCGAAGTTTATTTTCTCTAGACGTGGGGTTGTAGAGAGGTGAGTGAAGCGCCAGGCTGTGAGACACTGAGGCAGACAGACAGAAGGAGGAGCAGCAGGAGCTGATAGAGACGCAGGCGTTCATGCGGAGCGGATGGCTGCTCTTGCGGCGATCTCCACCCTGAGCTCCGTCGCCGTGCTCTCATCAGTATTCCAGCACAGGCTGGAGGTGCTCCATCCCAGCATCGCTTGCCTGACAAGCAGAACAGCAAATATTTACACCGGAGCGGCCGCCCTCCCCCCTCCTCCTCCGTCCTCTGTCACCGCAGGAGGTGGGCAGCACGCAGGGACTAACAGAGCAGCTATTCAAGCGGCCCACCTCAGCCTCTCACCGCTGATGTCACAGAGGGCTGCAGAAAAAAATAGAGCTCTCCCTCACTAGCAGACCCTGAGCGCCACCACCCAACCCCCACCGACCAGCAACAACCTACTCCTTGTGCCTGACGAGTCCCTCTGCAGGGTCCAAATACTGTGGCTCGCTTGTCAGAATGCACCAGCGCTCCCCTCACACAGAAACAGCAGTGACGCCAGGCATTACTGCACTGATAAACACATAAACACAGCAGCCAGACTGACAAACTCAGTCCCTTATCCTCTCTCGGCTCTTTCCATCCCTCTCTCTCTTCTCTATCTCAGTAATGACAGATGTTTGGACAGCTGAGGAACTTCAGATCTGCTGCAAGTGAGATCAAACAAAGCTGCACTTCCCTCGGCAGACAGCATAAATGAGTGTACACTTATTTAGCTTTCAGAATATCCAGAATGCCAATATACATACGGTTTCAAACAAAACATAATTACAATGAAAAACCCACAATAACAAAAACCCACACAAACGTTATGAACAATTCACTTGAAAACGATGAAATACTTCCATCATAAACAACATGAACTAAGTTATAATATATAACCAAGTTATAAGTCGAAGTCATTTAGAGCAGAGATTGGTGGGACGCCACATAGAAAGGTTGATCTGGAGTCGCAGACAGAAGGGGAAAAGGTTTTTTTTTTCTCCAAAAATATGAAATATTTCACAATCCAATTTTTTTTTAATGAAGGCTTTAATGGATAAATATGAATGGGTTTAAATGCAGTAAACCGTAATGACCAAAAAAGATCAGCTAATAACTTTACTGTTAAAATATAATGAACACAAAATTAATAATCAAAATGTATCAATTTTATTGAAACTAAAATATATTTATTTAAATATAAATCAAATGTAGGCTGTGCACATGGTATTTTGAATCCTCCACAGATATTTTGCAGTATTAACATGATCAAATAATGAATCTATACTTTTAAATGATTTTAAAAATTCTTCTTATTTCCCATATTTTTCTAGATGACATCAAAGGCTGTGTATACAATTAAACCCATTCGTCTCTCACTTGTTAGAAGCCAGCCAAATGAGGCGCTCTGTTGAAACCCTTGAAAACCATGAATAAACCTACTAAAGGTAAAACAAATTACAACCCAAACCACATTAAAAACAGTTTCACTTGCAATGAGGATAAACGGTTTATGTCGACTATCATTTGAGCAATGAATTATTGGTTGCTGAGCACAGAATCATCAACATTCAATACTGTTTGATAACCAATTTTGGATGTGTTGGGTCATCTCATGATCTCCAAAGTAAAATGTGGGTCCAGAAGCAAACCCACTGATTTATGAAAATGTGCAAGCTGTTCTTTGCCAATGGCAACCTCAAACTTTCAAGCTTCAAGTCAAGTCACCTTCATTTATATAGCGCTTTTTACAATACAGATTGTTTCAAAGCAGCTCATTCAAAATAATATTATACAGGTCAAAATGACTTTAATGTGGTTAAATCTCCTAACCGATACATTCAGATTATAGCTCAGTTGTTATTTACAGAAAATCCTGAAAATGTAGGCAACTAATTTTCCAATTTAAAAAAGAAACAAATGTACTGTGTACTGACCTGCAGCTGTTGTCGTTGGGGTCACCCTGTAATGAGTTGGCAGTTCGTGCCAGACCCAATCGGGCGAAGGCATGATAGTAAGTGAGATGTGCGTTGGACAGGCTGTGAATACCATCCTCTTCATCAAAAACATTCTCCCAGTAGGCCTTGAGACCCGGTGTGCCCTGCAACATACTCCCGAACAGGAAGACGTCCAGCTGGTTCACTATCTCTTGATTTACACTGGCTTCAAACTTCCTGGCAAAGAATGTGGGCCTGGTGGTTTGCTGATGGAGACAAAGACAGAGAGAAAAAGAAAGAGAGTGTGAGTGTGAAGACAGAGACGCTGATAGACACGACAGCCTGCTGAGACCTTAGAAACAAGAAGAGAAAGAGAGATAGTGACAGAGCAAAGAGACTGAAAACCGAAAAGCGTGGCACACCATCCAGTATGATGTGCTAGAAAGGGGAAAAAGCAAAAATAAATCAGAGACCGAAATTCTCCAGAGATAATTGACGGCAAAAAATAAAAATCAAAGTGGCATATGTCTGGTATGAAATGGTGGTGTTGCTTATTATTCACATCCAACTTGGCTCCCCGCAGACTAACATGTGTAACATAAGACAGATAAGAAGAGGGACAACATCTGAGGAGAACCAAAGATACCAAAAATCGTCATGCTTGAAATAGCTTTCAGGTGACAGCAGACCCCTGTCAGACATCTTTCAAGAGACCGCCTTAGAAGATGGAAAAATGAAAACACAAACCTCGAAAGGAATGAAAATTCCCAAAAATGTAAGATTGTCATCTTTTACTCATTTCCATGTCGTTTCAAACCTAGACGTATGACTTTCTTTATTCCTTGCAACACAAAAGGAAACTAATCATTCAGACTGTTATTGAACCGATTCATTGGAAAGAGAGACGAAGACGATTCAAATGATTTGAATGATGCATAAACAATTCATTCAGACTGTTTTTTTTAAACAATTTTTTTAAAATAAATAATTGCATGCAAAACAGCAACCACTACAATGCTTTAAAATATTTCCTTTGTGGCTTTTTTTTGACGAATTTTCATTTTTGGGTGAACTGTCCCTTTGATGAGAATTCAGTGATTTGTTCTTTGCAAACAGTTATAGAAGGAAAAAACGTGTGAGAAAGGAGAAAGCGAAAAAGAATGTATTAATAAAAGTGATTTGGGGAGCAAGTCCAGGAAGCTCTTTTATATGGTGTGGACCGTTATAGGGTGAGGGGTAAGAAATGCTCGGATAAAAACTGAACTGCCATGACACATTTCAAGCCTCCCTTCTTCTCCCATTGTCCATTTTCTTCAGAGCGGTCTGTGAGAAAGGAGGTATTGTCACAGGATAATTACTCAACACTCACTATGGGTATGCCTTCAGTGATAACGACCCGCTAAACGCTCACATGCCCTTCCCCCAGCACAGGCCTGAATGAGTTAACCTCACACTCTGTGAAAGACTCCATTATATAGAGGAGTTGTGGCTGCAAACATTTAGCAACGCTCGAAATACGGCGATGATGGTTCTGGGTTTTCAGCCCCCATTTAGAAGAGGAAACACTATTTATAAATAAAACACGGCCAAAATAAATGTTCAAATAAAATGTTACTTAAATTAGAACATATGAACATCAAGATTCACCATTATGACGTTCCAAAAAAGTGGCTTCATCAGCTGGGCAGTTGTGGGGGGAAAAAAAAGTGAGCAAAAGTGGCAAAAGTTGCCTTATGTGGCACAAGGCGATGATGTCATGGTTTGGCACACGAGCGCACAGTAGGGAGTTTATGAGGAAACGGCCTGCCGAACAGACCGCTGCATCGTTTAATGTGAAATCATACCGCAAGCAACACGACATGGAGGTAAATAGAGCAAGAGAGAGAAAACCAAAAAGGGGAGAAAATGCATAGTTGCAGTTCTATTGCAGCAGAATGGAAAAAAAATAAAGCACAGCCAGCTATGTGAAAATCACCAGGCTGGTAATGACGAGTTTAAAACTCATTTCAACTGGGCCTGTAGCTCCATTTACAGTAGAGAGAGTGAGTCACTGGGGTCGGGCATGACTATGTTAGGATTGACTCTGTACTGGAGGCTAATGAGAGACTTCCAGACCAAAGGTAGGGGGGAGAGAAAGGAATTGGCTGCTGTGGTCAAGCTCCACAGCCTCATTCCACTATACTAGATGCACTACCAGAATCCTTTTGATGAGAGACCGCCTTGCAATTGATCCCTCATCGTCCTTTTCTGCCGGGCAGAGTTAATTACAGATCCCTTGTGTAGGCACGAGTTAGCAAGGCTTTCCTTTAGTTGAGTCTCATTGGATTTCTAATCACGATTGAAATCACTACTGACTGGAGAGCTTGTCTCACACTATTAGGTGTTTGTTTAAGGTAAATTAAAGGCCTATTGTGCTTATTCAGACTAAACAGGACGCGGCGTAGGTCTCCTTCAGGCGTGAGGTCAGCGCTGTCACTGAAAAGGCTTTAAAAGAGTTGAACTAATGATCAGGTTCATTGAACTGTTCCTGTTAGCATCGGCTGCACTGATACAGTCGGACAACGAGAGGACTGAGAGCATCATGGGAAGGGTACAAGACGCTCACCTGGAAACGGGGCAGGTCGGAGGGCTTGAAGTCGTTCGGCGAGCAGCCGCACCAGTCCACGATGTGCTTGTATTGACACTTGCAGCCCAGCTTTCGATTCCAGTTAGTGATGCGAAGGTTGTTGTCCACCATGCTCTCGCAGTGCGGACTGTTCTCCAGAACTGTGTGGAAGAAGGACTGCGAAGACAGAACGAGAATCGGGGAGAAGGATGATAAATAGGAAGGGACGGTAGGAGGTGAAGAAAACAGATGACTAAGAGGTTGAAACAGAATAATGACATCTGATAAAATAAAGATGGATGTCTAACAGAATAGCCCTGTCAGGAGGTCTAGTGTGTTAAATGTCTACATCAGTAAAAAAGGGCCAATTGCCTTCTCAAGCCACAATATCCAATATCTCAGTGGTTAATAACTAGATCTAGACAGAGTGAAGAATCCAATTTCGCTGTGCCACAGCAAAAAGCCCTTCATTAAAACTAACACATTGACACAGTAATTTCAAATGAGCAAATACACAATGCAAATGAGCAAATAAAACTATGCAAATTCATTCTCGCTTTTTGGAAATTTACTCAATTTATCATCGTAAACTTCAAACTCTGTGAATAAGTGAGAAAAATTAATGGAATGCCAATCTAGTGAATTAATGTAGCAGAATCTTTGTAATATTGTGCAATGCACCAGTCATTTTCTTGATCATTATTAGTCTTGTTTTTGATTAAAAAAATATCTAAACAGCCTTAAAACAAAATACATTTAATTTACAAGCAAAGACCTTTTTTCCAGAGAATATATAATATTATGTCATGATTATATAACAATATTAAACTTTTATTTTTAAAATAATTTTTTACCCCATTTTATTCTGGTTTTAAACTTAAACCCAACTCATACATATATAGTAAAACTAATCTAATATATATCATCCAAATATAAATATGCACATTACAAGCAAATGTATGTTTTTGAAGAATGTGTATTGTTTTATGAACATAATTTTGAGCGTATTTTGCCGTCTCACCTCCGCAGGTAGAAGCGTGTACGCGTAGAAACGCTTCATGTTGGTCACAAGGTCGTCTTGAGAGTTGATAACGTACTCAACGAACATCCGGTTGAGCAGAAACCAGTCAGAGCCTCCATCCACTGATATGCCTTCTGGAATTTTCCTGTCTCCAAGCCGCCACATATGGGTGTCACACTCGAAGAAAAGCCGGTCCAAACCTTGTTTTCTGATGAATCTGTTGGCAATTATCAACAATGCAAATTACAAATGTATTTTTATTAGTTATAAAAGGCACCCTTCTGTGCGACTGACTCGGGCACTGTAAACCATCAGCACGATCACACGTCAGCACTCACCGAGCGTTATCTCTCCCGTGAGACTTGATGAAATTCATATCTCTGTATTTGGACAGGAAGGCCACCAGCTGATCATTGGTCCTGAGGAGAGATCGAAATAGTGTTGGAAGGGGAAACAGAAAGAGAGAAAGAGTAACAGAGAATTTGCTAATCAGGCTAATGAGCCACAGTGTAAATGAGCGCGGAGCATGAGGGATTCTGGGCGAGTCCAAGCTCACATACAGAGCCAGATTCAGCCCCAAATGCCAGCTGCCCTGTTTCACCGCATGTCGCAATGCATTGCCTGAATGTTTGTAGTCATTTTCCCCCATATACACTGCTCTCTCATGTTTGTTTTTTCACTGCAGGCTTCTGGTGAAAGGGAAATGACTTCATACTGAAGATAAAAAGAATAAACAAATCTTTATTTAATTGCTACAGTCCTGGGGTCGGTGGAATTTGCAAAATGCCTTGCTTAAAGGATCAGCGACTCATGGCTCAGATTTTTAGGGATCAAACCAGCAACTTTTTGGTTACTAGCATTGGCTGTGAACAAAAATCAACAATCCTATATCACCATGCAAATAAATACAAGAAAGAAGACCAATCACAGTACGCAAATTACTGTTAGATGGTAATTGTGAGCAATGAAAGTCAATGGGAGATTTTAATGTTAAAGGTGCCAAACCGTATATATTTTATTTTAAAATTCTTATTAACCTTAAAATTCACTTCTTATAAAGCTTACAAAATAGCAGTCCTCAGGTTGAAATTATCTACAAAAATGTACTTGAAGTGGATTGATCTGAATTAATTGTGAAAATAAGTAAAGAATACTGTGTCGTTTTTTGTGTCCAAAAAAAGGCAACAAAAGTTTCTTCACAACCAAACAGTAATAGATAGCGGAGTCGAATTTGTTGATGTTTGCATGTCAATTTTAGCTCCATAGTAAACACTCTGTCATCCTATCATTGCATGATGTCATCAACATGCCTACAGCTGCACACGTCAATCACATAGGATTTTATCTCACACATCTCGTTTCAATAGTCACCATTCGTTATAAGACCACGTTAAATGTTAAACTGCTGTGTTAAAAAGATGAACACACGCACAAATGCACTCTGACCTGCAGTGTCTTTTCTGTTGCTTGTCTGTTTGAAAAAGATAAGCATGGGAAACTCAGTGTGGCATTTGAAATGAAACCCTGCTCGTGTGCATTGCATGTACAGCTGCCAGTCACTCTCTGCGCTGGCTAAACTCAGACCTCAGGTTATTAGAGTGCTGTATTCTGTAACCCAGCTACCAGTGAGATTTGAAATCTGACTGCAGTGCCGTCAAAACGGTGCAATAATAATGAGAATCAGTCCAACTGGGAGAGAGCAGGAGAAAGAGAGAGACAGAGAGGATGTTTACGCTTCATTTTTGAGGTCTCTTTGTGGTATGGAAATGTTCTGTAGGCATGGAATACTCAGATAACCTTCTACAATTGCACAGTATGCAACCAGAGCAAACCATGAGGAATACTCTTGTAATACAATGCACCCAACTTAAATTTTACTTTTAAATTAGTATAAACCTTGTAATCCACCTTAAAGGGTTAGTTCACCCAAAAATGAAAATTAGCCCATGATTTACTCACCCTCAAGTCATCCTAGGTGTATATATAAAAAAAGTCCAGGCTAATCCAAGCTTTATAACGGCAGTGAATTGTTTAAAGTTTTAAATATGGATATTTTTCTCACACAAACGCTTTGCTTCAGAAGGCCTTTATTAACCCCCCGGAGCCGTGTGGAGCAGTTATATGACGGATAGATGCACTTTTATGGACTTCATAAACGAGACAACAATTCACTGCCATTATAAAGCTTAGATTAGCCAGGACATTTTTAATATAACTATTTTATAAAAGATTTTATTCGTCTGAAAGAAGAATGTCATATACACCTAGGATGACTTGAGGGTGAGTAAATCATGGGCTAATTTTCATTTTTGGGTGAACTAACCCTTTAACGCTTTTATTTACATTTGTTTAATTTCTCAATTAAACATGCAACATTGTGAGGTCATGGGGCAACAATGATCAGCATTGTAAAGTTTAATAGATTATTGCATAAAGCATACAATTTTTTTTATATTTATACTTAGTGTAGTATGGAGAAAGCATTAAACTAGCATTCCATTCTGAACATTGTCAGAGACATGCAGACTGGGATTCAAGGCAATGTTCGAAATAGCATACTAGAGCGGGGAAGTATATGGAGTTTGTACTATATATTGATATATTTTTTAAAAAATGATAGGATGAGGCAATACCGTTTATATGAATATACAGTATTTTGATATTACAAATGCATCTGAAAAATAGAGGACAACACGGAGTGAGCTGCTGCGGAGAAAGTGCATAATCCAATTTGTCCTAAACAAGAGACAAGCTTTATATTAAGGGCTTAAAAAAAACAGATATGGTTAACTAGTATAGTTTAACACGGCTTGCCCTGTCAGATGCTCTGACAAATACTTGTGCTGTTTAATGAGTTTGAGATGTGGTGTTTTCCTCAGGGCAGAACTTCAATTTGACATGTATATTCTCCATCTGTAAATGTTAGAAAGTCAAGAAAAATATTCAATGTTGCTGTCAGAAGCAGACGAGCCTTTGTGCAAGCGAATGAAACCAAATTTGTTTGGTTTGGTTTTGCTTTTTCTTGACTATTTAATTGGACTGAAAAATGTTAATCATTCTTAAATAAAACTGGATAAAAAAAATCTTAGTCTTGGAAGCATTCATAATGGAATAATGCCACCTGTTTAACTTGTTACTTAAAAAATGTAAATAATGCATAATATTTACTAAGCTAGTTATTCATTCCGAGAAGTCTGCAGAGCTGCTCCGTTCCAGAAGAGGGCATCATGGAGGCCATGTGACCACATGGGAAGAGGAGAACAACACAATCCAGACTCATTGTTTTCCCCTTTTCTCTCTTCATGAAAAGGCTATAAATACAGCTGCGCTGACTTAAAAACAGGGCCGGAGAAAAAGAGCAAGATGGTGCGGATAAATGGAAGAAAAGAGCCTGGTGCTTCCAACAAAGCCACAGTGTAACAGAGCCCTCCGCCTCTGGCGTCCAGCCTCGCCTATAGAGGAGAGAGCTTTTTGTCAGCCCCTTTCACAGGCATCCATGCAGAAGGATGGACATCAGGAGGGAATTAGAGGGGAAAATAAGCGGCTAAGTCACCAGACATAGGTACTGCATGTCCCTCGGCACAGCAGTCACGACATGCGGACAAAACGCTCTGCGAAAGGGCTGTGCACAGGTCTTTAGGAAGGCCAACACTGAAGATGTCCCCCCAGGACCTCTAACACGCGTTGTCATATGCAATTAGTCGGTAATGGGAGCAGCGGCTATGAAGCCAAGCGAAGTCTGCAGTGTCAGCAAACACACTGTGGCTCTAGACTGGAAGTCAGGCGTGCAATCGTCTCCCTCTGTCTATCCCTCACCTCACTTCCTGTTGTGCACTCGCTTTCTCTGTTAAGCTATTGGTGTCTGAATGAAAAAAAAATCAAAAAAACATTGAATGTCTGGATGGTAACCCTTCTTCATGCCTATCAAAGATGATGTCTAATGGAGTCCAAATAGGCCCCGCCCTCTTGATCTGTCAGTCTGTGCTCACTCTTGTCCAATCAGAGGAGATCTTCAACCTACAGCAATAGAGTGCAACAGTTGGTTACCGAAAGTAAAAATCCCATTCATTTTCGCCGTAGGGGAATTGATTTTTAACAATAACGTATAAACCCAATTTACATTTATTTGTATAGCGCTTTCTTTTCACAATACATATCGTTTCAAAGCAGCTTCACAGAAAACGTATGAGTCTACATTACAATTTAAAGTGATTTGTCCATGTTATGCTTTTCAGAAATGTACATATACATAGCACACAGATTAGCTAACAATGTATTATTAATCAATATAATAATTAAATAAATTAAGGCACAGAAATAAGTGAAATAGGAATACACGTTGTAACAATGATCTACTGCAAGATCTACTACAAGCTATGAGTTTGTTAATTATATGCTTTTGTTGGAGCATCAGCCTGCATGATTTTTAAATAATCATGTTCAACAGCAGAATTCCTGGTGAAAAACTACAGAGAAATCTTCACCAATCAGAGAATTGCTACAAGCAAAATCGCACTAGGGCTGTGCGATATGGACAACAACAAAAAATCCATCACGATTTTTACAGCCAGTATTTGCGGGCACATTATCTTTGCATAAATTATATTGTGACGTTGGTTATTTCTTTATGCCTTTTTAAAAATATCTTTTCGTATGTTGAGCAGTTGGAAAATGCCTGTATTATCGACACAACGTTCTACGTGGTGCTCATAGTAATGGAAGTTCAACTTTTAAAAAACGCATCTCTAGACCAGTGTCTCATGTTTTTAACTGCAAAAATGCGTTCTGTGTAAATGGCTCTTTTGTCGCAGTGAAAGATTGACAGGTCTCGCAAATTACCTGGATCGTATACATAATCTCTCCTTTTTTTGGTCCTTATCCTGCCTTGAATTCACCTTCCCGGTTTCTGTGCTTTCTTCCATGTCATAATGGTAAACAGACTCTGTTCTGCTCTTGCGCTAGATGCACACCACAGTTCACGTCACATCTTTTGCATGCTCAAGTTCGTTACATACATCACGATTTTATTATGATTTCGATTAAATCACACAGCCCTAAATGGCACACGTAATTTAACGCCTGCCCACTCTGCAAGAAACACAGCAAGTGATGTAAAGTCAATTTCCCTACTTAAATAAACGTAAAATATAGCTATATATAAATATATAAACATTCTTAAAATAAATCAAATTACCTGAAAATTGCTAAAGATAATAGGACTTGTTTTCAAATAATTAAATTGAATTAAAATGTACTTTTTTACCCCATTGGTAAAAAGTTAAGCATAAATCCAAGAATTTAGCAGGAATGCAGAGATATATATTTTTTTAATTTTGTCTAATACACTAAAAAGTAAAACACTAAAAACTCAAAATCAATCAATGTAATTACTAAAAACTAAAATGTATTATTTTAGGCATCATATTATTGGCATTATAATGTCCAATATGAAAAATGGATTTTCATACTTTGCAATAAACAAAATATACTGTTTCTCTATATGCAATAAACATTCAATCAATAGTTTTATATTTCACCATCATTTTTTATTATACCGTTTGCAAGGCTCGCTGGGATTGTAGTTCTTTCTCTCATCTTCACCATTTTGTTCGATTTTCAAATACTTTCTTGCTTCAAATTAAAGTCTGTAATGTTGTATATATGTTGCAATTTGAAGAAATATGGAATGTTCACTAAATTACTTGAATTACTAGAATTATAATTCTAGAATTAGTGGGGTGATTGTTTTGCATGGGGAGTGCTACATAAAAATGTTTAAAAGCTGGACAAATTTATTTATTTTTTACTCCTGAAGACATTTTTTTGTGCAAACCATCATTTTAGCGCTGAACGATTTTGGATTTTTTGTTTTGTTTCAAAATTTGACAATCGCATTAAACCATATTTCAAAATTTTAACCTAAATAAAGATATTTTCTTCCAACTTCTTATCTTTTGTTGAAGTTATTTTCCTTACAGCTTCCTCTCTGCTGACCCCTGTTTTTGTTATGATAGTGGACTGAAAAATAACTCTCCATCACCTCAGCCGGAGGAGCTGGATCGGACTCCTTAATGGACCGATTTGTCCTCATGTTTTAGAGAAATGGCGTTTCTACACAGTATAATACATATGATAGCAACTACATCACTGCACCACACACACGCACACACTGACAGGCTACTTATAGCTTGCACCTGAACCCGTCTCAGCGCTACAGATGAAAATAATCATTTTATTTTTCTTTGATGTTCTGCTTTAAAGAGGCTTTGGCTCACAGCTAACTTCCCTCTCTGGTCTGGAGGTGTGGCATGCGAAGGAGTGATAGAGAGGCAGGATTAACCTTGAACGGCTGTGTGGGACAGGCCAGAATTCATCACACGGCCGTATCGATCTCCAACACCCTGATTTCTGAGGGCTGCAGAAAATGACATGGCTGTAGTATTGATTGTAGCCGGGGGAATAGCTGGGTTACTCAACCTCTCATCCTGCTCTCATTATGGACTGAAGAGTTATGCACACTAATGGCATTTATCATGGTGATAATTCAAATCTTCAGACAGTTCGGCTTACAGACAGAAATGCCACATTGAGTTACAGGTAATGTGACGAGATGCTGAAATACAGGAGTCTTTTATTTGACTTTTCTTCAAATGTGAAAAATATTTAGGGTAGACTTTAAGTTCCTTGGTTTGTTTTGGTGTTGTGGCTCCGTCATTATTAAATTGAGCTTATTCGGCATAAAAAAGTACAATCTCCACAAGACAAGATGCTTAAATGTAATCCCTCAATAGTTCTATGAACCATCAAGCTTGTTGACACCAGATCAAACAGCCAATGGTGATCTCAATTACCCATAATCCCCTGCTAAACTAAATTGTGACATTGCTTGGAACTAATCTCCTAACAGCCCACAGCTACACGCTACTCAGGTGTTAACTCAATTGTTCTCTGTGGCAACCAATAAACTTGAATTGTTCCTGAGAGAAAACAATGACAAACAAAGCAATGCAAATGATATCAACAGAATAATCAGTTAAAAGTAGAGTAATGAGAGAGAATGATTACTCACCTGATTGGGTAATCAGCAGCGCTCAGGTTGATGAAGAAATCCCAGGACCAATCTCGCATGGCAAGCAGGTCCTTCATGCTCTTCAGATACATGGTGAGCAGGCTGGCACCGCCCCATATCGTAGACATGCGCCACGATGTGACCCGGACGTTGGGATACTGGTGAGCCAGAGCCACCATCTGCCGGTGCAGGTAGTTAGATCGCTGCACAGGCAAAAAGACAGGCTCTGGTTAATTTGGAGCCTGAGAACTTTATCTGGGATCAGTCAGTCAAACGTGACTAGAGTTATCATGAGATAAACAAAGTCTGACCTTGTGGGGAAAAACAGATTGAATGAAGTGGATGAAGGCTTTTCAAACAGTCAGGTGGCACAGAGTTTCATGTACTGTGTACACACCTACACATTTTCTTAATATATTTGTCCTGTTCTCCTAGTAAAAATATGTAAACATCCTAAAGAAAGATCAATTTACTTGAGAAATAAAAATCTCCTTACCTTAACCCCATTCACAACGGTAAACTATAATATGTATAATAATATGTTACAATTAGAGTGGTATGGTGGATTTCCGCTGGAAATTCAAGCATGTCTTTGCGTCATTACGTCACATCTGCATACATAAAGAAAGAGTCCGGCTAGTAGTAGTAACGCACGTGAGGAGCGGGCCGCATGTTCTTCAGCGGATCATTTATAGCCTTTTCGTCACAGCGGCTGGAATAATTAAACGTATCATTTTGATGGCGGATTGTAATCCAGAAAGGCCCAAATGACATCATCCGTGACAACTGGAGATTCACCCGTGGTCAAAAGCAAAAGATTAGACGGAATCTACAGGTAACACTAATACACACTAAATACACATAGTCACGCAATGCTGCTGTAAACATTAACAATTTGAGAACAAAGTATAGCAATAATAATAATTTGCACGTTTGATGTTATACAAGCGATCGTTATATTTAATCACCGTTGGTAGCGCGACAAAAGTGGCAGACTTGCTCAGATGACATTTTCCGGAGAAAATTCTTATTTAGGTTATACTCTCCAAGACGTAGTATCTGTGATTCTGAAGTACAGTATCCACACTGGTGCGGTGACTGACAGCAAAGCCACACATAGGCTTACTCCTCAAAACATTAGATTCATCCGCGCTGAGGAACTGATGCACAACTCGCGTACAGATGATAACTCCGCAAATAACTGCAATTGCAGGTTTCAAACAGAGACGGCGAAACAGAGGCAAAACTTACGGACTAATTACATTTCATTAAATGTACTTTTCTTACCTCATTGATAAAAAAGTTAAGTATAAATTAAGAAAATGTAGCAGGGATGCACAGATATTAAAGGGTTAATTCATCCAAAAAATTTTATTCTGTCATTAATTCCTCACCCTCATGTCGTTCCAAACCCATAAGACCTTCGTTCATCTTCGGAACACAAATTAAGATATTTTTGATGAAATCTGAGAGCTCTCTGACCATCCATAGACGGCTATTTAATTAACAGTTTCAAGGTCCAGAAAGGTAGTAAAGACATCATTAAAATAGTCCATGGGACTCCAGTGGTTCAACCTTAATTTAACGAAGCGATGAGAATACTTTTTATGCGCAAACACAAACAAAAATTACGACTTTATTCAACAATCTCTTCTCTTCCTATTCACTTTATTGGGCTATTCACAGAAAGACGCCAGCTCACTATTGGCCGAGCACGATCCCATGATCACATGCATGCATTGTGGTGCTTGCATGAATCGTGTAGGAGACTGGCACGGAAGAGATTGTTGAATAAAATTGCTATTTTTGTTTGTTTTTGCGCACAAAAAGTATTGTTGCTGCTTCATAACATTAAGGTTGAACCACTGGAGTCACAGAAACTATTTTAACAATGTCTTTACTAACTTTCTGGGACTTGAAAGTTGCAATTTCGTTCAGATTTCATCAAAAATATCTTAATTTGTGTTCTGAAGATGAACGAAGGTCTTACTGGTTTGGAACAACATGAGGGTGAGGAATTAATGACAGAATTTTTCAGTGAACTAACCCTTTAAAATTCTGTCCGATAGTCAATAATTATTTTCATGTTATGGCCAATACCCGATACATGCCAGATATTTATATTCAATACTGCTTTTTCTAAATAAAAAATAAATAAAACACATTTTGGGCATCGCTAAAATTTTGTGAAGATTACGCTGAAAATAAATATTTATCTAACAATTTTACTTCTTAAGTACACATATCTTGTTTTAAGGGAGTTTAGATATTTTACTAGAAAACAAGACAAAAATCCTAAAAAAGGTTTTTTTTTTTTTTTTTGTAGAATAGTGCTTGTGACAAAGTGACACTACGTTGTTCTTTAGATACACACATAACAGTTTTTGTATTTTCTGTGTTACACCGCCCCACCTTTAACTCCTCTCTTTTCCTCTACTTGTTTTATGGAGTCATAAAGCTTGTCTCCACGATGATGGACTGATTGAAAAGCAGCTCTTTATCTTGCTCTTTCAAAATTACAAGACAGCATACTCACCCTACGCATTCCTGCCATAAATTCAAGTAGCTTATTAAGTGTATTTTTGTATGTGTGTAATTAAGGGAGGGGGGTTGCAGCATTATGTGTGTGTGAACAAACAGCCTTTCATGATCACACTCTATCACTTGCCAAGCTGAGAGAGTAAATGGTGTGAAAGACACTGAAGTATGGTTCTTTAATAATCCTCCATCAGGCTTTTGAAACAGCTTACTGAATGAATGGAGTGGTTTGGAGCCCACTGTTTACCCATCCTCCTCTCTCACCATCCCCCACTATTTCTCTCAGAGATTGTGGACTATACACCCAACAACCGACTAGTTAATTAATGAGTTCAAATACCGTATTTCCTCAAATAAAAGCCTGTAGTCAATTAAACGCCGGGCCTCTGATAGTGGCCGGGGGCGTGGCCAGCACAAACAAATAAAGGCCGGTCTCAAATTAAGGCCGGGGGGAAATTATTTCCTTTCATTTCATGTGCATTCAAGTTCAGCGTAATGTACACTAGGGTTATGCCGAAGGAGCGAAACCATCGTGACCATCGCCCCCCGCTGGGAGTCTTGCGAGTGCGACGCACAAACACTTTGCAGGGATTGCTCTGTAAATTAAATAGAGAATATAACTGATGCATTTGCTATTTTAAATACTGTAGTCTAAGAGAGATGTGACGTGTGTTAGTCTGTGAAAGCTACACAAATGATCTGGACAATCTCTTGTCTTTTTTACACATCTTACTCTGCATTTAACTTAAACTATTTTATTTTGTACAAGAAAACAGCATAGGCTTCAAAATAAATTATGTTATTGAAATATTGTAAAGTGGTCATTTGAACTACTTGAACGAACATTTAAAAAACAATATGCAAAATCAAAATTGAATAGCTCCATAACGGATTGAGAAAAGTGCGCGCATTAGTTGGGTTAGAAAAATAACGAAATTACAGTTTTTTTTAAAAGTAGAAAATAATATTTATGTAAAGAGATATATATTAAAATAAAAAGTGCTTAAAGGAACACAACTCTTCTTTTCTTAAGTGGAAGGAAGCTTTTTCCCCTCACGTGGAATATAGAAAGCACATAAGTTGGGTTAGTAAAATAACGAAATTATAGAGTTTATATTGAGTCTATAAAAAACGAAAGAACAACAAATATATCACAAAAGTACATTTCGTTTTGTATAAATTGTATCTTAATTTGAATCTATGTTTTATCAACCAAATTGCCCGGATTTAATAAATAACAAACAAATAGCCTATAACAGACAATGACATGAGGTGGAGGCGGCAGCGCCGGCTTAAATGAACTACTAGAAAAGGAAAAAAACTTTAGTCAGGGACAGCCCTTACTATTTATTTCAGATAGGCCTATATTTGATCCAGCAGGTCACAAAGGGAGTTCTGGGTTGAGTGCACGGTGCTGAGCGGAAAGAGCTTCAGAAATGAGCAGAATCTCCAGAAAGATGCTTGATCTCCACTGGAGGAAATATTACCGCTCTTTCAACGCACATACCGCAACAGTCACAATATGACCTCATGTATGTTTTAAAAACACAATTCAACTTATAAATAATACTTTTTAATGGGCCACTTAAAATGTTTATTACAAATAAATTATTAAATTCTAAAAATGAATAAAATGAACAAAAAATTGCATTGCATTTGCAATCCTTTGAAACCACCCCACTTCCCGCGCCCCTGATGATATCTGTCCTCTGGAACGCTATCGCTTTTCATTTAAAATGGTTTATTTAAAACAATAATTTTTTCAAATAGGTGGAATTCGAAATACAGGCCTGCCCCTAATAAAAGCCTGCTTCAAATAAAAGCCGGTGACCTTCTGCAGTTCAGGTAAATAAAGGCCCCGGCTTTTTTATTTGAGGAAATACGGTAGTTTATTTATACTTTATATATCCTTTTTTTTTTTTTTTTACATGTTAACAGCTTTACAACTCCACAACTGTTCAATATTTTCAGATTATTCAATGTCACGATTATACAAATATAAAAAATTGGATGTGTGGTAAAGTCATACCTGGTCCACATGAATGTAGTAGAAATGGGACGTGTGGTATATGGCCTTGAAGAGACGCTGCACCTGGCGAGAGGCTCGTCCATGGACCACCAACATGAAGGCTATCCGCACCGGTACCGCAGGCACAGTCTCCATCGAGTCCTCCTCCCATTGCACATTTACATTCACTTTGCCTACACACACACACACACACACACACACACACACACACACACACACACACACACACACACACACACACACACACACACACACACACACACACACACACACACACACACACACACACACACACACACACACACACACACACACACACACACACACAATTAGGCTGTCAGTTGTCAAAATAAACTTTCAGTAATTGTATCCTGTAGTAGATTTTAAGGGGCATTTTCACTTTTATGATGGTATGTCTGTAATTTATTTATTTTATTGAAACACACTACTGTTCTTTAAAAAAATAATACTTTTATTCGTCAAGGATACATTACATTGATCACATGTGACAGTAAAGACATTTATAATGTTACAAAAGATTTATCTTTCAAATAATTGCTGTTATTTTGAACTTTCTTTTCATCAAAGAATCCTGATAAAATTTAAAAGGTACACTATGTACAAAAATAAAAAAAATTTAATACATCAATACTTCTTCCAAAATGTGTTTTTGTCTTACTATAAGCCTGTTATAAGCGTTTATATTTTAGACCAAGCAAAATGTTTTCTGAAACTGCATGCGCATGTCTCGTCATATCAGTGAACAGAGAAAAGTTGCTCTGGCTACTTTGACGCGGGTTTTGGTTGTGGGAATGGTGTAGGCTAATTGTCACAGAGCGAGAAAGGTTGACATGGAGCAGCTAAATCTCAGACCTCTGGGGAATCGCCCATTTTAAAAGAAAAAAACTGAACAGAGGAGAATCTGTTGGCAAAAAGAGTAGAGACAGAGCTCGTAATAAAACAAGAATCAACATTGGCTTGGCTTTTCAGAGATGGCGAGAACTGAGGGATTTGAAATGTTGTAAAAGCAACACAAAGATAGCGTTTTTATTACTCAACAGGTGAGTAAGCTATTTTATTGAACAGATAAACTGCCATATGAAGTTCTCTAACAGAGCTCATTGTAAAGCACAATCTATTGTCAAGGGTAATTTCATTATGGTTGTTGTAGCGCTGTGCTGGAATTTATTTAAGGAAGTACTGTGTCTCAATGGGTCTTAATGTTCTTCCGCAAAATGCATGCAGTTTTGTTTTTTAACCGCTACACCCCAAATGTTTGAATGGTACTGTACAATTTTAATTTGAACAATTATGGCTAAAAATAGCTAAAAGCAATGCTTTCATTTTAGTGAATTTATGAATAGAAAAAAAACACACTATTTTAGTTAACAACTCATTCAGGGGTTTGTTCTTCGTACCTCGCTTAATATATCTGAGATGATTTGACAGATGCCAGATCTTCTAATCGTGATAACTGATCTCTGGTTAATTTGGTTCTTCAAACAAATTTATGGATTTTATATTTGAAAATATCTGGATTAAATTTGAGATAACTGCGCGTTCTCATGTTCCCTGAAGAGGGCAGATGCATCGATACTCGAAACCACGATCAGCAATGCAGTGATTGCCTAGCGGCAAGACAGCAACATAATGACATCATATAATTAAAAAAGACACCAGGGGGAAAAACCTGACGAATTTCTAGACCTTTATAAGGAAATGGCCAAGCAACCAAAACAACATAAAAGTTATCATAGATAAATTAAATGTGCACACTGTTACCCCCCCCCCCCCCCAAAAAACCCCCCCACGATTCCCAATTATTTATATTCACGATTTCTAGTATTTGTACAGCCTTTACATTTATTTCAATATTGTAATTAGCAATTCATTAAATTTTATCTTTGAAGCAGATTTGCTACGCGACAGCATTAATTAAAGTTTCTTAAGGTCAAGTTTTCTGCATCTCCTGTGCTGCATCAAGCCACTCCTATAATATATATGTCACCGCTCAAATTAATGCACATTAACTGTACAGCATGTAAGACTCCAATAAAATTATAACGTAATTATTCCATCATGAATAAATCTCTCAATCAGTAAAACTGACTGTGTCTAAAGTATTATACACAACATTATAATATTATTTTTCAAATACCTTTTTATTATTATTTTAAATTATTATTGCTCCTGGTTCGGTAAGGAACTCTTGCAATAAAGTAGCAGTGGCTGGGACATATTTTAAGTATCAACACCGCTTAAAAAGATGCAGTCTAATTCTGTATACATGAAATAAGTTGCTCCTGAAAAGGTTTAAGATTACGGACCAGTCGCTATAACAGCAAGTCCAGTATGAACTTCAAAGAATCAAACTATCCAAGATTATGCCACATCGTCTACAATCAAATAGTTACAACTGAGTTAGCCACGTATGAAGAACAGACCCCTGGAAGTCGCCATCTTTGACATTTACTTTCGCCAATATGGTTACAGTTGTTATTCATGAATATTGTGGGAATAGAAAAGGGACAATTCAGGAGACACTCCTGCAAATAAATACAGTCGTCACTCTCAAAAATGGACTGTGTGACGCAGTCATTGAGAGTATCCCTCAATGGTCGCAGATGAAACTGATGAGCCCCTGTAACACTTAAACCGAGTTGAGGGCACCTCAATTCATCTGAGACACTGCAATAACGCCGGAATCCAGAACCACAGCAATCCACCACATGATCACCTATTGGCCTATAAGTGTTCCACTGATACCATCTCCACAATAGCTGATACAAGACACCACCCCCTCCTTCCTTCAGACATACATTCAGTGCTCACAAATAGCTTGGCACTGACCACAAGGGCTGAGCCTCGGTCGTTTGTGGCTTTCTAAAAATGCACACAGAATAAATACATGGCGGACTTCTCTCTCCATGTCATGGTATAGCCTGCCACTTCTAAAGAAGGGCACACTGAATTACTCATTACAGGCCACGAGGTTAATTTTAAAAGCTCATATGAAATTACACTGAAGGCACTACGTTTTGGAGTAAGGCCATGCTGACTGAAGGCATGGGCCATAAGGGGGTAATGACTATAATCTGAGAGTTTAGCCTGTCGTTACGGTCCCAAACTGCACCGGTCTCCTAGACCCTGTGATGGAGCCTGAATGGGAGTTGGAGATGGCACCGCTCCTGGCCCTCAGGGAGGACCTGGCTGACCCTGGATGGGTGGAGGCTGGGAAAGGCATGATTGTCCTTTATTAAAGGCAATTACACCATCTTAACTCCTCTGTGTCCTCTGTTTTTATGGGGTGTGGACTGGCCGGTCCATTATCTGTCCCTGTTTCATTAAGTTTTCTACATATTCTCAGTTAAACTGGCCCTTCTATCAGAGTATGTGAACGTCTAGGAATAGAAGTGGAGTTGTGTGATTTCGCCTGAAGCAGTGAGCATTTTCAAAGTTGGAGCATCTGTGTTGCCTCTCGCTCAAAGAACTTTCCGATACCGCTCCATCATAAGCATGACACACAATGCTAGAATTTGCTGCAAGTTAAACACGGTGTTTATAGACTTTGTTGTAAAAATTGAAAGAGAGACTCACCACTAACAAAAGTTTGGGTTTGGAAAGATGCTTTTACTGTTTTTGAAAGAAGCATCTCAAGCTTGCCTTTTATCTGATTAAAATACAGTAAGAGCATAAGAGCAGCAATATTGTAAAATATTATAACAATTTAAAATACATTTAAATAACTGTTTTCTATTTTAATATACTGAAAAATATAATTTGTGATGACAAAGCTGAATTTTCAGCATTATTACTCCAGTCTTTAGTGTCCTTCAGAAATCATTCTAATATGCTGATTTGCTGCTCAAGAATCATTTATTGCAAACATTAGTTAAAAACAGTAATGCCTAATGTATTTGTGAAAACAGTGATACTTTATTTTCAGAATTATTTGATGAATAGAAAGTTTAAAAGAACAGCATTTATTTGAGATAGAAATATTTTGTAATGTTATAAATGTCTTTAATGCCATTTTTTGATCAATCTAATGCACCCTTGCTGAATAAATTATTAATTTATAACATTACTGACCCCAAACCTTTGAATGGTAAAAAGGAAAAAGAGGAAAAAAAGTGTCTTAAATAACAAGCTAAGGATTTAAATCTCAGAGTAGAGTGGAGCAGAACGAATATACAGTACAAACAGTTTAGGAATAGAAGAGAATGGATGTGCTCCTTTCAGTTAAAAAAGCACAACGTTTGGTTAGAAACATTGCTTGTTTTTACTTTAGTAAACGCATGGACCGGCCTGGATAATATCGTTTTCTACTACTAGACTAAATTTCACTACCTTAAACTAATTTCATAATACCCTGTTGTCAGATTAAAAAAAAAAAGTAATCTTCACAAAGAACTTTTGAAATTTCAATACTTCTCCATTCAAGTAAAAGGCAGCCAAAAAGGGCCACTGAGTTTAGAAACTTTGGTAGCACTGTCAAGTTCAGTAAATCTATTCTGCAGATTTCTCTCAACAGTCAACAGAGAAAATGTTAAAAATTTGCAGATTCCTTGTGGGCCCTCATGACCGACAGCCCGGACCACATTTAAAACTCATTCATCCAACGATGTTCATTAAAAACCTGCTGTTTTCTTCAAACTTATGTTGCTTCTGTGCTAATTGCCAACTCTGAGGCAAACTGCTTACTTGTTTGCCATCAAAGTCATCGTCTGTTACCACATAATGCAATTACCGTTTATAAATACATTCAAACACCATCCATGTGGCTTGGTCGGTCTACTGTACTTGCTGGAAATAGAAGCGCTCCTGCCCCGCCCCAGCCCCTTAAAACCTCTGCATGTCCCAGACTCATGTCTCTGTGGTGATGTCCCTGTCATATCTGTCAAAACCCATTCTGGTTTCCGGAAGTTTCTCTAGGCAGAGGCTCCGAGCCCTGAGAAGATCTGTCACTGTTCTATTTGAACGCATCCATAGTCCTGATTTGTGTTCAGACGACTGAGCACTGCATAATTGCATGAATATGTTTTCTGTAGTCAGCTAAGGGAGATGGAGAGGGAAAAAAGAGACACCGTGCAGCAATTACATCCGTCTAACCTTGTGCGGAAATCCAGAATCTCATTTCCAGCCTGTCTCTGATTGTAATTACAAGTGCTGTAAATGTCTGTTACCAGCCCAGTGACTCTTAATACACTACTTCCATAAACCTCCAAAGACAGGATGGCAATTAATTTGGGAAAACCATCATTATTTTGAGCATTATTTATCTTAAATTCCCATAAACCCCAGCAAATGTTTTGCTTCATGCCAGTGCAGGTTGATGATTATAATTAGTCCTTATCCCAAAAGAAAACGTCATGACATTGAGTTAAAGACCCAACAAGCACAGTTTTGTGTCCTGTGGTGACGTACTTTTCTTTATAAACAGGAAGTTTGTCCTGGAAATATCAAATGGCTCATCCATTTGCGGTTGCAGAGGGGGTGGGACATTCTCTGTCTAGAAAACAACTGATTGAACAAAAAAAACGATGTAGCGTAGAATGAGTTAGGGCTGTACGATTAATCGAAAAATAATCGAAACCGACATTCAGAACCTCTAACCGACATATTTTTCCCATGTCGGTTATTTCGGGTTTCACGTGACTCCGCCCCGTCAGTCACATCAAGTGCAGTTTGCAGGCACACAGAGCGATGCAGGAGCAGTTATCTGTGTTTATAGATGCCCAGAATCACTATAGTAACTGCATGTTTTACACAGTTTATACAGGTAAGTTAATTGTCGTTCTTATAGCCTACGCGCTGACACACACACACACACACACACACACACACACACACACACACACACACACACACACACACACAGATGGCGCGCGCAAGCCCCGAAGCCAGATCGCTTTCACTGTCCTCATAAAGTTTGTCAAGTAAATGCGTTTAAAGGCTTGCCAGTTTCAACATGTAAAGCGATTGTGCACTATTAAAAAACAACAATACGGAAAACTTCTCCGTTCAGTGCTCATGAGCTTTTTTCTGTGAGACAAAGCCGAGCCGCGTCTCTGACAACGCGCGCGCACCCTGAAGGCAGACCTCTTTCACCTGCGTCCTCACAAAGCTTTGTCATTTGTATGTGTTTTAAGGCCTGCAAGTTTGAACAGTAAAGCGATTTTCGACCGTCAGATGTGTATTATGTTGAACTAATGCCTGATATATTGTGACAAACGAACACTCAGACAAAAGTTTGCTCAGAAACACAGCGTTGTCCTGTGACTAAAGTAAAGTCACTAAATTAGCTTAGAAACTCAACCGTTATAGGCATATATTTTAATACCTTTGAAGTAAGTACAAACCACAGCTTCATAATGAATAGAGACGGTATGAGTAATTCACACACACAATCCCTCTCTCATTAATGCATTCAAATAAATGTAATGTAGGCCTACTGCTAATCTATCTGTATCTGATGTACTAGCAGAAATCTGCCCCATAGACAATAACTGCTGAAAGTGAACCGTTTCCTTCAAGTGTTTTAAAATCACAAAGAAATACACTTTTTCATTAGAAAAAAAAAATCCACCTTTAATAGTAGAAAATATTTACAGTACAAACCTTATCAGCGAACTTACTCAACCTTATGAGGGCAAAGAAAAAGCAAAATAATCGCTCATTAATCGTAATCGAGGTCAAATGTTCAATTAATCGAGGTTTTTAGTTTTGGTCAAATCGTTACAGCCCTAGAATGAGTAATCAATATTTCGGTACATTTTCCTGGAAAATAATGACTTTTAAATGCGTATATCTGAATGTCGCGATGAAATGGAAGTAGTGCCAGATCTACAGAGTGTAACGGATTATTTAGAAATGTAAAAAGTAGGGTGGGAACTTGCATATAACGATTGTTGATTGGATTTTGAGATGTGGGTGTTGACTTAAATGAATGTGAGCTTGCAGTCGATTGTGGAGGGGTGGGTTTATGCAGACTTAAAGGACTGGAAAAGTCTGGAATGCATCACCAGAGAGAAGTCTGTTATTTAAGAGTTATGACACTTTGATTAAACATTACAAACATTAAAAATTAAACGCATGTATGGATGAATCATTCACAGTAGGGTCAATAACATGCATTTACGAATCTTCAAGTCACAGCTTCAAAGCTAATAAACAAGGACTAAAAGCCACAAGAGTATAATCTTGATTTTATGAGATCTATAGACGGTTTCAACGGCAACAACATAAACAAACATTACTGCGCTTTTGTGGCCCAAACTTAACTTCCGGTAGACGTCTGCAAAGAATCAATAACAACAGAGGCTGCGTTTTCTTTCTTATGCGCAATCATCTTTCATTTAAATTGGGCAACATTATCAATTTACATGTTTTTATTATTTCAGCATGTTTATTATAAATAATCTCCCATTTCTGTCTGCAATATAGAGGGGGGAAACGCCCAAAACTGACAAATTAATTATAGTATAGTAAATAATTAGAGTAAATTATTAATTACTCACCCTCATGTCGACCCCAACCCGTAAGACCATAGAAGATAAACAAAGGTCTTACAGGTTTGGAACAACATGAGGGAGAGTAATAATGACCGAATTAATTTTTTTGGGTGAACTAACTTAACCCTTTAAGGACCGTGTAATGCCGTTTTCTGTACAGTGTCTTATATAAATGCTTGCGTGCTCGCCTTCAATCATGCAATGCATCGGAATAACATGTTTCTTTGTTTCATAATATAAGATTAATGTTGGGAAACTTAACTTGTAGATAAAGTACCCTATTTGAGATTGATTGTATATGAATGCATCACAAAAAATCCCATGCTCTATGGGCACTGCCATTAATAGAGGACAAAGAGAAAGTTGTTTTGCACTCCGTGATAAAGGCACATTTAAATATTTTGCGGGAAACATAAATCCGATCAGTTATCCAGACGGCGACCACTTGATGTGAACAAATGTAAACTTGCCTGACTGACGATCACGGTGATCGCATGTTAATGCCAAGTGTAAACGCAGCCAGAATAAGTTCCTCTAGAGTAGATTATTTCTGATAACAAGCAAAATAAATAATAAGTACATTACAATAGACATACAGTCTAAATTACATTAGACGCTGCTCTCATATGACTGGATATTAATGAAGCATTTAAGGCTTTTTGGTGAGTCGCACACACTGTTTTTGCGCTGGTGTCATATTCTTTCTGCTTGATCGTTAACCTTTATATCATGTTATCCAAGAATAGTACGTCAAAAATGTGTTTCTACTGAGTAGCGCGCCATACTAACCCCTTGCCAGACCGATAAACAAACACAGACCGGAAGTTAACTTCGGGCCAGGCGCGTAACCGTGGCAATGCGCGTGCGTCCGATGAAACCATCTATAACATGGAGTATGAAGTGTAAAGAGAGTCTACTCACCCTCTACGGGGCAAAAACGGGTGACCTTCTCAGGCATGAGCTGGCGTTCTTTGTGGCGGCAGTAGACCTCCACTATCTGCTGCCGGCACTCCTTGGTCTTGGCGCGAGAAAGGGCGGAGATTGCCTCTTTGCCGCTGATCTCGCATTTGGGAGGCTGGTCGTATTTGATGTCTGCAGTGGGTGGGGCCGATCGCTTGGCCTGCTGGAGGTGGTGACGGTGCTGCTGGGTTTGCTGTGGACGAAGGGTGGGATTGGCTCTCCGGTGGCGCTCGGAGCGCGTCTGATTGTAGCCCCCTTTGTTCTGTGCATACTGAATGACCTCATTAGAGTTCTTGCTCAGGCTTTGCTGCGCATGCGCCTTCTCCAGAAGGCCTTGTTTGTGCTTGCTGGGCGCATGTCTCTGTGTCTGCGAACGTGCCCCGAAATTACTGTTGTCTATGTTCTCAAAGTCTTTGGGAACAGAGTTCTCATTGTTGCTGTCCACACGGACTTTCTCCTTGGGCCGGTGCGAGTAGTAGCCTTCCTGAAAGATGAAGAAAAAACTGCTGAAATCAGTTACTGCTACCAAAACAACGTCAATGTCACGCCAGATACAAACAACAGGTTTTATACCATATTTACTTCATACTTCATCAGACAGTACTTTTTCATGATTTTTTTTTAGTTGAGCAATATTAGTGGCAAGTAAAAATCCAATTGTTTAACATTAAAACAGACACCTAGAGATGGGCTCTTTTTATTTGGGTCACTAAGCAATCACCTATCAACCACATAGAACACCCTAGTAACTGCTTATCAACATGTTAACAGCCTCTCATTAGCAATCGCATACCAATGACCTGGCAACCGCCCACAGCACTACTCACAGTTGTACATTTCAGAAAGCTTTTACTTCCTTGCGTGCTGTAAAAGCCTGTGTATTCACGTGTGCACACGTATAGGTTATTGAACACCAGTAAAAATATTCAGAAGCGCAAGCAACATTATCTGCCTTTAACCATGCAGTAATTCACAGGGAGCATGACCTTGTATGGGACATTTCTGATATTTTGCAGTTTCCTGCAAGTGTCACTGTTGATGAAATATTCCACTGGCAACAGTGTGTGCAACAGGAAGGAGGTTGCAGCCATGCCCTGAGCCTTGATCTGATTGCAGGAGACATCTCTGTAGCTGTGAAAGCTTTAGGAGAGGATATAATCTTTGACATGGTGTGACTACATGGTGTTTTGCAAAATGCACTATTTATATATTTTGGTGATCTTATTAGCAATCCATTTACTAATTTCAGCTCGAACATACTATACAAGGTAAATATCAAGTCAGTCTTATACTGAGAATAAAGATGTTGATTATTAATTCATATTAAACTTTTCACATAACAACGACTATATAAGACATAATACATTACTACCACTGAAAAGTTTTTTATCTTATTTGTATTCTGCAAGCATGCATCAAATTGATCAAACACGTAATTGGTTTTTTTAACTCCAAGGCGGGACTACATAACGGTCAATACATTATAGTGAATGTTTGGATATCACAGCCTTATATAACATGTGACAACAACCATTTCGACATTACAACACGTTCTCGCTAACTTCCCCATGCATCACAATCACATCACATCTTCCCCTCAAACCATTCCAACGCCCTGGCAACTGCTCTTACTTATCCACCGATTACTGCGCCGGTCTTAAAGGATACATAACAGTAGATGGCAAGAGAGGCATTAATAGGAGGAAATGGAGACAAACAAACAGAGAAAATCAAAGAGTAGGAGATGAGGACAGGAAGTTAGACTATGCTTTGCTGCATCTCTCATTTCCTTACTGTTGGTGCAATTTGTCTACAGAGCATTCATTAAAGCTTGTTGTGAGCACAACAGAGTGTTATTTGTGAGGGAAAACTTTCGAAGACAAATCCCTGTTTCGTCACCCGCACTTTGGCCCTCTAAAGGCTGCCGTTTAGAGCAGACTGCACTCCCGTCTGCTCCTCCTCCTCTTTCAGGAGCTTTCAGGAGGAAATTACAGTGCCCCGGATTAATAGCCTGAGCAACCACAGGAGGTAAGTTAGGCTGCTGGAGAGAAGACTATCGATCGCTTGCAAAAATCTGTCATTTCCCAAGGTGCTCTGGGAGCCCTGCACTGCACCGCTGAGCACCTTGGCAGTCGCCGACCTTCTGTATTCTCTCTCTCAAGGGGAGGAGGCTCCCCGCTCTCTTGCATCATCCATCAGAAGAAGGGTGGGAGTCGCACACTCGTTTATCAAGCACAGTTTTATCTGGCTCTTCTTCTGCCTCTCTGATGGCGAAGAACATCACGGGCCACACACACACACAAACACTAGAACTGGGCGGTATGGTGATATATACCGTAGAAATGTGTCAAACAGCAGAGATTCTGCTATATAATTGCACTGACGTGCAATTAAAACAAATCTAAGAAAACCGGAAAGTACCGTCTACTGTAACTGTGCCTGTACTGTAAAAGTTAGCACTTCTAGTGTACACAGCTTCATTGATGACCGTTTCTGGTGTAACTGTCTGTATATACGACATAAAATATATGAGAGAAGACATTCCTGCAATCATTGGCATAGCAGTGAGGACCACTCCGAGACTGGAATGCTGTTTTTCCTGTTCTCTCAATGCCTCACGTCAGAGACTGTTTGACAACTATAGTTATATGTAACTGTACACCTTAATGGTTTAAATGAATGAATAAGGTTTGAGGGAGAGTGCACACATGAAACTTAAAACCAAACAACACTCCCTTAATCTGTCCTCCAACCTCACAGTCCAGCAGCTAATACGTGGATACTGTGGGATAATAAAATGCTGTTTTAAAAAAATCACTTTGATCCAGGCTGACTCTATCTCTCCTGTGGGGTGAATCACACAAATCCTGTCAGGAACATAATTTCTTAAAGAATCTTAAAGAACGAATTAATGATATAAGAAACATTAATAGGAAAAAGTATCCTCTTTTGCACTGTGGCAATATTTTCATGACAATCTCAATGACATTTACACCCAAAGTCCAGCCAAGCACACTTGCTGGCTAGATATGTGACCTGACATGTTTGTGTGTGATTTATCTCAAGCTACCTTTATTTATGTAGTGCTTTATACAATACAGAGAGTTTCAAAGCAGCTTCAAAGTAATAAACACAAAAATAATACAATTAATGACTTTAAAAAGCCATTAAACCTGTCACTTTTTTATTTCAGATACAGTAAAATGTAAGCAAATTTTTTCAATTTAACAATAAATTATGTTTAAATACTAAGTTTAATTAATTTAATACTATAAAAGATTTTGTAAAACCTCTAATCCATTTGTTCTCAACCGCCACAAAAATCTACATTTTGTAAATCTTATAATATAACTCCATGGGCATTTTTATTATGAATTATAATGATATTTTCCTGGTTATGCAAAGCTATAAAATATTTGATCAGGTAGAAATTCGGAGTAAAATATTTTGAAAGATCCTTCTCTTTAATCCATATCCAGTAAATCATGAAAAACTGGAAAAGTCATAGGGCCTTTGTTGTGGATGATGAGGCACCCTGGAGTCAAAATTATTGAGAACCACACATCTAACCTCAAGTATGAACACTAATATTGATGTTTTGACCACTATTCAACACTGCACTGACTTCAGCTAACAACAGAAATGCATTATTTTTCTGTTATCATTGTAAAACTGCTTTTAAACTATATAAATAAAGGTGACTTGACTAATAACTAAAGATGTGCTCAGAGTGAGATTTTGGTGACGGCAGCAGGGGTTTGGGTGGGGACGAGGTTCTGATCTGAAAAATGACACTAATTTGTATAAATAAATAAATAAATATATATATTTTTTTTATTTAATTCAACATTTGTGTGTGTGCATAGTATTAATTCTTGCATTTCTCCATTTCAAAGATGTCAGGGAAGAGGCAAATTAATAATAATATTGGAATATATATATATTTTCAGAATTTACTGTGTTGTAAATATAATTTATTCTGAAGCAATAGTCTCACCAGTGTTCAATCAGCGTTGACATATTTAAATCTGCATATCTTTGATATTTTTACCTTTTATGAAGGGCATTTTCCCATAATCTTATTAAATATAGGCTATGCTTCAGCTTTCATTTTATATTCTTACATTTGATCTATAAATTAAATTAGAATAAGACACTGTAGGGCTGTTGCCAATCAAATTAAATCATTTACACTGAAAAATGTTATGAGATTGTTTTAATTATTTTTGAATATACAAATAAGAAATGTTGGAAAGAAAACATTAAACTAAACCACCAGTAGGTGGCAGAATGTAAACATTGTTTTTGCGGGAATATCTAAATCTTACCCGGATACAGCAATGCTATTTTCTGATTGGCTGTTTGGTAGCTATATTTTTTATTTGATTGGCTGGTGCGTGGCAGGGCCTTCTGAACGCTATGTAGAACTCACTTGATTCCTCTTAATAGCGGCGCAACTTGGTGGGCATTATTATCCTGGAAATTTCTCTGCGTGAGAAATACAAGGTGTGGTGTGTGAACGGGTTGAAATGCGTGTGTCTCACGCCCAATGCGTGAGACTTGAGAGCCCTGTAGTAGCACTAGCACCCAAGTGTAGGAGATGGACATATTGGTAAATCGCATCTCAGCAGAAGCTTGTTGGACTAACAGCAATGGGACTGATGGAATGGAAAGACTGTTAGTCAACTATTAGGAGAGTCATAAATTCTTTAGTCCCCTGTAAAGTTGACGCAAAAGGACATCAGGAAACATTACATGACTCAGCTTAAGGCTGCAGGATCCAAGCTTTGACTGTGCATGAGGCTTACAGAAGGGGAAAAAATGCATGGGGAATGGATGTGTGAGCTGGTGCACATATGGATGTAGACATGAAAAGTTCATTTGTGCATTCATGCAATGAAACTGTCACTATGACTCAAGACAATGGGCCAGGAACTAAAGCATCACTTTCCATGAATCTCATAGCCTCTGACCAAACATAACATCTCACCTATAAACTTGCTTGGCTGATAAGGCTTTTGTACAGGGAAATGCAGGTCTTCAATACAAAAGTCACTTCTAATCACTACTCTGCAATTTATAACCATATGTAACACCTCACAGTTTGCTTCTCCCAGCAAAAGGTCAGCAAAGTTTGCCTCACCCTGTGCCCCAGGGCTGCAGGGGTCACCTTCCTAGAGGCTGCCCTCTCCCTGACCTCCCTGCCTGGGTGGCTGCGCAGGGTCAGTGCAGGATGAGTCACAGAAAGCTCCAGCAGGATGGGGAGGAAGAGTGTGTGTGTGTGTATGTGTGTGTGTGTGTGGGGGGGGGGGGTCACATGTGCACACTAGACACAGAAGGTGAGATTGCGAGCTGGTTATAGTATGCGGGACGGGCGCTGAAACCCAACTCTGACCTTTCCTACACCACAGAGAGCAGCTCCATCAATCATCATGACTGTCTACAAGCTACTCAATCAAACTGAACCGATGGCAGCGATCCACATCAAATCCTCATTCACAGAGTGTGTCTGAATCTTAATAAAAACAGCCACAGTTAACCTGCTCGGAAAGGTCAAACTGTGGACAAGTACAAAAGAACACTAGGGATATGTTTGGTGTACTACATACTGGACATTATATACTTAAGACTAGTAAGCTGTAGTAAGACTAGTAAGAGTTAGCTCTTGTTGTTTGTTTGTTTTAAATCACAGGGAAATGGAGGGTCAAATCAATGTACATGAGATACAGAAGATCATTATTAGGGTAGAGAGCCATTTAACTTCCAAATTTTTAAATTAATTTGATTTAAAGGTAGCAAATGGGATGCAGAATTGCAATTTGAATTTAAGGAGGACATTTTTTAAAGGTTTGTCAAGAGAAACTTTGAATGTCTTGAGAAACCCTTAACTGAAAATGTAGGTTTAAAAAGTCATAATGTTTTAAGACATTAGTCTGAAATGTCAATTACAGAAATGTTTACTCATAAAAATTTGTATTCAGAAAATCTGCATATTGTGCACAGTATTCAAGCTATTCACAACAGAAATTATAAAGAGTAGAATGCTATTCCAAAAGACTCAATGGCATCATCCAAAATTTCTACAACGCTCTCAGGGTGTTTATATCTTGCTGCTATCACCTTGTGCTTTCATCCCGGAGATGGAGGCCAAGCTAAACCGAACTGAATTAAAATTGATTCAGATATTAGGCATATTGTGTGAAAATTGCCTATGGGCTTTCATCACCTCTGCAAACAGAACAGTTGTTCCTAACCATGAGGCAGACACGGAGGACAGGCAGAGAGAAAGAACTTGATGCATAACAAGAACCACAGAGGAAGTCTTTCATTTTTTTTCCCAAGCCAAACATGCAGTCTAACACACATGCATGCAAACCACACTTACGAAAACATAACCAGTACAGTACAGTATTCGCACACCTAGAGACATCACTCTGCCTGTTTTCTCTCACACACTGTTTTGCTCTGAGCGGTGTTCCTGTCCTGTGGTGATTCAGTCTAATGAAGGGGCTGGTCCCATAGCCATTCTTGCTCGCAGCTCTGAGTGGGCTACTGGGAAAAATAGCGAAAATCGCTTCCACTAGAGATGACAAATAAGCCCAGCTCAGCCCAGCCCCCCAGGTGGAAAAGAGCAGGTTTGCATGAGACACTCCGCGGACTGTCAGTGCTACAACACCTTCTTCTACAAGGCCAACATGAGTCAAAGATGTGCTGCAAAGCCAGAACAAGAATACTACATTAGAGAAGATCTGGAGGCAATAGGACAAAAAAAAAAAAAAAAAAAGGAAATGGTGGGAAATACTCACAAGAGAAAGAGAACCTATGTGGTTCATGGTCAGTAAGACTTAAAGAAACAAAAACAAAAAAATGTTTGCATCATTTCACTTCCTCAATATGATATTTTTCAGAGTTAAACAGAATGTTCATTGCGGAAAAGTTTCAAGAAGAACAATTCATTGCAAAGCATGAAGCCAGACCATATGAGAGTTTGCTAAAATAGTGCACATCATTATTATTTCTCTATTGGTTAACATTATCCAATTACCCATATTTCAAAGGAAGAGCACGCTATTACAGTTGGATTAAAGGACAACAAAGCGTTGCTTTTTATTTGGAAAAATGTGCACAATCAAGCGATTACAATTGTGATGACAGTTATGACCACTTCCATCGCATTTCCACAAATATAAAGTCTGTAATTTAGAATAATTTAGTTACTTTCCACTATGCACACCCAAAAAACACTCCCATTTAGAATCCTGACAAAAAAGGTAAACGGCTCAAACGGTCTTTGATAACTAGCTACAAAACATGATCACAGGACTTCAAACGACGACTCCTCTGCATGGCAACTTTAATGTTTATGAAGCTTCTGAACTTGAAAGCACACAGCTTACTTTTCCAGTGCGTAAGGATAGCGGCCATCATCAGTCCTTGATCAAGGCCTGCCACAACATGACTGATCGTTTGTAGGCAGATGTAGAAGAAATCTACCTAACTATAACGAAAAATCATAGAAAAGCACCCTGACCTACTTCTTACCATGCATGCTGTATTTACTAAAATTAACCTTATTTGGGGGTTTATTATGATAAAGAGCTAAAGAAAAGGCTAATTTAGAGATTAGAATAGTTTAAGAATAAATCCACAATAATTGTATTTAAAAGTGTTTTATCGGCTTTTATCTCTGATACATACTTACAGACTTCACCATTAATAGATTAACCGAACCAATACAAGGACACAAGCACTAATTGTTTGAGCACTAATGACAGTTCCTCAAGCATGAAGACTTACATTTGAACCCCTATCTGGTCTGTGATTTGTGCACTGAGCTGGTAAGCTGTGCGGGACTAAGCTCAGAATCATCAGTTTTGGATTCTCTCTGAAGAGTGCTGAGATTCCCAATAAGCCTCTGCTTGAGGCGCTTTGTAGCGTTTTTCCTATTGAACACAGCCCCAAGCTTGCTGAACACCTGTTGGCATGAGGCCTGATTGGCATCATCCTCTTCCCTCTGAAGTGCAGGGCCCACAGCCCTCACCAGTGCAAATGAGCAAACATTAAGCCAGGCTTAGCCTGCTGCTTTAAGGTTTAAGGCCACGGCTTTTGTATCAAGTGGTCAACAGTAATCCATTATGGTAGGGATTTCTGGCACTGTCTCAGTATATGCTTTCCTAAGTCTGAGGGATACACAGCTCAACTAGTGAAAGCTGGCCATTTTAAGAAGGTTGCCAGTCTTCTGTATCAGGGTTGGGCAAAATTTAAAAGTGAAGAAATGGCTCCATTTGAACTGAATAGAACTGCCAACAAAGCTTGTCTAACATCTTTTTTGCTCACCAGCCACAGTGGCTAGTGGTTTTCCAAAGTTACTAACCACTCAGCATTTTGACTGGCCACACTTATCAATACCATGGGGAAAAACTGCCATTAAAATATATATATTTTTTAATTATCTTATAATTTGGCAACAGGTATATTAGGCTGCTGTCACTTTAAAACCCCATGCACGGATCCATTATACTGTTACATGTGTTTTCTTTCTCAACTGTTTAAGTTCACTTAAAACATAACTGACTGTGTTTATGTGAATGCTCGCCAAGACCAGCATTTTGACATTATTTTGTGTATATTTGATTGTTTAAGCGCAATAAGCAGCGTAAAAGAACTCAATTTAGTATTGAGAGGCGGCTTTATGTGGGTGCAATTTAGCACCGTATGTGGGAATGAGTAAAATTATGCACAATATAAGCAATCCCACGCCAACAAGCCCTGTAACTGTATCTGTTCTGTGGAAAATGAGTATTGGAAGGGTTTCAGATATTTAAGTATCGTATCGTATCGTATATGCATCAACACAACACTACATTTCACCTACTTTATTATTTCAGATGCCTTTTTTAAAAGACTACAATTGAAAAATATATATTATATATAACATTCAACCCGCCAAAATGGCTAGTAGGACTTACTGCGTTACACGCCACTGCTGAAATCCACCTGCATTTGTCAAGCCCTGCGCACAACCCTAGGGCCGGTTACATTAAACATTCTTAATAATAATATTCTTATTAATTGCTTTTCTCTTCTTAAGAATAAAGTTAACAATATTTTGTATTCCCAAAAACCTATTATTTTCATCTGTAAAAAAGAGAAAAAATTAAATATAGCTTAAAATTGCAATTAAGATAAATTCGAATAAATATGTAAGAATGTTCCTAAGAAATTCCTTAAGAAAATCCTAAGATTTTCGTGAATCTGGCCTCTGATCTGTTTCAGAGAACAGCATCAAATTCCACGCATGTACTTTAGTTAAACCGGTTACATTAAAACAAACAAACTACCACCTTTCCGTCGACAGGAAGCCTTCGTTAATGAGGGGGGTAAAACCAGAGTGTTTAAAGAGGCATACAAATGAGGCAGCGCAGCAATTAGACAGAATCCACAATGGATGCGGCCACTCTTGGCTAAGGATTTCTTAATGAATGCTCAAGGTGCTGCTTGTGAGACAGATTGCTCAACATGTGGCCTCCTCGCATAAGAAGTGGTCTGGGACTCGGGCCCCAATGCCTTTACATAACCACCCCTTTCAGCCAGGAAGCGTGGGAGAACTACAGCTTTGTGTGGGCGACAGGACCGCTGGGCGCATGTCTAAAAAGCAGGTCTGTGTAGGAAGACCCACTGCTTGTTCATTCCGCTTGTGTAAACAGGCTAAAACCCACCGCGCTCAGAAATACCTTTCCACAAACCAGGACCGAGAACAGCCCCACCCTGGCTCGGTTCCTTCGGTTCTCTCAGCCACACACACCACCACCAGCACACTGAAACGGGTGGTATTTTGGGCTAATCTCTTCTCTGATTGCTAATAGTAAGGTATATGCATGGAACAACCCAGATTTGGACATAATGACAGCAGCAAGGTCAGTGCAAAAGGCGGTTTTTCAGGCCTGTTATTTGGGAGGCATCAACCAACAGAGAGCTAAAACATACAGGCTGCTCTCTGTGGCCCATGTGGAAGAATTAGAAGAACATCAAACAGACTCCCAAAAGTGGACTGGCAGAACTCGTCTCGGGTCAGTCTTCTCCTGCTTTGTTTTTTCAGCAAATGCCGGTGCCATGCTAACAACCCTAAACTCTGCAGATGTAGAGTTTGGCGCTATCAGGTTATACACACATGGGACTTGACGGATGGATTCTCTGCCAGTACGGTCCGGTCATGCACAAGCATACGGAGTATCAATACACCATCTGTAATAGAAAACCTGAGAAGCACCAAGTTAATTGGCATACCATTCCATCCTTGCCATCACGATTTCAAAGGCTCTGGCCAACAGCACAACTCAGCAGGTCTCAATTTGACTTTTTAGTATTGCATTAGCACGCAGATCCACAATCAAAAGCCACTTTTGTCTGAAAACAACGATCAAACTGCATTAAATTTACATAGTTAGCAAATGAATAAAATATATATCAGCTGGTACCAGCAATCCGGCCCTTTTCTTTATTAGTTACTAATCAGTAGAAAACCAGCATGTGGGGAAACTACAGTACCTTGTAAAATCTAATTACACAACAATTGCAGTCATTGTGTTGATTAAATAAAAAGTATGCTCCTATACAAATCATTCAAACAAACCATTTCCTAATTATCCCCCATTAAGAGCTACTTTATAAAACTGTGAATTGACATAAAACAAGCAAACAAGCAGTAAAAAATAACCAAACTGAAAGCCATATTATAATTAGAAGCTTTTGCAGTCATGCAAAAGGGAACAGAAGGTACATCCAAATTTCTCTGCTGCTCTGCTACAAGTCACTGTAGGCCTATATCTAAAAATATTTAATGACAATTATAGACTAGATGTGAGGAGGGAACCAATTTAGACAAACATTGGCAGCACGCGCGATGCATCATTTATTGGAGTGTGACGCAGAGCGGATGTCGATACAAGAAAATCAATGGCGAGAATAGTGATGCAACTGTCCTGTTCAGCATTGGGGTGCCCTTTTACAGACAGCAGAACACTGCAATGCCAGCAGACGCTCGAAAAAAACACTCTCCTTCTGTTCATGACTCAATACTTTTGCTGTTTTCTCTGCTCTGCTGCTACTGCAAATCAAAACATGCTGTTTGAATATTCATACATTATTTCTCCACACACCTTTCCATCCGATTGAGAGTTCTGAGGTCTGTTTGTTTGTCTGAAACAAAGACGTTTTTCTTTTTTTGGTTAGATAGCTCTATACCTCAGAGCTCAATAAATCTGCAAAAGCACCCTGAATAAGTACTGATCACCTCTCCTCTGAGTCTCCATCTCCATTAACAGATCTCATTTACATCCATCCATCACAGCGCAATTCCATCAGCTCACATCCAATTCTGATATTAACCCATGGCTGTTGTCCATGCATTAATGTACCCCTCAGGTTGGAAACCAAATAACAATATTATCCACATTTGACGTCCCAGCTCTGCATTTAATCCAAGCTTAGTCTGACATTTGCTTAATTTATCTCTTTCAGGTCTCAGCAGTTTAATTATCAGTATTCCCTCAAGAAGCCAACTACCTCTTGGCATTCTGTCCTTGTAAGTAAGACTATGTTCTTGTGACCTACCCGATTTAAAACAAATGTTAAATAAGTCTCTTATGCTCACCAAGGCTACATTTGTTTGACCAAAAATACAATAAAACTGTAACATTGTGAAATATTATTACAGTTTAAAATGACAGTTTTGTATTTTAATATATATTTATTTATGTGATGGCAAAGAAAAATTACTCCAGTCTTCAGTGTCAAATCCTTCAGAATTGTTTTACTATTATCAATGGTGGAAACAGTTGTGGTGCTTTATATTTCTGTGGAACCCGTAATAATTTGTTTTTCAGGATTCTCGATGAATAGAAAGTTGAAAAGAACAGCCTTTTTAAATCTAAATCTTTTGTAACATTGTTACTGTCACTTTTGATCAATTTAATGTATTCTTGCTGAATAAAATGTGTAATTTCTTCAAAAAAAAAAAAAAAAAGTATCTTAATCATATCTAAACATGTATTCTTTGCGAATGGGTATCATTCACTTGAAGTGGATACAACACAACTTTTACAAACAAAAAGTGATCTAATTGAACAGTACCAATGTATACCCTGTAATTTACGCACACTGACCCAACCCGGTAACCAAGTTTTGTCTTACTCATTATTAGGGCTAGACTAGAATATTCGAATATTCGTTTGGTGGGTTGGTATTCGATTTTCAATTTTGGGATTCAAAAATATTTTTTTTTTTTCTCGCACACCTGGCATCCCCCTCAAAATGGTTCTCATTCGCACTTGAATATGTTTACACTATAAAATCACGTGAAATACATGCTCTTTTTTTTTTTTTTTTTTTTTTTTTTTTTACAGTGCCAATTCGGTAGCCTGGATGCCAGACGAACTTAGCCCCAGTTGAGTTCTGTTGACATTTGACAACTATCGTTATGCGTCCCTCCGTTGCTCTGATTGGTTGTAGGTCTATCCAATTGAGGTCTTTCCTGGTTCGGTTTAAACACTATAATCACAGCCCAACGGAGCAGTATCAGACTCAAATTCTGACTAGAATTGAGTATGACGACATCAGGCTACCAATTCGGGAGCCGGTTGCTTGAATGGGTTCATTAGCATATTATTAATGAAAAATCAAAAAGACGGTTGGGGGCGGTGCCGAGGTGGGCAAGTGATATAACCGGTGTTATATCACAGCAAGCCTATTAGCTACCTGTTATGATCAATCTAAATTAATCTACTGCGAATCACTAGTGCAATGTCCGTTCTCGGAGCATATAAGCCCTGCCTCCGTGAGGCGCGCCCCTTCTCGAAATTCCAGCCTTTTTTAGAGAGAAGAATATATTCAGCCCCCTCCCTCCGAAGCTTCGAATATTCTGTGTCGATTACTACCAAAGCTTTGAAGCTCAAAAAATGGTATTTGGACCAGCTCTACTCTTTACATAGGCCAAAATATTCTGGCTGGCCAGAGATGTATAATAGTAGAAGGTAGCTGCAGGCTCTGATATGAACCTGCCCACCACTTGCCCACATGCAACCAACTTTCCAACAATCTACCAAGTACCGCTAACCCTAATCTCTAACACCTTCAAGTCTGAGACTGCCTTAACCATGCACGGTTATATGCATATGCAAATGTTGTTTTGCATGCTTGTATCCCCACCTGGCATCTTAACTAGCAAGACCAAAAAAAACTGATTGTAGTTTTCAGAGTGTATTTTAGAGTAATTACATTTTTTTTAAGTATAAAATGTATTAATTGTATTTGTTAATTCATTTTACAATCTTAATATCACAATTTATCAGTTAGTTATCGCCAATAACATGAAAATAATTAATCAGCAGAATATTAATGAGTGCCACCACTACACTTCTCAGACACTTTTATTTAAGGACTGTTTACACAGAGCTCTTCAATTTGAACGTGCAGTAAAATGAGAGGAGGAGAGGCTGTGCGAAAACGCTGAGATGCAGGGAACTGCGCTATCTTTAAGCCCTTAATTTGAAACAATGATGGGACATGAGTGGAGAACCCCACTTCAAAGACTCATGTGCCTATTAAAACTTGAAAAGAATCTCATAAAAGGAGGGAAAGGCCTCAAAATTTGGAAGAAGAGATTAGAACAACTCTTCACATGACACACTCAGAGGGACTGCCAGGCTATGAGGGGGAAAAAGCCACATTTACTTCTCACAGCAAGCGAGCGAGTGAGTGAGTGAGTGAGTGAGTGAGTGAGTGAGTGAGTGAGTGATCTGAATGCAGAGGTGACGAATGACTGAAGAATTCGAGCAGAAATGAATTCTCAGATTGGGGATGAGGCTAAGCCCTTGGCCCTCATATCTGGCTTTTCCTGAGCTCTTCTGACAGCTCTTCCACATGCTGCCAGTCTACTTCCACCCTAACTCAGGCCAGCATAACGTCAGCATCCTATCATGCATCCTATCCATGAGTGTGTGTGTGTGTGTGTGTGTGTGATGGTTCTTACCATTGATCCTGTTACACCTGAAGTTCTCTGTCTCTCCCTACAACTTGTAGACACAGATGCAGGATTCCCTGCCTAGGAGCTGTTATGAAGTATTGATTTCCTTTAGAGTATGTGGCTGTGGTCAGGGCTATATGCTGAATGTGGTTGCATTGTACATCACTGTGCTTGTGGGAGAAAAGAAAAAAAGAACATTGAGGTTTATGGATGAGTTTGACGCTGTGACTACAGATGCAATCCCACAATGCACTTTTCTGCTGGCAAGAGGGATTTGTCACTAAAAAGAAAGTACTAAAAAACAGCAAGGTGGACATGTACCATGGCAACACAATGGTATGACTGAAGTGTCTTGGATGGCATATATATATATATAGTAATTGTTCATGTTCAGTACCATCATGTTGTTTATAAATAAGTACAATTTACTTATTGTGTTCATATTGTACTGCAAAATCCTTTAGCTGATATTGAAGTGGGATACGGGTAAAGTTATGGACAGGTGTGGTGATATGGGTGAGATTAAGGATTAGGTGTAAAGGATGGGTCAACAGTGTAATTAAAAATGTAATTACAGAAATTAGTTACAGATGTAATTACATGCAGGTATTTTTTAAAATGTAAGTACAATATAAAAACGTATGTAAAAAAATATATATGTATGTTAGTACATAGTAGTTAAGGCCACCTAATATAAAGTGGGTCTGAATTTTGCTCATTAGTTGTATGGGAATATTTTATAGGCTATAAAATAAATTTCAATAAATTAATTAATTATACTTGAATTGCTATTTTGTAAAAAAAAAATAATAACCCATTTATAAAATTAAATGTATATATATATATATATATATTTTTTATATATATATATATATATATATATATATATATATATATATATATATATATATATATATTCAAAATACTGTTAATATGTATTTTGCCAATCTGAGAGAAAATAAAATCTATGTTTTGTTTATTGTCTTGTACGGCACTATTTAATATGCCATAAAAAATATGTATAAACTAATAAATTATTTTGAATTGAAATTGAACTGAAAACGACTGTAATACTCTAAAAAAATGCTTTTGAAAAAAAGAGAGAAAAAAAAAAGAGGCAACACACATTTGCGTAGGATCATATGCATATGCGAGGGTCCTTGGCATTGAAATTAGTGATGCACCCATTATGATTTTTCATGGCCGATTCCTTTTTTTATTTTTTACAAGCAAATTGGCCGATACGGATATCGGGTGCTAAGATATTTTGTTTCTTTAAGCAAATTTATTTGTTGTTTATTTGCTTTATAACTGACAAACTGGCCTAAAACAAAAATATCTGTAGCCATTTGAAATTAGAGGGAACTAAATGTTCTTCTTTGTGTCCATCTTCAGCGTGTCTCCATCTCTGGTCTGTGTTAATGTCCTGTTTACAGACTTTGTTATATTTCCACATAAATTACATTTTGGGAAATGATTGCAATGCAGTTTGTGTTTCAAGTCCGGAATAGAGATTGGCCAAAATAAAACTATAAACTGTTCAGTTGCCGATCAGGTGTTTGGAGCAAAAACCGTCAGGTTCAGATTTATGGTCGGTCGACCAGTACATCAACAGGCAAGACAGGGGACCTGTAATAGAGAAGGAGACTCCCTCTCTTGGGCAAAACTGGTCTGCAATGGGCGGTAGAGACTTGAAGTGGTGCAGCTGAAGGAGTGTGTGACCGCCATCAACAGATGATCTCTAGGGCTGTGGCCTTTTCTCTTGGCCAGAATCAGCATCCCTCTAGACCCTATGGGATCAGTTAGCCTGTGCAGTGCTATTCATCAGACAACTAAATCCTTCCCATTACAAAGTGAGAGAGAGAGAAAAAGGATGAGCAATATAGGCAGAGGCAGAATTAGAATTGTGAGAGAGAGAGAGAGCGAGAGAGAGAGCACACCAGGGGGAAAAGAATGATTAGGGAACTTTGAGGCAGCCATAGACTTTAATTACACTAACTATGCTGGTTTGGAGGGGAAGTGTTTTAATACCTCCATAAACTGCCCTAAAATGCGTCGCAGACCATTCTGACACAGTCAGGCAGCAGATTGCGGGCACAGTGGCACAATCCTTCCACGTCGCCTCGATGTTGAAGAGCAATAACAGCGGGCTGAGGTAGATTAGCAGCAAGACTTACACACTCTGTGACGTCTTTTATGAGCAGCGCTGCCTTAATGTCATGGAGGCTGTAACCAACACTTACACTAAATCAACCTAAATAGAAACTTAAATGGCAAAGCGACTGAAAACTAATGTCAGAGAAAAAGAACGCAAACATATGCAAATAACAGCTCTGAGGATAATTACGGTCATTTATTTGCCCCCTCCTATTGGCTCAAGGGTGGATTACAGAAGCAAAGCTTGACTCTTAGAGCCAGTGCTTTGGCAGCCTTTCAGTCACCATTACTCAGTGGTGTCTCAATTGGATCTTTTCAGGGAGCTCAAGATCATCTGGGAGGCTCTTGCACTCACTCACTCATTTAGTGTACATGCGTTTCAGCATGTGCACGATGTTTCATGGTGGTACTTGAACTATTTCTAGGGCTTGGAGGTATGAAGATTCATCTTTATTGCTTTTATTGGAGGACTTGGGTTCGATTTAACAGGAGTGAATGGATAATGTAATGCAAACAGTGTTGTTCCCATTCAGTCAGTTCGTTTGGTATATCACATGAGTATTGGATATAACGCTCTCGCACCATTCGCTGAAGACACATTTTTTCACACCTGAAAGGCCATCCTTGGCTCCCTCAAAGTTCCCTAATCATTCTTTTCCCCCTGGAGTATAAAAATAAAAGCTAAAATCTAAATATTAATAAATAAATTATAGTAAAATAACACTGAATGCAAGTTGCTAAATGAAAGTGCCCGCAAAATAAATACATGTACTGTAAATGAAAACGTACAATAGCAATTAGACAACGGATTTTTATTTAATGGATGATGAAACTAAAAAATGTCCTACAGACTTACACTGATGGAGAGACCTGAGCCATATCTCAATATACACTTTTTTGGCTAGCAAGAAATAGCTCAGAACATACCCTGGCAACCACTCAAAACACTCTAGCAACACTTTAGCCTGGGGGACGAACAGCACTAAAACTAGCTTAAAATTGTAATTGACCATTAACTGACACCTCTCAGTTCAGAGGCCCCATCCATCCACTCTTAACTATGGAGAAAGAGAGGGCACAAGCAAAGTCAGTTCCCTCTCTTCATTAATATTCCTTTCATTCGGCTATTCAACCTTTTCAGGTTGTGAATTTGGCCTTAAATGGATACCCCATTTCTCTTCTTTGGAGTTTCTAAAAGGGCACCCCAAAGTGAAAAAGTTGAACTGAGAGCTGTGCTTCAGTGACTGGTCCGTCCATGTACACCTGACACTTGACATTAAGTGATTCTCTCTCTACAGCTTACAGCGAAAAAGCACAGATCGTGTGGTAGGGTGATTCATAAATCAGATGATTCACCTGTCCACCGAATCACACTCAAATAAAAAAAAAACTGTCTCCCAAGAGGCAGACACCTTACCAGGCTACCGACCACATGGTATACTACTCACAGCCAGGCATTTGACTAAAAGGTCTGTTCTACAGTCTCGCCCACTAAGAACCGCCCACTTAGAGAGGATAAGTTATATTCTAATACTATTTTGTCTAAATTGGTAAAAAAAAACACAGCAAGTACATTTACACACAATTAGAATCAAGGACTGGAACTAACCGGTTCATAAACAATTTTATACAATCAGATTAGAGCATTCCAGACTAAGAAAGTGCTTTCTAGGTTTGTCTGCAATATGCATCAGATGGTCTGAAGGAAAGAAGAAAAAAAAAGCGAGCGGTCCGGTGGTATCAGTGGTCCGGGCAAACAATCAGTTAATAAAGATACTAGCAACACAAAGTATTCTCAAACCCTCTGGGATTGCTGAGGATTACACCAGGGATTTGAGTAGATGCTGGATTATGTTTTTTTTTTTTTTTAAGGAGAATAAATTGCAGTTCTCTCCATTAACATGGAGCCTGCACTTAATCACTGCTAGAGACTAAGGGTGCGTCTCACTCAGCTCCCTAGTTCAGTAGTCAGGGCACTGTTCAGGTAGTCTGCCATTTTAAGGGCTGTCTCAATCGCAGAATCCTTCCAGTGCACTGAAACGTTCATTCGCTAAAAAGTCCCACAATGCACCCAAAACCCAGGGTGCATCAATGCTCACTATGTTCCCTTAACGGAAATACTAAAGCGCGAAACTTAAAATCACTACACATAATGGCCGATAACGACAAGCAATATATGTTTTTAAAAATATAAAGCATTATTGTATTATATTTCAGGATAAACATACATCGTTAGACAGGTAATGAACACAATCTAGCTAATATTAATCATTTATTTACGTCTGAAATGTTGCACGTATATGTAACAAGAAATTTATTTATCGTAATGTACTTTAAATGGCACCTATTATGCCCCTTTTTACAAGATGTAATATAAGATGTCCCCAGAGTATGTCGGTGAAGTTTCAGATCAAAATTCCTAACAGATCATTTAATATACCATTTTTAAAATGCCAATTGTTGGGGTTGAGAAAAATGAGCTGTCCTCCTTTAAATGCAAATGAGCTGCTGCTCCCCACCCCAGAGGGCGGAGCCTTCACAGCTCGTGAACACGCAAATGAAGTTCACATGAAAACAGTTGATTATGTGCACATATGCAGCAAGTACAGAAATTCTGTGTGTATATTAGATCTGTGTAACATTACTAAAGTGAAAGTAGTGTAATATACAGTACCTACTGCTATATATGCTGTTAATATGAATTAAACAACAAAAGATAAACAGACAATTACTCACTGCACTTGACTGAATAACTTTAGTAGCTTTATTAAGAACACATTTCTTACTTGAATGCTGATGTTAAATGCTCTGGCAAGGAGATGAACATGGTGGTTTGTGTACAGCTCTCTGAGGGCAGGGTCTATGCTAATACGGCAGTGTCCATCAACACTCGTGAGCGGGGCCTGTAAAATGTGACTTCACAGAATCTGCAAACCGCTTGTTCTGAGACACTACTCATTATTTATGGGGATTAAAAAAAAGGGGTGGGTGGATGTTTACCATTATAGGGTGGTTGTGTACACACTGCCAACACACATTTATGTACACATAAACATTACAACATTAGGCAGGATGCGGAACAGTGTTTTGTCAATAAAATTAAAAATGGGCCTTTTATCTGATTTATAGATAAAAAAATAATCGTTAGTTGCAGCCCTAGTTCAAACACCATGTAAAAGTGAATTTTGCATAATAGGTGCCCTTTAAATAACATTACAAGTAATGTCAGAAAGATATCAGCTCTGCTGTTATTCATAAATACCAGTAATGATGTTGTACAATGAGGGCGTTGTTCCTTTGCCGGAAATAATCATTAGAGTCCCAATGTGTAGTGAGCCAGCGTCCTTTACTGTCCTTATCAGTGCCCGAATTTGGAATTTGTGTACACGATATACTGATTCACAAGCTTGGGAGCTAGGGAACTGATTGAGATGCACCCTAAGCCTGGATGCTCAAGGCGCTTCTCCAGTTAGCCTGCGACTGCATCTTCCAGTCGCACAGTGGGCTTGGGGGGCTCTAGTTCCCTGTCAGAAATCAATTGCAAACTTTGCGTTTACACCCGCTGGATGCACAAACAACAATCAGAGACGCACAGACCAGCTGTTTAGAAGGATTCACAGGGGGTACATCTAAAAGAGTGCGAACATGACCCTCTGTTCTGCCAGGATGATTTGGGGCCAGGGGGGTCTAACCGTGGGTGGCAGAGGGAGTTTATTAGCATTCAGAGGCTCAGTGGGAATTCACACCAATGTGTGATATACTCGCATTCTCTTGCTTGCCGCTAAAAAAGAGAGCAGAAGAGTCACGTCATCGGGGCTGTGAAAGAGCCTGCGTCTTGGTCACATGTAGCCGACATGATCCACAAGCCCCAGCAGGCATTGCCTAGAATTATTCCCTTCCAGAGCACTTTAATTAGGTCTCTGTTGCGGGACGCATATTGTATAATGGAATAGGTGAAATGGCATTTGTGGCTAGAAAAAAGTAGACAAAGCTATTTGTGATTATATTATCTTCAGATAATATTCTCCTCGTTTACCACAATAAATTCATTGCTGACATTCACAGACGTCCACAAATGATTCTCCATTGAATGCAGAAATGACAAGAGGATCATTAGCTTTGGCGTCTATGGCGTCTACAAAACAAAAATGAGATATGAGAGGTCTTGGAAAACAGAAGATGTCTGCAAACGGGGCCTTGAAAATTCACATCGTGATTTAAATTCTCTGAATTTCACACTCAAGCATAAAACAACACCAGGCCTTATTCCTAGGATGCCTCTCGCTATCTGCATAAGACAAAAACAAACAAACACAAAACACTAGTTTAAGATGCTTACCAATGGGATTTTTGTCTTTCCCTATGGGATTATGGATTTGAAGTATTTGTTTTTGCATCTGCTAAAATCCATGGCTGATATTAGACCGTGTGTAATGAGGTTGTTGTAGAGTAGCGTGATTATCTGATGCTGGGTGGATTATGGTGGCTGCTTGATGCCGACGTATACACGGACGAGCTGGTTTGGCCCATGTTCAGTGCAGGAATGCAGAGGACACAATATACACGGCGGAGAGAAACAGACTGTGAGACCAACTCAGAGAGCAGACAGGAAGAGAGAGAGAGAGAGAGAGAGAGAGAGACACAGACAGACAGACATAACAGACTCAGAGACCTTATGTACTGAGTCCCATTAACCTGTTTAGCTAAAGAAGTTTGCGTGTGTGTGTGTGTGTGTGTGTGTGTGTGTGTGTGTGTGTGTGTGTTATGTTTGAATGCCGTGTGTGAATAAAGTTGGATGTGTTGTAGTGTGGGGGAAATAGAGACAGACTGAAAGACAGAGAGATGGGAAACAGAGAGAGAGAGAGACAATGAGAGAGAAAAACAGACACACACAGAGAGAGAGAGAGAGAGAGAGAGAGAGAGAGAGAGAGAGAGAGAGAGAGAGAGAGAGAGAGAGAGAGAGAGAGAGAGAGAGAGAGAGATTCTTCAGATTACAAAACTTTACTGATAAATGGCCAATATTAGAATTCTATAATATTTTGTAAAATAAATAAAATCAAGTGAATTTAGGCACCATCGTATTATAACGTACAGTATGGAAATGGATATTCAATTTGAGATATTATATTAACTTTAAGTGAGTGTTACATTAATGTAAAATGGAGGAAATGGTTTTCAAATCAAATCAATTAATCAAAAAAACTTTATACAGCAACTTTCAAACTAATTCAAAATGCTTTACAAGACTAAAAAGGTGATTAACACAAACTGCAAACAATGAAAATAATAAAACAAATTGTTTACAGCAGCCATATCATCCTGTTGCCCAAGACTGGTTTCCCACTGAAGCTAAGCAGGGTTGTGTCTGGTCAGTACCTGGATGGGAAACCTCCTGGGAAAACTAGGTAGCTGCTGGAAGAGGTGTTAGTGAGGCCAGTAGGGGGTGCTCAGCCTGGGGTCTGTGTGGGTGGGTCCTAACCAAGCCTGTAGCACTCCTCTCAGAAACTGAAGCCTCCACGCCTCGATCGCCCTCATGTTGTTGGTCCCAGTATAACTCATAACCTCGCCCCTCCGTGTTTTCTAATGGACGCGAGACAAACTAAACAATAAAATTACACTTCAAATAACTTTTTCCCAAAGTAGGTTTCTGTCATTGTAGGCAGATTTTATCACGATGATTTCATTTCAAGTGTTCGTTTTTTAATTTAGTTTCGTTTTAGTTCATTTTTTGATGCTATAAAAACGGGGGGTATGACGTCATGATTGACAGCTGAGATGGACAGCTTCTCTGAGTGAAGTTGTCACTGAGGCACCAACAGACTTTTTTCTGGATTTTTGGGAGGAGATTGGAGCTTTAGCTTTAATTTCTACATTTCTATAACTGTTTATTTCACACTGACATAATGAATTGTTTTGCATCTGTGAGAGTGTGGGCGGGCTTTTGATATCGCGTCTCTACTTACTGCTCTCTACCGTGCAGATTCCGGTCCCGAGATCGCTACTGCGCAGACTCTGTCCCAAATCTGCACAAGATGTCAGTGCCATATTCGGACATCAGGAGGCTTCAATTACTTCAGCGGAAGCGAATGAAGTCACGTCGTCCATATTTTTTTACGGTCTATGGTACTAACACCCCAGTACAGTGATGTGGACACTATACTGTAACAAGCACCGTCCTTCGGATGAGACATTAAACCGAGGTCCTGACTCTCTGTGGTCATTAAAAATCCCAGGATGCCTTTCGAAAGAGATGTAACCCCAGCATCCTGGCCAAATTTGCCCACTGGACTCTGTCCATCATGGCGTCCTAATCATCCCCATATACTAGGGGTGTAACAATATATCAGTCACAATATATTGCAATAAAAAAATGCAACAATTTGTATCGCGGATAGTGACAATAAATAGTGTGTATAGTTCACCCAAAATGAAAATTACTGTGTGAGAAAAAAATTTAAGTTTACAGAGTTTTAGTGTCAGTACTACATAACTACTATATACAAAGTTGAATAATGCAATGGGGGAATATTTGTTATTTGTGGGTCCTGATAGTGCCAAATGTCTTATGTTACCAGTAAAAAGTGGCCTCAATTATTTTAAATATAGTCATTAGTCAGTGACAGAGTGCAAGCATACTCATCTAAAATAATTCTGTATTTTCAGCTTCAGTATCATGAATATTTTCGTCCTGTGCATTGGGTTACCAGCACCAAGTCCAAGCCTATTAATTTACACCCCCCAATGTCATTCCAAATGTAAGCATTTTAATCAACAGTACATTTTTTGTTAACCTTTTACCATGTGTCTTTGAGTATCGCAATAATATTATATCGCGAGTTCAGTATCATATGTATCGAATCGTGACATGAGGGAATCGTTACACCCCTACCATATTCTGATTGGCTTCATCACTCGGTCTCCTCTCCACCAATAAGCTGGTGTGTGGTGGGCGTTCTGGCACAATATGGCTGCCGTCGCATCATGGTGGTGTTTGAGGAGATTCCCCCCTTCTACATAGCGCATTGAGTACCCAGAAATGCGCTATATAAATGTAACAAATTATTATTATTACAATAAACTGTTAACTGTCTAACAGTAAACTGTTAGAATAAAGTAAAATAAGAATAATCAAGAATAATGAAGTGTTTATAAAGCAAAATAATGCATGCACCGGAAGTTATGGTGGCCAATGAGACTAAATGTAAAAGCGATTGTGAGTGAGTAGAGTCCATTATTTATCATGCCAATAAAGCACATGGACAAAGAGACAGATGCAAAGAGAGAGAGAGAGAGAGAGAGAGACAGAAGTAGTGTGTGTGTGTGGGGGGGGGGGGGGGGGGGGGCACTACCTGTCTGGATGGTGGTAGTAAAGTAGCCAGTGAACGTCAGAGTTTATTTTCTTTCGGCCGTCACTGACTGAGCTGCAACACAAGCCTCATTCATGTGCCCAACACACGGTTACAGTCAGACTGACATACCTCGACACTCACAGTAACACCCTGACCAACGCTTTCCACTGCTCACAGGGAACGTATTCACGTGAAAACACAGCACCTCTCTTCATCTGCAGCGTCAACCACTCGCCCAGACGACTCCTGCACCAGTCTTCTCCAATCATCAAGTTAACACGAAAACTCTAACACATACTGTACAGCATTAGTGCACTTACTGACGTTTTTGTATAACAGTGTATTTAAGCAGTGTTCATAAGTGTATAGGGATTTGTATGTTTTTTTTTAATTCAGCTAAAAGGTCAGCTATTGGTCGCACCTCTTCATGTGACACAAACTCGCAGGTCACAGTTCACCGAACTTGAACTTTGTAACTCAGCGAAATGCATAACTTCTTCACTTGTGCTTGCACTTCCTGTCTCTCGCATGCGTGTGAATGGAAGTCAATGGAATGAAAAGTGCAGCGTGACCGTCCCTTAATGCTGTTAAATGTAATCTTTAGCACATCTCAAAATGAATACCCATATTTCATACTGTACATTATAATGTTGTGATGCCTAAATTCAGGATAGCGTTATTGATTTTAGTTTTCAGTGCTTTATTTTTAATGAATTAATTCAGAGAAAATGTAGGCTACAGAGTTATCATCTCGGCCATGGCATGAAAATAATTTGCTTCAGAAAGAATTCTAATATTGATTCATCCCTAATATTCGGCATATAATTAATCCAAACAAGACTGCACACATCTCAAAAAAAAGACCTCACACAAATGACACTGTTATCCCGCCCACTACTCACAAGCATCCTTATGCCCCGCCCCCTCCTATTTCCACACAATGAGTGATAACAAATAGGCGGCAACAATGACAGGGGTGAGATGGAATTAAGGGCCTGTAGCAGCGTACTTAGCCAAGTGTGAATAGCGACCGACCACAGTTATGTTAATGGTAGAATTACGGTCCACCAATTTGCTGTTTTTCCTATCTGTGACAAGCCACTATTGTGCTGTCAAGCTTACATAACAATTAGATCACTTTTTATGGACATGTTTACAAAGGACATAAAGCACTGCTAGCAAAATATTCTAACACAATAGACATTCAGCCACTTGAAAGCATTTTCACGATCATGGCTGAGCCAGGAAAAGAAAGTCTTTATCACGGTGCTCGGTGTAAACTATAAAATCAGCCAGAGCGCCTGCTTTCTTTTTAGTAGATGAAGTCATTGGCGAGGCAATGGGACCGAGCCCGCTCATTAAGAGAGCACATCATGGAATTGTTTCTGATAACCATCAGCTTAACACAGAGAAACAAATCAATAGGTGTTGGCTCGGTTCATTACGTAACAGTCAGAGAGAGATGAAAGTGCTCTTTTCGGTCTTTTCTGCACTTCTGGAACGAAGGTAACCTCATGAAAACAAATTTGACTTCGCCTCTAGTCTTTGAAAGCCATGCAAATACAACCTGGCTCAACAATCTTTACAAGGTCTGAGATAAACTCCCCTCTCTGTTTAAGAGCTAATGGAGAGGAGGAATGCTAACAGGGCAGCTGTCCAACTGAAGCTGGGGCAAATGAGCACCCTGGGGCAACTTCTGATGATCAAGCAAAACAACGACCAGCCTGAATCAAATGTTGAGAGAGAGAGAGAGAGAGAGAGAGAGAGGCAACAGAGACAGAGAGATGGCCTGGAAGCACTCAGGCATACTGACGGAGTGTGAGTCAGCACTGCACGGCGAGGAGAGGATGAACAACTCAATAACAGGAAAAAGACTGAGAGAAAGACAATGTATCCACACCAGTTTCTGCTAAGATAATTAGGTGCGTGACTGGGAATGACACAGTTGGCCACACAAAAGTGGAAAAAAATATTTGTGTTTATTTTGCATGGTAACACGATGGACAGTGAAGAGGTTGTGTAACAATCATTATCTGTCTTTCTGAGTTGTAAAATTTCTGTAATTTACTATTTTTAATCCATCATTTTTGTTTTAATTTCTCCAAATTCCCCTGATTTGTGCATGAGCATTTGAAATCATCTTATATCCAATTTTCAATGAATATTTTAATAATAATAATTAACAATTACAATTTAACTCACAAAGTAGCTAGTTAACAAGTATGGTATATGTTAAATGCCCTTTAATGCAGTGGTGCTCAACCAGAGGTCCGGAGCCCATTAGGAGCAAGGCACACAAGAACCACTAAAACAATGCACAAAAACACTATAAAACTTGTAAACACCGATACATATTTTTTTACTTTTTACTGAAAGATTTGTCTCCTCAACAACTTTTTATTATTATTAAAGAACATCCAGACAGTGTGTCATTGGGAAATTTTAAATGTCAGAAAGCACAGAAACTCTGACGTACACAAGCTTGGCTTTGTGATATGAGGGTGCAAGTGAGGACTATGAGGAATAGGCTTTATTATTCCAAAGCTTTGTCTGCCTAGTCTATGGATGCACTCTCTGGAGCCCTGCTATAGGAAAGCTCCCTCCACATGCTACAGAGAGTGAGAAAGAGCACCACCGGTGTGTGCGCGTGTGTTTATGTGGATACTTATGTCACTCTCGGTCCCCAGAGCCCCTCCCTCTGGGATACCTCCACTAATTCAGGTGGCGAGCGGTCGGCAGATAACGAGCACATTCACATTCAGTACACAAGCTGAGCACGGCATATGAGATTGATCACCATCAAACCAGACTCCCCTCGCATCAGGAACGTCCTGCGGGCGACAGGACCTGAGCGGTGTTTGAGCATGTGAGACCGGCTGACCTGAGGAGAATCAGAACATGCAGTAACAAGACAAATGTGGCGTTCTGCTCACCTGGTGCGCAGCGGCATCTGGCTAATGAGAACATGTTAAAGCAAATGAAGGAAGTACCCTTTATTGCTGCATTAACACAGGCCCCAAAAGACGCCAAACACATGTGGAAGTAACTTAATGGCCAGCATTACAGCCCTTCACTGGGATGTTTTCCTCCAGCAGAAATCTTTCAATTAGTGAGGTTGACTAATTTATCTAGATTTTTTTGTTGTTTTAATAGAGAAATAGAAATAGACTATATACCCGTTAGTGGGTGGTATATATTAGGCAGGAAGTGAACGTTTTGTCCTCAAAGTTGATGTGTTAGAATCAAGCAGGAAAAATGGGCAAGCATAAGGACTTGAGCAAGTTTGGTAAGAGCCAAATTGTGATGGCTAGACGACTGGGTCAGAGCATTTTTTAAACTGCAGCTCTTGTGGGGTGTTCCCGGTCTGCAGTGGTCAGTATCTATTAAAAGTGGTCCAAGGAAGGAAAAGTGGTGAACCGGAGACAGGGTCATGGGCCAAGGCTCATTGATGCACATGGGGAGAGAAGGCTGGCTTGTGAGGTCCGATCAAACAGACGAGCTATTCAAATTGCTCAAGAAGTTAATGCTGGTTCTGATTGAAAGGTGTTAGAACACACAGTGCATCGCAGTTTGTTGCATATGGGGCTGCATAGCCGCAGACCAACAGGGTGCCGAAAGCGGCAACAGTGGGCAAGTGAGCATCAGAACCATTGAGAAATGGAAGAAGGTGGCCTGGTCTGATGAATCATGTTTTCCTTTACATCACGTGGATGGCCAGGTGGCTTATCTGAGGAACACATGGCCCCAGGATGCACTATGGGAAAAAAGGCTAGCTGGAGGAGGCAGTGTGATGCTTTGGGCAATGTTCTGCTGGTAAACCTTGGGTCCTGCCATCCATGTGGATGTTACACGTACCACCTACCCAAGTGTTGTTGCAGACCATGTACACGCTTTCATGGAAACGGTATTCCTTGGTGGCTATGGCCTCTTTCAGCAGGATAATGCGCCCTGCCACAAAGCAAAAATGGTTCAGGAATGATTTGAGGAGCACGCGTTTGAGGTGTTGACTTGGCCTCCAAATTCCCCAAATCTCAATCCAATCGAGCATCTGTGGGATGTGCTGCACAAACAAGTCCGATCTATGGAGGCCCTACCTCGCAACTTACAGGACTAAAAGGATCTGTTGCTAACATCTTGGTGGTAGATACCACAGCACACCTAGTGGCATTCATGCATCAACGGGTAAGGGCTGTTTTGGCAGCAAAAGTGGGATCAAAACAATATTAGGATCATAATGTTATGCCTGATCTCTGTATATGTATTGTATGTGTATATGTATTGTATGTATGTGTATTATATATATATATATAGATTCATTGCACACCAACTGAAATATTTCAGGTCTTTTATTGTTTTAATACTGATGATTTTGGCATACAGCTCATGAAAACCCCAAATTCCTATCTCAATAAATTAGCATATTTCATCCGACCAATAAAAGAAAAGTGTTTTTAATACAAAAAAAGTCAACCTTCAAATAATAATGTTCAGTTATGCACTCAATACTTGGTCGGGAATCCTTTTGCAGAAATGACTGCTTCAATGTGGCGTGGCATGGAGGCGATCAGCCTGTGGTACTGCTGAGGTGTTATGGAGGCCCAGGATGCTTCGATAGCGGCCTTAAGCTCATCCAGAGTGTTGGGTCTTGCGTCTCTCAACTTTCTCTTCACAATATCCCACAGATTCTCTATGGGGTTCAGGTCAGGAGAGTTGGCAGGCCAATTGAGCACAGTAATACTATGGTCAGTAAACCATTTACCAGTCGTTTTGGCACTGTGAGCAGGTGCCAGGTCGTGCTGAAAAATGAAATCTTCATCTCCATAAAGCTTTTCAGCAGATGGAAGCATGAAGTGCTCCAAAATCTCCTGATAGCTAGCTGCATTGACCCTGCCCTTGATAAAACACAGTGGACCAACACCAGCAGCTGACATGGCACCCCAGACCATCACTGACTGTGGGTACTTGACACTGGACTTCAGGCATTTTGGCATTTCCTTCTCCCCAGTCTTCCTCCAGACTCTGACACCTTGATTTCCGAATGACATGCAAAATTTGCTTTCATCCGAAAAAAGTACTTTGGACCACTGAGCAACAGTCCAGTGCTGCTTCTCTGTAGCCCAGGTCAGGCGCTTCTGCCGCTGTTTCTGGTTCAAAAGTGGCTTGACCTGGGGAATGCGGCACCTGTAGCCCATTTCCTTCACACGCCTGTGCACGGTGGCTCTGGATGTTTCTACTCCAGACTCAGTCCACTGCTTCCGCAGGTCCCCCAAGGTCTGGAATCGGTCCTTCTCCACAATCTTCCTCAGGGTCCGGTCACCTCTTCTCGTTGTGCAGCGTTTTTTGCCACACTTTTTCCTTCCCACAGACTTCCCACTGAGGTGCCTTGATACAGCACTCTGGGAACAGCCTATTCGTTCCGAAATTTCTTTCTGTGTCTTACCCTCTTGCTTGAGGGTGTCAATGATGGCCTTCTGGACAGCAGTCAGGTCGGCAGTCTTACCCATGATTGCGGTTTTGAGTAATGAACCAGGCTGGGAGTTTTTAAAAGCCTCAGGAATCTTTTGCAGGTGTAATTAGTTGATTCAGATGATTAGGTTAACAGCTCGTTTAGAGAACCTTTTCATGATATGCTAATTTATTGAGATAGGAATTTTGGGTTTTCATGAGCTGTATGCCAAAATCATCAGTATTAAAACAATAAAAGACCTGAACTATTTCAGTTGGTGTCCAATGAATCTAAAATATATGAAAGTTTAATTTTTATCATTACATTATGGAAAATAATGAACTTTATCACAATATGCTAATTTTTTGAGAAGGACCTGTATATATATCACATACCTATATAGCACATATACATGTTTAGCACATCCTTTAGCACATCCTATAGTTAAATTCAATTTAATCTAGCTGCATCTGGTGTTCCATTTGGGCTTGAAAATTCCTTGCTTAGGTAGTACAAAAGCATTTATTCACATCCCCAAAAAGTTTCAACTAAAATGGACTCAAAAAATTTGAGCCAATTTTGCCATTTACAGAAAATCCCACATTTATCTGAAGTTTAATCCACTTCCCATTATGCACGGCCAACATCCCCATTTCCACAAGTAATGGAACTTCCAGTTTCGGTTTCATGAAGGAATACACAGTCCACAAACCATACAAGAAATGCAGTACCCAAATAAAATGCAAAGGGTGATGTCAATGTAGGACCAGACGAAGTCTGTGGAAATTGGGCAGAACAGATTTAAACAGTCAAATATGTTAATCAGAGTCAAATGAGTCAAAATATGAACACGCAAAAAAGAAGATTTTTTCCTACAATTCAGCAGCGTTTTCGGTGGGCGCAGATTGCGTGTGGGTTTGGGTTAATGCCATATTTAAGAAAGCAGCACAGTGGCGCACAAGAGGTGAGAGGTCACCTGTGTCTCACATCTCTTTAATCAAAAAGGCTGAAGTGCAGACAATTTGTGCCGGCAGAGTTGTGACTATGGTATTAAAGAGCAGTCGGAATAAAGTGCAGTGCAGAAAGGGAATAGGCCAGGTAGAGTGTAGCACTACCGAAACAACAAACACTTGTGCTGCTTTTTAGACAGACACAAACGCACTCCAGTCTGATCATCTGCATCGGCAAAGCGAGAAAAGACAAATGACATGAAATTACTCAAAACAACAAATTAGCCATGAGGAAATCCAATAGTGACGTGACTTCAAGACGAAGATTAATTTCGGACAAAAGCAGACTGATAGGTATCTATTTCTTGTCTGAGGGACAGGTTTGAGAGCCTTCAGGGAGTTCGGATGCATCTTCTGAAACACTCAGGTTTCTAACACTCGCTCCAGACTTCCCACCTCGCTGATTCCGTGCCGTCTCAGGACGAGGATCGAGATAAACAGCTGAAACAATCGCACGGCTACAGGCTCCCGCTTTAATCCTCTGCCAATCCTGTTTGCCAGAATAAACAGCCCACCGAGGGCACAAACAAATCCAAGAGCAGAACAGATATGGAAGAGAGGAGCGTGTACACAAGAGCACGGACGAAAAGGTGACCGACGCTGGGGTCATGCCACACTCTATTATTATTGTACAAATGAATCGGGTGGTATTCCTGCAGCAGAGTCGGATCCAAGCAGGATGATGGCTCTACAGGGAGCATTGCAGAGCAGACGACACCGAAAGACGGACACACTTCACAACGCCCGAGCCAGTCACTCTGCTGACACGCACACATTTACTGGACATTAACACTCCTGCCAAACTGCGACAACTTGAAGGCAAAACTGTCTGAGAAGCAAGTCCTGCTGAGAATTCGGTATACAAAGGTGCTGTCGATTAGTGCTGGAGGGATTATAACGTGCACTTTAGACTGCAGGATTAAATACGACCACAGAAGAATAGAATTATCACATTAGACACAGATAGAGCAACAAGTCTGTGGGGATATTAGTGAGAGACTAAATGAGATGGAACGTCGCTCCAGGCTCGTTGTAGTTTACATCACACCTGGATTAGAAAGCTAAATTAACACCTCTGCAATTAAAAAGTACCGTACCACATGGTAGCCAAATGGCGATGTTAGTATTTGCCTGCAGTGAAAATCTGTTCCAGCCCTCACATTTTTACAATATCCAGATTTACATGAACACAGTCAGGATGATATTTCTTTAATGAGGAAAAAGCTGTTCAAACACAGCTATTGATGACAGAAAGGTTTCTAATTAGATTAGGCAAACCTATGTTTGAGAGATTAATGTTAATGAGATGCAACATGATAATTAGCATCAATTAATTGTAAAAAATGATGCAGACTGATGAGGGAGTGTAGCGCTTTTACTGAAGTGGGACTTTTAATGCATTCTGTGTGAATTAATTAGAAGCACTTTTAATGTTTTATACATCTTGGCTGTGTCTGTGCATTGATTCATATCATGTGCATCATACATTTAGCATAACGTAACATACATCAATTCCCAAAAATGCTTTCTAGGTATGTAGCCAACTAAGTTAAGACAGTCTTATAGAGATGGACACATAAAGTCCAGTTTTTCTCTCAAGTGGTGTGCGAAATTTCCGTTGCAAAAACAAAAGCAATTTTTACTTTTTTGTTTCACAAGAAGCTGATACACAGTAAAAAGAGAAAACAGCTATTACCTTAAAGAGCTATTTTAACTGATCTGACCCAACTCTCACTAATGTTACCTAATGCAGTCGGGTCATTGTCCTCAACGCAAGGCATGGAGGGTCTGTCAGCAAAGCTGCGGGCAAAGACTCAGTCCAGATAGATCAGCCAGCATTTCAAGGCACACAATTATTGTTATGGATGTTATGAATCCACAAAAACAATAGTAAAAAGTGTCTATTTTAAACTGCCGCTAGTGAGGACAATGATCTTTGGTGCTTTTTGTCACTGTTAGGAAAATTAGCTTGACAAAGGATTTTATAATTGAACAGAATCATTATATATATATATATATATATATATATATATATATATATATATATATATATATATATATATATATATATATAAACATTTTAAGAATAGATAAAAAAAAGTATTTAAATCAAATGTACAAAAAATAATTAATATTGCCTGAGACACATTAATGTGGATTCAAAACTCAAGGGGTTTAAAAATGACATTAGGACACGTTAAATCAGGTTATTTCAGTCATACTAATCCATATTTTGATTTAAATAATAATTAATTTATGTTATCACATGAAACCCATTTTCATTTACCTAACAAAATATTTCTATAGTTGTATTGTAAAACTGATCGACTAGAGGATAAGAAATAGAGGGCATTTAATAATCAAATCGACGCATTCGCATTACATCTCATCCATCATTTCTCTCTCCATAAAGGTCATGACGAGATCACTCACAGCACACATCACCAACAATATGGCATGAAGATGATCTGAAAGCTACGCATGAGAGCTGAACTGCCTATTCCGCAGACGTACACAATTGCAATAGCAACAACTTAATGGGAGTTTTAACGGACAGCGATCCGTCACACGAGATGCTAAAGTATCCAACAAAACTGCATCTTACGCGCCGCGCGCGACTGTCACATTCTCAGCTGCGGTTTATAGTCATGATAACAAAGGGCTACATTTCAGCACATCACGAACAAATCATCCTGCCGCCGTTCGTGTAAACACAAACACCCCAAAACGTTGGGTCTGGGGATAATTTCCGAAAGAGAAACGGGCCCGTTATGAAGGCGGACCGTGAGGAATGAATGGTACTCGACGAAGGGGGAAATTCCGCCTTACCGGTTGCTGCTGTTTATGTCGAATGGACGCTTTCCCAAGCGGCGGCTGGTGATGCCTCCTCTGGAAGCCGCTCTTCGGGTACTCGCTGTAGGCTTTGTTGATGCCGATTCGGTCCCTCTTCTCTCTGCCGTTGTCTTTTCGTTCTTCTCCCGTGTCCAGACTGCTGAAGTTCCACACGATGAGCGTTTGGACCAGCAGCACTGTCAGTGCGGCTATTAACGCTGACCGCGATCGGCGAGCCATCTTACGGGCGCACAGACTGCCGAACATCTTCACCCTAAAGCGGCGAGGTGCCACTGCCGTGCGCCGACAGTCCGCTTTGTGGCTCAGCGTCGCGAAAGGAGCGTGGAGAGGGAGAGAGGGGGCGGTTGGCAAGGGCTCCGCTGGAGGAGAGAGAGAGCGCGCAGATGAAATATGGTCTACGCCCCCTCGCGGTGACACATGCAAACTACACGGGGGTCATTCCATGTAATGGGCGCCTTTTCCATTTTGAAAGGGTAGTTCTTTCATATCAATTTCAATGAACGTTTCATCAGACAAACAATTACTAAATTGTTGTGTTAGTTAATCTAAACATTTGTATATATTTTGAGATATATCTGTGCCTTTAAAAAAAACAAAAGGCGTGAGGGGAGGAGGGTTGACAGTTTTACAGTTCATTACCAGCCATGTGGTCAGTGCAAGGTCATGATGATACTACAAAAGGTGTAGAATTATATATATATATCATCATGTAGTATTTAAGTATTTAAAACATTTACTGGATTTTTGTAGATATGTTAAGAAGAATGCTTAAAATAGCATAAGGGCATATTTGTGGAATGACCCGTGTGAAGTTTTTTTGAAGGGAGCAGAAAAAACCTTGCTTGCTCAAGAATAAATCTTTTGCGAGACTTGGAGATAAAAATACCCAAACCACAAATTGCTGTAAATGTCCATGTGAAAAATTTGTTTCAAAACTGTGAGGTTCCCCTTTTTGGCTATAGTCGTTTGTGTGTGTGTGTGTGTGTAGCTGTCCTCAGGGGTGAAGGTGAATGGCTACATCATCTTTCAACCAGCCTTTATTATTGTTCACCCGATCAATGGCTGCTAATTGATAGTGTTAACCTGTCAGATTTAGAAAAAGAGAGATAACCCTGGAGAGCCATCAAAATGACTTCCCAATACAATGAACCCAGGTGAAGCACCGCCTACAGTTTTTTAATCAAGACTGAGGCCATCTTTCATCCCGCATAGCACGGCACAGGCTCGCACGATAAAGACATTCAGTTTCCATGGGAATACCCTCAGTGTCCCTTTTCCTTTCCTCTAGAAGTTCAGGAGACAGAGAAAGAAAGAGCAAGTGCTTTGGTTCTTGCGATTCTGCTTAGACATCTCAGAGCTACGCGAGCCATGCTGTTTGTTCACAGCATTCTTGACATCTTTAAAGTTGAATCAGCTACCCCGATGTGACTGCTCTATAATTCACAGCTCTCTCATTGGGATGGAGATCACAAAGCTTTGATGAATTTGAAAGAATGCACAGGGCACAGTCACACTTCATTCCCCTCGCAGAATGGCTGTGGAACTGACAGAAAGTCCTTCGGGCAGCAGATGCTGAGGTGTGCAGTTATAAGGGGCTATGCATGGAGACATTCACTGTCAGTATATGCGTGTGTGGGACGTTAGATCTAGCAGAAGGGGTATTGGGGTAAGAAGCCAGGGAACTTATGCCTCCTCTGCAAGAACTTCTCACGGTCTCCAAACCAGGGTTAATGAATCTACAAAATGAGATGTTCTGCTGATGGCAGTTTGCATGGCTTTTTTCACTAAAAATCATTAAGTTGACATGGCTAATATTTTAGTTGGCTAATATTCATTGTAACACTTACCTATTTAGATTAAGTGCAGTACCTTTCAAAGGTTTGGGGTCAGTAAGATATTTTGATATTTTTGAAAGAAGTCCATTATGCTCACCTAGGGTGCACTTATTTGATCAAAACTACAGTCAAAACAGTAATATTGTAAAATACTGAATTATTACTATTTAAATACACTGAATCAGTGTCACACGATCCTTCAGAAATCAAAATATACTGATTTGATGCGCAAGAAACATTTATTATTATTATCAATGTTGAAAACATTTGTGATGCTTAATACTTTTTTAAAGGATTATTTGATGAATAAACATTTTAAAAGCACAGCATTTATTTGAAACAGAAATCTTTTGTAAAAATGTATTTATTGTCACTTTTCATCAATTTAACGCATCCTTGCTACATAAAAATATGAATTTATTTAAAAGGAGTTCTATGCATATTGTTCTAATTATTTGCATGTTTCTACGATAAATGCAAGGAAATTGTGTGTTGTGAAATTGTGAAACAGTATTGACAACACATGAATATTCATCCTATAACACATGAATATTCATCATATAAAACATGCATTAAAATGACATTGAAACACCAATCTTCTCCGCTCCATGGGTTCATGCCTGCAAAAATGAGGCACACATGAAACAGTTTGCAAACGTTTTTTTATTTATTTAAGTAAATAAAAATATACTTAAGTAAATATCTTGAATGTACTTGAAATGTCAGTTTGCCATGACTTAAATTCTACTAATTAAAAAAGATTTCTTAAGGATCAATTTAAAAGGAAATTGATTTACATTCCCTTTGTTTACATGGTTCTAAACTGTTGTAAAAATGTATGTTTGTGATCTTAAAGAATTGACAACATCACAAGAATGTTTTTCACAAGACACAAAACTGAAATACTTTGAAATGACAATCCCACAGACATCAAGACTTATAGCATACATGAAACATGACAAGAATAACATTTATTTGATCATCTTGAGTAGAATAACTGACATCTAACACAAGACAATGTTACTAACCGTGAATAAAACCAGCAAAAAGTCAAACCATTTTAATGATTCATACTGGGAATCCTGCCTCTTTCTCTTTGTCTGCCTTTCTGTTGATGGTGACAAACAAGTCCTCCTTATTGACAGGCTGATCAGCTGGGCCTGCTGGCTTGGAAAGCACATCTGTTTCAGTTTCACCAGCGGTTACCAAAGCATCTCCTGAATTCTCTGTATTTTTGAGGGCTGCAGTCCGTAGACAGTTAGTGCACATCCTCAGACCTCCACTTCATTCACTCTCTTAAGACCGTGGAAAGCATTCGAATCGGTCATGCCCATAAGAGCACAGCTTTGAATAAATCCATGGATCAGTGAATCCCTCCCTGGAAAGGACATGCATGGAAAATCATTTAATTTTCATCATCCTTATAAAAAGATTCAAGATTAAAGTGCGGCTAGATAATGGGCACACACTACTGGTTTTTCTTTCTCACTGTTTTCTTGTATTATCTCTACGTCATTTCAAGTATGACATCTTTGAATCCTGCCGATATGGTTTAGCCTTGGCTGACTCATTCACAGTCCTAATTCCATACATCAGATCTACCGCTGAGCCACATCAGGCAGAGCCGAGGCAAATGACACATCTTCAGGTTGAACCTCCGATCCTTTGCACAGTCCAAACGGAACACAACAGTGACACACTCATCACAGTCAACCATGAAACACTGACGCATTCCCAGGCACGACGTTTACTCAGACTGGAGTTAAATTGCTGTATTATGTGGATTCGAACGGAAATTAAGAGGCTTGGGGGGGGGGGAAAGGCCTATCCCAGCCTGTTCGGCCCGTTGTTTTCGCATTCTCCTCTCATGCAGGCTGTGATTTATGGCATCGCTCATTGAAAGTGGGAGATTGAAGTCATAGAGCGCTTCCCATCAGGGCCCCGCCACTGACCTTGACCTCAGACACCGCCGGGCTCTCATCTGTCACAGCGCTCGCATCCATCAGTATCCAGGCTGCTGATACGGATCCTGTGCTTACAGACAGGGCTCTTTTTTTATCCCCATTCATCGATCCGCTGAATAATTTATCATTGTTAATTTTTCCTGACAAATTGTTTCCTCTCTTGCTCACGTTTCCCATGACGACTCGGAGTTCATTCTGTTTTTGTTTGCGTTCACTCTGACATTGTGGGTTATGAGGTAGTGATTATTTTGGCACCTGGAAGAGATGCTTTTGCATTACAGTTTTTCTCAATCGCTTTGGGCTTATTTTTTGAAACAGTCTTAACAGTCTCAACATCAAAGTGCAATTGTCACAACTTTAAATTAACCCAGATATTGTGTCAGTAAATTGGCCAATGGTACCAACATTTTGTCATCAAGTGAGCTGTAGGCCTACTGGTGAAATAAAATACACTGTAAAAAAAAGAATTCATGTCTCCAATTGAAAATTTTCTAGGGACTGATCACATCTACATTTTTTAGTTGGCCAAATTGAATTTCTGTGAATTAAATTGCATCAATTCACAGAAATTCAATTTGGCCAACTAAAAAATGTAGATGTTATCAGTCACTAGAAAATGTTCAATTGGAGACTTGAATTTTTTTACAGTGTAAGTTTAAGGTTAGTTTTTTTTTTAAACCTTTTTTCCAAGTAACAATTTTTATATGGATTTATTTAAAGGCATAGTATGTAATTTTCGCTGCTAGATGTCCTATATTCAGAACAATAACAAAGGCATGGCGTGATGATGCTCTGAAGAAGTGTAGAATGATGCTGGGAGTCTTCACCTCTACGGACGATGGAAATCCCAAAGGACTAACAAATAATGTGTTTATGGATGAGGTAATGAAATGTTGTCACATTTGCCAACTGGTGTGCCTCTGATCGCCACCAGAGGGCATTCCTTCCGTCTCCTGTGCTATCTCATCATGAACTCCATTTCCCAGTTTATCAATTCCCAGTATGCATTGCCTGTTCTCATTATGTTAAGGTGACCAGATTTCTGAAATGGAAACCGGGGACATTTCTTATTTGAGTGGTCAAAATATCACTAACAATCTCATTTCTTATTATCTATTGATTAAAAATGGGGACAATATATTTTTGTTTTTTTTGGTTTTGTTGTTGTCATCATCGTTGTTGTTGTGGGCTCCCTATATTATTTTTAACATTAAAGGTCCCATGGCATGAAAATTTTATTTTATGAGGTTTACCCTAGCCTGTATATGGTCCTCAAGTAGCTAGAAATTTTGATGGGTGTAAACCAAGTTCTGGCTGTCTTTCTCTGCCTTTGAGAAAATGACAGCTCAGACTGTCTGAGCTGATCTTGAATTTTCCTGTTATGATGTCATACCAGGAAAGGTTACCTCCCCTTCCTCTGCTTTGCCCGCCCAGAGCATTCGGAGAAAATGGATTCAGTTTATGTCAGCACAGGCTTTACAAACAGACTTTACAATATGGATTTGACAGCACCGCAACAAACAGTGAGTAACCTTGTTCATTAATGCCTGATCTGTGATCTGTGATTTCTGATGTGTAGCTAATTATTCAAGTTCACTCAGACTTTCTTTCTAGATAGTTTAATGATCGCCGTCTTGATGCCCTAAATATAATGCATCAGTGAATCAAGCCAGTGACTAAAATGATTGTTTCTGTTAGTAGCATGAAACAAATCCATTTTTAAGTGATTAAACTACAGAGAGCGATCAGAGAACACTCTTTATAATGTCCGGAGCTGTCAATCACACTTCGCGAGTGTATCTGCACACTTGCCCAAACTGCCATACATTATAATGAATGACGCTGTTATTCATAGTACAGAAAAAATGCTTTTTATTTCTAAATTGTCATTTTTTTATGTAAAAAACATACTAACAATATAAGTACACCTCAGGAAACATTATAAAATAATAGAAAAACGCCATGCCATGGGACCTTTAATTATTATGAATATGTGAATAGTTAGTATGTTTCTACCTTGAAAGCGATAACGATGATTCTTTTGGCGCTCTGCTCTCGGTTACGTTTTTAATGAACACGACCAAGTAGAGTCAGCGTATCTCACAACGCCATCTGCTGGTGAAAATAATCACTACACGATTCGATTGCTCCTATAACCAGCAGGCTATGTAAATGTTGGGCTTTTTTGCAATGTATCTGCGGGTTGTTTTGAACTAGCTGTAAAACAGGGACATTTCCGGGGACAGCTCCAGTTAGGGACAGAACACCAAAAACCGGGACGTCTGGTCACCCTACATTATGTGTGATTACATTCAGCTGTGTGTCAGTATCAGGTTAGCTTTACCTATTTAAGCCCTTCACTCACTGTCTTCACTCACTCTTTGCAAAGTCTTGTAAGTGTCACACTACATTTCTGACCCTCTGGTTACCCGTTTTGGTTTTGATTTTCTCCCGGATTTCCCTGTGTTTTTCTACCCTGTTATCTTTTTTGTTTATCTGCCCTGTGTTTTGACCTATTGCCTTTTTTATGGATTATGATCCTGGATTGCTCTAATGAAGCTGGATCCTCAACCTGTGTTTCAGAGCAGTTTTTGCAAATGTTTTATAACCGTTACGTTTGAGCACATAGTTAAACAGTTAAACAGTTCACCAGTTAAACAGGATTTTTTTTTTTTTTTTACGTTTCTTGGAATTATCTTTGGCGACAGAACCTGCTGCAAATGATAACGAATAATTGTGGTCCCTGACGACTGTGAAACAAGAGTGGCTTGCTAGAAACAACAACAGAGTGGCGTGCTAGACGTTACAACTACTTCCGCATTTTTTTCATGAGAATAACACGAACATGATGCCATTGGTAAATTGAGTAAATTTCACATCCAAAATACACTAAAGCTAGCCTGGATGCCAGCCAAACTTAGCCCCGTCCACAACATTTGAGGTCGGGCAGTTCGGTCTGGACCTGATCCGTTGTGGAGTAACTATGCCCGAACAGGAGCTGTTTGGACCAATGAAATTGTTAAGGTGGGCTTTAGACTATGATGGACAGATGATAAACAGTAATGCAAGCATCCACGTCACCAAAGAGCGCTTGGGTTGAATTCGTTCTAATCCTAAACGGAGAACTTGTTCGTATATGCATTCACTAGAGCCCAACCGATGTATCAGCGGCCGATTCTCCGGAAAAAAATTACGTTTGGGGGGTAAAATTATGTTTTTTTTTGGCAGGGTTGCCTGCTAAAATTCACATTCCTGGGAATATCACATAACTGGGGTCACTTCAACCCGCGGACATGGAAAAACACTGTGTGCTGTTGACATTTGACAACTAACATTATGCGTCGCTCCGTTGCTCTGATTGGTTGTAGGTCTATCCAATTGAGGTCTTTCCTGGTTCGGTTGAAACACGCCCCATAATCACAGCCCAACGGAGCAGCATCAGACTCATATTTTGACTAGAATTGAGTATGATAATGTCAGGCTACACTAAAACATGAGTAAGCACGCACATTGGCCTGTAGGCACACTGAATTTTGGTGAGAAAACTATTGTTTAGAGATCTGAACTTGCTAAAAAAAGTTCTTCAAGCATTGAGCCAAAACGAATGAGAAAAACTGTACATTGCATACTGAGTTTATGGCAGTGAAGGTCAGGTCTGTCAGATGTGTCTATCTGTCGCTCAGTCTCCCTGTGTGCCACCTGTGCCTCCTCACGCTTCTTTGACCTTCCACAGCTGCCACAGCACCTTGGGGCAACACCCCTCATGCTCCACAGGGGGCTCAAGCCGTGACGAGGCCATCCATTTCCCACAATGCACCTGCAGCCATCCTGCACGCCCTGCCCGGAACCTTGTTAGAGCAATAAAAATAGTAGCATGGAATTGAATAGGATAGGGACAAAAACCTACCGCACCAGCCAAGATATTCTCATAGGACCGCCACAGTTCAGCAAAGCAGGTTAGCCCAATTAAACAAGCGTCAGCTGCTTTCGCTGATTAGCATTCACACCTCACACTGTGCGAGAGAGAGAGAGAGAGAGAGAGAGAGAGAGAAAAAGATTATTTCATATGGAACATGTTTCATATGGAGCAGCTTCTTAGGCTCAAACATAAGCTAATTTATTGAGCCAGTTAAGCAAAGCAGCCAGGGATAGATAGCGGGATGGAGAGCGAGTATTATGTGGCGATGTTATGGCTTGTTGCACAAAGTTTAATCACGGTTGGACGTCCCCGCACACATTCATCTGTGGGATTACACCTCTGACAGGAAGACGATGCTTCACATACTGATAAGAGTTTGCTTTTGTATCCCCCCCCGTCGTCGTCATCACGGCTCTGTTGCTCTTCACTGCACTTGGCCATCTAATTCTCCCCAGGCAGAGGTCATTACATTTCCTGTCTAAGCGTGAGTATTTGGGCTACACAGATCGATGGTCTTGGTAAATGCCAGTCGAGACTGTGTGTTGGGTCCATTTCGAGACTAGTCAATTGCGGCATGTGCAGGATTTAGGCGGCCCCGATTACAGGACATGCTCGACAGAGGTGATTGTGGAAAGGAGATCAATGTCTCCAATGGCTCACCTTTGTCACTCGGGGAGCATTTGCAGTTCACAGGAGGGATAGTTGTTGTGTGGCTTACTCTCAGTGTCTTCTGTAAAGCAGCTAATTTCACAAAATCTGCCAGGAAGATGTCCCGGCAGAATCACTGCTGAGAATAATTTGAAAAAATGTACAAAGAAAGAAACCTAAAACGAACAATTTGTCGACAAATAAGGGGATTTGGGGGAATTTTGTCACAATGCAAACAAAACATATTATTAAAATGGTAAATAATACATAAGGCAGTAATTGCTTTAATGTTTGTTGATTAAAAAACATTAGAAATTGTTTAAATTGCTGAGAAACCTTTTGCAATAATGAGAATATAATAATATTTAATTTGTAATACTTGTTTAATCATTCAATTTGGCAATATTTCAACACTATACATATAAAGGGCTTTACTGTCTTTGGGATTTTTAAAATTCTTTCTTTCTTAGATTTTTCAGGGGGTGAAATTAGTGTCTCATGTAGTAAGCTATGAAATACAATAAAATACCTTATAATCTTTTTGTACTGAAAACTCAATTAGTTACCAAATAGGTTAACATCCAAGAATTATTCAATTCAGATAATTCAGTGCCAAGAGTACAACTCAGAGCTGAATCTCAGATCTCTTGCAGTTCAAAGTATGAAAAGACAAATAATGCTAAATCTTTTATTTCACTTTAAATCTGACACATCAGAGGAGAGTTTGGGGAATTGCCTGTTCCATTATGTGGTTAGTCTGAATAATGCAAAAGTGGATGTCTCTCTCTCTCATTCGCTCTCTCATTCATCTGAAAAGAGAAATAGCAGAGGAAGCCCCAGGCAGTTTGAGAGCTGGATTGGAGGAAGCAAGTGTAGCAGCCTATAAAATTCCTCCTTCACCTTTGTGTAACCATAGTGTGACAGGTTTCTGCATGATCTTCACCTTCTTTGTTTCTGACCCCATGTGAGGATCTCATGGACTCTCTTTTCCTTCTCTTTCTCGCTCCTTCAAAGCCTGTATATATACAGTCATAGCCAAAAGTGTTGGCACCACTGACATATTTCCAGAAAATGAAGTATTTCTCACAGAAAAGTATTTTTATACACGTTTATTTCCTTTGTGTGTATTGGAACAACAACAAAAAACAGAGGAAAAAAAGCTAATTTTACATAATTTCACACAAAACTCCCAAAATGGTCCGGACAAAGTTATTGGCACCCTTAAATTAATATTTCATTGCACAATATTTCATTGCACACATTGCAACACCCTTTGGAAAAAATAACTGAAATCAATCGCTTCCTATAACCATCAATAAGCTTCTTACACCTCTCCCCCAGAATTTTGGACCACTCTTCTTTTGCAAAATGCTCCAGGTCTCATATATTGGAAGGGCGCCGTTTCCCAACAGCAATTTTAAGATCTCTCCATAGGTGTTCAATGGGATTTAGATCTGGACTCATTGCTGGCCACTTCAGAACTCTCCAGCGCTTTGTTGCCATCCATTTCTGGGTGCTTTTGGAAGTATGTTTGGGGTCATTGTCCTGCTGGAAGAAGCATGATCTCGGACGCAAACGCAGCTTTCTGACACTGGGCCCTACATTACGACCCAAAAATCTCAGATTTCATGATGCCTTGCACACAGTCAAGGCACCCAGTGCCAGAGGCAGCAAAACAACCCCAAAACATCTTTGAACCTCCACCATATTTGACTGTAGGTACTGTGTTCTTTTCTTTATAGGCTTCATTCCGTTATCGGTAAACAATAGAATGATGTGCTTAACCAAAAAGTCCACAAGACGCACAAGATTTTGGCTTACTCACGTACATTTTTGGCAAACTAGTCTCGCTTTTTTATGGCTTTGTGTCAGCAGTGGGGTCCTCCTGGGTCTCCTGCCATAGCGCTTAATTTCATTCAAATGTCGACATATAGTTCGCACTGACACTGATGCACCCTGAGCCTGCAGGACAGCTGGAATTTCTTTGGAAATTGCTTATCCACCATCTGGACTATCCCGCGTTGCAACCTTTCATACATTTTTCTCTTCCGTCCACGTCCAGGGAGATTAGCTACAGTGCCATGGGTTGCAAACTTCTTGATCATGTTGCGCACTGTGGACAAAGGAACATCTAGATCTCTGGAGATGGACTTGTAACCTTGAGATTGTTGATATTTTCCCACAATTTTGGTTCTCAAGTCCTCAGACAGTTCTCTTCTCCTCTTTCTGTTCTCCATGTTTAGTGTGGCACACAAAGAAACACAAGGCAAAGACTGAATCAACTGAGTCTCCTTTTTATCTGTTTTCAGGTGTGAGTCTTTTATTGCCCACACATGTTACTTGCCCCAGGTTAGTTTAAAGGAGCATCACATGTTTGAAACAAACTTATTTATCCACAATTTTGAAAGGGTGCCAATAATTTTGTCCGCCCATTTCTGGAGTTTTGTCTGAAATTTTGTGAAATTAGCTTTTTTTCATCTGTTTTTTGTGTTGTTCCAATACACACAAAGGAAATAAACATGTGTATAACAAAACACGTGTAATTTCAATACTTTTCTGTGAGAAATACTTGGGTGCCAACACTTTTGGCCATGACTATATAAGATATAAGAGGTCTGTTCCAAAAACTAGCAAGATGCCTTATACTAATATATACTAATATCAATGTACTAGAAGTATACTTGTAAGTGTACTAGTTCAATACTACTTGGGATGAAATTGGCCCACTTTTTAGTGTAGTATAAAAGTATACTTTTAATTATACTTTAAGTGTAACAGTAGTAAACTTTGAGTACACAACTAGGTTACAAGCATGTTTTTAGTTTGTACTGCAACTATACTACATGTGAACTTATAGGTGTATTGATAGTTTACTAGTCAAATACTTGTAGCACATTTTTTTTGTTTATGAATGTACACTTTGAAGATTAACTCTAAACTACTAGTTTAGTAGTTTTATATTGTAAGTGAACGTTATATTTTACTATTTATATATTATTTTTCCACTTTAATAATACAATATGTTCCTATTTAGGTATTTATTTTTTTATACTTGAAAAATACCTTTAATTTTTACTCTTTCCATTTTGAAAACATTTTATTCTAGCTTCATGCATCCTTTATTATCAACACTTGAAGTTGAAAAAAAAGCAACATTTTTCTTTGGCGCGACGAAGGCTGTCCCAATTTGAAGGTTCCTACAAATGCGGCCTTCGTTACCTGTAATGAAGGATACAACAGATGGATCCTTCTCAGCCTTTCCTACCCCATACTTCATTACGCGCCAGTGACGACTGGATTTTTTTTTTGAGAGAGAGAAATTGCAGAATTACACTTTTAAATGTAGGTTTTGGGTTTCAATTTACTCAAATATCAGTAACACTTTACAATAAGGTTGTATTAGTTAACATTAGTTAATGCATTAGTTAACATGAGCTAACCATGACCAACACCTCTGTTCAGCATTAGTTAATACTCTTTATTATATAAAGAAATGGACCATGGTGGACATATTTAGACAGTTTGTGAAACCTGTTTTGTTTTCAGACAGTTTAATAACTTTCAAAAAAGTCTAGTATGGCTAGTAAAGTCTAGTAAACTCATCAACGGCAGCTGTCATAGTTGCTAGGCTACAAGAACATTCTTTCGTAGGCTAGAGCGTCCCATTTAACAACGCTTAGTCCGACCTTTGCGGCCTTCGAAGGCATGGCATTTGAAGTCCGAGTCCTTCGAGGGATGCAGCATTTGAATTGGGACACAGCCTTGGCTGAATCCGATATCGCCCCCTAATCCCTCAATCACTATTCCCTACATTAGTCCACTAATACAGTTCACTTGAAGGAGTGAATGAAAACGAGTTAGTGAATTCGGACAGCTGTTCAAACAAAATGTAGGTCTAGGTGGAGGCACATTTTTTCAATGAGCCAATGTGTTTGGAGTAATAAAAAGCAATTTTATATTGTATATGTTTGTATGCTTAATGGAGTTTTGCGGCATTAGCGTAGCCACATCCTAACATCAAACTCAATTCAAAAACAACTAGAAGCTGCATCTCCCATAAAGATGGCTATTTTTGTGGTGTTCGCGGTTGCTATTCTGTATGTAGAGTACTTCAAATCAATCACTTATGAGGTGTCATGACATGATGGTGAAGGTAGGATTAGAAGGTATCAAATGTATGCAGTAGGCAGCGCTCTAGCTCTTGGCGCAGCAATAGAAACATCAGGCCCTGCAATCAATGATGTAAACTTGTATTAAGTGTCTTGATTTAGATATAGAAATATTCAAGCACTTGGCAGGGTTAAGCGCCTCCTCAACATCTGTAAGGGTGATTCAGAATGGCCCTGTGGGATCTGCACATGGGTCCGGTTTGTGCTTATTTGCAAAGGCCACATATTTTCTGTCCCATGTAAAACTGATTAATTTGCTTATTCAGGGTGTCTAAATCTATGTCACATTAAGAGAAGTGAAAAAGCTCCTCAAAGCACAATCTTAAATCAGACGAAGCGCAGCGAGAGGTCGCTCACGGCAGCACTCGTTCCAGCCTGGGGCAGCTGCTTTGTCCAATCTGCTTCAGCACTGAGACACTGTTCAATGACAGGCTGCTCCTAGAATACCAACATCCTCAGCAGGACCAAGAGCATGCATAAGAAAACAATAAGACAAGGCATGTCCTCCGGCCTAATATAGGAGAGAGAGCGCATGCTGACAGAATGTTTACATGTAATGCGAGTTTGATTACTCCACCATCAAAAAGGGCTGAAAGTCCGTTTATAATTTGTGATCGCATAGATACAATTTATGTGTTGTATCAGTGTGCAGCATGCCATATATTATGGCTTATCAGATAGCACAATTGGTGGAGAAGAAAGAAAAGGGTTCATAAGTGTGCTATAGTGGAGACCGCCATGCAGGCCTAATAGATTATGTAGGTAGAACATCCATCAGCGGTCAGCATTTTGTATCGGGTGGAAATGCTTTCAACAAGCTCTCTGGTTTTTGTGTGTTTCACAGGCACAAATCAACAAGGCTCTGGTCACAATTCTAAATAGCATTTGTAGGATCAAAGGACTTCTAGTGAAAGCAACTTTTAAAGACTTTCATTTCACAAATCAGCTGTACCTAAATATATTTTCTATTTATGAAGCATTATTTCCATGCTCCATAAAACCTTTCCTTTACACATCCCTGGAGGAACCGGCATTATATTTGAGTCTCTTTCTGTTTCTATGGGTGTATAACAACCATTATAACTGTGGGCCCCCACTTTTAGGAGAAAATCGTTATAATGGCCTTTCACTCACCTACCAACATCCAAGGAGGGGGTCCATTGCATGAAAAAGTTAAAAAAGCCACACTCTAACTGTATTGCTCAAAGGTGGCTATTGGTAGGTTGACGCAGCCCATTAAAAAAACTCGAAAATAGAATGATTATCTAATATGATGAGCGACTTGCAAGGGACCTTCATCCTAAAACTGTAGCTCGCTATATTCTTCCGGTTAAAAAAGGTCTATGAATATATTCAAATGATCACAATAATCTCTGTATTTAGAAAGCAGAATGAAAAACTATTATGAATAACACATTTATAAAAATGACAATTTCAAAAGTTTATGTACCCTTGATTCTTAATACTGCGTCGTTACCTGAATGATCCACGGCTGTTTTTTGTTTTGTTTTGTGATGGTGGTTTTTGAGTCCCTTGTTTGTACTGCGTTCTTCAGAAACATCTCCAGGTCCTACAAATTCTTCAGTTTTCATGCAGTAAGTAATTTGAAGATCAAGGTAAATTGTACTCAATTTGTCTTCTGGGAAACATGTAAATATCTTCTGTTGCTTCCAAGGGGCTCTTAATGCATCATGTTTCCTTCTGGAGCATCAGTGAATGTTTGAACCTTTTTAAATAGTTGTGTTTGAGTCCCTCAATCGTCCTCAGTGTGAAAAGATGGATCTCAAAATCATATAGTCACTGCTGGAGAGGGTTCAAATATGCAAAAGATGCTGGACAACTGAAGAATTGGCAGGGCCTGGAGGATTTTTCTAAATCCTTTTTTCAGAAACAGACAGTTTCTTTCAGCCTCATGTTAATCTGGAGTACCTATAGAGCATTATTGCATCCTTCATATCTCCGAAGAATCTTTAGTATAATATTTATAAAAGACAGAAATGCTGTACTGATTCTTTCCGAAAACAGACAATCTCATGATGGCGTGCAGTGGGTGGAGATAAAGAGTCACGAACACGCGCGCGCGCACGCACACACACACACACACACACGCACACGCACACGCGCACACACACACACCATCATGGGGCATTATCCCTGGATAACTTTCGATTCACTATACGTTCGTGTTGTTTACATTATATGCACTTATGCACCGATTGCCAACAAAACACAGACATTTGATGCAGTTTCACTCACCGCCTGAGGTTTGGACTCATGACCGGGAACAAACAAACACACTTGCTGAACTTGTTGCTGCTCCAGCAAAACGAACCGCATCCACTATTTCCTTAACGCTGGGTTATTTGGGAAGGTGAACAAGGTTCTCTCCCTCACAACCAAAAACACACTTCTTAAGTAACATTGTTAATTTGTTGTAGTTTTCACCAAAGCTCATGCTATTTTGCTGTAGGTACTGTTACGCTGTTTCATAAGGTATCTTCGTGCACAAACACTGCCTACAAAGTCATTGCTTGTTAAGGCAGCGAGGCAATAAGTCAGCTGCCTAAGTTTTCGGATGCACCCCATGTCTGGCTTTGAATGTGGAAACAGACTCCTTACCTGCTCTAAGCCTTGTTTATCTCCTGTGTCGATTTCCCTGTGTCTCATTCATCTTTTTTGCCTAAAACCTATAGATTATAGGTATATTGGTATATTTTGTGTATATTTTTCTTTCTCAATTTTTCCATGGACCCACGGACACTCTTTCACAGTCTGAAAAGCCTTGAGTTGGGATGAAGGTCAAATAACATAATTCATATTTAATATCTAAGAAATTCCAGCACAAAAAGTAAATTGCCTGAGTAGTGTCCACAACAAAAGTACAGTATAATACATTTTATATTCATGGTTATTGCCAAATATTTCAGGCCTAATTTATTAACTTTATAAAATTCTAGCATGACTGACATTTCTAGAAAATACAAATTCACTTGTTCACACACACCCTGATTGTTGCAAGTGAATGTTGTTGGAACAGTGACCCATGATACAGGTAATTGCTTTCATGTGATATCCAAAGACACAAATTTACCATTCTGTTTTTTGTATTTTGTTACAGGGTCAGGTGCTATTGGCCTCAGCTCAACTTATGAACTCATTTGACTGTCACTACAGTCATTAGAGTACAAGGTATGTGGCAGAGATCCTGTGAGCTCAACTAAGATAAAATTCATTCCAGTCCTGGTATATATTTAGGTCTACCAAGGTCCCTGTGTCCTTAGTCTAATGCCACTAGATATCCCCCAGCCCAGCTGTCTGAGCAGATTAATATTGTTATCTGTACAAATTTCCTCGAGCTAGTCCATGACTACACACCGTGTTCAGCAGAAGAGTTCAAAACAGCTAGGCAGCTCCTGCCACAGATGCTCCTACAATCTAAGCCACCATTCAGTGCAGATGTATCAAGCCATCGTCCTAGTAAGACCTGATGCTGTTTTTGTGGGAATGTGTCTCGGCTGGTTATTTTCAGTTTAGGAGGTGCATTGAGATAAAGACAAAAACAACATTTCATTATAGGTAGCAGTACCTGGGTGAAAAAAAATGTGTCCACAGAGACACAAAGAAAGACCAAAAGAAAAGTAGCAAGGGGAAGTAGGGTGCAGTGGAGCGATAGACAAAAGGCACAAATAGACAACAAACATAAGCCTGGTAACTTGGTGCTCACTTTGGTTATTAGTAAGTTGGCAGATGTTTTTTTTAAATCCAAATTCTAAGCAATTTCAGTTCATTTACAAACAGATTTAGTTCCCAATACTAACTGGAGGTCAAGGGCCCAATGGTAATTGGTCAATCAAGTAATTCTGAGGTTTGGACTGCTGTCCCAGTGGTTGAACTTTAACCATTAACTAACAGTCCAGACCTTCATCCACAACACTTCCATCACCCGCAACAGGGAAGCCACATAAATATTGGTCACAATAAAAAATGTATTTATATGTATATACAACATTCCTATCAAACAAAAAAAATTCTAACCCTGACCCTTAATTACCAGCTACAATAACTACCCTAAAATCAGTGTGTTGTTATTTACCCCTTTATCAACAGGTTAAAGTACTTTTCAGTTGCTGGTCCTTTATGATGGAAAAGCAGAACAACAGCAGACAACCTGACCTGTCACTCATATGACATTACAGCAAAAGCAAACCACATTCCCCATGGACAAAATCAAGTCCTTCCCTACATTTTCTCTTATTTGAGAAGTGTTTTACTTGTCACAATAAGGAAGAAAAATCTATTGCAGCTTCTGTTTTATGCCGACTTTAAAGACATACTACATCAGGCATCATGCACAGCTCACACATCCCATCTCTCCATCCGTACCCGCTCAACCTGCTTAACAGATGTTAATGCTTTTGTTATGGAGGAGAGACAAAAGAATGATTGTGAGTGAGAATAGAGGGTGGTCTCACAAACATGGCCCCCACAGACTGGCAAAAGCAGCAGCAATCATAGAGCACATCATTGTTATTGTACTGATCAGATCATTGAATTATATTTAGCCAAAGGACAGAACGGCCCAGCAGGGGAGATACTGCTATCATCTGGACCATGTTAAAGAGTGATGCCTCCCTATTGTTTCAGAATTACCATTTAATATAGAGAAAGTTGTGATTCAGGGCTACATCGGCCATGCCTGCTGTCCCAGCACTGTCTTCAAAGGAGCTGGTCTGGACCTCTTCAAAACCACTGAAATGAGTGGAAACCCTGGATGCCCAGAAAGGCTGGGGACAATTTAGAATGAGCACACATAATTAATTGCATAATATGCCAATTGTTTGGTCATCATGCATGTTTGATTTTTCATTGTATAGATATGCAAACAGCCGTGCCATACAAATGGCACGAGAAATCAGTCACAAACGATACTCGGTTACTTAACGTAACCTCGGTTCTCTCTAGAAGAGGGAACGAGTATTGCGTAAGTTCCTTACGCTACGGGAAAGTATTCTTTCTTCGAGATTTCTGAAAAACCCAAAATTATCCTTAATTTTGTAACATTGTCAACGCAGTGCGGCAGCCTGGCAGACCATAGCAGGCTATTCCAGCGTGCCATTGGCTGCTCTGCTGGCAACTGCAGCAGCCTATCGGTGAGCCCGCGTGACGTGGCGACCAATGAGGGCGCTTCGCGCCCACCTGGCTTCATTTGCCTACAGGTGGGGCGTGGCCACGTGTATATAAAGCAGGGCTCACGGGCTGCATATTCGGTTTTCGTAGTTCTGAAGCGTAAAAGCCCGCGGGGCGCACGGCAAGGAACGCAATACTCGTTCCTTCTTCTAGAGAGAACCGAGGTTACGTTAAGTAACCGAGTATCGTTCTCTTACGAGAGGTTCTCTCGTATTGCGTAAGTTCCTTACGCTACGGGAACATATTGTCAACGCCGTGCGCGCCTCGCATACAGCATATGTATCCCAGGGAACCGGGGACCATAACACTGCTCGGGCAGGGTGGCCGGTAAAGGAAACGGGCCACCACATATACGGACACTTCGTTTGAACTGACGGGTGGTTACAACGGGTGGTTACAACACCCTGCCTTATGAATGAGGGAACGGCACCTGCCGGTCTCCTTCAAATTCACCACACCTTGTCTCATGAATGAGGGAGCGGCAAGGCCGGTCGCCTTCAAATTCACAATATCTTGTCATATGAGTGAGGTAACGGCACCGCCGGTCACCTTCAAACTCACAATAGCTCTTTTCGTAAATGAGGGAACGGTACCGCCGGTCTCCTTCAAATTTACATAAGCCTTGTACCGAACTTACTACCAGTATGTGAGCTATGTCTGCGCAGAATCACCGGGCAGAACCAACAGCCTTATTGAACTGATAACACTTTCGCCTGTAAGGCAGGAACTTCCAGATTGTAAAATCTCACGAACGTAGACGGGGAGGCCCAGCCTGCCGCCACGCAAATATCGTGGATGGAAATCCCTCTGGCCCAAGCCCACGAAGAGGCCATGCCTCTGGTGGAGTGTGCTCTGACACCTAGCGGGCACTGCAGGTGTTTGGAAGCGTATGCAGTTGCAATCGCGTCCACTATCCACCTGGACAGGGTCTGTTTCGAGGAGGCGAGACCTTTAGCGCGCCCTCCAAACGAAACAAATAGCTGCTCAGAACGCCTGAAGGCGGCGGAGCGTGTGACATAAACCCTCAATGCCCTGACAGGGCAGAGGATATTGCCACCGTCCCCCTCGTCGGATGCTGGCAGAGCCGAGAGGGAGATAATCTGCGCCCTGAAAGGAGTGCCGATCGCTTTGGGGACATAACCATGCCTCGGTCTGAGAATGACCTTAGAGTCATTAGGACCGAACTCCATACACGTCGGGCTCACTGAGAGTGCGTGTAGATCCCCCACGCGTTTCACTGAAGCCAGAGCTATCAGGAACGCGGTTTTTAGCGAAAGGAACCTTGGTTCCACAGTCTCGAGCGGTTCAAAGGGATGAGCCTTCATGGCCTCTAGGACCAAGGCCAGATCCCAAATAGGAACCGATGGGAGCCGCGGGGGATTCATCCGTCTAGCTCCTCTGAGGAAACGGATGATGAGCTCGTTCCTTCCTAGCGTGCTGCCTAGCGTCGTCTGGGCGAACGCTGCTATAGCCGCTACATACACTTTGAGCGTGGAAGGGGACCTGCCCAGTTCCAAGAGCTCCTGGAGGAAGGAGAGCACCCGCTGGACCCCACATTGCTGCGGTTCCAATCCCTTGGAAGCACACCACTCAGTGAACACCGACCACTTAGAACTATATAACCGCCTCGTCGAGGGGGCTCTAGAGTGTGAGATCGTGTTCATAACCCCTTCGGGCAGGTCAACGGGTATCCGTTGGTCACCCATACATGCAGAGACCATCGCTCTGGATGGGGATGCCAAACTGACCCTCCTGCTTGAGAGAGGAGGTCTGCTCTCAGCGGAACTGGCCAGGGGGGTGAGTGCGACAGCTTCACCAGCTCTGGGTACCAAATCTGGTTCTCCCAGCGCGGCGCTATAAGGAGCACCGGGCGGCGCGTTTCCCTGATTTTCGCTATAACCTGGGTCAATAGGGAAATCGGCGGGAAAGCATACAGCGGGAGGCTGGGCCAAAGTTGGGACAGCGCATCCTCGCTTTTGGACAAGAACGTCGAGCAGCGGGCGTTCTCTTTTGTTGCAAAGAGGTCGAGCTGCGCTCTGCCGAATAGGCGCCATACCAGCTGGACTGTCTGGGGGTGCAGGGACCCTTCTCCTGGGAGAATGAGGCCCCTGGACAGCTTGTCCGGGCCCACGTTGAGGTGGCCCGGAACGTGCGCCGCTCTCAGCGAGCGCAGCGAGCTGTGTGCCCACACGAGCAGGCGTTCCGTCAGATTGCCCAGACACCTGGACCTGACACCGCCCTGCCGGTTCACGTAGGACACCACCGTGGTATTGTCCGACCGGACCAACACATGGTGTCCCCGTATAAACGGGAGAAACTGCTTGAGCGCGTTCTCTACCGCTATCATCTCCAAACAGTTTATGTGTAGGAGTTTTTCTCCGCTCGACCAGAGGCCCGAGGCCGGTCTGCCCTCGAAAACGGCGCCCCAACCCGAGGTGGAGGCGTCCGTCGAGATGACTTTGCGGTGTGAGATGGCTCCCATTGTCACTCCCCGCTGGTACCAGTCGGCTACTAACCAGGGCTCTAGGGCTGCAACACAGCCCTGAGTCACTCTGATCCTGAAACCTCTGGCAGCCCAGGCTCTGTGAGGCACTCGGGCGTTTAACCAGCGTTGCAGCGGGCGCATGCGCATTAAGCCCAGCTGGAGCACAGCTGCAGCTGAGGCCATACGTCCCAGCATCCTCTGAAAAAGCTTGAGAGGTGCGATTTTGCCCGGCCGGAAGTACGCAGCCATGCGCCGAACTTGGCGCGTGCGTTGTGGTGACAGGCGGGCAGACATAGCCACAGTGTCCAGATTCAAACCCAGAAATGAGGTTGATTGCGTGGGCACTAATGAGCTCTTGGTCCAGTTGACCGTGAGCCCCAGGCTGTCCAAATGGCTGAGCAGCATTGCCCTGTGGGCGAGGAGCTCGGCCTCTGACTGCGCCAGGATGAGCCAGTCGTCCAAGTAGTTCAATATTCGCATCCCCCGGTTTCTCAGGGGAGCGAGGGCCGCGTCCATGCACTTCGTAAATGTACGGGGTGCTAGTGACAGGCCGAACGGAAGGACGGTGTATTGATAAGCCTGGCCGTCGAAGGCGAATCGTAAGAATGGCCTGTGACGCGGCGCTATCTTGATTTGAAAATATGCGTCTTTCAAATCTAGGGAAATTAGCCAGTCTCTCGGGCGAATATGCGCGAGGATCTGCTTGGTCGTAAGCATCTTGAACGATCTCCTCAAAAGAGCTTTGTTCAGACGCCTCAGATCCAGAATCGGTCTGAGCGACCCGTCCCTTTTTGGCACGAGAAAATATCGGCTGTAAAAGCCTGACTCGCTCATAGAATGGGGAACCGGTTCTATAGCCCCTTTGCACAGCAGCGTGGCTATCTCCGCTCGAAGTAGATGTGCTACTTCTTCGCTCACTCTCGTCTCTATACGCGCACAGAAGCGTGGAGGGCGGCGAGCGAACTGCAGAGTGTAGCCGTGCTTCACTGTTCTCAGCACCCATTCTGATACACCTGGAATGGCTTCCCACGCTTTCGCGTGTGCCAAACGGGACAGAACGGCCTCTGGGCTCGAAACGCAGCGTTTCGCGGGTTTGACGGCCCGTATAAGAGGGGCGGGCGCGGTGCGCGCGCTCTCTGTGCTGTGGGCCAGCCGCTCGCTTTCGGTGGCTGGCCGCCTTACACACTGTGTCTCTACCGCTTTGAGCGGGGAATGTCTTGTGTGTGGCCCTACACTCATCGCTTCGGCCACCTTGGGCGGAAAACAAATGGTGTGTGGCGCGGCGCGTAGCACCTGGGGCATAATGTTCGCGAAAATGTGTGAGCGCGTTTGAGCGGGCACAACTCTTACGCGTGGAACATGACCGGTTAAGAGTGGCTGTGTGATAGCGCGTGTGGTGGCTAGGCGTGGACGCAGACAAGCGGACACGTGACCTAACTCTAGCACTCGAGCGGCCGGAGGCCGCTTTATGTGAGTGGGGGACACGGGGTTTATTGTGCTTATGTGCAGGGGTGAACACAGAAAAGTGGGCACATTTACTGCATTTGAAACACATACGGCGTGAGCCGTGCAACCAGAAATAATGCAACTTTTGTGATTTCTCTGGTTCGCCGTAAAAACGGCGGTGGTTGACAGGCGAGAGGGCGTTTTTGCCGGCTCGTTGGCTGGGTGAAATTCCTCTGCAGCAGCCACAGTGGTGGGGGCTGACAGGAAAAAGAGTTTTGACGGTGGTCCGGCCGCAGCGGGACTTAACCGTCGTTTCTTGCCTCTGGCTAGGAGGGCTTTGGAGGCTCGGACTTCAGCACAATCCTAGGCCGGGGGCCCCGAGGGGGAGGCGGCTTACCGTGGCTGGAAGAGCGCGATCTGGGGCGGCCGCTCGGTCTTCGCTGAGACTAAGGGGGCCGCGCTGGGCGCTGCGTGGAGCTCGGTGCTGGCTGGTCGCGAGGACGGCGAGCAACGGAGCTACCGCTGGCGCCTGGGCGTCGAGGCAGGAAGAGGTTCATGGCCTGCGTCGTCTTCTGTACTTCGGAGAAACGGTCGACGATCCCCTTGACCGCTGGTCCGAAGAGCCCAGATGGAGAGAGCGGGGCGTTTAAGAAGGCCGCGCGCTCTGTTTCTCGCATGTCCGCGAGCGTGAGCCAGAGGTGGCGCTCAGCTACCGTGAGGGAGGCCATGGAGCGTCCGAGGGCCTGTGCTGCGGTCTTGGTAGCGCGGAGGGAGAGATCCGTCGCGCTTCGCAAATCCGTGATCAGCTCAGCGTCACAGCTCCTCTCGTCCAGATCACGGAGGAGATTGGCTTGGAGGATTTGCAGCACGGCCATAGAGTGCAGAGCAGACGCAGCTTGACCGGAGGCAGCGAAAGCGCGGCCGATCAGCGATGACGTCACTCTGCAGGCCTTAGACGGGAGGGCAGCCTTTGAGCGCCAACCAGAAGGCGGGCAAAGGTGCGCTGCGACCGCCTCTTCCACCGGAGGGATAGCGTTGTAGCCTTTCTCAGCCGCGCCGTCAACTTGTGAGAGCGTCGAAGAAGCCTGAGACGAGACCCTCGCGGAGAATGGCGCGTTCCAGGACTTCGCGAGCTCCTCGTGAATCTCTGGCAGAAAGGGTGCAGTCCTGGCGGTGGGCGCACGGCGGCGACTGTTCAGGAAGCATCCGTCGAGCCGATTCGGCGCTGCCACCTTAGGCGGGGCCCATTCGAGGCCTAGCTGCTCGACAGCCCGGGTGAGAAGGCGCAACAGTTCGGCGTCCTCACCCGCTCGAGAGCGTCCGGAGGCTCGGACTGAAGAGGTCGCGGAAGACCATTCCTCGCTGTCGGAAGCCATGATGGAGCAGCTGTCGGCGCGCACCTGGGGTGGGGGCGGGGAAGGCGAGAGTGAAGCGGGCGGGAAGGGTTCCGGCGAGCTTCTCTCGGCCAACTCCGGAGTCCGCTGCGAGCGGCGCTTTTTCCTGCGCGGCTTAGCAGAGACTGGAGGGATGTCATCTTCGAACTGATCGAGTCGAGCCCGCAGGGTCGACATCGTTAGTTCTTCGCACTCCGGGCATCCGCCGGCGAGAAGTGCGGCGGCGGCGTGATCACGGCCCAGGCAGAGAGCGCAGATCACATGGCGGTCCCCGGAACTGAGCTGCGCGTGACACGAGCCGCAGGTGGAACGAGACATTTTTAGAAAAACGCTCGGCTCTTTTTGTGAAAGTGTGACGCAGCGGCGACAACACTGAGCAATAAAAGGATATAATGCTGCCGGATAGCAGAGCAGGCACGGATGGCTGAAGGTGGCGCGATGCTGCCGGCTTCTTCAGGCGCTGTCCTCTGCTTGCTCGTCTGCACGTTCAACGGCGGCGGGTTCCAGATCCAGCGATGCGAAGGGCTTCGCTGAAGAAAAGAAAATCGAATATGCAGCCCGTGAGCCCTGCTTATATACACGTGGCCACGCCCCACCTGTAGGCAAATGAAGCCAGGTGGGCGCGAAGCGCCCTCATTGGTCGCCACGTCACGCGGGCTCACCGATAGGCTGCTGCAGTTGCCAGCAGAGCAGCCAATGGCACGCTGGAATAGCCTGCTATGGTCTGCCAGGCTGCCGCACTGCGTTGACAATGTTACAAAATTAAGGATAATTTTGGGTTTTTCAGAAATCTCGAAGAAAGAATACTTTCCCGTAGCGTAAGGAACTTACGCAATACGAGAGAACCTCTCGTAAGAGAACAACTAATGCACAATATATAATAAATATTTACATTTATACAATATTTAGTGTTATTTACATTATACACCACCATTTAAAAGTTTGGGGATGGTAAGATTTTTTATTGTTTTCGAAATATTATTTCAATTTAAAATCACTGTTTTCTATTTGTTTAAATTTCATTTTAAATATATGCTAAATCTGAATTTTTCAGCAGCCATTTTCAGTGTCACATGATCCTTCAGAAATCAGTCTAATATGCTGATTTGCTGCTCAAGAATCATTTCCTATCATTATCAATTTTGAAAGCAGTTGTGCTGCTCAATATTTTTGTGGATCCGAAAAAATCATGGGATTAATTGTTCTGTTTTATAGCATTTTATTAACGAATTAAAACCAAAATCTATCCAAATACAGGTGGTAATAAAACTGTTTAAGTACCCCTAGGATGGTAATAACAGGTCTAAATGGTAGTAGCCATTTGTACTGCACTGAAGGGAATTAAAAATCCCACGGGCCTCATCAAAACACATTTGGACACAAATACCTTTTATACATCTCATGAGAAAGAAAAAAATATTCTGGTGTACCTAGTTAAGGTGCCAGGGTTACAATAAACAGCCAAAGGAACACTAAAATCTCTTCATTATAGTATCAACATCATTTGACATGTTTTAGCAGAGGTGTGAAAAGCAGGTGCACGGTCATTCTCCTTTCTGCCCACATAAAACTGTCTAATTACAAAGGAAATAATTGTGGCCTTTTAACATGATCACAAACAGTGGAAACAAAGGTCCAGCCGATCTCTGAGTCTGCCATGGTTTCACTAAACTGTAGCTGTGGAACAGCAGGCTTGCGATTGGCTGTCATGGCAACTGATTTCTGACAGTACCGTACAGAGGCAGACACACCAGCAGTCTCAAATTCATTTGACACACATGAAGTCTCCAGCCTTTCAGACTCTTAATTGAATACAATGGCCCCATGAGATGTTCAACCAATAGTGCCACTTTTACCTAACACGATCCACACTGAGATGCATGATATGATACAGTGTGAAAGGATGCAACACAATTCAGAAAATGTCCAGATGTGAGCCCACAGGACAGAAAAATCAACAGTGAGACCTTTTTAATATCGTAATTGTTTATTCTAAAAAGCAATTCATTTAAATAGAGAGCATACTGCTAAAAAGAAAACAAAAAAACATTGCAATCTTATGTGTTTCTCTTCCAGAACAGGGGCCAGTTGCATAAATTAAGCCATTATGTTAAGACAGTGTCTTAAGATCTAGTATGAGCCACTAGCAGTTAGGCAAGTGGCATTCAGTCTTACTTTTCATATCAAATTAGGCCAGTCTATGTTTTTATGTAACAGATTTTTAAAAAATGATGAACAGCCTTAAAGAAAAAAATGTATGTCTAACTTGTAAGACTAGTCTTAATGGTTTATGCAACCGGCCCCAGGAGTTTAATTAATTCCAAGGATCCTAAAATATGATTCAATTGCAATATTTTCACAGCTAAAAATTCAGACAAAAAATTATAATGTATTTCTAAATAAAACGATTGGCTTTTATATTGTCAATATTATCTATTCACCACGGCACCTGTTAGTGGGAAGGATATATTAGGCAGCAAGTCATTTTGTCCTCAAAGTTGATGTGTTAGAAGCAGGAAAAATGGGCAAGAGCAAGTATTTGAGCAAGTTTGACAAGGGCCAAATTGTGATGGCTAGACGACTGGGTCAGAGCATCTCCAAAACTGCAGCTCTTGTGGGGTGTTCCCGGTCTGCAGTGGTCAGTATCTATCAAAGTGGTCCAAGGAAGGAACAGTGGTGAACCGGCGACAGGGTCATGGGCGGCCAAGGCTCATTGATGCACGTGGGGAGAGAAGGCTGGCCTGTGTGGTCCGATCAAACAGACGAGCTACTGAAGCTCAAATTGCATCACGAAGTTGGTTCTGATAAAAAGGTGCCTAATATTGTGTTGGTCCCCCTTATGCCACCTTGTTCCATTTCTCCATGGTTCAGTTCGGATGCCCACGTTCCCACTGTTGTTGCTTTCGGCAGTGGACAGGGGTCAGCATGGGCACCCTGACTGGTCTGCGGCTATGCAGTCCCATATGCAACAAACTGCGATGCACTGTGTATTCTGACACCTTTCTATCAGAACCAGCATTAACTTCTTGAGCAATTTGAGCTACAGTAGCTCATCTGTTTGATCGGACCACATGGACCAGCCTAGGCATGCATACTGCTTCTACAAACATTTGTGAAAGAATGGGTCGCTCTCAGCAGCTCAGTGAATTCAAGCGTGGTACCATGATAGGGAACAACAGCAACTCAGCCATGAAGTATTAGACCACGTAAAATCACAAAGTGGGGTCAGTGCATGCATTAGTCACCAACTTTAAGCAGAGTCAATAGCTACAGACCTCCAAACTTTGTGTAGCCTTCAGATTAGCTCAAGAACAGTGCATAGAGAGCTTAATGGAATGGGTTTCCATGGCCAACGTGCCAGGGACAGTACCCCTCCAGGACAGGTGAGTTAATGAGAACAAAAAAATGGTTTTAATTTGGATACATTAAAAACCAGATGAATTCTCCTATACACCGGAGGAAGTTTAAGGTGCCACTGGACTAAGGACTTTAGTGACAGTGAACTGGCCAATACATTTGGGAGCAAGCTTATTACAAACGGTGTGGAGAGGAATGTTCTGAGTAGAAAGCCGCACTTTTTGACCAATGACGTATTCGGAAGGCTTTGACCGGTGGCGATAGGCCTGGGCCTTAGTACGCGCTCACACCCGGAAGAGAGCCAATATGGCCTTCTCCCAGGTACGACGGCACCTCTGGACAAAAGCGTGAGCAGACGGAACCGTGACTTCGAATTCCTGGTTCTGAAAAATTGGTGGCTGGTAACCTAAATTACCTTCAAACAGAGATAGGCCCGTGGCCGATACTGGTAACGAGTTATGCGCAAACTCAACCCATGAGAGCTGCTGACTCCAGAAGGACAAATTCTGAGACATCAAACATAGCAACACCTGTTCCAAATCTTGGTTGGCCCTCTCAGTTTGACCGTTGCTTCGAGGATGATAACCAGAAGAAAGACTAAAATGTGCCCCCAGCAACCGACAAAACTCTTTCCAAAATTTGGTCACAAATTGGGGTCCCCTGTCAGAGACCACATCCATCGGGAGGCCATGAATGCAAAAGACATGGTCAATGACAGTAACCGCTGTCTCCCTGGCAGAGGTAATTTAGGCAGGGGAATAAAATGGGCCTGTCGAGAACCGGCCCACCACTGTTAAAAGAAATGTTTCCATGGGAGGGTGGGAGTGTTGTAATGAAATCTAGCGCAATATGGGACCAAGGTCTCGAAGGGACAGAAAGCGGCTGAAGGAGGCCCGCTGAGGGCTGATTGGAAGTCTTACCAACCGCACAAACAGAGCAGGCCAAAATAAAACTACCGGACACAAACAAACGACTCGGTGGACAACCGGAAGGAGGTGTTAAAATAATCACTCCTAATATCATAATTTCTGACCAGTCTCTAGATATTTTCTCAAATGTGGTGAATGAAAAAAGCCTTATTTTGTGGAGTATCTTAATTTCAAAAATGGTTCAGATTTATCAAGACCCCTTTATTACAAAGATTTGAAAACATAACTGAGATCTCCATTATGCCCCCTGATCTATGAAATACAATCTTTGAGCATTCCTCTGGGGATACACAAATACATACATTAAATGCACAATTACATATGGCACATATATAGAAGAGCTTTTTGAGCCATATTTTATTGTACATCAGATCTTGTGCATTTTGTGTGCAGAAAGCAGAGCTTTCATCTAGATATAATGAGCGTGGCAGTAAAGCTGTCTAAAAGGTCTTCACAGTGCTGTAGATTCTTTGGCCACATTAAGAGCAGAACGAATTGTGTTTGTGAGGAACGGCCTATCATGCCTCACCGGGTGACACATGGAGGCCAAACTTAAATGGCTCCTTAGAAGTTCAGTGACAGATTACCAGCTAACACCTCAAGAATGTTTAATCAAGCCTGGCCTATCAGTGTCTGTGTCTTGTGTGCATTTGTGTGATATTAAGACAGTTGGAGGCAGACATTTAGAAACATCAATGCAAGCCTCCCTTTAAAAGCTCACAAAGATGGTGAGGTACCTCGGTGAGGCCTCAAAGGCTACAAGAGTCTTGCTGAGAGCAGGGAATATAGACTAGAATCACATTTTCACCACACTGCTGGTTTTAACTTTTGGTTTGTACATTTTTATTTTAGCTGTAAATGAAAAAGAATAACTGCTAACTACATTTTTCAGTAGCAAAAAGCAGCTCTTTCTAAAGTTACTTTTAAACTAACACTTGAAGCAAATTAGCATAAACATGTATATCACTATTTTAATCTAATTTACAACTAAGCAAACTGATGCAAATAATTAATAATCTGATTTTAAAAAGTCCTTTTTGTTTGAAAAAATAAAATAAAAATAAGAGTCCATAACCATGACATTAAGGTGCGTCCTTGTGCCTGTAACTGATAATCCAACTGTAAAGAGAGGGGGCTTTCGAGGAGGGTGCAGAGCTGGTTACGGACAGGGACCAGGAGGAGCCAGAGTGAAGGTCTTGTGGCTGAAGGTCCAGGGGGGACCTGAGGACTGACTGATGGAGGTGGAGCCGAACGCGACCTAGGCAGAGCTGAGAGGCCAACGGACCAGGGCGACATCCATGGCCCGGAAGCCCAAGGTGGAGCCGCTGCTTCGTGGGGCCAAGATGAAGACAGGGGCTCAGCGGACCAGGAAAACAATGGAGTGAGTGAGAACGATGTGGAATCTGGAGAGAAGCAGGAGCCATTTTTGCTTTGTGGCAGGGCGCATTATCCTGCTGAAAGAGGCCATAGCCACCAGGGAATTCCATTTCCATGAAAGGGTGTACATGGTCTGCAACAATGCTGAGGTAGGTGGTATGTCAAAGTAACATCCACATGGATTGCAGGCTCCAAGGTTTCCCAGCAGAACATTGCCCAAAGCATCACACTGCCTCTGCTGGCTTGCCTTCTTCCCATAGTGCATCCTGGTGCCATGTGTTCTCCAGGTAAGCGACGTACACGCACCTGGCCATCCATGTGATGTAAAAGAAAACGTGAATCATCAGACAAGGCCACCTTCTTCCATTGCTCTGTGGTCCAGTTCTGATGCTCTACGTGCCCACCGTTGGAGCTTTTGGCGGTGGACAGGGGCACCATGACTGGTCTGCGGCTATGCAGCCCCATCCGCAACAAACTGCGATGCTATGAAATGTTTCTATCAGAACCAGCATTAACTTCTTGAGCAATTTGAGCTACAGTAGCTCGTCTGTTTCATCTGACCACACGGGCCAGCCTTCGCTCCCCACATACATCAATGAGTCTTGGCCGCCCATAACCCAGTCGCCGGTTGACCACAGTTCCTTTCTTGGACCACTCTTGATAGATACTGACCACTACAGACCGAGAACACCCCACAAGAGCTGCAGTTTTGGAGATGCTCTGACCAGGTCGTTTAGCCATTACAATTTGGCCCTTGTCAAACTCGCTCAAATACTTGCGCTTGCCCATTTTTCCTGCTTCTAACACATCAACTTTGAGGACAAAATGTTCACTTGCTGCCTAATATATCCTACCCACTAACAGGTGTCGTGAAGAAGATAGAATCAGTGTTATTCACTTTACCTGTCAGTGGTCAGATTGTTATGCCTGATTGGTGCGCGCACACACACACACACACACACACACACACACACACACACACACACACACACACACACACACACACACACACACACACACACACACACACACACACACACACACACACACACACACACACACACACACACACACACACACACACACACACACACACACACACACACACACAAAGATCAAGATCCTCTCTAGATTGAGATAAATACTGACCTAATTCCAATTGTAAAAATAACTAAAATATATTAAAAGGTGTGTTAAATAAGCTAGGTTCAGTGTAGTTAGCTTGTAGATAACAACTGTACAAAAAGTACCTTATTTTTACTCTAACAACTTTAAAATATGAATAGCTTGTAACTAGGGAAGCTAGAGTTTCAAAGTAGCTTCCACATTACTTTTAGGACCGCAGACCTCGAGGTGAGCGAGAGGCACATGGCATTTATGAGACGGGCTGTTTATGTCCCAGAGGTTCAAAATAACTGAGGCACCTCAGCAGGGTAGAGCATTAGAGCAGAAAAACAAACCAATGTTTACCATCCTCACACCTCCAACTTTTCTCGTTGCCTCTGTTTTCCATGGGTCTATCTGTGCAGTCTATGGACCACTGCTTTTTCCTGTTTGTCTTTACCAACTTTAAATGAGAAGCAGTGAGAAGCTAAGTTTGGGAATAGCACACACACACACACACACACACACACACACACACACACACACACACACACACACACACACACACACACACACACACACACACACACACACACACACACACACACACACACACACACACACACACACACACACACACACACACACACACACACACACACACTTACACACAGTTCAATATATCCATACACTAAAGGGTTTGAAGGGTTATGGGCTGAGAAAAAGGCTAGATTAGAAGCTTCTCCAAAGTCCTTTCAGACTGGCTGTCTTGAAGGTCAGAGCGAGTTGGGGGAGCAATCTGGATCAGATACCTCAAATGGCAATTGCTCTGCTAACTTTCAGGGCGATTGAACAGCTCTTTCTGTGAAATGAACTTACTTTCTCGTTCTCTTTCTCTTTCTCGACCTCTTTGTCTCTTTTGATCTTTTCTCTTTTTTGCCACTCTCCATCTGTTCCCTATAATCATCAAATTCACACATTTTATGTGACGCCAGCCTTGGTTTTCGGCTCACACAGGTGACAGTCTAACATCATGTGCTTTTTGCTGAAATGCCACGGAAATGTACATCTCAGACTGGTTCTATATAATATAAAAATAGTGTGAAAAATTATTTCTTCCTCCCTTTCTATCCACTTTATTGACCAGAAAGTTTCAGCTCATGAGGGAGTCATAATGAGAACCTCAGCTTGGTGGATCAAAGTAGAAACCCTTGAGGCTTTTCTCAAAAAACCTACTATCAATCAACGGGGGCGATACCAATTTTGGCTTTAATAGGCAACAGAGAGATACTTTAAAAGGATCTAAAAATGTACAAAAGCTCAAATCAGTGACATTTACAGATGCATGTGTTAATTCATTAAAACGCTGCCCTTTATGGAATGAGAAACCTTTGATTTCTATTAATAAAGCAAGTCAAACAGAATCACGTTCATTGGAATGAATGGCTGAGTTTATTGCAGCTGCCGCATGGAACGCACCACTTTATCATATGTCTATCTATCTATCTATCTATACATACCCGTCAGTCTGTCTTGCTATCTGCCCTGTCCCCATATTCATTTCAGTTCTGTTTATCTCAATTTAAACACAAGAACTGAATAGGTTCAATTTAAAATTTCAATTCTAAACAGCGTACAACCCAGCCGTTCAAAGAGAACAACACAACACCACCAAAGAACTATTGGTGCTGACTGCACTGTACTTCAAAACATGCTTACATATCACACAACATATAAACAGCACAATAAACAAAATATGGGTAATTTCCTAAGCATTTACTGCATAGCCTCTACAAAGATTACCGAAGAATTGAAACTGTAGTTCCCATTATGAGTCCCTTTGTTTTTCAAATACCCCTTTTCCACCAAGGCAGTGCTAGAGCTAGATCGGAGCCAGAGCTAGTCCCAGTTCATAGTTGGTTCAACTGAGGAGCCTTCTAAGAACCGTTTGCTTTTCCACAGGCTAGAGAGCCACAACAGAGCCAGGTCTTACGTCACTGTATACGTCTCATCTTTCTCAGCAAAGCTAACGGGAAACACACACACACCAGGCATGTTTGAGATGCATCGGCGCTGCGCAGACCGATCCACGTATAATTAAAAAAAAAACGCATGAGTGAATCAAAAGCATAAGGAGTCGTGTGCTCTCGCTGGACTCGTTATCATACGGCGATCGGTCTCTGCACAGCACCGCTGCCAACAAGCCTTCCATCAACAATGCAAACGTTGCGTTACTATTGATTCACATGGCTTTACGATCCTACATCGGCATCAAAACACAACGAAAACACAGCGAATCCAACGCATTCGTGCAGTTAGCCGTAATTTGTATAGACGGAGATTACAAACGAGCAGCAGCTGTTAGCTCCATTAGCTGCTATTTCAACAATGGCGGATCTCAAGTCTGTGTTCGTCTTGTTGACCCCGCCCCCAGCGCCTGACGTAATCGGTTCTTACTTCTAGCCCTGTTCTAGCCCAGCAATGTTTTGGTGCTACTAAAGAACCACTTTTCCTGGCTCGGAGCTGGGGCTTTGCGTGTGGAAACACAAAGAACCGATTTGAAACTAGGCTCTGGCTCCGAACTAGCTCTAGCACTGCTTTGGTGGAAAAGGGGTAAAAGAGTATTATCTCTGAAGTGGTCAATTTAAGCCTACAGTATCTAGAAAATCAGAATGTTTTAAAATGAATATGTGCTGGGAAGGATTGTCTTGATCTTCCATTATATTTTTTCGAAACAGTCCCTCAGAGATGAGGCGAAAAGGTGAGTAGCTTTGAAAGTATATCTCTTGTGTCTGTGCGATATTGGCTCTACAGGCTCCAATTTACACACACCCCCAGCTGGTTTATTGCCGACCTTGTCTTTCAATACGGCCTCTGCGGCTGAATTTATAGAGCATTATAAAATCATACAAACAGAAAGCGAGGGAGCGAGAGTAAGAGAAAGAAGCCACGAATGAGTGTCCTCACTGAGTTCACAGAAAACAAGGCCAATGGCCTCCTCCTCTAACAGAGCTAGAATGAGAAGAGGGCATTTCATAATAGATGAAAGCCAAAATAAACATTGTGATCTCATTGGGCTGTGAAAAGACTGTCTGGGTCCTATAAGAGGCAATCGCTGAGACAAGGGTTGGGTTCTTCTTTCCAGCCAACAAAACAACATCACACTCAAACATGTCTGATGTCTAGCAACAGAAGCCAGAAGTTTGCCGGGTTGGAATGACCCTGTTAACCCCTGGTAGATACTGTAACCAGTGCTAGAAGTGTGCCGGTATATGCACCGATATGCAGTACCAACACTTCTATATTTTAATCCGTTGCATACCCTCACTTTTTTTTGCGTAGCGGCACTTCTCACATGTACTCTCTCTGCCCCGTCCCTGGAATGAGATTTCAACCCTTGAGAGTACCAACACTTTTTTCCCCCACTTCGAGCACTGACTGTAACTACATCATCTCCTACACAAGGCCCTACACCAGCCAAACAACTGCAATTGAGATTAATGGGAATGTTAACAGATTCTATACTTCTTTGACAGAAAAAAAAAACTATGTCCCATAGCAGGTTTGTATCAAAGGGGTGATTCTGATGAACTTGGACAAGACATTTAATCCCAAGTCCATAAGGTTTGTTCCTGCAATGAATGTTGTGGATAAACATTAGAACATGATCATAATCATTAGTCTGCCAAAACAGAAGTACTGTTACCTGTGCATTTTGATACTTGGTGAGGATGTTTGAATTTAACTCGGTTCTCCATGTACATTCCTTCTTGTCATTTTTTCCTGGGTGGAAGAAATGTATTTATAATGAGAACAGAACAATGTATATTTAAATAAGTTCTGTAAAGGTAAATATTTAGCTCTAAACCAAGAATATAGCCCTATTTTACCTGGAGCTACACAGATTTTAAGTAATAGTGGAATTGGCCTAGAATGAGGCTTAACCACAATCCATCACAGCAGCTTACACTGCCATAAAACCCACCTAAAGTCTTTTGTCTTTTATTATTATTATTTTGCTTAACATGATGGCACACGAAACATTCTACACATTACCTGCCCCTTGATTCTTTGTTATTTAAACACTTTGACTGCAGGGCCATTTAAAACTTTTTTCATGTTTAAATCTATTCTGCTGATTTCTCAAAATCAGAGCAGAAAATGCAAAAACCTAAAAGTACAAACATATCTGAATCTGAATCAGGGGATGAAGTAAATGGACAAAAAAAAAAGCATAGAGAAAGAGAGAGATGTATTTTTTTTATTAATTTGTTGTTTTGCACTATTACTATTATCTACTACTATTTTCATTTTGCACAGTTTTTTGTATATTTGTATCAGGTTTACTATAAATCAGCTAAAACCATAAAAATTAGTTAACTGAATATTAACTGAAATAAAATAAAATTAACTTATTTAATTTCAGCTAGTTGTCAAAGCAACACTTCTAATTTTTATTCAGTTTATTTCTACTAAAATAAAATGAATAAAAACTACTTTAATGTACAGTATATATAGACTTTAAAAAAGAATAAAAAATACTAACACTTAAAATAAATTACAGCTAAAAAAAATAACTCAAAATAATAATACAATCTACAATAGTATCTCAATTATATTAAAATGACACATTTGAATGTAAAATATTTGTCATGTCACTAAAGACGTACTAACTAAAACAGACATTAAAAATACAAAAAAAAGTGAAACCACTGTAGTCTAAATCCAACATTTTTGCATCCTAACAAATCCTGCTGCACACATTCTTTGAAACTTTTAGCTTATATTAAAAAGAAAAGCCTAGTGACAAAAGAAATATTATGCTATATATCCCTATCAAAAATGCTGATCAGTGTTCTTAAAGGGGTGGTAAAACACATTCGTTCGAAGGCTTGATTGTGTTTGTGGGGTGCACTATAACATGTGTTCATGCTTAGTTTTTTAAAAATTGCTTTATTTTTCATATATTTGACCTTTATTCTACACTGCTCTGTCCCTCCTTGTAAAAACGGTCTGATGGTTTCCGGGTTGTATGAAGCCGGTCCCTCAAAAATACGCAATGGGCTCAGATTGGTTAGCTGGCCCAGTGTGTTGTGATTCGCTAACCGTCTAGTGCACGTTTGTCGGAAACGTCACGACCCTTACCTTTACCGGTAGTCTGTGCTTTGGTAGTATTAGAAACAATGGCGTCAATAAAACCATACCAATTTGAGCCCGAATCAGACCCAGACAATTTTAGTGAAGATGATCAAGCAGAACCTGTTCAACCAGTTCAGTCCTCAAGAGTAAAGACTGCGGATCTATAGTGATCGCAACTGAATGGCACTGTTTTTAGAACGATTATAGTCAAATATCTGTCACAAGAGCTATTAACCCAAAACAAACACTAAACATTAGCTTTACTATAGGAGCCAAATCAAACCCAGAACCATGTTTAGCATGCCTGTAGATAAACAAACATGTAGATAAACAATACATAAAAGCTCTAATCAAAGAATAATTTACACTAATGCCAAGTTCGCTGTTGAGATTTAAAGTACGTTTGTAACATTAGGTGTTTGTTGGATAACGTTAAGTATGAATGAGCATTTAACAAACTGGTTTGCAGAGCCAAATGAGTGTTGTCATCTGTGTACTTCCTTGCGACAACGTACAATTAACAACACAAACTATTACAGGAAAACACATCAACGAAAAATAAATCATACTTACAGGTTGTGGCCCGTAAACAGCTTCTGTTTTTAAATCCATCTTTCAGGACAAGCCGTTGTGCGAATCCTGCGTTGAAAGCTTTCCTCCGTGAAATGTGCAGCACAGAGATTGGGGTAACAATTATGAGGGACCGAGTTAAAAATAAATGTTAACCATTGATCCCTAACTCCCCCGTCCCTAGGAAGGCTGAACAAAGTGGACCTGCAATCCGGATGAAAATAACAGCGTTTCGTCGGCATTGCGGCAACAACATTCCAGCCTACTAACTAACGTTATACCACAACAACTATTCCCCACAGCAATACAAAATGGCCTCGCCCCCCTTATTTAATATTCTCGAAGGAGGGCTTTATGTAAATATTGGGGCTGGTGATGTCAGCACACCCTGGGTGAATGTGTAGTAGTCCCTACCGGACGTTTGCTGTAGTCCTTAGAAATTGATTTCTTTAAAAGCAAATATCTCCCTTTGCTTTAAACTTTGAACGTTGTAACTTTGCAGATGTTGTTTATGCACAAACAGCAACATTACACACTAGCTAAAGTTAAAAAAGTGAAATCGTGTTTTACCACCCCTTTAAAACAGTGTTCTCAAATATTTGCCAATAAATATATATATATTTAAAAAAAACTAGATATATGTGCACTATAAGAACTGCCAGCAATGGCTTTCCAAATGAATGGGGCCGAAACCCGAAATCATGCACAGAGAGCGGACCTGAGCAAGTGAAAGAAGAAGAGATGTGAAATATGTGCCTAATAAGAGGTGAAGGTGGCACGTTGCACACCAGCTGCCAGGGCACTGACGCGGCACAAATAACTGCAAGGGAAAGTCAAATAAACGGATAGAGTCATCGCCCAGAGCGCAGGAGAACAGAGAGTGAGATTGGTGTGGATGCTACAGACCAGAGCTGCAGTCTGGTGCACAACAGCGCCGGCCTCTCAGGTTAGAGGTCATATTAATGCTCTCAGACAACACATTCCCTTTGGTATCAGCCTGTTTGTACAGTCAGTCACGCCAGGAATGTCAGGTAGAACAGAGAGAGCCTTGCTGGAAAAGGCAGTATTAACTCTGCTAGCATGAGCTCACCCATCCGAATGCATTGATGGACCTGTACATTTACAGCAAAAAATACATGTTGACAGTATTCTCTGTCAGCTGTTTAGAATCAGAACAAACTATGGATAAATTGGGAACTAATTACTAATTTCTAATAAATAGATCAAATCAGAGAATTTTTTTTGACAATATTACATATTTACAGATTTATCAGACACTGTTTTAAATCAGCACAAACACTGTCAGAATTATGACTGAATGACTCTTCTGAAACAGTTATTTTCAATTAATCAGTCAAATCAGGAGAGAGAGAGAGAAATGTCACATTTTCAGGATCATGAACAAGAGAGAAAGGCATTACATTTTTCTTGAAAATATCTCAGCAAAGATAAACATGTTTAGAGTATTCTCTGTCAGCTGTTTAGAATTAGAACCCACAATGTTCAAATTGGGGAACAGTCAAGAAAAATGTGAATTTATTTCAACAATAAAAAGACTCCCTCAAAAGGCCCTCAAGGGCTGCAGAGATCAGAGTTGGAGCTAAACTCTGCAGGAAAGTGGATCTCGAGGGTCAGAGTTGAGAACCGCTGCAATATACGAATCAGTTGAATCAGTTATTTTCATTGAGTCAAATCAGAATTGAAAAACATAAAATGAAAAAATTACAATGACAATATTTCAGCAATAAACGTGTATCCATCGGCAAATGATGTGCGAATAAAGAATGAATAACTCATTTGAATTGGTTCTTTTCACTGAATTGGTTGAATCAAGAAAGCAAAACTGTTAAATTTTTTCTTACAATTTCAGTAAAGGGACGTGTTTACAGTTTTCTCTGTCAGCTGTTTAGAATGAGAACAAACAATGTTTGAATCGAGAATGAGTGTCTTGTTTGAATGAATTAGTTGAATCAATCTGAATCATGAAACTCAATTCAATTTTAAATTGAATCAATTTTATTTTATAAATGACTCACTCAGATGTATCGTACATCTACTTTCTCTAAATGGTAGCTTTCATCTTACCGTAGCTATTCCTATAGAATAGCTCCTCGCTTAGATACACTATATTGCCAAAAGTATTGGGACACCCCTCCAAATGACTGAATTCAGGTGTTCCAATCACTTCAATGGCGACTTACAAATGAGGAGAATAATAGAGGCAATCAGACAAGCAAGGGGCAACAGCATACAAGTGCTGTAACAAGTCTCAGTTAGTCTAGCACAGTATACACACAGGTGTCTTATAAGAAAAATGAATAGAATAGTTAAGTTAGTTAAGTGCTAGTCTTAATTGGTCAGGTGTTGCTGGAAAAGTGATGTTTTTTGAAAATGGCTACAGACTCGGCTGATCGAATTGAGATAGGCAGGTTGTTCCACCAAGTGGGAACAGTCCAGGAAAAGGTCAATGAGAGTGACTGTCTGGCAATCCGATGGATGAGTCTGGGTTTGGTGGTTGCCAGGAGAACGGTACTTGCCTAACTGCATTGTGCCAAGTGTAAAGTGTGGTGGAGGGGGGATTATGGTGTGGGGTTGTTTTTCAGGGGTTGGGCTTAATTCCAGTGAAAGGAACTCTTAATGCTTCCTGACCTCCTGACCTCAAACTGACAGAACACCTTTGGGATGAATTATATTAAATCCATATTAAACCCTACGAATTAAGAATGAGATGCCATTAAAGTTCATGTGCATGCAAAGCCAGGCTTCTCCAAACTTTTGCCAATATAGTGTAGCTACATTTCATCACTGTTTAAATGACAAAACATGGCAGAGAATTATAAATGTAACTCATTTTGCATGTTTGGAATCAACATACACTGGTCTGTGGTGCCTGCCATCCATCACATGAGGCTCCACCGAAGCGAAGTAGAGAAAAAGGCAAAAGGCAGAAGAGACACTATGGGCACAGGGTCAGTTAAAAATTGCTCAGATGTGTATGAGACTGGGACATTCATGAACAGACTGCATTGATTTAGGTGAGCATTCTGTCACAGTAGCACACAGACTCAACCCACCCACAGGTGTTTGTTAGTGTGACTTCTCTTGCTAGCGAGTAATGGCCCTTATTTCTCCCTGAAAGCCGCACATACCGGCAAACATAAGTAAAACAAAAGCCTACACACACCAATGACATACTCCAATAGAGCCGGTGTTAGATGGATGACTTTTACAGTCCTATTCTGACAATCTGGTGGGGAAAATGAGGAGATGTGATGTATGAATATGAGCGAAGCATTTTGTGAATGCGTGGGTGTGCGTGCATTTGTGTCTGCTCGTGCAGCGTCATTGAGCACTGCCGTCACAGATTCTTCGGCTGGCAGAACGCCACCATTGCGTGAGCTGCCATCGGTGCTCTGACTCAGCCTCGTCAGGAGGAGAGAGAGAGAGAGAGAAAGAAAAACTTCAGGCCATCTGCAAGCCCGTCAGGAGGCCAGCAGGTCCCCATGAAGCCATTTAAACACTGCTGGAACGCCAGCCTGGGCTGGCACTCACCGCTAATTCTGCCCCGATACCAGTGCCATCTTGGTGGGTGGGGTCGGCTGTGCTTTAGTTGTTTTCTCATCATTATGCATTCATTTCCGTGGAATCTATCCCAGACTTCGAGGTGACCTACTGGATAGAAATAAGCTAGACCTAAAAAGAAAAACAAGAGTTCAGTGAATTTCATTACCTCTATCTGTCTGTCTGAATAATTACCATCCAGTTTCCTATAATTTATGTAATTTTGTCATCATTTTATTTGATTATTTGTGCCATACTGCTGCATAGGAATGCCATTTTGTCCTTTTTGAAACTGAGCCAGACAAGGTTTACTTCTTTGACAACACTTATTTCAACCCATTTTTTTCATGGACTTTTCAATTATTATTTTTTTTTTTTACATAATTGTCACTTTAATATCCTTAAATACCATACAAATTCAGGTAATCTCTGGGGAAAATGTGGGATTAAATGGGTTAAGGAACAGCATCCCTATATTATGAACTATTAACAGACATCACCATGCAGCTACAAGGAGTGGCTATTTCCAGCTCAGGTGCAGCATTGCCATGGTTACCGCAGTGCGTTTCATAGGAGACAGCAGGCAAAGATTACAGGAACACGGGGAGGAGTATTTCTAGAGAAGCAAAAGGCAAGAGACTGAGACAAACAGAAACAAATTCGATACTCAGAACATGCGAGTTATACTAAAATATGACTATAAACGTGTGACTTCACATGCACATTAAAGCAGACACATCGCCCCACCTACATGCTTGCTCACACACACACACACACACACACACACACACACACACACACACACACACACACACACACACACACACACACACACACACACACACACACACACACACACACACACACACACACACACACACACACACACACACACACACACACACACACACACACACACACACACATATCTATGCTGATGTATAGGCCTGAGTGCTGAACTGTAAAGTCTAGCGGATGATCTACTGCAGAATCTGTGCTAACCTCCTCACCGACCAATGCTCCATCACTCAGCCCAGATGAGGAGTTATAGAAGATGGCTCAGCCTCCCTGCCCGGCCCTGTGGTAGGAGCTACAGATAAGATGAAAGGCCCTCCAGAGAGTCATACAATAACAGCAGAGAGGACAAGAGGAAAATTGTGAGTGCTGATCGCTGCCCTGTGCTCCTTTGCTGGCAACGCGGCCACTTTCATCTGATTCCAGGAGAAATGACAGCCGTTTGGAATCTCATTTCCCCCATACAAACACAGAAAGTGGGAGAAATCTGTAAAGAATGCAAAGATTTCAGCCCGTCAAGAGCGATCAATTTGCCTCAAGTAGCTCAGTGAAACCAGAGCAAGAGCTCCAGGGTGAAATTATTCACATTCACATTTTCACTCTCGCTACTTCAAAAGGACATTTCTGAAAAGGCATCAGAGATGCAAAACATTTCATTAAGATTCTTGGAGGGGATAAACACAAAAATCCTATGTCCATCAAGGTAATTCACAAGGAGTAAAAAGGAAAAACAATGTTAACACAAAAATAAAGGTTCCAAAGGTTTTTTTTTCCCCTCAGCAATGCCAACTATTTCTGGTTCCTCAAAGAACCTTTCAGTGAACAATTCTTAAAAGAACCATGTTACTCTTAGTGGAAATTAACATTTTAATAATCTAAAGAACTTTGACACTTTTTCCTATAAAGAACCTTTTGTGGAATGGAAAGTGGAAGTTGAAGGCTCTTCATGGAACCATTGATGCCAATAAAGAACCTTTATTTTTAAGAGTGTATAGTGATAAGTATGGAAGCTTGTTTCCATGGAATCAAATTTTTTTTTTCATACATTTGCAAATTGTTTTTTCCTGTAATTGCCACTTTGTAAACTTGTGAGTTTACATCTCGCAATAGGATTCTGATTTAAAGGGTTAGTTCACCCAAAAATGACAATTCTGTCATTAATTACTTACCCTCATGCCGTTGGACAGACCTCCGCTCATCTTCAGAACACAAATGAAGATATTTTAGTTGAAATCCGATGGCTCAGAAAGGCCTCCGTGGGCACAATGCGCTTTACACTTTCAAGACCCATAAAAGGTACTAAAGACATCGTTACAAAGTCCATCTCACTACAGTGGCTCTACAATAACTTTACGAAGCAACGAGAATAGTTTTTGTGCACAAAAAAAACCTAAATAACGACTTATATAGTGATGACCGATTTCAAAACATAGCATCATGAAGCTTCGAAGCATTATGAATCAGTGAGCTGATTCAGTGGTTTGGATCGCCAAAGTCATGTGATTTCACCATCCGAATCATGATTCAACTCACTGATTCATAACGCTTCGACGTTCCAAATCTTCAATCTTCATCTTCATGTTCCGAAGAAGAACGGAGGTCTTACGGGTGTCGAACGACATGAGGGTAGTAATTAATGACTTACTAACCCTTTAACGTTGCAATTTTTATTACATGTTTTATTTTGGTTTACACTACAGAATAAACAAATAAAAAAGGTAATTGCGTTTTTTTACCTCACAATTCTGATCTTTCCCCCCAGAACTGCACATTTATCTCACACAATTCTTTTTATATCTCACAAATTCTGACTTTTTTAATCATAATTATGATTAAATATATATTATATTGTGAAATAATCAGAATTGCGAGATAAAGTCATACCTTTTTTTTTTATTCCATGGCTGAAACAATCTTATATTAAAGTGAATGTGTGCCTTACCTCCAAAAAAAATGTGTCCTCCAAAAGATATGAAGCACAATTGTAAAAGTCCTCATCCATTTGCAGCACCTGTCACTCGGTGAAGAGCAGCCAGTGATGATTTTAGCATGAGAAGGGAACTCACCATACACCTGCCAGATAAGAACTAGCGCTTTCCACTGAGAGGCCTAATCCACCATCATGGAGAGTGACATGAACACTGGTGTGGGGTTGAACTGACGGATGGGGAGGCTCCTCACCGCAAAAGCCATCCATGTTGAGCCTGATTGCATTGGATGAAAGTACAGAACCTGCAGCACCGCACTTCATCACCTGGGCCAACTTGTCTCCAATAGCACAACCAGCCCAGACACCTTTCTTGTGAGCAGACAGTCCATCTCAAAACAGATCCCTACCGTTGTGATGCCGCGGGCCTTCAAAAGCAGGGATTAAAGTGAGAAATAGCAACAGAGAGACTTTTTTTGCTGTACCTCAGTGAGACAGTGTGCATTTAATGCTTTGATAACAACATACATCATATTATAGGGTCACGCTAGTGTTGCGATTAAGTCCAAATATACCACAGCGGCCACATGAAATTGTACATAAAGATATTTTATTTGGCCGAGTTGCAGCAAGAGACATTTGGGTAAGCTTAGCCCTGAGCTTAAATACAGCCATGGAATGAATTAAGGCGCTATCTGTGTTCCAATCCTTTCTACGCTTTAATTCAGGTCGATTAAAGCAGATGGATTTTGTGAGCTCATCAGTAACTTAAATTAATTTATGATGTAATTCAATCAGCTGTTGTTTCAAATATCTGATTAAAGACGATTTAGCAAGAGCCCTTATTGGTTACATCCTGGAATTGAGTAACAAAGAGAAAGTCAGACTTGTTAAAAGTCTCCAAACATGAAGTAATAGGACATTACCAATCAGAAACATTGCCATAATATATTAATTCAAATCAAAACATGGTTTAAAGACATAATTAGGAATCACTTTTCTATGATACAAATAAAAAGACAAAATTTAAATGCAGAAATATGATGTGAAAACATGGAAAAAGTGCCTTGATACATTGCGAAAATCCTCAGTATTTGGGCATTTCTTCACTTTTTTTTTTATCCCATGGGCTGGTTATTATTAAAACAACAGATTTTTATTTCCTTTTTGTTCTATGAAGGTCATATTAAAACAGCCTCTTTTTTTTTTACAAATCAAATTCTGATTTTGTTTTACCCTTAATGTATGGAAAAATATGAATAATTAAAACCATGATTATCTAAAACATGATTACCCCCTCCTCCCCAAAAAAGTTAGTGTACTTGCTTATCAAGGAGAAGACATTGAAGAACATGCTTAAGATTACATCAAATTAACATACTGTATTACTCACGAACAGAACATATTAATTTTTTATATTGCATTTCTTGTCATTTTTTCAAATTATGAAAAAGTGTGAAAATGTTATTTAATTGAGTGTATTTAAGATGTATACAAAAATGATCCGTTGCATACAATATGTTTTTTCCTAAATGTAATTTCCACCACTGTCAATCCCTAGCCTAACCCCTCAACAAATCAGGTCCTCCCTCGAAATTGGGTATAAAGATATTTTGCGAGCCCCACAGGCTTTCAAAACAATTCCTTGTGTAGCAAAATAGGATTGTTTTCCAATCCTAGCCATGGGCGTTTACTTCCAAGTCTTCAGTGCGAAACATGCAAACATCATAAGTTGACCTCAAACAACAGTATAAAAAAAAAAGCCAGTTCATGACCCCTTTAATGACTGAATACGTGCAGTTCACCTTTATTCCACAAGGTGGCAGTGTCTGACACACCATGATGATTTCACTCATAGTTACCGCAGGCAGAAAACAAAAGAATAGGAATATCAGCAGCAAAACTTGAAATGTCTCAGCGATTTACTACAGAGCAAATACTGAACGCAATCAAATATTAGTGTCACTGTCACTTGATGATGGATCTGGTGATGAAGCTGTCAGCAATCAAAATATTGATTTTAAAGATGCTGAAAATGATAGTTTGGAGAATATGTTTGAGATATGAGGCAGATGCTGAATGTACTGGGAAATGAGCTCTGATGAGGACAGTGATGATGATATACAACATCTGCTCAAACTGATCCCTTCCAATCTCCAAAAGGTAACAAAATATGCTTTATTTTACTCTTCTGTAATTTTTACTTTAATAAGAGGAGAGTTTTATATTATCATATCAGGTAGAGATGCATCCGCGTTAGAAATAGGTCTGAATCGCTAAAGACCTGAATATGTAATAATGATTGGCAAAAGGGTTAACTGATAGGGTTGATAGAGACCTGATTTCGAGGGAGGAACCAATTTGTCATGACACCTGTTCTACTCGCAACGCGTCGAGCAGGATATGAACCAGCATTTATGGCATTAAATGCTAGTGCACCTCTTGAAGCCAGGGGATTGAGACTTACCTGCACAGCTCTTTACTAGCTGGCCTGTTACACTAGCAAAGACATGCTATTAAATTCCAGATATTCAGAAGCAAAGACTATACTGTCATTTTCTAGAGAGCACCAAAGCCTTTAGATGTTAGAGTAGCGAATATACAGTACATTTACCTGACTCACATGGGTCTCCTGCCTTCAACAGCTTCTTTTCAAGACTTCTAAGCCCAATGAGACAAACAGTGAGAGCTCAAAAGCATCTCAATGAGATTTTAATTGAGCGCATGAAGAATGAAAAAGCCCCAGAAATTACATTTCATTTTATCAGTGATTTTAAAAGTATGAATTAGCTCTATTGAACAAGAGCTTTCACACAGGGAAACCTTTTGAGGCGTGAGAGTTTTGCGAGATTACAAAACGGAGCTCATAAGGGACAAATGGTTTCAGGCTATCAATATAATGAATTTAGGGACTTTAGCACCTCCTGATGCTCTTAAAGAAATCTTGGTTGAAGATAGCCAGTTTTATACACTATATATATAGTGTATAACACTATTTTTTTTACATTGTACTTACATTTTAAAAAATACCTGCATGTAATAACATCTGTAATTAATTTCTGTAGTTACATTTGTAATTATACAGTTGACACTTCCCTTACACCTAACCCTACCCTTAAACTTACCCATACTCCCACACCTGTCCCTAACCCTACCCATATCCCACCTAAATATCAGCAAAAGTACATTGTACTTATTTTTTTAGTACATAGTAGTTAAGGCCACCTAATATAAAGTGGGGCCATAGCCATATATATACATGTATATGTATATATATATATATATATATATATATATATATATATATATACACACACACACACAGTGAGGAAAATAAGCATTTGAACACCCTGCTATTTTGCAAGTTCTCCCACTTAGAAATCATGGAGGGGTCTGAAATTGTCATCGTAGGTGCATGTCCACTGTGAGAGACATAATCTAAAAAAAAAAAATCCAGAAATCACAATGTATGATTTTTTAACAATTTATTTGTATGATACAGCTGCAAATAAGTATTTGAACACCTGAGAAAATCAATGTTAATATTTGGTACAGTAGCCTTTGTTTGCAATTACAGAGGTCAAACGTTTCCTGTAGTTTTTCACCAGGTTTGCACACACTGCAGGAGGGATTTTGGCCCACTCCTCCACACAGATCTTCTCTAGATCAGTCAGGTTTCTGGTCTGTCACTGAGAAACACGAGTTTGAGCTCCCTCCAAAGATTCTCTATTGGGTTTAGGTCTGGAGACTGGCTAGGCTACGGCAGAACCTTGATATGCTTCTTACAGAGCCACTCCTTGGTTATCCTGGCTGTGTGCTTCGGGTCATTGTCATGTTGGAAGACCCAGCCTCGACTCATCTTCATTGCTCTAACTGAGGGAAGGAGGTTGTTCACCAAAATCTCGCAATACATGGCCCCGGTCATCCTCTCCTTAATACAGTGCAGTCGCCCTGTCCCATGTGCAGAAAAACACCCCCAAAGCATGATGCTACCACCCCCATGCTTCACAGTAGGGATGGTGTTCTTGGGATGGTACTCATCATTCTTCTTCCTCCAAACACGTTTAGTGGAATTATGCAGGGGAACCTTCCGTGCCATGCATGATTTCAAACCATGACGTCTTAGTGTATTACCAACAGTAACCTTGGAAACGGTGGTCCCAGCTCTTTTCAGGTCATTGACCAGCTCCTCATTGAGACCCCACGAGGTGAGATCTTGCATGGAGCCCCAGTCCGAGGTAGATTGACAGTCATGTTTAGCTTCTTCCATTTTCTAATGATTGCTCCAACAGTGGACCTTTTTTCACCAAGCTGCTTGGCAATTTCCCCGTAGCCCTTTCCAGCCTTGTGGAGGTGTACAATTTTGTCTCTAGTGTCTTTGGACAGCTCTTTGGTCTTGGCCATGTTAGTAGTTGGATTCTTACTGATTGTATGTGGACAGGTATCTTTATGCAGCTAACGACCTCAAACAGGTGAATCTAATTTAGGATAATAAATTATATATATATATATATATATATATATATATATATATATATATATATATATATATATATATATATATATATATATATATATATATATATATATATATATATATATATATATTAAGCGTGGCATGGTTGTTGGTGCCAGACGGGCCGGTCTGAGTATTTCACAATCTGCTCAGTTACTGCGATTTTCACGCACAACCATTTCTAGGGTTTACAAAGAATGGTGTGAAAAGGGAAAACATCCAGTATGCGGCAGTCCTGTGGGCGAAAATGCCTTGTTGATGCTAGAGGTCAGAAGAGAATGGGCCGACTGATTCAAGCTGATAGAAGAGCAAATTTGGCTGAAATAACCACTCGTTACAACCGAGGTATGCAGCAAAGAATTTGTGAAGCCACAACACGCACAACCTTGAGGCGGATGGGCTACAACAGCAGAAGACCCCACCGGGTACCACTCATCTCCACTACAAATAGGAAAAAGAGGCTACAATTTGCACGAGCTCACCAAAATTGGACAGTTGAAGACTGGAAAATGTTGCCTGGTCTGATGAGTCTCGATTTCTGACATTCAGATGGTAGAGTCAGAATTTGGCGTAAACAGAATGAGAACATGGATCCATCATGCTTTGTTACCACTGTGCAGGCTGGGTTTCTTGAACATGACAATGAGTTCACTGTACTAAAATGGCCCCCACAGTCACCAGATCTCAACCCAATAGAGCATCTTTGGGATGTGGTGAAATGGGAGCTTCGTGCCCTGGATGTGCATCCCACAAATCTCCATCAACTGCAAGATGCTATCCTATCAATATGGACCAACATTTCTAAAGAATGCTTTCAGCACCTTGTTGAATCAATGCCATTGTCTAGAAAATGACAATGTTTTGGGATGCCTGCTTTACATGCCCAAACTTGAATGACATCCCATTCTTAAGCCGTTGGGTTTAATTTGGAGTTGGCCCACCCTTTGCAGCTATAACAGCTTCAACTCTTCTGGGAAGGCTTTCCACAAGCTTTAGGAATGTGTCTATGGGAATTTTTGACCATTCTTCTAGAAGCGCATTTGTGAGGTCAGGCACTGATGTTGGACGACAAGGCCTGGCTCGCAGTCTCCGCTCTAATTCATCCAAAAGGTGTTCTATCGGGTTGAGGTCAGGACTTTGTGCAGGCCAGTCAAGTTCCTCCACACTAAACTCGCTCATCCATGTCTTTATGGACCTTGCTTTGTGCACTGGTGGGCAGTAATGTTGGAACAGAAAGGGGCTATCCCCAAACTGTTCCCACAAAGTTGGCAGCATTGTCCAAAATGTCGTGATATGCTGAAGCATTAAGAGTTCCTTTCACTGGAACTAAGGGGCCAAGCCCAACCCCTGAAAAACAACCCCACAGCATAATCCCCCCTCCACAAAACTTTACACTTGGCACAATGTAGTCAGGTAAGTACCGTTCTCCTGGCAACCGCCAAACCCAGATTCACCCAACGGATTGCCAGACCAGAGAACATGTCTCCACTGCTCTAGAGTCCAGTGGTGGCGTCCTTTACACCACTGCATCCAACGCTTTGCATTACATTTGGTGATTTGGCTTGGGTGCAGCTGCTCGGCTATGGAAACCCATTCCATGAAGCTCTCTACGCACTGTTCTTGAGCCAATCTGAAGGCCACATGAAGTTTGGAGGTCTGTAGCTATTGACTCTGCATAAAGTTGGCAACTTCTGCGCATTGGCAACTTCTATGCACTGTGCACCTCAGCATGCGCTGACCCCGCTCTGTGATTTTACATGGCCTACCACTTCATGGCTGAGTTGCTGTTGTATCCAATTGCTTCCACTTTGTTATAATACCACTAACAGTTGACCGTGGAATATATAATGAGTAAATTTTATGAACGGACTTATTGCCAGGTGGCAACCTATCACGGTACCACACTTGAGTTCACTGAGCTCCTGAGAGCAACCCATTCTTTCACAAATGTTTATATAAGCAGCCTGCATGCCTAGGTGCTGGATTTTATACACCTTTGGCCATTGAAGTGATTGGAACACCTGAATTCAATGATTTGGAGGGGTGTCCCAATACTTTTGGCAATACAGTGTATGTGTGTGTGTGTTTCCCGTTTATATGGGATGCAATATCCTACAACACAGCCAATTTTATTAATCTCTCGCTTAGTAACTTTCACACCTGAGGGTTCTGAATTATACATTCAAGTCAGAGCACATCAGAAGCCGTCGGGTTGTAGTCTCTATGTGAATTCAATGCCCAGCCTCACATTAAAAAATGACACACACACACACACACACACACACACACACACACACACACACACACACACACACACACACACACACACACACACACACACACACACACACACACACACACACACACACACACACACACACACACACACACACACACACACACACACACACACACACACACACACACACACACACACACACACACACACACACACACTCACACACACACACACTCACACTCACACTTTCCTGGCCTTGCAGAATAAACAGGAGGAGGTCAGTCAGGGATCGGATTGCCTCAGGCTGCAGTCAAACTCTCATGTTGACAACTTGGTATCATCTAACTGAGTTTGACTTCTGTCTTTCGCGTGGCATATTACTAATGGATATGGGGCATAAAATTACCGCCTCCCATCTGAGACACTGGCAAGCAACAACAAAAGCGGTGTCCCAACGTCCTCCACCAACCAACTACCGGAGACACGTAGAATCTAATTAGCAGATCAACCCACAGCTCATCTATCATGTATAAGGGGAGGGAAGGTGAAGGAATGTTGAAAAGTAGGAAAATCCTGTGTTTGCAGTTTTCCGCCCCAGTTTGAGCAGAGGCGCACAAGGAAGGAATTGTTGATGCTTTATTATCGGTGCACATCAAAATTACAGCCAACAGAAACAATAGGTTACTGTTAGAAACTAGAGATTCACACTACAGTATGTTGGTACCACGTTTGATAATGGCTAATATTAGCATTTTTATTTTAAAATGATCAGTATTTGACAATATTGGATATAGAATATATTAACTGATTTGGGCTATTTAATTATCAAAAAACATCTAGTTTGCCTATTTGTACATTATGATGCTAAATTCACTAATATTCAGTAATACATTTTAAAAATCCAAACAAATTCTTGCAATTTTATAAAATAAAATAATTTTTTTAGAATTTGCACCACCACAATATATAATTTGAGATATGGGAAATAACAATAATAAAAGCACAATATTATTTATTTTATTTTTATTTCATTTAAATAATTTGTAGTTAATTATTTATTAATTATTGATCATTTTATTTTGTTTGTACTCATCTATTTTTGTTTATCAGTAACATCAAAATAAATATCAGTTTGTTGGTTTATCATTGAGTTCATTTTAAATTAAACTGAAAAATTACTAACTGAATATTAATTACAATAAATATTAAAATGACTGACTGATTACTAAAATGGGAACACTGGGAAGTTCAGGGAAAATTTTGATACCCAAGTTCCCAAGATGGGCGGGCCACAAACTTTAAACATGAGGGGAGAAAGATTGCTGCTGTGACTGGTAGCCTATTCATTGTTAGTTTTTTACCCCGCTACATCGCCTTGTCTTGTCGTTAAAGTAGTGCATATTTACATATAGTATAAATAATCATTTGAAGCATATTGCATGTATTATACACTGCAAAATTAGCCTGTATTTGACCAAAATTCCAGAATTGTTAGCAAGCTGACTATAGATAGCATGGTAAATGTTTATATGGTTGTCAATGAATGGGACGCTAAATATAATTTTGGCTATAATAAGATTTTCCAATTAAATAAGTAAGAATAAACCTGGTGTCCCTTCATGATTCCTGTTCTTTCCGACAACAAAGCACTTGAATGCGACAAGCTCGTAAACACGACTACAGAAGTGGGAAGTAGTACATTTCCGTCAGCACGTGAAGGCAGCGTTATAACCGTCTGCAAGCTTGCATTCAGATCTGCCTTCTTTCAATCAACAAATGATGGATAGAACCCAGTCCCGGCAAACATTTGTTCTTTCTTTTTGATAATACATTTCACTCTGATGTATGAAAAGATCTGTTGTTACTTCCGTACATTAGTGTATTCCTAATGGTAACATAGTTTTTTCATTTCTTGAGAGGCCCTACACACGCCACTGTTTTGCCGAATAGAAGAGCAGGATTTATCTTCTTCATCCTGAAGTGACCTTTACAGCTCTAGAGGGGGATCTATTGATTGGCAGCGGCAAAACATTTGGCTGGTCCTCTGTAGTATTTTTCCACGGAGACCATAGTGCTAGAACAACAGCAGTGGTGGCTGATATTCATGGAGTCTGTTTTAATTGACATCTTACAAACACAACCTGACAGCTTTCTCACACGAGAGCAGAAGACAGCGGGTGTCCTCTCATCAGTCGCTTCCTCATGGCCTCGTCTGGCTGGTTTGATGCTGACTGAACGGTGTGTGTGGGTTTGTGTGTGCGTGCATACATGCTCTTTTGAAAATCTTAGTGTTGTTTTGATCTCGGCGTGAGTGAAATGTAAGCATAGAAACGGGGTCTGTTTTGCTCTTACACCGTGTCTTAACCAGACGTGACATGATAAAACAACAAGCGATTTTCTTCCATGTTAATCTGAGTTTGTGTCCTAACCAAGCGGCAACCTCCCCCAGTTTCTCTTGAAGCCAATACGGAAGTGACTTAAACTGCAATTCATCGACTGGCCGCTAGAGACAGGCTCCAGAAGGGAGCAGAATCTCATTGAGCCCCATGTTAAAATGCCCAACTTTACAAAAGAAAAAAGCATGTTTACAGCCTGGTACAAATTGTGGTTTTGGTCTAGATGTCTAATTTTGCCCTGTGAGGGGGGTGATTTTTTTTTTATATAACTCATTCGTTTACATTATTTAAAGCCTTAAAGTTACCACTTTGAGTGACAGGTGGATTGCCGTTTGTCTGCTGTCTGTTAGTCATCACGTCACCTTAGCTCCAGCCACATCCCACCTCTTTACCTATTTTCTATTATAGGGGAGTGATGCACACAGCTCAGACTTTACTTTACTCTTCAAACCTGCTCTTCAGAATCCTATGGGTGACGTCACGGACACTATGTCCATAGTTTTTTACAGTCTATGGTCCTAACCAGCCATGATATTTTTTTGACTTGCTTGGTTGAGCTGTAGTGAATCTGCAACACATAAACCAACATAAAAGTTAAAATAAAATTAAAATGTATTGTATTTAGTTTTTTAAATACATGTTCCTATATTCGATTAATTTTGTTTTTTCAAAGAAATAAATTGTGGCTTCATAATCTTTGATCAAATGTACTGTATGAACTTTCTCTTCCTCTGAAATGACTTGTCGGGTGTGATGAAGGGACTACTCTATCGAGAGATCGGGCCCAGAAACAACTGGCGGTTCCACAGTGTGTTCGAGAGATGGTGTTTCATCTGAGTCACTCGATTCCTTGGGCAGGCCACCTGGGGAAAAATAAGACTACTGCAAGAATCAAATAGTATTTTTCTGGCCCGGTTTGAAAGTAGATGTGGCCCAATTTTGTAAAAGCTGTCCTGTTTGTCAAAAGGTTTCCCTCATACCGTCAAGAGCACCACTTAAATCACTGTCAATTATTGGTACCCCGTTTGAGAGGCTTGGAATGGATGTCGCTTGTCCAGTGGAGAGGAGTTGCTCAGGGAACCATTTCATGCTGGTGTTAACAGACTGTGCCACCAGATTCCCAGAGGTATTTCCGTTAAGATCTGTGAAAGCAAACCCTGTAGCTACTTCCCTGGTCCAGTTATTTTCCAGGGTCGGATTTCCTGCAATAATTCTAACCGACTAGGGCACTAATTTCATGTCTACTTTGTTGAAGCAGGTCTATCAGCTCTTAGGAATTAAAGAGTCTGCGTACTACCCCCTATCATCCCTCAAACGGATAGGCCTACTGAACGATTTAACCAGACTTTAGCCGCGTTTCCACAGCAGGAACTTTCCCCAGGAACTAGGAACTTTGGGGTGGTACTCGGTGTGTTTCGACCGCAGGAACCGGGGTCTAAATGAAGTTCTGGGTAAATATTTCCCCCTCCGAACGACCCTGCTCCCCAGGTAGTACTTTTTCAGGAACTTTCGGGGGTGGGACTTGGGCGCTGAACATGCTGATTTGTTGAGTTCACGCAGCATTTTTTTCAACCGGCATTTTTAAAAGTCTTTAGCGAAGTTCGTTCTGCGTTCAGTAAATATCAGTCTTGCTATTTCTTCTGTCTGATGGCACGCGTTCATCTCAGCCATCGCACAATCAATGTCCGTAAATAGCTGATACGTTATCTTATTTTAAATCTAGCTTTACAAGCTTTCAGAATACGCTTTAGTATCAGTGCTCGTCTCTTTTCCGCCGTTTGTTAATGACCTCTTTTGTAAACTAATCCATGCAAAAGCAGCGCTGCTTGCATCTCCTCCATACTTGTTATTGTTGCAGACAGTATCGCTCAAAAATTATTACTGTCCGTGACTGGGAGGAACAGTCGCGTGCAGTCCTACATCACCGGACTAATTTGCCTAATCTTCACGGTACTTTAGATAGCAGTGGAAAACGCAGACAGTAGCAGGTCTGGGGGAAAAAAGTTCCTGTAAAAAAAGTTCCTGGTACAAATTGTTCCGGGTAATTTCGGTGGAAACGGGGCTTTAGAAGCAGATGCTAGGAAAGTTTGTCAGTGAGACTGGTCGAGACTGGGATCATTGGTTGCCCTATCTTCTATTCGCTTATAGAGAAATCCCTCAGGCTTCCACAGGCTTTTCTCCTTTCAAGCTGTTGTATGGCCTTGCTGTCAGGGGCCCATTGGATCTTCTCCAGGAGATGTTGGAAGGAAGTCCTGAAAAGAAAGAGACCACCAGTGTTGTCTCCTATGTACTGCAAATGAGGGAAGATGACTACTTTAGCTCAATATCATTTGGCTGAAGTCAGGGAAGAGCAGGAGATCTGGTTTGACCCTCTGGCTCAAGAAATAAATTTGGAGGTTGGTCAGAAGGTACTGTCCATGTTGCCCAGCCGGGAGAGTAAACTGCTGGCAAAATAGCAGGGTCCCTTTGAAATCAAGAAACGCCTGGGTCCGACGACCTATGAAATCAGTATGTCTGGTCAAGATCGTTCCAGTCGAGTGTTGCATGTTAACCCGTTGAAGGAGTAGGTTCCCCGTCCTGAGAAGTCATTCACTGATGATTCACTATGTTGAAGGGGAGGAATCGGATGAGCAGTATCTGCCGCAGCCAGTTCCTCGGGACATCGGGCTAGATAATTTAAAAGATTCCCAGCGGTCACAAATACAACTCTCTTCACTTCAAAGGTTTTTTCTGAATATCCTGAGTTTACCAACTTGATTGAACATGATGTGGTACTGAAACCTGATGCTGTTTTGAAACGTCAGAGTTATAGGATACCTGAGCGACTCAAGGGGACTTTGAAGGAGGAGGTAGACCTAATGTTCCGCCTGGGGATTATTAAGTCTTCAAAAAGTCAAGTTAAGTCACCTTTATTTATATAGCGCTTTTTACAACGCAGATTTTTTCAAAGCAGCTTCACAGAATTTGATTCGTCTGTACAGTCACTCTGGAGAAAACGGTGATGTTATCCAGCTCATTTAAATTATCATATGGTGACAATGCGGGCAGATCAGTAATTTAGTTGAAAATTTATTTGAATATTTAGTTGAAAATTTTGTGAGTGGTGTCATCCAATAGTTCTTGTGCCAAAGAAGGATGGGAGTATTAGATTCTGTATTGATTTCCGATAATTGAATTCGGTATCCAAGTTTGATTCCTACCCTACCCCTCACAGGCTGGGCCCGTCCAAATATTTGACAACAATGGACCTCTCTAAAGGGTATTGGCAGATTCCACTGACTCAATCCCCTCAGCCATTGACTGCATTCCAGACACCAGGGGGCCTCTTCCATTTTAAGGTGTTACCTTTCTGCCTTCACAGGGCCGTGGCAACATTCCAGAGGTTAATGGATCAGATATTGTGTGGTTTACCTTTTGCTGTTGCATATCTTGATGATATTGTTGTTCACAGGGACACCTGGGAGGAACATATGTACTGCATCTCCAAGAAGTCTTGCAGCATCTTCAGAGGGCCAGCCTCACCGTCAACTCCACTAAGTGTGCTGTAGCTAAACAAGAGACTGAATACCTGGGCTATGTCATTGGCTAGGGTGTTGTGCAACCGCAGGTGAAGAAATTTCAAGCCTTGGAGAAGAGTGTGGTGCCCCAGACACGCAAGGACCTGCAATCGGCTGGATTTTACCATCGCTTGTCCCTAACTTTTCCAGCAGGGCTGCTCCACTAACAGACATGATGTTGCCCGAATCAACTGCAGTGGACTGAGGAGAGATTGCAAGCCTTCTGGGATATTCAAGGAGCTTTGACAACTGATACGGTGCTACACAATCCTGACTTTAGTCGACCCTTCATTGTACACTGATGCCTCTGAGAGGGGAGTAGGAGCTGTCCTAATGCAAGGACCACCAGAGAGCCGACAGCCAGTGGCTTACATCAGTTGTAAACCGTTTCCGAGAGAGGTATGCTATTCAACGGTAGAAAAGGAGCGTTAAGCCATAAAGTGGGTGTTGGATTCCCTACGATATTATCTACTAGGCCGTAAATTTACTCTGGAGACCGATCATAAAGCATTGCAGACATGGTCCGCTGCAGCCACATCCTGGCGTGATAAAAATTAGCGTCCTGGCAGGAACAAAGAAGCATTAAGCATTATTGGTACCGCCCGGACATACCATTTGCTGAGGTTGCCCCGGGGGAGGAGGAAAAGTTGATGTCTTTATTAATGGATTTATTTAGTTGTACATTTATGGTATTTCATTATATTTTGCTTTTCTTTATCTTGATTTAATCTATCTCTATGTTTGGTTCAATTTTGATTTACTTGATGTTACATGTGTCACAATTACATTTTGTCATGTATGCTCCTGTTCTCGTTAGTCCCTGATTAGTTAATCTGTCTCCACCTGTGCTTGTTTAGTTCCCTCATTCACCCTGTGTATTTATACTCCCTGTTCTGTTCAGTTCTTCGTTGATTATTGTTTGTGTGAACATGTCCGGAACCTTCTCTGTTTGTTATTTGGATTATAAAACTTTGTTATCATCATCTCCTTCGTTGTGAGCTTTCAACAGCCACCAACGCGTTACAATATGTTGAAAGTAAAGTTTCATTGTTTTCCCTCTTAATTTGTAATGGACCCATCTTTTCCTTTTATAAGCTGTGGCTTTGTTCATTTGAGTAGGTCAGTTTTAGTTTGTTGGTTTGTTTTCTGTCTGAATTGTTTTGACCTTATTTTCTGTTTGTTTATTTGTTTTTGTGTTGTAAGAAATTTATGAGCTTGCAAAGTTTTTTTCTTGGGTTCAAATTAAGACCCATTTTTCAATGGAAAGCTGGATAATGTTACAGTCGGCATGAAACGGACGTTGCGATAGTCTTGATGTACATCCGAGTGAAACTGCTTCTCGAACTCGGGACTTCTGTCCATCATTCATTTATTGGATCGTTGGAGCCAAATTTTATGGAGCCACTTTTCATAGTCTAATCAGTTCCCAATGGAAAAAAAATGAGGATTATATGGATAAAGAAATCCATTTGGCAACAGGATAAGGAAAAGCAATTGTTAAATGCTATAATGATGCAGTTTAAATGTTGCACTTAATTGTTATCGCAATGCTTGATGATACATTTAAATAAATAAAATAAGCAGTTTTGATAATGTTTGTTTATTTGTCAATTAGATTTTTTTTGTTGCATTTTTATTTTTTAATTAATAAAAACAAAATCAAGGAAACAATGATCAATTTAAGTACCACACCAAGTCCTTTATAAGCCCTGCTCTATATTTGTCTCATTGAATATTACCAAAGTAAATGGGTTAAATAATATTCATCTCACATTCAACTTTAAATGTCAAATATGTTCTGATTGGCTTTGATTGTGTCACAATGCGCATCAGTTTTGTGTTCAATGTGGACAGACAATTGCTTGTTGCTTGCACAGTGTTAGGCTAGTGTGTGCATGTTCATTATCAACAGCGTCAGGCGCATTGGGGTACATCTGTCGGTACTGCTGTTATCTCTGTACTGCTGGGGCAGCAGAGCTCGATGAACCCTTCTGTTCTGGGAACAGGCACAGCAGACGCTCATACTCTGATTTCTGAACATCTGATGCTGGCAGGAGGACCACAGCCACCGCATATCACAACACTCTCCCCCATAATGCCCTTATCAACTGGCATGATGGCCCATGGGCAAGAAGCTGGAGGCAATGTCAGCTTAATTAGTGGGCCACTGGAGCCCTCGGTGTACAGAAATGTGAGGGAGTATCATGCAGAGCCAAACACAGGTCTGACTTCACAAGTGTCACCTAAGTAACCTTTACAAAAACCTCCTGTATCTCCCTATCACATATTGTTTATCTTTCTCCCATGATTTGAAATAGGACATGATCCTGGATTAACATCCTTTGTTAGTCCAGGAATAATCATAGACTCAACCCATAAGCCTAGGGATGGACTGGAACTAAAAACAAACCACTATTCAGATTTTTTTTTATGATATTCATAATTTTATTCAGAAAGGACACTTTTATCATCACTGATGATAATAATAATAAGAAGAAATGTTTCCTGAGCAGCAAATCATCACATTAGAATGATTTCTGAAGGATCATGTGACACTGAAGACTGGAGTAATGATGCTGAAAATTCAACTTTGACATCACAGGAATAAATTATGTATGTGAGTGTTAATCAATGTTATAATTTCATTGGAGCAAAGCAATTGTGATGCTTACAGTATAGCAGATATGCTGTATGGATCGGTTTCACGCCACCTTTAGTTTAGCTCTAATTGATTTTCTTAAAGTGTTAGTTCACCCAAAAATTCTGTCATCACTTACATCCCTTCATGTCATTCTAAACTCACAAGACTTACGCTCATCACCGAAACACAAATGAAGATATTTTTCATTAAATCAGAGAGATTTCTGTCCCTTCTTCAAAACGTTCATACAGCGATTGTAAAATAAATCCATATTACCCGAGCGGTTTAATCCAAGTCTTCTAAAGAGACACAATCACTGTATGATGAACAGATTTAATTTAGGCTTTTATAAACACTGATCAGTGAATTTACAGCTCAACCATCTTATGGGTTTGGAATGACGTGGGTGAGCAACTGATGAAGGAAATTTCATTTTTGGGGGAACTAACCCTTTATAGACCCTATTATGTTTGTTTTTTTGTGAAGAAAGAAACTCATACAGATCTATTTGATAATTTTTTTGGTGAAATATCCCTTTAGGCCTAAGCCTAAACCACCCCCTAAGATACTGTGGGCCCTATCATACACCCAGCGCAATGATGCGCAACGCAAGTGTTTTTTGCTAGTTTCAGCGCAACGCAGTTATTATTGTCATGTCCTGAGATTAAATAGCAAATGCATTTGCGCCAATTTGTGCGCCCATGGGCGTGCTGGTCTAAAAACGAGGTGTGTTCAGGCGCATTGTTATTTTGAGGCAACTGAAAACGACTGCGCCATTGACCAATTGAAACCTGGTCTAAAATCAATAGCGCAATATTTTTTTGTTAGTAATATGCGCCTATAGGCGGGTCCACAATGCGTGTATACTTTGCTTATTACTGTCACAATTCACCAGTGTGAGTGCCCGTGATCACCACCAGAGGGCACTCCAACCTGGACTGTCATTTCATCAAAGACTACATTACCCATAATCCTTTGCTCGGACTCATCATCACTCATTGTTTACACCTGTGTCACATTACCTCATTACCCCAGCCTATATAAACTATGTTCACTCTGTCATTCACTGTGAAGTCTTGTTAGTTGTATCACTGCATTTCTGAGCATTCTCCCTGGTTTCTTGTCGCTTGGTTTTGGATTACTTGCCCATTCCATGGATTACCCTTTTGCCTGTCTCTCCTGTCTTGTTTGCCTGATCGGCCTGATTACATGTTATGACCTCTTGCCTGTTTGATGACTACGAGTGTGGATTACCCTTTCAATAAAGCTGCGTTTGGATCTTCTACCTTCTGTCTCAGAGTAGTACGTTACAATTACACACACAGGGATACCCAGCAGCACACAAACAATTTTAAATATGAAAAATTAAAGGATTGAAATGTAAAAGATTAGTATTGTGTACATAAATATAAAAAAATGCCTACATGTCATAATGGATAGTCATTGCATGTATCAGAATTACCTATTTGCAGTAATAACAAATTAAATTGGCTAATTATTTGGCCAATCGTGGCAATACACACGTTTTAAACTGACTCGGGTTGAGGGTGTCTGTATTCCACCATGTAAATAGCGAATCTGCCGTGGTGCAAGCGCAACTGGCTTTTAAAGTGAATGGAAGATGACACTCTGATTGGTTTATTGTAGGTTACCCATTTATTCATTAAGAGAATAGGGACAACCCTTTTAGACCATGCAACCAAATTTCCCCTTCGTTAAACTAGCAAAAGTGGATTCGGACACACTCTAAGTACACTTGCGCTATGCGCTTTTGACCATACGCTTAGAGCGTTAAAATAGGGTGCTGTGAGTGCTTCATAAAAAATACTCTTGGCTTAACCTCAGATCTGAGCTCAACCCTATCCATAACTCTTATCTTATCTCGAAAATCAAATTGGTTGATACGCATGTTGCTCCAGGACCAACAAGGATGTCCTATGTGGGTAAATCATGTTACGCACTCTCTCATTCACAGTCTACTCGTTCACTCAAACACATCCCACAAACTGAATTAATATCCAGTCTGCATGCTTATTTACCTCTTCTGATCTTCCTCTTTCTGTCTTTTGCAATCCAACACTTAAAGTAGCAAGAATATAAGAGTAAATACTGCTTGCTGTACAGTTATGTCCCAGTGAGAGCTAGTGGGCATACACTCACCTGCTTGCTGTACAGTTATGTCCCAGTGAGAGCTAGTGGGCATACACTCACCTGCTTGCTGTACAGTTATGTCCCAGTGAGAGCTAGTGGGCATACACTCACCTAAAGGATTATTAGGAACACCTGTTCAATTTCTCATCAATGCAATTATCTAATCAACCAATCACATGGCAATTGCTTCAATGCATTTAGGGGTGTGGTCCTGGTCAAGACAATCTCCTGAACTCCAAACTGAATGTCAGAATGGGAAAGAAAGGTTATTTAAGCAATTTTGAGCGTGGCATGGTTGTTGGTGCCAGACGGGCCGTCTGAGTATTTCACAATCTGCTCAGTTACTGGGATTTTAACGCACAACCATTTCTAGGGTTTACAAAGAATGGTGTGAAAAGGGAAAAACATCCAGTATGCGGCAGTCCTGTGGGCGAAAATGCCTTGTTTATGCTAGAGGTCGGAGGAGAATTGGCCGACTGATTCAAGCTGATAGAAGAGCAACTTTGACTGAAATAACCACTCGTTACAACCGAGGTATGTAGCAAAGCATTTGTGAAGCCACAACACGCATATCACGTCTCGATTTCTGTTGAGACATTCAGATGGTAGAGTCAGAATTTGTCATAAATAGAATGAGAACATGGATCCATCATGCCTTGTTACCACTGTGCAGGCTGGTGGTGGTGGTGTAATGGTGTGGGGGATGTTTTCTTGGCACACTTTAGGCCCCTTAGTGCCAATTGGGCATCATTTAAATGCCACGGCCTACCTGAGCATTGTTTCTGACCATGTCCATCCCTTTATGACCACCATGTACCCATCCTCTGATGGCTACTTCCAGCAGGATAAGGCACCATGTCACAAAGCTGGAATCATTTCAAATTGGTTTCTTGAACATGACAATGAGTTCACTGTACTAAAATGGCCCCCACAGTCACCAGATCTCAACCCAATAGAGCATCTTTGGGATGTGGTGGAACGGGAGCTTCGTGCCCTGGATGTGCATCCCACAAATCTCCATCAACTGCAAGATGCTATCTTATCAATATGGGCCAACATTTCTAAAGAATGCTTTCAGCACCTTGTTGAATCAATGCCACATAGAATTAAGGCAGTTCTGAAGGCGAAAGGGGGTCAAACACAGTATTAGTATGGTGTTCCTAATAATCCTTTATGTGAGTGTATATACACAAGTTCACAGATGTCAAGACAGCTGATCAATGCCCTTGTGCACATTTCTTTGTGTATGAGGGTTTGGATATCTTAGTGTGAATGAGTGTGTAGGTGTGTGTGAAATAACTCACCCTTACTTGGGATTCTACCCCTGGTATCAATCACACACACCATTGTGCTGATCCCAAGACACAACAGTGAGGCCTCCATCATCATCATATGTCTGTTGAAGAAGAATGAGTGCAGAGGAAAAGCATGAGTCTAGGATGAAAGAGCAGCTGTGAGGATGATGGTTCTCGGGGATCGCACAAAATGAGTAAAGATAAATGTCCAGATGGAACACACAGAAATGCTGAATAAAAGATTATTATTTTTCCTATGTTTCCATCAGAAGTGAAAACTTGCCCAGATAAAAGATAGTGCTCTTGAGAAGGAATAGATTAATCATGCACTGTCAAATAAATTAAAATGAATCGGTAGTGTCTTGTTGTCTAGTATAAACATACTTAAACTAAATACATTTACAATACTTTTTTTTAATTTAGTACATTTTTAATAAAAAAAATTAAAGTCCAAATTGAAGTCCAATGTATTTATAAAGCGGGTTAAAAACTACAGAGTAGACCAAAGTGCTGTACAATAAAATCATAAAATAAATTAAAAGAACAGCATTTATTGAAATTATAAATGTCTTTACTGTTACTTTTGATCAATTTAACGCATACTTGCTGGATAAAAGTAATAAGTATTCCAAAAAAAAAAATACTGACCCCACACTTTTGAATGCTATTGTACATAAAAATAAATAAAAAAGAGAAAAATTGCATTAAAAAAAAGAAACACACCTGAGAATATCAGAGACTGACTGGAACATTAAAAAGTGGGGATTTACATACCAGAATGGATCCCAGTGGTTGGAAGGCCACATTTTTTCTCTTTAATATAATATGCACAGATAAATCATGCAACAGCAGCATACATTAATTAGTACAGAAAAACAGGGTCATTTTTTTTTTTTTTGAAAATCACAATTCGCATAATTTGATGCCTAAAAAAGCTCTCTGTCATGTAGGCCTACAACAGGCCACTGGACAGCTCTCTAGATAAAACAAAAAACGGATCTTTTTAGTTCTGGCCTTGGTCTCATTCTCTCAAAGCAGTGATGAAGAGAAGGGTATCATTATGAATTCTCCATTGACTAACAGCTGCTGAGAGGCTCCTTCACATACAGTAAATCAAGCCCTTAATGTCATTCTTCACAGAGTACCGCACCAGCGCTCGTCTCTCCTGAAATGATCATTCACATGTTAATATGCATATGTATAGCTCAATGATGCTACTGTCACTCATGACCTTCACAGCAAACAGCTTCCATTTCCTCCCTATGTTTTCCCCCACCTCATTACATGTTTACATCTATTCATCTCTGAACTCATGTTAGGTGAAACTTTACCACACAGTCTTTGCACAAAACAGTAACTTTTTGAGAGCGGTATATATATATATATATATATATATATATATATATATATATGCAGCCAGGGTCAACCTTAATTACAGAGAGTAGTTTTATGCGGCTAGTATTAATAAGTGCTTGCTTGCTCATATCCAGCCTAACCTCAAGCAACACATTTTTAATTGATGCAGTGGGACCGTGTCGACACAGGACTCACGCTGCCTGAGAGAGTGTGAAATAAAAGACTCTTTCTTTGGGAGAAATCCATATCTTAGCACATCAACAACCTCACTGTGGCTACATAAGCATCGGTGGACATTTTAAAGGGATAGTTCACCAATTTTTTTTAATTTTTTATCATTGTTTACACACCCTTATGTCATTCCAAACTTGTATGACTTTCTTCAGAAGAAATTCTGGGAAATGTTTTTGTACATATGATGAAAGTAATTGTACGCTACAGTTCGAAAGTTTGGGGCCAGTAAGATTTTCTAATGTTTTGGAAATAAGTATCTTATGCTCACCAAAGCTGCATTTCTTTGATCAAAAATACAGTAAAACAGCAATATTGTGAAATATTATTACAATATAAATATTTTTTTTTTCTATCTGAATATATTTTAAAGTGTAATTTATTCCTGTGATGTCAAAGCTGAATTTTCAGCATCATTACTCAGTGTCACATGATCCTTCAGAAATCCTTCTAATATGATGATTTTCTGCCAAAGAAACATGTATTATAATTATTCACTTTGAAAACAGTTGTGCCACCTAATTGTTTTGTGGAAACTTTGAAACATTTTTTCCTCTTAAGATTCTTTGATGAATAGAAAGATCAACAGAACAGCATTCATTTGAAATGGAAATCTCTTGTAATATTACAAATGTCTTTAATGCATCCTCGCGGAATTAATTTTAAAAAAGAAAACATTTATTTCCTTAAAAAAATCTTTGCATTACCTTTGAATGGTAATGTATGTACAGAAAATGCTAAGAAATTACTTATTTTTCCACAGAAGAAAGAAAGGCTTACAGGTTTGGAACGACATGAGGGTGAGTAAACAAAGTCAGATTTTCATTTTTGGGTGAGCTATCCCTTACCATCACGCATGTCATTTCACCCAAGCCTGTTTAATAGATGACAAAAACGATGTAAACAACAAAACGTCAAAATGATCAGAGCTATGTGTTGTCTCAAACGGCCTGTTCTATTTTCATCCTGTAGTGATTTGACTGCGTCTTGTACGAGCAGTACTATCTTTCCCAGGCAAACGTCAGTTACAGCGACAGGAGGGTCAGCAGGGACAACAAGGATCCAAGAACTCATTTGTTTCCAGAGCGCCATTTCAGGCCTTTGGGGAATGTCGGAGGCACCTTGAAGCATAGGTGGAACAGATGTCCCTGCACAGAAGCAACTGAGGACACGCTACTGACGTGAGGCAGAATGTACTCCTGAAGGGGGTCTGCCATCGGGACATGAGTCAAACACACCCCTCCCTGTCGGACCACCCATTAAACTATTATTTAAGAGATCGGAGCAGCTGTTCTGGCTGTTTCCTTTGAATTTCTTGACATTTGTAATGGCATTACAGCACTGCTCTTACATAAATGTCTCTGACAGACCTAATAGTAACTTGCTTTCTAGCCCTGACATCATAATGGGTTACAGCAGGGCACGGGGAGTGCGGTACGCAGCGTGATGCAGCCTCCTCCTCAGCGTGACGGATGATAAATCCATCCACTTGTCCAACAGAAAGCACTTCTGCTACCCCAAGAGGAGCACATCCATAAAGATATCAGAGCCAAACTAGCCCACAAACATTCATCCATCATAAACGAGGGGAGCCCACGGCCAGACGAGTCTGAGAGCGGTTAGAGAGCTGAAGTGCCCCAGTACTGACTCATTCACTGCCAGGGAACCCGGCTGTCATCAGTGACCTCTGGGTGTCTGACTGGATGACCCTTACGGTGATAGACAAATTGCTTGCTGCATGGAGGACCATGGGACAATCCGACCTGGGACTACTGCAAATGGAGGAAAATACTCCATGAGCAGGCATTCAAAAAAGATATATTTCTGCTCAATTTACTTAGGCTAATTAAAATGAGGTAATGCAATCCTTGATTTTTATCATGTGCAATAAATTTGAAATAATAAATTACAAATACTTCATGAGGTTGCATTGTGAATTTCATTAACATACGGATTCAGATCAATAGCAAATAATAGCTTACAGTACAATTGTGTTAACCTTTTTTGTTCCCTCTGTTTCAAATGAGGCTTTTTTATTTTTGAACTGTTTTTCTCCATTCTGACTCACGGTAGTTTTTAAATCACATGACTGCATATTTGAACCTTTTCGTTATATAAAAACAACAGATAAAATGTTTTGCGTTGCCACATTACATTCCAGCCCACATAAGAACAACACAAATTTTTGTGAAATTTATGCTGTCCAAATGTCCAGTTCATTCCAGTAGGACATTCTAGTAATGAAAAGATCGTATCATTTTATTAACTCTCGCATTCAATCTCATTCAGCAAAATGAATGTATCTTTATTCAAGTGATTTTCTTTATTTAAGCAGACTTCAAATGTAACAGTATATTTTCAATAGCCAAATTCCCTGAACACATCCACCTATGCAATCTTTGATCATATTTAGAGTTAGGAAATCATTATAATGCATGCAGCCAAAGATAAATGATGAGAAACATAAATGATTTAACTGAGTTTTCATTCATTTTTCACATGACAGACACAATGAACACATTGTTCATGAACAACCCATCACTAGGATCTGTAAAGCTCGTCTCAGTTAGCAACCGTTACTAAGAGGGGTGGAGCATCAATTGATCGGTAAGCCCCTCCCCTCGAATGCAGATGAGCCAATGGCAGTTGAGTATTACTCGCACTGGGACCGGAACTGGGACATCTTTAGGTTTCAGCGCCATAGATAATCATTGGAAAATCCAAAGCTCTCATCGGTTTGATGGTGTTTATGCTACAAAAATGGTAAAAAGATGTGTCTGGGATATTGTAACACTGATTCCAGGTGTCCTGAGAGAATTTTCCGGTTGTCATATTCTCATTAAGTTACGATTAAAGTTAGTGAGTCCCTGCTAACATACAAACAGGAATAACTAACTGTTCTCACGTGTTCTTATTCTCTGCACTCCAGATAACATTACACACTTCACAAGACTGTTTCTTTATTTTTCTTGTCCAAATAGAAGTTTATCAGCATGGTAATTTTGCTAGCTAATAGTTAACTGAAAATGATTTAGTTGAGCTTTGGACTTGACATTTGAAATGTACTCATTTCCACTGCACAAGGTGTCTGAACTGAGTTTATAGTCAAGATTAATGTTAAATAAAGCCACAACTAAAATAAGTTCAGCCAAAGAATTAGCTTTTGAGTGCCAATAACAGACACTAATACCTGGCAACATTACTGAAAGAAACTTCTGTGCTTGGAACAAAATACTTCAGTGTGAAGTGTAGGAGGCTATGCTAATTTTGCATGTAGCTGTTTAAAGATATAAAGCGCCACTAAATTTAGAAAAACCATCCACAATCAAGCCAACCGACAATCACTGTGCAGAAACATACTCCTCCTCTGCCTATGCTGGGTTTACATGCTCTAATTACCATGAAGCTATTTGCAACCACACGGTAAAGATGAACCTCCATGGCCGCAATCAGAATTACACATTATTCTTTGAAATCACTACCACCTTAATTATGACCGCACAAGCTGTGTCATTTCTGAGACGATGATTGAAGGCTGTTGCCTCGAATACACAGACAGCCGACAAACTGACGGATAAAATCCATGCCAGGCAGTCCACTTAAAAAGTAGAGGAGTGTGTTTTGCATGTATATGACTAAGTTTATGTGTGGGAACGTTTCTGTCAGAGCCTGAGAGTAAAAGCTAAGTTTTTAATCTTTCCATCAACTCTGTATCAATCAGACTCACCAGTATTCTGAGTCAGCGGCGAAGCTTGCGGCTCTCATATCATTCGCTCTGCAACTTCAATGAAAAGGTCCACAAGACTCAGTAATCACCTGAGCCCCAGAGACCTGTCAGCTTCCGTCAGCCCCTCGACCTGCTGTGCTGCTGCGGAAACAAAGGCCTATGTGGGAGGCTGTCACTCTCCAAAGAGTCGGCAATCACGAAAAACATAGCTCTTTCAAACCCCGCACCATTGGCCGCATAAGTCCGTTGATGGTATTATAGTAATTTGATGCAAGGATAATTTTTAGGTCACATTATTTCTGGTGTCGGTCGGACCCCGCTGGCCTGACATACCGAAGACACATGCAGGGGCATAGCCATCTTTTCAGAAGTGAGGGGGATAGAAATGTCAGGTGTAATACCATTTCTTTCTGACCTTTGTCTAATTGACAGATTTAATTGATCTCATCTCTTGCTTTTAATTCAGTAAGATATCAAATAGGCCTACACTGCTGAACAATAACCTCTAATATCTATAATGTTTTCCCTATATGTTATGCCAATTTTATGATTGGTTTATGTAGGCTACTACAAACACTTGTTCATTAAGTCCCTATGGATTTTATGCTTTGTAAAAAATAAAAAAAATAAATCACTGAATAAGGCAGAAAATATAAAGTACCTATCAAAAGTTTGGAAACATTACAATTGTTAAATGTTTTTGAAAGAAGTATTCTGCTCACCAAGGCTGCATTTATTTAATAAAAAATGCAGTAAAAAAGTAATACAGTAAAATATCCTAATGTAAAGCAGCTGTGTGAATATATAGTAAAAAATTAAAAAAATCTTTGTAGTTTATTCCTGTGATCAAAGCTGAATTTATCATCATTACTCCAGTCTTCAGTGTCACATGATCTTTCAGAAATGAATCTAATATGTTCATTTGATGCTCAAGAAACATTTATGATTATTATCAATGTTGAAAACAGTTGTGCTGCTTCATTTTTGTGGAAATCATCAAACTATTAAAACATTTATGGTAAGATAAAAAAAGAGAGAGAAATTAATACTTTTATTCATCAAACATGCATTAAATTGATCAAGTGGCATTTATAATATAACAAAAGATGTATACATGCTTGTATACAAAAATAAAATGCTTCATGGTTTCCACAGCTGTTTTCAACAATGATTATAATCATAAACGTTTCCTTTTCATCAAATGATCATATTAGAATGCTTTCATGTGATACTGAAGACTGGAGTAATGATGCTGAAAATTCAAATTTGATCACAGGAATAATTTACACTTTACTATAGCATTACAAATGAAAACATCTGTGAATATATATGTGAATATATTTCGCAATATTAATGTTTTAACTGTATTTTTTATTAAATAAATGCAGCCTTGGCAAGCAGAAGATACTAAACATTAAAAAGGCTGTCAGTTAGCACTGCATTTTTCATATTCTTTATTGTCAGTAAATACCTTGAGATGGCTGGAAAAACACAAACCATATATTGTCGCAAATCGTGTTTGTTGTCATGTTTCATCAGTCATAGCGATTCTTTTTATTCAGCTGCTGCTACAGCGCTGAATGCCTTTGGAACGTGACAGGGTTTACTTCAACGAATCAGTTTAGTTTTTTCTTTGAGAGCGCGCCCTATGGCTTCGAGTATAAATTGGAGTGTTGCACGAGAGTGTTAGCACTCCATAGTGTTCAGATCGCCTCATTTTTGGATACGAATAAAATGACAGGTCATGTATAGATTATTTTGTGTCTTTGAAATCTAGATTTATTTACGTTGGATTCTACGTAAACGAACTTGCTTGTGTAACAGACGTAGGCCAGTAAGAGTGGTGCAGGAGCGGGTCGACTAGGTCCGGTGCGACCCGTTAAAAGTGCGGGGGACGAATGTACGTTTTATTAAAAGAAACATAAACAAGAAAACATAAAATTAACAAGATATATTTCAGATTCTGCACTATTTCTAGTTCCTCAAATAAGCACATTTTGTGGAAGAACATTGTTTTGGTTGTGTTTTAGCTCTGCACGACTGTGTGGATGAATATGGATGAATATTCGAGGGAACTCGCACTGCGTCGTAAGATGACTCTTTGGGGGACGCTCCCTTAGTGTAGCGTCTGAAGCATGAATGAAACTAGCCGTTCTTGATTGGTGCTACGTCATGGCGTAGTAGGTGACGACATACCCGGAAGTATAAAGTGACACCAGAACACAACGGCACCAGTTTTTCGCAATATAGTAAGTCACTCCCAGGCATGGAGAGGCGTGACAAGGCAACGCGGTGTCTCGTTCCCTTCTCAGGGAACAAGGGTTATAGTCACAACCCGAGATGTTATCCTACTGCTGATAAAACATTCAATACAAGGCTTAAGAGAGATAACCAGTTTAGATGGAAAGGATCTCAAGCAGCCATATACATGGTACTTTCTTGAAAATATATTCCAGCACAGCGCTACAACAACCATAATGAAATGACCCTTAACTATAGAAATTGTAGTGAACTCTGTTAGAGAGCTACATATGGCAGTTTATCTGTTCAATAAAATACCTTACTCACCTGCTGAGTAATAAAAACGCCATCTCTGTGTCGCTTTTACAACATTTCAAATCTCTCAGTTCTCACCATCTCCAAAGCCAATGTTGATTCTTGTTTTATTACTGCTCCATGTCAACATTTCTCACTCGTTATAACCATTAACCTACGCCTCTCCCATGCGTCAAAGTAGTCAGAACACTGAATACTACCCTGAGGGGGGAAAAAAACAGACATTCATGTTAATGTTTCAGTCAAACCTTTCACTTAAAATTTTAAAGTCTTATTTTCACCATTCAAAAGATTTTTTAAATGTTTTTGAAAGAAGTCTCTTATGCTCACCAAGGCTGCATTTATAAAAAAAAATAATAATTAAATTTTACAATTTAAAATAACTGTTTTGAATAACATGCATCATTACTCCAGTCTTCAGTATCACATGATCCTTCAGAAATCATTCTCGATTATTTGCTGCTCAAGAAACATTTCTTATTATCATCAATGTTGAACAACAGTTGTACTGCTTAATATTTTTTGTTGAAAGTTATTTTGTCAGGATTGTAACATTATGAATGTCTTTACTGCCACTTTTGATCAAATAATGCATCCTTGCTGATTTAAAGTATTAATTTCCTTCCAAAAAAGTAAAATCTTTTTGAATGGAGGTGAATAGGGATTTGAAAACATGGTTGTAAATGATTACCATTATATTCCATGGTATGGTAGTCCAAGGTATTTCAAATGCCAGTTCCAAAAATGCATGATCCTTGTAAGAGAATGCACTGTACAAAATCTTTACACATGATGATGCACTTCAGTTAACTGACTGAATGGAACATCAAATCAAAATGCCTCCTGCTTGTATGTTTTGTTTAAAGATGTTTTTATTTTGAAAATGTCTCTGAAAGAAAACGATGGATATCTAAGTGATATTGCAAAGACATAGGACATAAATGTTTTGGAAGGACATTTGGCACAGCAATTAAGATGCCATCCTGCAGAAAATAAATTAAATCAAAACAAATTCAAAAAGTATTTGTTGCAGACTGCATAGTGTTCCAGTTTCCATGACAGCTGGCGAAATGTTCTCAGCTTACAGGCTAAATGTAAGAGCATGAGGGACGGGGAAGAAAGAAGGCATCGTGAAAATCTCAGTATAATCTTCACAAATAAATTAGCTTTAAAATGTACGAGGTGATTGAGTGGAGATGTCGAGAATAGATGCAAGCATTCTCTACTTTTGCTCCTCTTCAATTTGCCTATTTCATCTTGGAGATCAATTATAGCCTCCAAAAGTCACTGAAAAAAAAAAAAAAAAAACAAGTATAAAAGGCCTTCACAGTATACTCTTTGAAGCACCATGTTCCTCCGGATTCAACTGCCTGTGCTCTTCTTCCCAGGCATATCCTGCTGCAGGAGAAATTATGTCTGCAGAAATATAACAGTTTATCACCAGCACAGGATGAAAGGACAGCTGCATGTCTGTCACCGTTCAGAGAAAAACCAAAACAGAAATGTAATCACTGGATGTGACGGATGTTCAACTGGATAGATGAAATGTAAAAAACTTTTGGTAAAAATAAAGTGACACCCATTGTGGTATGAAGAAACCTTCATAAAGTAGTGTGGAAAGTACGTAATTAATCATTTCCCACTCAAATACACTTTGTAAATACTTTTTTAATAAACTGAACTTGGGCGCCAACCACAACAGCTACATTTAAATGTGATCTAATCCACTAATATTCAGACATGGTTATGTCCTTTTAAAGTTCATAATAGTGAGGGCTAGGAAATGATCTGAAAAGTAAGTGAACACATTATAAACCTTATCTGCTTGGCTTATGAATATTAATTAGGTCACATCAAATTTGCCCGTATTAATTGCTGAAAGGCAGGTAAGTGGGTGCTTGCTATTAGGATTAGATCTTACTACTTGCACATATATATTGAATATGTTGTCTTTGGCTGATGCAACCGCTTGGCAGAAGCTTCTGCTTGGTCTTAAAGTTGTTGTGTTTTCCCTTTGCAACATAGCAAAACAAAGTTGTTTAAATATAATGATTACTTCCCCCAAAATGGGGAGGATGAAATATCTGAAAGTGGTGGACAGTTATAATGATTGCTACATCTCTGCATAATTGTGAGTAATCAGAATCACAATTTAGCTCTGATTAAAACAAAATGCATCTAAAGAGCTGCATTTGCTGATGGCACTTTGAGAGCTTAATATTAGCACAAGAATTCTAATACACAGTTGCAACTTTGTCAAGAGGATAAGCTTCACAATTGCTTACTTTTGTTTTGGAATATAAATGTATCTGGTGCTGTGTTCACAGAAGTGTAATGCAATGTCTTTAGCATGATAGCAAATGAGACTGCTAGGAAAACAGTGATTACTGTAGCTAACTACTAGATTGTTAAAAACACCAAACTTCAAGCCATTTGAAGAACAGCAACCAAAGTTTTGAGAACAAACACACACTAGTGTTCAAGTTTGGGGTTGTTTTTTATGGGGTTGAAAGAAGTCTCTTGTGCTCACTAAGCAGGCCCGTCTTCAGCAGCATTTAGCTCACAGGAAAACTAATCTCTACAACGGTAACTTTAAATAACACGTTATCTCAGAAATTAGTCAGAGCGTGTGTAATGGGCAATGCGTCCCCTGGCCACGGACGTGTGTTGAATATTCTCATTCAATTCCCTGCTGCTGCAACAAGCTTGTTTCCGCTTGAATAAAAATTAATGATTGTGACTTTTTAATCTCAGAATTGTGGCTTTTCCCCCCTCAAAATTGCGTGATATAAACTCACAATTGCAAGTTATAAAGCCAGAATTGTGTGATAAACTCGCAACTCTGAGAAAAAAGCCAGAATTGCGAGGTATAAGCTCACAGTTGCGAGAAAAAAACTTCCATGGGCTTCTGCTTGCTTTTAGAGGAAAAAGCTGTCCATAACTGCTGGTCTAGGATCAAATTTCTCTGTAATAAAAGAATATTGGCGTAATTCCGGTGTTTTGAGCAGTGAGTGGATTCTGAGGTCTGCACGCTATCAAATCCTCTCGTAATAATAAGCAATTATGTAAATAAGAGATTCATTGTGCATCAACTCCACTGATTATAACAGAACTTTGATTTAAGGATTATAAAATGAGTGCTCTTTGCGAGCTTTCTGCCATGCCAAATTAAAATAATTTATTGTTTATGCTGGGATGTGTATGTTATGCGGTGACAAATAACTTGAAATTAAAATAGAAAATCTATTTGAAAAATAAATCTATTTAAATGTTTTAAAGAGGAAGCACATATCCTCATGCTGTTGGTTCACCCGCCTATGATTAGAAATTCATATTTTGTGTTTTGGTGTTGTTTTAATATAGACTAGGCCAAACGCACTACCCGGACCGCCTTCCAGTGGACGGTCCAAAAGAGGATTTTGAGGGTGTCCGAACCGAGGACGAAGTTGGAAGGTACCATCGCCCCGGAGCCCATCCCACAACTCAACTCTGACCAGGTGTGTGAGCCGGCAACACCGTGCGTCGCAGAGGGAGTGATTGTGGAGCTTAACGGTTGGGAAAAGAGCCTCGTTCACAACACCACCGTGGAAAAGTTGCCTGGAGTCTCTGGCATATAGTTGGAGGAACTGAAAGGAATATTTGAGGAGGATTTGATAGACTTTTTTGGAGAGGTGATTCCCAGTTCCCCTGTATCTCCAGTGTTCCCTGAATCTCCAGAATACCTAGCCTCCCTCTCCCGTCTCCTCAATCAGCCAGTTCCTCAGCCCCGCATCCGCTGCTGTCCTTCAGCCCCTCTGCAGCTGCCGTTGGCAACGAGGACCTGCCCAGTGTCTTCCAGCCATCAGCTCCACCCAGCACAGTGGATCTCCTGGTTCCACCTCTAACCTCTGTGCCCTTCGCTCCATCTCAGCCTGTTGACACTTCGGCTTCGCCTTGGCTCCACCAGAAACCACTGGCCATACGGCTTCTCCGAGCTCCCTCGTCCCTCCGGCTGCAACTTGGTCAGTCGTCAACCTGCCTGCCCCTTCGGCTCCGTCTGGCTCCACCTCCGTCCTCTGTCTCACTGGCTCAGCCTCTGTCCATTGGTTTTCCGGCTCTACCTTGGACGCTCGTGCGCTCCAGGACCATCAGCATCTCGTGTGGGTGCATCGGTTCCACCTGGATCTCCTTCAGTGGTGGCTTCTCTGTTGGTCGTTCCCAGGGTACATACCATCAAGTCATAATCTACACCATGGCTCCTCCCGCCTTCGACTCCGCCCTGGGGCTTTGTCCTGGCTAGCCTCTGGCATGTCATCTGGCTCCTCCTACTCCTTGCTCCGCACTGGCTCCTCCCACTCCTCCATGGACTATTTCTCTGTTTATTTCTTGTTTCGCTCCACAACCTCCTCCTGAGCCCCCGCCCTCCCTCCTCAGTCGCGAGTTCCTGTGTATATTCGTCATATAAGTCATTACTACAACCAGACCGTTGTAGTCAGAGACTGACACAGAATACAAAAAAATCGTATATAAAGTCGTCATTTTTGTTTGTTTTTTGCGCACAAAAAGTATCCTTGTCGCTTAATAACATTAAGGTTGAACCACTGGAGTCACATGGACTATTTTAACAAAGTCTTTACTACCTTTCTGGGCCTTGAAAGTGGTCGTTGTGTTGCTGTCAATGGATGGTCAGAAACCTCTCGGATTTCATCAAAAATATCTTAATTTGTGTTCCGAAGATGAACAAAGGATGAGTAATTAATGACAGAATTGTCATTTTGGGGTGAAATAACATTTAGATATTTTTCTTGCAGGTAAAAATGTATGGAAGCCTGTTTTTGCCTCACTGTAAAACAGAAGTTAATTGTGACTCTATATTTCAATTGTCTTTATCCCACATGTGACTTACAATTGAGACTTTATATTTTAATATTTTTTTTTTTTTTACTTTGAGACTTGTAGAAGTTCCTGTATTCTTACATAATCCTAAAATATTTAAATTAAAAAAAAGTACAGCATTATTAAAAAGCAAGAAATCATTTGAGAAATTCCTAGAAAATATCAGGCGAAAACATTTCAATATCTTCCCCGACCTCAAATTTATATTTCACACCCCAAATCTTTAATGCTCAAGTCTTTGTTCTCAACTATCTGTCTGCTTTGGTTTTATAGCCTTATTTAATCACATCTGAACCATGAAGATTCTTTAAAAGAAAGTTTAAGTAAATCCACCCAGAGAAGACCTCAGCTCACCACCAAACACCAAGTTGGAACACGAGGACAGTCTTTACCCTTTTAAAGATTTTATAAAGATTTTGCTGTGGGCGAATCATAGCATAAGATTCCATGGCCTCTGAAATTACAGTGTCCCACAGTGTGCTCCATACATCAGTCTCAAGAGATTCGGAAGAAGCGTGTGCAGCATTCACAAACTCACAAGTACCCATCGCTGAAAGATTAGGCAGTGACTCGCAGGCAGTAATCATATTATAACGAGATGAATGGCTACAATTTCTTTTCAATCAATTTCATTGCAGTCCCAATTTGATCCAGTTGAAGGGGTGCGTTTGTGCCCCGCGTAATTGAATTTATCCATATGTATTACCGCCGATTCAAACTGAGGCAGGTTATCTTATGGCCTTAAGAAGTAAAAAGGTATATCCACAGATATCGACAATACGAATGAATGACTACAGGCATGTATGGCCAACCCTATGATAGTACTATATGCAAAAAATGCATGCAGACTGCTCAGATTAACTTCCTAATTCAACATGTGGCTCACCTTTACGAGGGGTTGCCACAGAGAACAGCGGGAGACTTCTTTCATCCAAATATATCTTTGCCTCAGCCTATATGCTTTGCCACTGACAACTAGGCTACATGTTTGGCGGGATAACAAGATCAAATTGAGGTGCTGACCGCAAGGTCAGCTGTTAAAGCACTGATCTGAACATTGTTAATTCACTGGAGATACCTAATGTGCTTTTGGAATTAAGTAGTTAAGTCATTCTGTATACATTAAACACAAATTCAACACTGAAATGTGCATAAAAGCTGCTAGTAAACCACTATAGAGATTAAAATATGCCCTTTAAACATTTGCTCTCAAATGCTTATGTATAATCAAATCAACATAACGCCTCGTAGCATCAGTAGCTCCAAAATATAATAATTACACAACACTGTAAAAGTGTGAAATGTAAGGTTAAAATAATCGGCAGCTGCGGCTGCCAGAAATAGCATCAGTTTAGGTTTTACAGACTGAACTTAAATTTACACAAAAAAACTATATATTTCATATTATATCATATTTAAACTGACAGAATGTTAAAATAACAACCTATTGAAGCACTAAAATCTGTTTTATACAATTATAATACTGTAACAACCACCATAAAACACAGATGATAATGAGAAAGCCACATGATGAATCAAACTTCATCACAAGCAGCTTTTGCCCATAGTAAATACTAATATATAAAAGGTGCACACAGTGTCAAATAAAAACAAAACATACTCGGTTACTCACGTAACCTCGGTCCCCTGAGATAAGGGAATGAGTATTGGCTCATAGAGGCCAGAAAGGACACTTCCCACTGTAAAACCTGGCAAAGGTAGACGCAGATGACCAGCCAGCCGCTCTACAGATATCACCAATAGATACTCTGCTCGACCAAGCCCATGAAGAGGCCATGCCTCTTGTGGAGTGAGCTTTGACACCTATGGGGCATTGTAGGCCCATAGAAGCATAGGCTAGAGTGATAGCATCTACTAACCATCTGGATAGTCTTTGCTTTGTGACCGGAAGCCCTTTGGTGGTCGACCTCTGCCCTCCCAAAAACATTCCATATCATTTGAACTGTTTGGGGATGGAGGTCCATTCCCCTGAGGACACAAAGTCTCAGGACAGCATATCTGCCCCCTGGTTCTGTTTGCCTTGCACATGCGTCGACCCTTAGTGAGCCCAAGTTGCCTTTCACCCATAGGAGGAGATCTCTGGCTAGCTTGTACAGCCATAACGATCTGAGCCCGCCTTGGCGATTTATGTAGGAAACCACTGTCATGTTGTCCGTACAGACCAAACCTTCAAAGACTAGGCAGGAAGTTCTTGATGGCCAGCACCACTGCTATCATTTCGAGGCAGTTGATGTGCAACCGTGCCTCCGTGCTCGACTATGAGCCGAAGGCCAGTTTGCCCTCACACAGAGATCACCCAGTGAGGTGACCACCATTCGTCTCGTCTCGATATTGTCCCCAAGCTCACTCCTGCCTCGAAGATTTAGCCAGTTCATCGTGGACCTCCGAGAAGAATGGTGCTGCTCTCTGCCGAGGGGCCTGTTGGCGCCCGGGCAGGAACCACTCATCCAGTCAGCTGCGTGCAGGCTCCTCCAGCGAGGCCCAGTCGCTGACAGCTTTTGTGAGAATGCGGATGAGTTCAGCGGGCAAGGGGGCGGGGTCTTCGATGGAGCACAACCAATCCTCGGCATCCGATGCCACTAATGATCTCTCTGTGGAGACAGCGAAGCATGCAGGTACTGGGCCGACGTGAGTTCACTGGTCTCTGAATACTCAGCCCTCTGATTAGCCATTTTTTCCGCCGATGCTCGGACAGAAAAGGAAACGGGAGAGCACGAGGGGTGGAGTCGGGCTCTGAAAAGAGCGCTATCCTTGAGCAGAGAGATGAGAGCGGCATACTCCTGCAGTGAGAGCAGCCAGATCTGGTAAGAGTGGCGTCTGCGTGGTCTTTCCCCAGGCAAACAACATACTCACCGTGCTCGTCCTCTTTGTGCAGAGAGACTCTGCATGTGCCACAGGTGTGTAATGGCATTTGCAACAACGCCGCTGCTCTTTTGTGAATAATGCACAAAAAGGATACGCCAGTGTTTTCGCCAGATAAACAGGCCGCTGGCTCGAATGCTGGAGACAGGTTGCTGGCTGGCTGCTGTTCCACTGCAGGCTCCTCTATCGACGGCGAAGAAAGTGAAGGCTTCAAGCAGGAGTAATCAGCGAAGGTCCGAAGATCGTCGCTGAAGGAGAATAATCTGAATCCATGGCAAATCCGAGCATAATGTACAAAACTAATTAGGAAAAACGAATGGTTTTTGAAACGGTTATTTCAATGAAAAAAAAATATTTTCAATAAAATAAAAATAAACATTAAATGTGAAGTGTCACAGGGAATTCTGCCAATGTCAATTGTTATGTTTTTCAATATAAATTATAAGATGATGTTATTTTTCACTTCCAAAAACTGCATTTTAAATGTAACTAAATTTAACAGTGTTTTATGTAAAATTACGTGAAATGTCACGCTAGATTTATTAGCCCAACTACCATGTTTTTACCGTAGTATTTTACAGTCTTTTACAATTAAAATGATGATCATTATTATTGTTTATAGCACTATACTGATCATTATAGTTATATTATGAATAGTTATATTATGTTCATATATATCAACTATTCTGAGCATTTTTACTGTTTATAGTTCATAATATATTATGAACTATACACAGTCAAAATTATCATAATCTCACACATTGCAGCACACATTACAGCCCCTGATAAAAGCTGTGCTGGGTAGGCCTAGAGAGTATCTAAAGGACGGTCAGACAAGCAGACAGCATGTGTGCGTTCGGATGAGCCAGATGAAGATAAAGAGGCTTTAGAAACAAACAGCTCAGGGAGGGAAGCACACAAAGCAGGCATCAATATCTCCCACCACAAATTTATAACCACATTCACCTAATGCGCGAACTGAATCTTGTGAACTGGACTTTTAGAGAAGAATTATGACCATTTTAGCCAATTCACATGGCTCTAACACCCAAACGCAATCACACTGCACTAATAAAAAGACCATCTTGAGAGATGTACACACGGTTATCTGCAGTGACAAAGTGACTATTGTCATGCAAGATTGTTTCCCCTCTCAGAATCCTAAAAGATCAAAAGTGTAGCATTACCATGGTGTTTTTTCAGGTAAAGGGACACAAAGGGAACTATTTACTGACCATTTTTACCTGTAATAATATAATTTCTAATTTAAAACACATTATTTAAAGGGGTGGTAAACTTTTCTAACTTTAGCTAGTGTGTAATGTTGCTGTTTGAGCATAAACAACATCTGCAAAGTTACAACGTTCAAAGTTTAAAGCAAAGGGAGATATTTGCTTTTAAAGAAATCCATTTCTAAGGACTACAGCAAACGGCCGCTAGGGACTACTAGACATTCCTCCAGGGTTGCTGACATCACCAGCCCCAATATTTACATAAACCCCTCCTCCGAGAATATGAAATAAGGGGGGGGCGAGGCCATTTTGTATCGCAGCAGGGAAGCGTTGTTGTGGTATAGTTAGTAGGCTGGAGTGTTGTTGCCAATGCCGACGAAACGCTGTTATTTTCATCCGGATTGCAGGTCCACTTTGTTCAGCCTTCCTAGGGACGGGGGTGCATTGCAGTGCGTTTAACATACAACGTTATATGCATGTGTGTATGAGACCGAGGGGAACAGGTCGCATTTGCAGCAGATATACAGTGAGGAAAATAAGTATTTGAACACCCTGTTATTTTGCAAGTTCTCCCACTTGGAAATCATGGAGGGGTCTGAAATTGTCATCGTAGGTGCATGTCCACTGTGAGAGACATAATCTAAAAAAAAATCCAGAAATCACAATGTATGATTTTTTAACTATTTATTTGTATGATACAGCTGCAAAGTATTTGAACACCTGTCTATCAGCTAGAATTCTGACCCTCACAGACCTGTTAGTCTGCCTTTAAAATGTCCACCTCCACTCCATTTATTATCCTAAATTAGATGCACCTGTTTGAGGTTGTTAGCTGCATAGAGACACCTGTCCACCCCATACAATCAGTAAGAATCCAACTACTAACATGGCCAAGACCAAAGAGCTGTCCAAAGACACTAGATACAAAATTGTACACCTCCACAAGGCTGGAAAGGGCTACGGGGAAATTGCCAAGCAGCTTGGTGAAAAAAGGTCCACTGTTGGAGCAATCATTAGAAAATGAAAGAAGCTAAACATGACTGTCAATCTCCCTCGGACTTGTGCTCCATGCAAGATCTCACCTCGTGGGGTCTCAATGATCCTAGAATGGTGAGAAATCACAGGTCACAAGAAAACCTTACAGGCCAGAAACCTGACTGATCTAGAGAAGATCTGTGTGGAGGAGTGGGCCAAAATCCCTCCTGCAGTGTGTGCAAACCTGGTGAAAAACTACAGGAAACGTTTGACCTCTGTAATTGCAAACAAAGGCTACTGTACCAAATATTAACATTGATTTTCCCAGGTGTTCAAATACTTATTTGCAGCTGTATCATACAAATAAATAGTTAAAAAAATCATACATTGTGATTTCTGGATTTTTTTTGATAGATTATGTCTCTCACAGTGGACATGCACCTATGACGACAATTTCAGACCCCGCCATGATTTCTAAGTGGGAGAATAGCAGGGTGTTCAAATACTTATTTTCCTCACTGTATTCTGCCCATCATAAATCAAAGCACGAGACAGACAGGGGTCGGAGGAGAAGACCGGAAAATGTGACATAATGGACAATATTCATCTGTATTTGCAATACACAAGCCGCGGTTCAGCTGCGCGAGACAGGCAGGCGCGTGCGGATCCCGCTGCACATTTCACGGAGGAAAGCTTCCACAATCTTCGCGAGTTCAATGCAGGATTCGCACAACGGCTTGTCCTGAAAGATGGATTTAAAAACAGAAGCTGTTTACGGGCCACAACCTGTAAGTATGATTTATTTTTCGTCGATGTGTTTTCCTGTAATAGTTTGTGCTGTTAATTGTACGTTGTAGCAAGGAAGTAAACAGACAACGCTCATTTGCCTCTGCAAATCAGTTTGTTAAATGCTCATTCATACTTAACATTATCCGATAAACACCTAACGTTACAAACTTTTTAAAATCTCAACAGCGAACTTGGCATTAGTGTAAATTATTCTTTGATTAGAGCTTTTATGTATTGTTGTTACTCTACAGGCTTGCTAAACATGGTTCTGTGTTTGATTTGGATACTACAGTAAAGCCAATGTTTAGTGTTCATTCTTGCGACAGATATTTGTCAAATCGTTCTAAAAATACAAAAGTAACAGTGCCATTCAGTAGCAATCACTATAGATCCGCAGTCTTTACTCTTGAGGACTGAACAGGTTCTGCTCGATCATCTTCACTAAAATTGTCTGGGTCTGATTCGGGCTCAAATTGGTATGGTTTTATTGATGCCATTGTACTACCCAAAGCACAGGCTAGTAGCCTGAGGCTACCGGTAAAGGTAAGGGGCGTGACGTTTCCGACTAATGTGCACTAGGCGGTTAGCGAATCACAACACACTGGGCCAGCTAACCAATCTGAGCCCATTGCGTATTTTTGAGGGACTGGCTTCATACAACCCGGAAACCATCAAACCGCTTTTACAAGGAGGGACAGAGCAGTGTAGAATAAAGGTAAAATATATGAAAAATAATGCAATTTTTTTAAAAACGAAGCATGATCAAAAAAAATCATGCGTGTCAAAAATTGAGTTTGACTCATGCGCTGACAATCATTAATCACATATGATGTATTGTGCACTGATTACATTTTTAAACAAAAACTTTCCACTTCAGAAAAACTGAAAACTGGAAAACTGATTCCTTGTCAATGTAGATTGACATCTTATTTTTACCAACGATAAATCCCATTTGATTGGCCAACCTAATCTTTTTGATACTGAAGAGCACTGACATTTTTAGACCAGCCTAAAAATGTAACTTTTTGTGTAAGAGTGGTGCGTATAATGGAGTATCAATTAAATGGGGGGGGGGGGGGGGGGGGGTTCTATTGTGGTTGACGCCCTACATTAGCGTCCCATGATGGGGCCCAGGTTTGTATTGATAAAGTGCAGCATGACATAAGCAACTCTGGTTTGATTTTTATGCATAAAGACATCCTGCACAGCTAAAATTCTTATAGAAATGCAATTGGTGTTTTTTGCCATCGGCTTCACCCTAACATCCCACAAATTACCTCCATCTCAAATCCACAGGCCACTGTGAGCAATTGTATCTCTCTCTCTCTCTCTCTCTCTCTCTCTCTCTCTCTCTCTCTCTCTCTCTCTCTCTCTCTCTCATCTATTGTCTCTTACACTAGAGTCTGTGTTATACATGGCTCAGGTTTTCCCTTCATTAGTCCTCTGTCTCTAATTTACAGAGGAGCTACAGACAGTCTGATTTATACGCGAGCAAGAGCTACATTGAATTGTGCATGGCGTAGTCTAGACTGAGCATTACACATAGCTGTATTGATTTCCATCTTTATGCAAATGCCTTCAGGCCCATATAAATGTTCCTGTGCTGTTTGTCAAACAGGCGCCAACCTCCAGTGTATCCGATGTAGTTTACTTCTACAGATGAGTCTCTCTACGTACACACACACAAAGGCATTTAACTTTGACAATCAAGGGTAATGTATAGAAGTAGAACAGCCCTGATGCACAGGAGAGATGTCGTTCCCGTGAAATACACCCATCAAGGTGCAGCAGTGAGCTCTTTATTGAAGGCAATTAAGGCAGGGCATTGGCCAATTGTATGTGTCCCCTGCCATTAGACTAGCCCGCTTTCTACAGATTCGAACAGATGGGCCGCATTAACCCTGCATGGCTGGCAGTCACTGTCCATAACGTCATTTTAAAAAGGTCATAAGATCAAGGGCAATTTTGAGACTAAAACATTACTGGGCCAATGTGGTTTTATTGTTGGGGACAGTTCCCCACCTGGCCAGCTGTCTGCTGCGCTGCTTTGTTACAGCTTGACAATCTCTGTTGCTGAATTCAGTCATTGTCATTCTGTGGGCACAGGATTAATTAGTCAGCACTTTTCAGAATATTGGCACTAATAATGAATTTTTAATGAGGAAATAAGGGTCTCAGCTAAAATATAATTTAGCCAAGCTTTAATCCAATCCCAAAAAGATTAAGTAGTTTTCTCTTCTTGTGTGTGTACCATTCCCCCAAAAGCATTTGGATGTAAGTATATATACAGGTGCTGGTCATATAATTAGAATATCATAAAAAAGTTGATTTATTTCACTAATTCCATTAAAAAAGTCAAACTTGTATATTATACTCATTCATTACACACAGACTGGTATATTTCAAATGTTTATTTCTTTTCATTTTGATGATTATAACTGACAACTAAGGAAAATCCCAAATTCAGTATCTCAAAAAATTTGAATATTACTTAAGACCAATACAAAGAAAGGATTTTTAGAAATCTTGGCCAACTGAAAAGTATGAGCATGAAAAGTATGCGCATGTACAGCACTCAATACTTAGTTGGCTCCTTTTGCCTGAATTACTGCAGCAATGCGGCGTGGCATGGAGTCGATCAGTCTGTGGCACTGCTCAGGTGTTATGAGAGCCCAGGTTGCTCTGATAGTGGCCTTCAGCTCTTCTGCATTGTTGGATCTGGCATATCGCATCTTCCTCTTCACAATACCCCATAGATTTTCTGCTGGCCAATTAAGAACAGGGATACCATGGTCCTTAAACCAGGTACTGGTGGCTTTGGCAATGTGTGCAGGTGCCAAGTCCTGTTGGAAAATGAAATCTGCATCTCCATAAAGTTGGTCAGCAGCAGGAAGCATTAAGTGCTCTAAAACTTCCTGGTACACGGCTGCGTTGACCTTGGACCTCAGAAAAAACAGTGGACCAACACCAGCAGATGACATGGCACCCCAAACCATCACTGACTGTGGAAACTTTACACTGGACCTCAAGCAACGTGGATTGTATGCCTCTCCTCTCTTCCTCCAGACTCTGGGACCCTGATTTCTAAAGGAAATGCAAAATTTACTTTCATCAGAGAACATAACTTTGGACCACTCAGCAGCAGTCCAGTCCTTTTGGTCTTTAGCCCAGACGAGATGCTTCTGATTTCTTGAAGCACTGACTCCAGCTCCAGTCCACTCTTTGTGAATCTCCCCAACATTTTTGAATGGGTTTTGTTTCACAATCCTCTCCAGGGTGCAGTTATCCCTATTGCTTGTACACTTTTTTCTACCACATCTTTTCCTTCCCTTCGCCCCTCTATTAATGTGCTTGGACACAGAGCTCTGTGAACAGCCAGCCTCTTTTGCAATGACCTTTTGTGTCTTGCCCTCCTTGTGCAAGGTGTCAATTGTCGTCTTTTGGACAACTGTCAAGTCAGCAGTCTTCCCCATGATAGTGTAGCCTACAGAACTAGACTGAGAGATGATTTAAAGGCCTTTGGAGGCGTTTTGAGTTAATTGGCTGATTAAAGTGTGGCACCAGGTGTCTTCGATATTGGACCTTTTCACAACATTCAAATTTTCTGAGATACTGAATTTGGGATTTTCTGTCAGTTTTAATCATCAAAATTAAAAGAAATAAACATTTGAAATATATCAGTCTGTGTGTAATGAATGAATATAATATACACGTTTCACTTTTTGAACGGAATTAGTGAAATAAATCAACTTTTTGATAATATTCTAATTATATGACCAGCACCTGTACACACACACTTACGCATATAGAGACGATGAGAGATTAATCAAATATATTTTCTTAATATTTCACTTGTGGCCCACTGCGGAATAATTGGTATTTTCGTGAATCGAGAAGTATTTAGTGTTCAACAAGTTGTTTTTTAAATGAGCAGTAATTAAGCTAATCCAACTCTCTTTATATCCTCACAGCACATCGGTTATGCCTTGATGCACTGTGAAATATTGCAGGGCAAATTAATTGTAATATTAATTTAATAATAAAAGTAGCCTAATCATAATATTTAATATGCCTTGCGTGCCCGTCCACTACTCCACTGTGAAGGGCTAAACAGAGTCCACAGGCACGACATCAAAGCGATTAACAGTTTTATCCAAATCCACATGAATGGCCCGTTCAGTAGCTTAGTCTCTCATATCTTATGGTGTTTCTCCTCGTCGTGCTCTGGCTCTTGTTTTGAATTATTTTGTTCCATAATTATGCTTCCTGTCACCTGTTGACGTTGTACAAGCAGGATGTGGCGGTTGGTCGGTGTTGTATTTGTCCCGCCCCTACTCCACTGTGATTGGACAGCTGGGTTAAAAGCGACAGTGATGAGCGCTGCGTTTTACTCAAAGTTGAACATTCTTCAACTCTCGGCGACCAGTAAAAAAGCGTGAAATAGATGCTCAGCGTTCATTCAGTGCTCATTCAGCGTTCTAAAAACGAGGCACTCTCATTGAAAACAATTGGAAAAATACCCCAGCCACGCAAAAAAATGCTTTGGTGGACACGGCCTAACTCTCTGAACAGTGAGTTTTTCTTGCTATGCTCTGAACGGGCCATTCTTGTGGATTTAAATCTCACTCAGGACTGGCACTGTCTGTAGAGGCCTGACTTGACGGCTCACATCGGGAAACTCTGTGACTACAATACATATGGGGGGGGGGCATCTGCAAGGTCCATAAGGACATGGATGAGCGAGTTTGGTGTGGAGGAACTTGACTGGCCTGCAAAGAGTCCTGACCTTAACCCGATAAAACACCTTTGGGATGAATTAGAGTGTAGACTGCGAGCCAGGCCTTCTCGTCCAACATCAGTGCCTGACCTCACAAATGCGCTTCTAGAATATAACACACTCCTAAACCTTGTGGAAAGTCTTCCCAGAAGAGTTGAAGCTGTTATAGCTGCAAAGGGTTGGCCAACTCCATATTAAACCTACGGATTAAGAATGGGATGTCATTAAAGTTCATGTGCATGTAAAGGCAGGCTCTTACATGCTCACAGCAATGTCTGTGAATATATTGGCTATAGCAATGTATTGACTTTGAAGTGCTACCTATTGCAATACAATATAGTCACATTATACCAACGCTCTACCACATATTTTGCTATTGTAACTGCGCTTATTTCTGTTGTTGGTATAAGTTGCAGTGGGTGGTCATAGACGAGAAATGTACAGTTTTCTACAATCTTGCTGATAACGTTTCTTTAGTCGTTCGGCAACCCTGCAGCCTGAACCACTGTAGGCGATCCACCCTTACATATATAACATTATATTCTATACATGGGCATCGGAACCATTGTATGTGGGTGGGACAAGACTCACCCACTTTTTACGATCAATGATATTGGACCCACTCACTTTTATCGTCTCTAACATTCAGCACATGTCTGTTTACCTAACCCTAATCGATATACACTTATTATTAAACACGTTAGACGCTTTATTACCACTTTTCTAATATTTTTGTCATTTTTATTGAAAATAAATGCCTTTCCGATCTGATTTGTGATAGGAAAAGGGAGAAGATTGAGCTCGGCGAGAGGCGGACTCGAAACGCGGGTCGATTTGTGTCAAAACTAGATTCCGCGCGTCTTAACACTACTGCCACTCTCAATGATATGGCGATTCCCATAATTTTGTCTTTCCGAACTATACGCTTAGCAACTACTTATTACTTATTGGCATCTACTCCAGTAAAAAAAATTCTGAGGACCCACCCACATTTTTGTTGCTTCCGACGCCCATGATTCTATATATTAAATTAATTATTATATTAAGCTAAACAAATTCTATAAAAGTACACTACAGTAAGTAGATATAGTGTTCAAAATATTTTTCACATACTATATAGTTGGGAAGTAGGAATATTTAGACACTGGATATGAACAATTATTTAGGCAAATGTGGTTAAGAATTAGTGTTCAAATTAGTTTGGAGCCCCTGTATGTGGCTCAGACTGATATTCTAAAATTATCTTAAATCAAACGCTTCGTCACACACAGAATCTCTATATATTTGTATTTTCTAGAGGAGTGTATGTGTGTGTGTGTGTGTGTGTGTGTGTGTGTGTGTGTGTGTGTGTGTGTGTGTGTGTGTGTGTGTGTGTGTGTGTTTTAACCACAGAAGAATGAGCGTATAAAATTACCAAGTTGAAAATGGAGCTGGGGAACTAGCTCTGTGTGATGGCATTTGGGATATCTTCTTCATCCATAAGCATTATAGGGAAGAGAGGGCGACAAGCTTAATCAAAGATTTCATTCTGTCTCTTTCCACACCACACAGCTCATGTCTGACAAATCCAATTATGCGATACACCCACCCACTCTCAGAGTGCTGGGCATCTGCTCGCAGCCCCCCAAATCACCCCTTTTGCCTCCTGGGAATTTAGTCAAAACACATCAGACTCTCCTCCTCCTTGCTCCAACCTTCTGCATACATACAGTGAGATGATGTGAAGGAACACTGCAGGTTTGATGAGGTGATGAGAGCTGAGCAAAGTGTGTGAATGGCAAGTGAACGCATCACAGATGGTGGCAGCTCTCGTTCCTCTTCTGAGATCATACTGACACCAGACATGGGGGTCATTTGATACAATGCACAGTGTTTAAGTGCACAGACTGTGCACAAACAATTTAGCTTTTTCTTTTACTATTGATCCAGAAATCAGGTCTATAGATATTTGCTCATTTACGAGTCAAATCTGAAATGTAAACATCAATATTAGGGTAGAAAGATAATGCAAATAATCACATTGAGTGTTTGTTGACATAAAACAATATAAAGTGATTTGAACCACTATCGTCGACCAATTCAAGTACTCAAATGAACTTGAGGCATATTTCGTTTGACTCTCTACATCTGCCACTGTTGGGCCCAGGATTTTTAAAAGTCAGAGGATAAATGCAATAATTACAGTCCAAGTGTGATTCGGTTCCTATTTCTAACTCTCCTTAACTTTTTAACTTCATAAACATGGTGGTGTTGGTACGAAGTAAGAATGTATACCACATTATCTATAGATAAACAAACCAAATACATAATATTTAGAAGGATTTTGACTTTGTCCTGGTGGTAAGCAGTTACCATCACATCTTTTCGGTTTCCATGCTAACCAGCCACAAATGACTAGCGTTTGTGTCACAAAAAGCAGGTTGCCGAAGAGCACAGAACAAACGTTTTAACTCAAATGAAGTGCTTTTTACCTAATTAGTTGTCATGACAACAGCCGTGTATTATGTTTACAGCTCCTCACACTACTGAGCGGCTGTTAATGAAAGAACTTCACCTTCTGTGTCTTTATCTTCCAGGTTTGTCTCAGCATGTATTAGCTACAGCAAGCAATACAAAATAAATGTACTGCTGCTGAATTACTTATTCACTACACTTCATGACACAAATGAATGAATGAATGTCAGACAAATTGTGTTTTGAACCACATTGATCAAGATTTCCTTCTCCTTATGTAGTAATAAGTGCTGTTCTGTATCATGTTTAAAGTAACTGAAACTATTAAATGCAAAATTCGAATTAAATGCAAAACACTGTGTCCACAGTGTGTGTAAACAACCAGCCTATAGTGGTAAAAATCCACCCAATACTTTTTTTATAATCCCCATCAATCTCTCATAACAAGCTGTTTCACATTTCCCCCTATTCCTACATAAGAGTAGGGAAACCCCACCCATGACTGTTGATGATCTGCCCTAGTTTCAGCATAGACACACCCCTGAGTGAGAAGCACAGAGACCACCATTTCTGTTTACTCGCTGTATCAGCTAGCTAGAGTATTACAATCTCTGCACCAAAAACATTACAAATGTTCTGTTGTTGGAAGCTTCCCAACATCCGAGCCACTGAGGAAACCTTGATTATTTTTCATTTTTGAAGGAAAAGTGCTGAAGAATGTGGGTAAAATGTTATAAATTTGTGCAAATAATTTTACGCATTACTGCCTCAGGGTCAGAACAACGCAAAATTTGCGGAAAAAGCTGTTTTTTGATGGATGGGTCAATACCAACGCTTCATGCTCTAACATATCCAGAACAAGTAAGGATGGCACTTCATATTTTGTGAATGTTTGCAAATGTAATTTCTGAATGAGCTTTCTAGAATGATGCAAGGCTAATATGGCTAAAGTTACAATAGTCTCTGACTGTATTCACAGAGACTTGAGCTATGTCGTTAGTTTTATCCTGAAAAAACTCACCGTCTGCTTAATTCATAAACACACATTTATTATGCGTTGTATAGTCAGGACCTGTTACGTTCCCACAGGAGCACCTACCCAACTATTTATAGGTTAACATGATGGTACATGCTAGTCTATGAGTTGAATCAACGTAATTCCACAACAACTAACGTTACATAAATGTATCCACTAACCATTCAGAAACGTCCAGGTGCAGTCAAAAAGTTGCGACTCTGGTTCAAACATGCAAGCCTGCACTCCACACCTGGTTATTTCTGACATTTTGGCTGAGTGAGAATCTAATATTTTGTTGTTGACGGAGTATCTGAAGCTGGTGTAAAAAATTCTTCTGGAAGGGGGGTGGGAAGCAGCAGCTCATTTGCAATTTAAGGGACACACAAAAATTGCGCCTTTTGGCTCACACCCAAATAGGGGCAAATTTGCCAAACTATAATAAATTATCTGGGCTGAAACTTCACAGACACATTCTGGGGACACCTGAGATTTATATTACAGCTTGTGAAAAGGGGCATAATATGTCCCCTTTAAATATCATTTATGTATGAAACTATGAATGATATTATATAAAAACAGTGATCCCATATATCCGCTCTTTGCACCGTTCTGCAGAGGAACATCCTATTTTGTCTAAGTAGATCACAAATCAAAATGATTTACTTTGAGAATAATAATTTACCGTAATAATTAACCGATTTGCAAAATTCCTTTGGTGAATCGGGTACTAAATCAAAACAGACAATATATGAACATCATCAACGCTATCAGCAGGCACCATTCATTCTTAGTGAATTCCTCCCTAATGTTTTACACTCTTGTCTTTGCTCTTTTGCTCATGACACATACGTCATTTATGACATATCCCATCTTTTGATTTCCTGTACTTCGCCATTTAACCAGTTAATTAAATTCATTAATCGTTATCAATCTCTTGTCATTGTCTACTGATCCTTCATGCATCAGTTGTCACTGATGTGTTTTTCACTTTTACAAGACATCTATGATCTTAAATACGAGGTTCATGCAGAGATAGTTTAAAGTGTTTTCCTTTTCCCCCCCGCTGAAGAAGCATCCATCGTGCTACTTAATTGCCAAAATATCTTTGCTCATCCTCTCCTGCGTCTCCAGCTCCTGTGTGCTCATCAGAGCTGGCAGTGGTCCTAATTAAGAAAAGTTTGCAGGAGTTTGGCGCCACAGAGTTGCAAGCAATTAAACAACGACAAGTGTCATAACCCCCACAGTTATAGCAGCAGGCCTGAAAGCCCCTGACGCACCAGTACTCCAACACATCTTCCTTCATGCAGCGAGATATGGAAAACCTTCATCACACCTGACTAAGACACACGTGCACGTTATAAGACATCAGAACAACTGGTAAATCATACAAAGACAAATTGTATCTTTCTTGTTTTGCATGCATCATCCTCAAATGAAAATGTTTAAATGAATAACAAAAATCATAAAGGGATACGTGCTCAAAATCAATAATCATTATTTAGTCACTCATGTTGTACCAAATCTATTTAACTTTCTTCTGCAGAAGACAAAAGGTGAGTTTTTGTAGAATGTCTTGCTCTTTTCTATAAAATAATAATAATGATAATAAATAATAATGATTCATTTGTATTATGCTGCTCTGTTTCCTGTCACATTTTGGCAGCAGGTTCTTCAGCAACCAGTATTACTTGAAATGTAATGACTGTTTGGCAGAATGATTTGTTTTAAATTGACATTAGAAAGTTTTGATTGGTAAGATACTACATTTGAAAAAAAAGGGTTTTTATGCTTAGCAAGGTTGCATTTATTTGATCAAGAATACATTAATATTGTGAAATATTATTACAATTTAAAATAACTGTTTTCTATGTTGAATTTTCAGCATCATTACTCCACATTTCTTATTAATATGTTGTTCTGCTTAATATTTTTGTGGAAACTACAATACAGTTTTATTTAGGATTCATTGATAAATAAAAAAGTTCAAAAGAACATCATATGTTCTTTTACATCATATGTAACAACATAATATACTTCTTTTAAACTAAAAATAAGAAAATATACTTTGTCTACTTCTTATGTACTTCTCAGAAATATACTTAAAATTGCACTTTTGATACTTATGATATAAAGTATAAATATAAAGTATAAAAGTCTAAGTATATTTGGCCTATACTTGTACTCAATATTTTGATATACTTCAAAGTTTAATTATAAGTTTACTTGTTTACTTTTTTGATTGAGTAGCCTATTAGTAGCCTATACTTTTTTCACAGAGCTTTACATGTCTTATAAACTTGAAAATATTGATTTATCAAGAAAACGTCTCGGTTACGTATGTAACCCTCGTTCCCTGAAGGAGGGAACGGAGACGTACGTCGGAACTGACCGACGAATTGGGATCTGTTTCAGAGACCAATCTACTTCGAGTGTATTAGAAACGAGCCAATGAAGATTGGCATGCGATCACGCATTCCACGCACCGCCCCGCGTCCGCGGGTATAAATACGGAAGTGGAAGTGCCGCATACCGTTTTCAACTGAGGAGCCGAGAAGTGTGGCTCGGGCCTTCAGCTGAAGCACAGCACCTGGCGACGGGACGTACGTCTCCGTTCCCTCCTTCAGGGAACGAGGGTTACATACGTAACCGAGACGTTCCCTTTCAGTCGGTCACGTTCGACGTACGTCGGAACTGACCGACGAATTGGGATCCCTACCAAAACGCCAGGGAGCTGGCCCTTCCAGCGCCCTGCCTGAGCTCGCTGAATCACTCCTCTGTTGGAGTGGAAGTCAGGGCTCCGGGCAGGGAAGGACAGTCACTGCTGTTCCTGCAAGACCCACTCAGCGTGACTATTGGATAACGCTGGGAAAGCGTGCCCGTCTCGGGAGATGGTACGCTGCGGAGCCACATCCTTCAATGGAAGGAGAGGTGGAAATACGCATCAGGACTAACCTAACCTAGGGTAGTGCAACTATGGAAATCTCTGGGGTGGACCCAACCTGATCCCAGGGGGGGAAGAACACGCCCAGAGATGACAGAGCGGGCTCTGTCGAGGGAAAGACACGGGGCTAACCGAGTAGGGCAGCAGATACCGTGGAGAATACACATATGGGGTAGCCGAGAGGGGACCGCAACATATGGAACCCAGCCTACACACACGTTCCACAAGCATACGGGTGCAGGCCTGGCGTCAGACGGTCCGCAACGTCTGACACCGCAAGGGTGACGGAGGAACTCGACAGGGTTAGCCGTTTCCGGGGAACACAACTGGAGCAAGAATAGACACACGTATCCGGCCCGGAGGCGGGAGTGGCGTTGCAAGCCGACACTAGAACGGGTACTTAGCGCTACTGGCCCCGGGGGCGAGGATGCGGGAAGATACCGGCTCTACACGGAGGCTATAAAATCTAGCGAACGTGTTAGGTGTCGCCCAGCCCGCAGCTCTACAAATGTCTGTCAGCGAGGCACCTTGAGCCAGCGCCCAGGATGAAGCAACACTCCTTGTTGAGTGAGCCTGCACCCCGAACGGGCAAGGTACGTCTTGGGACTGGTAAGCCAAGACAATGGCATCCACTATCCAGTGGGCACACCTCTGCTTGGAGACAGCCTTTCCCTTCTGCTGACCTCCGTAACAGACGAAGAGCTGCTGTGAGGATCTGAAGCTTTGTGTCCGGTCAACGTAAGCGCGAAGAGCGCGGACGGGACATAAAGCTAGGGCTGGGTCTGCCTCCTCCGAAGGCAGCGCTTGCAGGTTCACTACCTGGTCCCGGAAGGGAGTGGTAGGAACCTTGGGCACATATCCAGGCCGGGGTCTCAGGACAACGTGAGAGTTGGCCGGCCCGAATTCTAGGCACGATTCGTCGACCGAAAGCGCATGCAGGTCCCCTACCCTCTTGATTGAGGCCAATGCGGTCAGGAGGACTGTCTTCATGGACAGGATTTTTAGCTCGACTGACTGCAAAGGCTCAAATGGAGGACCCTGGAGTGCTCTAAGCACCAGGGCTAAGTCCCAAGAGGGTATCGAGGTAGAACGAGGAGGATTTAGTCTCCTCGCACCTCTGAGGAACCTGACGATTAAGTCGTGCTTACCTACGGATTTACCGTCTACTGCATCGTGATACGCCGCTATTGCAGCGACGTACACTTTGAGGGTGGAGGGAGACAGCCGCCGCTCCAACCCATCCTGCAGGAAGGAAAGCACGACGTTAATCGAACACTTCCGGGGGTCTTCCTGGCGGGAAGAGCACCAACCGACGAACAGGTTCCACTTCAGAGCATAGAGGCGCCTCGTAGAGGGGGCTCTAACTGAAGCGATGGTGTCTACCACAGCTTGCGGTAGGCCATCTAGAACCTCCGCGTCCCGTCCAGGGACCAGACATGGAGTTTCCAGAGGTCTGGACGCGGGTGCCATAGAGTGCCCCGTCCCTGAGAAAGAAGGTCCTTCCTCAGGGGAATCGGCCAGGGAGGGGCTGTCGCGAGGAGTGTGAGTTCGGGGAACCAGGTCCGGTTGGGCCAATAGGGCGCAACTAACAAGACCTGCTCCTCGTCCTCCCTGACCTTGCACAGAGTCTGTGCAAGAAGGCTCACTGGGGGAAACGCATATTTGCGTAGGTCCCGGGGCCAGCTGTGCGCCAGTGCATCTGTGCCTAAGGTACCTCCGGTCAGGGAGTAGTACCACTGGCAATGAGTCGACTCCGGGGAAGCGAACAGGTTACCTGTGCAACCCCGAAGTGGTCCCATATCAGCTGGACGCTCCGGGGGTGGAGTCGCCATTCGCCCGGAGGTGTCGACTGACGAGAGAGCTCGTCGGCTGTCTAGTTCAGCGCACCTGGGATGTGAATGGCACGAAGTGACCTCACAAACTTCTGACTCCACAGGAGGAGATGGCGGGCGAGCCGGAGCATGCAACGGAAGCGTAGACCACCCTGTCGGTTGATGTACGCAACGGCCGCAGTGCTGTCCGAATGGACCAGTACGTGTTTGCCCTGGAGCGGTTTCTTGAACCGGGCCAGGGCAAGACGTACTGCCAGAAGCTCTAGGCAATTGATATGCCAACGCAGTTGGGGTCCCGTCCACAGACCCGAAACTACGTGCCCGTTGTACGTGGCCCCCCAGCCCGTGGACGAGTCATCCGTGAAGACCACAGCATGCCTCGACACCTGTTCTAAGGACACACCGGCCCGGAGAAACGAGGCGTCCGACCACGGGCTGAAGGTTTGGCGACAGTAAGGAGTAACTGAGACCCGGTACTGACCGCTGCGCCACGCCCATCTCGGGACTCGGTCGTGTAACCAGCGTTGAAGCGGTCTCATATGAAGCAATCTGAGCGCCGTTACCGCGGCTGCAGATGCCATATGCCCCAGGAGCCTCTGAAAAAAAATTCAGTGGGACCGCTGTCCTGCCATTGAACGTATTCAAGCAGTTCAACACTGACCGGACGCGCTCCGGAGTGAGGCGCGCCGTCCGGCTGACCGAATCCAGCTCCATACCGAGACAAGAGATCCTCTGCGTGGGACAGAGTTTGCTCTTCTCTCGGTTGACCCGAAGTCCCAACAGGCTGAGGTGACTGAGCACCATGTCCCTGTGTTCGCACAACTGCTCCCGAGACTGGGCGAGAATAAGCCAGTCGTCAAGATAGTTGAGTAAGCGAACGCCGCATTCTCTGAGCGGAACAATGGCTGCCTCTACGCCTTTCGTGAAGACGCGAGGCGACAGGGACAGCCCGAAGGGCTTCAGGTCGATCGCTGCGAACCAATCTTGGGGACGGATGCACTGAAAATTGCGTTTCTGCATTAACATCTTGAACGGGAGCTTGTGCAGGGCCCGATTCAAAATGTGCAGGTCCAAGATTGGTCTTAACCCACCACCTTTCTTGGGTACAATGAAGTAGGGGCTCTAGAACCCCGACCTCATATCGGCTGGAGGAACCGGCTCGATCGCGCCCTTCGCCAGCAGGAAATCGATCTCAGACCGCAAGACATGGGCATCCGAGCTCCACACTGAGGTGAAGAGGATGCCCCTGTACTTGGGAGGCCGGCGTGCGACGAATCGCATAGCCGAGTCTGATGGTACGGATGAGCCAGCACGACGGTCCGGGGAGGCCTTTTAGCCAGGCCCCCAGAGACCGAACAAGCGGGACCATCGGCACCACAGACGTACCCGGGGTGAGGCAGCGAGGTGGAGCACTCAGACCCGACTCGGGAGGCCCGGAGGCGGCCCGGAGTGTTGTCTGAGTACTCCAGGTGGGGCAGAGTGTGGGTGAGAAGGCCCGGGGGCGTCCTCGGTGCCCACACTGCTGCCCCCTGGCGAAGGGGGAGAGGGGAGGAAAGGAGTGGCAAGGCCCGGGGGCGTCGCACACTGCCAACCTGACCCTCTCAGGGCCCAGGGAGGGAGGAAACTGCTCTGAGAATGTGGGTACCGCTGTACTCCGGAGAGCCAGCGGCAGGACCGAACCGAAAAAATATTCTCCCCCCGGTCCTCCTCCGGGGGAGGGAGGGGTGCGGACACCATCTCCCTGAGCAGTTTGCCATCTCGCTGGGCTGCCCGTTCCAGGGCCGCTCGCCCATGTGCTTGCTAGCGGACTCGCGGTATCCTGGACGGGTTGGGCACATCCCCTGCGCCCGGCCACCTGCTGCCCGGGTGGAGGCTGCTGCTTGGCTTAGCAGGGGTGGAGGCGGACGCAGGGGGGGCACCCTCGGCGACAAGCAGATGGAGGTGCTGCAGCCGACGACTGGGTGGAGGCAGCAGCTAGTCGTCGGGGCAGTATGGTTTTTTTTTTTTTTTTTTTTTTTTTAAACCACCTCCATCCACTTCTGGGCCACCGAGAACTGCTGGGCGAGTTCTCGACAGCGTCGCCGAAGAGGCTAGCCTGACAGACAGGGGCGTTGAGGAACCGAACTTTGTCAGGCTCACGCATATCTGCCAGGTTTAGCCCCGGCTTTCTGGACCACTAACGTGGACATCGCCTGACCCAGGGAGCGTGCAGTGACTTCCGTCACCCGGAGAGCGAGGTCCATCACTGCACGCAGTTCCTGCATAACCCCTGAGTCAAGACTACCCTCGTGCATGCAGGAGAGAGGGTAGTGAGAGAGCGAAAAAATTTATACAGATTATGGCCCTCTTGGCGTTCCATATTTTGACACCAATAGCTCCACACTGCTAAATTCTTCCAATGCACATCCAGGCAGCCACCCTGGAAGGCATGGCTGTCAACACTGAATCTGATTCAGCATGAGCACACACTATTATAGTGGGAAACTCAGCGTCATCATCTCCAGCGCATAACAGCCCTCTCTCCGATGCAGCAATTGACATCTGTCCTCTGCCAGAGCCACAAATGAAATGCTGGGTCCCCCTTTTTTTTTTTTTTTTTAAAGGACCAGCAATCCCATCTGGGCTACCAGCAGGCATGAGAGACAGTGGGCGTGGCCGCCAGACTCGACGGCACACGGCACGCTGAACGCTCAAGCCCCTATTAAAGGGGCAGGACGAACAACGCGCCGACGTGGCCATGTTCCCATGAGAGAACATGAACCACCCACGAACAAAGTCTCAACATGCTCATGATGCGATAGAGGAGTGGGGGCCCGAAGAGATGTACCCGGCGGGGATGCCCCACTGTTATCCTCAGGTCACCAAGGCTTATTAACTAAAATAATCCTTTTCTGGAGCACCAGAAAAGAAACTAGATCAGGGAATAAGCAAAGGGACTCAACCCCGTTTGAGGTTTCATAGTCTGGACCGCGCATCTAGAGAGCGCCGAGTGACGCGCTGGGTTGCCGTGGCAACCCCCGCTGTCAGCCGGCGCTCGACGGCACACGGCGCGCTGAACGCTCAAGCCTTTACGAGAAAGGTGAGACGAACAACGCGCCGACGTGACCATGCTCTCCTGAGAGAGCATGAATCACCCACGAAAGCAATCTCACATGTTTGTATGTGAGAGAGATCGTGGCCGTCAAATGAGGACAGGAAACAACCGCATCCAGAAACACACGGTTTGAATGACATCTTGAAAAAGACGCAGGGTCAAACCGTGTTGCTCTTTTAGTGATAGAGAGAAGAGAGAACCGCTCCAACAAGTGCCGAGGCACACAGGGGAATAGCCGCGGCTTACAGTGGTTTAAAGGTGCAAGCCCACTGTAAGCACTCAGAGGAAACGCCCAGCGAACCGACAGATTTCTTCTGCTCGCGACCACCGCTGTAAAGCGCCGTCACACCGACACTGGAACAGGTAAGCTGATCTTCTCGTAGAGACTCGTTTAGTTTGTGTAAACACACTCTTCGTAGGAACATGTAATGCTCGGCTCCGAAGTTGAAAGCGGTATGCGGCACTTCCACTTCCGTATTTATACCCGCGGACGCGGGGCGGTGCGTGGAATGCGTGATCGCATGCCAATCTTCATTGGCTCGTTTCTAATACACTCGAAGTAGATTGGTCTCTGAAACAGATCCCAATTCGTCGGTCAGTTCCGACGTACGTCGAACGTGACCGACTGAAAGGGAACAGATATGTTCCTAATTCTGAGTATCTGAATTTTTGTGTAGGCTAGTCCACTGGAAGTGTACATAAGAATTTACTTCAAATCAACTTTACTTTTTCCCCGCCACTGAGTGAATTTTCTGTCTATCCATGTTTTCACCGTTATATGGTAGGGATCGCTATGACACATCTTCTGAAAGAGTACAAAATCTCTGGATCAAAACACAGGAGAGAAAAAGCAGAAACAAGTGACAGAAGAGTGCTTACAATTTACAAACATTAAACAGCATATAAGTTCAAAACTGAGAAAAAAGGATGCATGAAGTTGGAATAATGTTTTTAAAATGGAAGGAGTAAAAGTAGTACAGATAAAGGTTGTAAGTATAAAAAAATAATATCTAAATAGGAAAATATCAGTAGGCCTATACTTAAAGTGCAAAAATAAATAGTAAACTGTAAGTATGATGTTATGTTAACTTAAAGAAAACTTACAAGTATATTCGCAGTATAAAACTATACTAAACTAGTAGTTGTCTGAGAGAATGCTTCAAACTTTCATAAACTAAAACATGTGCCACAAGTATTTGACTAATAAACTATCAGTACAACTATAAGTTCACATATGTTGTCAGGTTAACTGAAAGAGAGACAGGAGGATCCAATAGCGAATTCTGAAACTCTTTATTCTTGCTCTCTAGTGAGAGATAAACAATAATAGTCCGTAGACTACAATGAACACGATGTAACAGAGGGAGGAAGTAAGCAGCAGTATCGTCAGGAAGATCCCAGGTGAAGCAGACAGGCAACCACCGAAGTAAACACAAACTCAGGCAGACAGTCCGGGAAAGGCTGTGACACAGGGAAGCAGCGGGCGACACAGATCACGACGATCCAGAGACCGGAACGGAGAAGCACTCAGGAACCAGAGGAGAACAACACACACACAGACAGCACCAGGGAACAGCCTGAAACGATCTGACAACAGGTGTAGGTGAGAGGCATGTATAAGAAGGCTGGTTAATGAGGCTGACGATGAGCTCCGTAATCAGTGACCACGCCTCCCAACACAACCGCACAAACACAGAGAGAAGAAGACAGTGAATTGATGAACAGTGACATATGGTTGCAGTACAAATTAAAAACTTAGTTGTAAACTAGTTGTGTGCTCAGTTTACTACTGTTACACAAAGTTATACAGTAAAAAGTGGGCCAATTTAGTCCCAAGTAGTATTGAAACAGTACACTTACAAGTATACAACTGGTACATTGATATTAGTATATTTACTACATAAAATATACATGAACTTTACTTAAGTATACTTAATGTGAACTTGAAGCATACTTATTTTTTGTAAGGCTATATAAAACTTTGCTTGCTGAATGCATGGTACTGGAATTCATTGTGTTATTTACATAAAATAAAATAAAATTCCCACTACAGAGCCTTGTGTTACAGCAATTTTTTCAAACTACAAAGGATCTGACTTGTAATGGAGACGTCCCTTAAATTTTAAAGGATAATTGCCCGCCAAGTTGGCTATCTGTGCATTTTTCTCTTTTCGCTTCTGCAAATGTGCTTCAATCAGACACAGTTAATATAGCCAATTAACAGAGTGATGTGAATTCTAACCAGAGGGGAACAAAAAGGTTTGGCTTTGTAGCTGCAAACATGAGCTGAATGGTTGGGGAAGCACTGACAAATTAAAGCTGGAGAAAGAGAGAGCGAGAGATAAACAGTTTTGCTAACAGGCAGAGCTGTTTAGAGTCAGCGTCCGTCAGAACAGAGAACAGCGAGTCCAGCCAGGGGCCAGAGGAAATGACCTCACTACGAATTGTCAGAGACGGGAGCCATTTGCCAGCCATGGGCAACATTCCTAAACAAGGAAATGAACAAACCATACCTCATTCAGACAGGACAATATGCCCTACACAAATGCACACTCCTTACTGTCAACCCAAATATGACCCGAATATCATCAGCGCTTTGATTAGTTTTGCCCAGACTGTATAATATTATGGGTGAAGAAAAAAAAAAAAGTGCTAAATGATTGCAATATCTGCCTTCCTTGATCACTTTACAAAAGTCAACAATGTGGTTTTAAATGACTGCCAGTGCCTCGAGAATTGGCGCTAAAATAAATATAATAATTTGAACAGACTTCATTAAAAGGTACACTATAGCCGCGTTTCCACTCCAGGAACTAGGGACTTTGGGGTGGTACTCCTTGTGTTTCGACCGCAGGAACCAGGGTCTAAATGAAGTTATGGGTAAATATTTCCCCCCCTCAAAACGGCCCTGCTTGCGAGGTAGTACTTTTTCAAAGTTCAGGAACTTTCAGGGTGGGACTTGGCAACTGAACATGCTGATTGGTTGAGTTCACGCAGCATTTTGATTGGCTGACTCCAACGCAGAATTTTATTTCAACTACCATTTTTGCGGTCAGAGTTGTTTGCTATTAAATCAACAATGAAGTTTAAAAAATATGATCTATGGACTGACGACGAGGTTCAGGCTTTATTAAGGTTATATGCAGAGGACGAAATCCAGCGGGAACTGGAAAGTTGCGCGCAGTCCTACATCACCGGACTAATCTTCACAGTATTTTAGACCTGGGGAAAAAAGTTCCTGGGACAAAATTGTTCTGGGTAATTTAGGTGGAAACAGGGTTTATGTAACTTAAAAACAAAACTGCATGCATTCTGCAGAAGAACATTGTTTTGGTTGTGCTTCGACTCTGCATGACTGTGTGGATGAATATGGTTATCCTACTGCTCATAAAACATTCACTACTAGGCTTAAGAGAGATAAGTTTAGATGGAAAAGATCTCAAGCTGACTAGATGAAGATGTTACTGTAGCTTTAAACATTAATAAACATGGTACTTTCTTTAAAAGAAATTCCAGCACAGCGCTACAACAACCATAAGGAAATGACCCTTCACAATAGATCATGCTTTACAATGAGCTCTGTTAGAGAGCTTCATATGCCAGTTTATCTGTTCAATAAAATAGCTTACTCACCTGCTGAGTTATAAAAACACCATCTTTGCATCGCCTTCTTAACATTTTAAATCCCTCAGTTATCGCCATCGCCAAAAAGCCAAGCCAATGTTGATTCTTGTTTTATTACGAGCTCTGTTGTGTTCTCTTTTTGCCAGCAGACTCTTTTCTGTGTTTTCAGTTTAAACGCTCGTTGTGGCAACTAACCTATGCCACATCATACACACATCAGGCTACTTTGATGTGTGTATGATGTGGCATAGGTTAGTTGCCACAACGAGCAACTGTTTACAGATATGACGAGACACGCACGGACGAGTGAGGCAAGTAAGGGATTTCCCCTGAAAAGCATCCCGCTTGGTCTAAAATATAAACACTTATAACAGGTTTACCATAATGAATCAGGGTAAGACAAAAACACGTTTTTAATTGGACTGATGGTGTAATGATAATTTTGAGGCCCCCCCCATTTTGAAAAACACAATTTGAATCATAACACATATTGGAGTCAGTGAATCAAGACGGTCCCATCCTAAACTCAAGGATTGGTTGGCTTTTTGCGAGGTGAGCATTGCAGCTTTAACCTCTGGGGACCATGTTCCACGGAGCTTGTCTAATTCCACGGCATTAATTACAGAACCTCATCAATTGTGACACAATGACAAGCCTGCCAATGAAGAGTCGTGCTGTTTCCAATCATTAAACCAACATGAACAACAATGTCAGACAAATAAGAGGATAATGGACCTGCTGCTCTTAACAGAACCAGAGAGAAAGAAGCGTGGCAGCAGACGGAAGGCACTTCTGACACACTTTCTCACATTGGAAGGTGAGAAGATTGTCAGACATCCGTAAGATGCAAAGTGTTTATGTATTTTGAGTGTGTTGGTGATCCAAGTGAAGAGGTGACAAAATCGTTTCTATCCAGAATCCCAGAATCCAAATATCAGTTCTTGACACTCCACAACTATGTAAGCAATTAAATAATTCTGTTATTTAAATTATATTTAAATTAGAGAAGTTAGACAAAATGTTTAATTTTATACTCAGGAGTTGCTTCAATGCTTTCTCTAAACTGTAATGGGTGTTACTTCACTAATTATTCTTTCTGAACAGTAATTATATTACTTATACCTTTGAAACCCATATCAGCTTTTAGCAGATGGAAAAAGCAATGATGGACACCACCACATCATCTTTTTAGTGCTTAATTCAACAATTCATATATTAAAATATTCATTATAAACATATCAATCATGAGAGGTGCTTTTCATGACAGTATTATTTATTTTTTGCCTAAATTAGGCTCATTGGAAAAACGTGCATCCACCTACAGTGCATCCGTAAAGTATTCACAGCACTTAACCTTTTCCACATTTTGTTATGTTACAGCCTTATTGTAAAATTGATTACATTTATTATTTTCCTCAAAATTCGACAAACAATACCCCATAATGACAATGTCAAATCTTTGCAAATTTATTTAAAATAAAAAAACAAACCAAAAATCACATGTAAATAAATATTCACAGCCTTTGCTCAATACTTTGTTGAAGCACCTTTGGCACCAATTACAGCCTCAAATCTTTTTGAGTATGATGCTACAAGCTTGGCACACCTATTTTTGGGCAGTTTCTCCCATTCTTCTTTGCAGGACCTCTCAAGCTCAATCAGGTTCACAGAGTTGTCCCGTAGCCACACCTTTGTTATCTTGGCTGTGTGCGTAGGGTCACTGTCCTGTTGGAAGATGAACCTTCGTCCCAGTCTGAGGTCCAGAGCGCTCTGAAGCAGGTTTTCATCAAGGACGTCTCTGCACATTGCTGCATTCATCTTTCCCTTGGCCCTGACTAGTCTCCCAGTTCCTGCCACTAAAAAACTTCCCCACAGCATGATGCTGCCACCACCATGCTTCACTGTAGGGATGGTATTGGCCAGGTGATGAGCGGTGCCTGGTTTTCTCCAGACATGACGCTTGTCATTCAGGCTAAAGAGTTCAATCTTTGTTTCATCAGACCAGAGAATTTTGATTCTCATGGTCTGAGAGTCCTTCAGGTGCCTTTTGGCAAACTCCAGGCGGGCTGTCATGTGCCTTTTACTGAGGACTGGCTTCCATCTGGCCACTCTACCATACAGGCCTGATTGTTGGAGTGCAGCAGAGATGGTTGGTCTTCTGGAAGGTTCTCCTCTCTCCACAGAGAAACGCTGGAGCTCTGTCAGAGTGACCACCGGGTTCTTGGTCACCTCCCTGACTAAGGCCCTTCTCCCCCGATGGCTCAGTTTGGCCGGACGGCCAGCTCTAGGAAGAATGAGAATCCTGGTGGTAGAATGAACTTCTTTCATTTACAGATGATGGAGGCCACTGTGCTCATTGCAGTGTTGGAGTACTCGAGTCCTGGACTCGGACTCGAGTCCTTATTCTTTGGACTCGAGTCCGACTCGAGACTCCGTTCTCTGGACTCGTGACTCGACTTGGACTCGCGGACTGATGACTCGTACTTGGACTCGAGTCTCGAGGTCCAGGATATATAAAATCGGACTTGAGCATTCATCAAATGAATTACGTTGTTTCTGACTAAATAGGTTAAACAAATTGTATATAACATGTTACACTTTTCCTGTCTCGGGCTCCAAGACCGGCCGTGATCTATTTTTTCCCTCACAGACACCGCTCGCTCTCCTTGCTTGACCACACACTCACTGACTGACGTCACTCACTTTACGCCGCATTCATTCTCGTGCTTTATTCGCGGGCTAAATTTTGGAAAATGCAGAAATATGTGCTCCGGATCGTGAAGTTCGCCTACACGGATTTTGAGTCCGACTCGAGACTCCGTTCTCTGGACTCGTGACTCGACTTGGACTCGCGGACTGATGACTCGTACTTGGACTCGAGTCTCGAGGTCCAGGATATATAAAATCGGACTTGAGCATTCATCAAATGAATTACGTTGTTTCTGACTAAATAGGTTATACAAATTGTATATAACATGTTACACTTTTCCTGTCTCGGGCTCCAAGACCGGCCGTGATCTATTTTTTTCCCTCACAGACACCGCTCGCTCTCCTTGCTTGACCACACACTCACTGACTGACGTCACTCACTTTACGCCGCATTCATTCTCGTGCTTTATTCGCGGGCTAAATTTTGGAAAATGCAGAAATATGTGCTCCGGATCGTGAAGTTCGCCTACACGGATTTTGAATCTAATGCTGGAAAGAGCAGCGCTAAATGTTGTGTGTGTAAACGCACAATTGAAGAAAAGACTGGGACAACTTCCAACTTTAACAGACACCTGTCACGGATGCACCCAGAAAAGTAAGTAAAATGCTTTCCATTGGCTAACATTAGCTTAAAAAAAACTATTATTGCCTAATGCATATATGATGATAAACAGAGGAAGCTAGGGTTGGGCGATGTCTGCCTATTTGGCATCAGACGTCGACGATGTACAGTGAAGCGAATGTACAGTGACGTGACTGCCAGATTCAAACTGTGCTTTCTGCAATGGCTGGCGCTGAGCCAAAGACGGACGGACAGACCGACAAGACACAAGAGAACGCGCTGTATGTCAATGTCCTGTGTGTGTGTGTGTGGCGGTGTCCTGTCTGTGTGTGTGTCAGTGTCCTGTCAAATCAGTAAATAAACTCCCTTTGCATTCGTGACAGTGGTGTCATTTTTGTTTAATGTAGAACCTCTTTTATAAATTTGATCAGCTCTTTAAAGGTGCCAGAGTGGAGACATGTAGGCACTGGGGGCTCAAGACTCGACTCGAACACGGGACTCGAGACTCGACTCGGACTCGAACTCAGGTAATGGTGACTCGACTTGGACTCGACTCGGACTCTTCTTTGGCGACTCGGACTTGGACTCGGACCTGGAACACTGGGACTCGAGACTCGACTCGGACTCGACAGTTGGTGACTCGACTACAACACTGGCTCATTGAGACCTTCAATGCTGCAGACATTTTTCTGTACCCTTCCCCAGATCTGTGCCTCGATACAATCATGTCTCGGAGGTCTACAGACAATCCCTTGGACTTCATGGCTTGGTTTCTGCTCTGACATGCACTGTTAACTGTGGGACCTTATATAGACAGGTGTGTGCAATTCCAAATCATGTTCAATCAACTGAATTTACCACAGGTGGACTCCAATCAAGTTGTAGAAACATCTCAAGGATGATCAGTGGAAACAGGATGCACTGGAGCTCAATCTTGAGTGTAATGGCAAAGGCTGTGAATACTTATATATGTACATGTGATTTTTTGGTTTTTATTTTTAAGGAATTTGCAAAGATTTCAAACAAACTTCTTTCACATTGTCATTATGGGGTATTGTTTGTAGAATTTTGAAGAAAATTATTTATTTAGTCCATTTTGGAATAAGGTTGTGTTACATAATAAAATGTGGAAAAAGTGAAGCGCTGTGAATACTTCCCGGATGCACTGTATATTATTGCAAAACTCCAAAATCATATCTATACATATAATTTAGTTTTCAGGCGACATGAACAACTGTTATTCTTCTTCGTATAAATTATGATTATAGGGCCAGATTATTAATTAATAAAGTTGCGTTTTCATCTTTATTTCACTATTACCTTAGTGAAACTTTTCTGATGTAGTAAACATGCTCAGTAGCTCACCTGAACATAATATCATAATTCTTTTACTTTTTCCAGTTTTATTTTTCCCAATGAGCCAGGGTTTATTATATTCACAAAATGTTAACACTTTTCTAAATACCCACTCACTTATACCATCCTTACATTTCATTAGCGATTTGAATGTGTCACTTCTGAATTTCAAGCATTATGTGTGTCAACCTAATGAAACAGAACGCATGCATCACTATGTTCATAACAGTATTACTTGGATGATTCATTTCCGTTTATCTCACCATAACACATTTAATGCCCAATATGTAACGCAAGTGACAACACTATTTTATCATACAGTAACAATTGCTATTGCTCATACTTGTGTATTACTTCATACTTCAGTGAATAACTTGTCACACATCATTTGTTACGGGCATGAATGTGATCTCAAACTGTGCAGCTTGATGACAAGAGGTGGACATTACTTTTCCATGCATTATAAAGTATGATTTTGATTAAGATGGGTGGAAAAACTCACATATGCCAACACTGATGGAAGGACCCAAAAAGTCACAAAAGGTTTAACTTTATTTCGGTAGTCCGGTTTATACATTTACTAACTTTGCAACTAACTCATTAATTTGCAACAATATGTCAACTAACTCTCATTAGAATATTAGTTAAGTTTATGGTTAGGGTTTGAGTTTGGGTAAGTAAAATAAGTTGACATGCACTTGCAGTTACTTATAGTCAGAATGTCTGTTGAGCATGGGCGTCGGAACCATTGTATGTGGGTAGGACAAGACCCACCCACTTTTTACGATCAATGATATTGGACTCACTCACTTTTATAGTCTCTAATTCAGCACATGTCTGTTTACCTACCCCTAACCGATAAACACAGCCTATTATTAAACACGTTAGACACTTTATTTCCACTTTTTTAATATTTTCTTCATTTTTATTGAAAATAAATGCCTTTCGGATCTGATATGTGATGGGAAAAAGGAGTAGAGTGAGTTCGGCAAAAGGCGGATTCAAACCGTGGGTCGATTTGCGTCAAAACTTGATGCCATGCGTCTTACCCCTACACTATTGTCGCTCTCAAAGATAAGGTGATTTCCGTAAGGTGCTTCCAACGCCCATGCTGTTGAGGGACCAATAAAAATAAAGTGTTAACAGATATTAAGCAGACAGTCTAATAATACTCTAATGAGAGTTAGTTGACATGTACAGTAGTTGCAAAGTTACTATAAAATGTCCTAAGTGGACTATTGATACTATAAAGTGTTACCTCATAAAAGGCTTGAAGATAGTGTCTTTGGACTTAACTACCTACCGTAGCAACTACCACGAACATCTTAACAACCACATAGCAATGCATATACAACCATTTAGAAAACCTTAAGCAACTGTAAAGCAATGCCCTGTCAACCATCCATACCATGGGAATGCACCGCTCAAATCCCAAAGTTCCCTTTCAGTCGGTCACGTTCAACGTACGTCACCAACGAATTGGGATCACTTCAGAGCCCCTATCAGCTTCGAGATATGGAGAACAGGCCAATGACCATTGGCGTGTGAGATTTGCATCCCGCACTGCGGGTATAAAGCGGAAGCGAGAGCAACAAGCAGTTGTCATTCACTTCGGAGCCGAACTGACGTTTATTCGAAGAGCAAGACGCAATTCATTCAAGAATTCACTTTCAGCAGAGAGCGAAAAGGAAGTGAGGACGCTCGTGTTGGCGAGACAGCACGTGAAACAGCGAGACCGCATGCTCACCGCTGCATGCAGCAGAAAACTGCTGTTCTCACAGCACCAAATTTCTGAGTTGGTTCGGTGAGGGCGTTCCAAAAACAGTGAGTGCGTGTCTGGGCATCCTGCACGCTGAAGCAGCGTTTGCGGATAGTTCGTGTTCCCACTGCGGGAACATGACTATCTCGGCGCTTAGGTCGAGACTCACCTACCTTCGGGAAGGCGGAGTACCCCTCCCCATACCTCGATCTAGTGCTATTCCAGCACCGCAGAATAGACCTACTTCGACAGATGGCCGGGGTGACCTGAGGATTACGTTCAGAGCAAACCCGCCGAGCGAGCCTTCGCGGGCCCCTGATCCCTCACAAGCGCCGCAACCGGTAGAGTTTCCGGGAGAACCTCCCGGACTTTCGGGGCTCCAGCAGACGATCAGATGTCGATCGCTGTCTCGGAGGGGGAGTTCCAGTCCTCTGGGGATGAAGATTCGGCTGTACTGCCTCCCTCTGGGAGAGTGGCAACGGTCGAGTCGGACCCGGAGTTGACGGCTATGCTTTCCCGGGCCACCGAAAAGGTCGGGCTTGAGTGGAACCCTCCACCACGTCCCGAGCCTTCTAGGTTAGATGATTGGTTTCTCGGGGTGGGTCTTGCTGGTTCTCAGTGTCCTGCCCCGGTGCCTTTCTTCCCGGAGGTGCATGAGGAGCTTACTAGGTCGTGGTCGACGCCATTCAGTGCTCGGAACTGACCTAGTGGCTCTTCCCTCCTCACTACCCTCAACGTTGGACAGGCCAAGGGTTACGTGGGAATCCCACCAGTTGAGCGGGCTGTCGCGATGCAGCTGTGTCCGGCGACCGCTTCCAACTGGCGTGGTGACCCGCGTCTCCAGTCCAAGGCCTGTAAGTTCTCTTCTGGTCTGACTGCGAAGGCTTACAGGTCTTGTGGACAGGCCGCGTCTGCCTTGCATGCCATGTCACTGCTTCAGGTGCACCAAGCCCAAGCACTCATGGACATGCACGAGGGTAGGCCTGACCCAGAGCTCCTCCGGGAGGTGACGAAAGTCACTGCCCGTTCCCTTGGTCAGGCGATGTCTACACTCGTGGTCCAGGAGCGGCATCTCTGGCTCAACCTGGCCGACATGAGGGAGACCGATAAATATCGGTTCCTGGACTCCCCCATCTCCACGACCAGGTTGTTCGGCGACGCGGTTGAGAGCTTTGCCCAGCAGTTCTCGGCCGCCCAGAAGCAGACGGAGGCGATTAAACACATCCTGCCCCGGCGGCCTGCTGCTGCCTCCACCCTCCGCCGCCGCCGCTCCCGCTCCCGCCAAAGCCCAGCAGGCTACCGTTCAGAATGCTAACGCAGAAACGCATCTTCAGGTGTATCCGTCCCCAAGATTGGTTTGCAGCGATCGACCTAAAGGACACGTACTTTCATGTCTCGATTCTCCCTTGACACAGGCCGTTCCTACGGTTTGCGTTCGAGGGACGGGCATATCAGTACAGAGTCCTACCCTTCGGGCTGTCCCTGTTGCCCCGTGTCATCACGAAAGTCGCGGAGGCGGCCATTGCTCCCATGAGAGAGCGTGGTTCTTTTGAACAGGGACATGGTTCTTCGGCACCTCAGCCAGTTGGGGCTTCGGGTGAACTGGGAGAAGAGCAAACTCTGCCCCGCGCAGAGGATCTCTTTTCTCGGGATGGAGCTGGATTCGGTCACCCTGACAGCGCGCCTCACCGATGAGCGCGCCCAGTCAGTGTTGAACTGCTTGAATTCGTTAAAATGCAGGACAGCGGTACCACTGAAACATTTTCAGAGGCTCCTGGGGCATATGGCATCTGCGGCCGCGGTAACGCCGCTCGGATTGCTTCATATGAGACCGCTTCAACGCTGGCTACACGCACAGGTAGACCTGTTTGCCGCCCCGGACTCGACCCGTTGCCAGTTGTTCTATTCCCTGACCGAGGGGACCCTCGGCTCGGATGCCCTGGCACACAGCTGGCCCCGGGACCTGTGCAAATATGCGTTTCCCCCAGTGAGCCTTCTCGCACAGACACTGTGCAAAGTCAGGGAGGACGAGGAGCAAGTCCTGTTGGTCGGTCCGTACTGGCCCAACAGGACTTGGTTCCCAGAACTAGTGCTCCTCGCGACAGCACCTCCTTGGCCCATTCCTCTGAGGAAGGGCCTCCTGACTCAGAGATGGGGCACCCTCTGGCACCTGCGTCCGGACCTCTGGAAACTCCATGTTTGGTCCCTGGACGGGATGCGGAGGTTCTAGGTGGCCTGCCACAGAATGTGGTAGACACCATCACTTCCGCTAGAGCGCCCTCTACGAGGCACCTCTATGCGTTGAAGTGGAACTTGTTCGTCGATTGGTGTTCTTCTTGCCGAGAAGACCCCCATAGATGCTCGATCGGTTCAGTGCTTTCCTTCCTGCACGATGGGTTGGAGCGAAGGCTGTCTCCCTCTACCATCAAAGTTTATGCAAAACATGACATGGTAGATGGTAATGACATGGTAGATGGTAAGTCTGTTGGGAAGCATGATCTGATCGTCAGGTTCCTGAGGGGGGCGAGGAGACTAAATTCGCCTCGCCCTCCCTCTATACCCTCTTGGGACTTAACTCTGGTGCTAACCACACTACAGAGAGCGCCCTTTGAGCCTTTGCAGTCGGCAGAGTTGAAAATCCTGTCCCTAAAGACAGTACTCTTGACTGCATTGGCCTCTATCAAGACGGTAGGGGACCTGCAGGCATTTTCGGTCGACGAATCGTGCCTGGAGTTCGGGCCTGGTAACTCTCATGTAATCCAGAGACCCCGGCCTGGATATGTGCCCAAGGTTCCTACCACTCACTTCAGGGACCAGGTGGTGAGCCTGCAAGCGCTGCCTTCGGAGGAGGCAGACCCAGCCCTGGCTTTTCTCTGTCCCGTCCGTGCCCTGCGGGCATACGTGGACAGAACGCAAAGCTTCAGAACCTCAGAGCAGCTCTTTGTCTGTTACGGAGGACAGCAGAAGGGAAAGGCTGTCTCCAAGCAGAGGATGGCCCACTGGATAGTGGATGCCATCGTCTTGGCATATGAAACGCAAGACGTGCCTCAGGTTAAGAGCCCACTCCACTAGGGGTGTAGCTTCTTCCTGAGCGTTGGCTCGTGGTGCCTCGTTGACAGATATTTGTAGTGCTGCGGGCTGGGCGACACCTAACAAATCGTTAGATTCTATAGCCTGCGTCAAGAGCTGGTAGCTTCCCGTGTGCTCGCTTCCCATAGTCAGTAACACCGGAGTGCCCATTCTAGTGTCGGCTTGCTGCGCCATTCCCTTCCCCGTGGAACGGATACGTGCGCTTATCTGCTCCAGTCGAGTTCCCCTAAGGAAAGGCGAACCCTGTCGAGTCCTCCGCAACCCGCGGCAGTCGGATGTGGCGGAGCATCCGACACCAGGTTTAACACTCGTATGCATTGGTGGAACTTGTGTTAGCCTGGGTTCCATATGTTGTGACCCCCACGGCGGCCCCATATGTGTATTCTTCCATGGTACAGCTCCCTACAGCTTGTGTCTTTCCCTCGGCAGAGTTCCTCTGCCGTCCCAGTACGGTGTTGTTCTCCTGCCGTAATTGGCCGGAGCCACCGCTGGGACTTTCGTATGTTGCACTGCCCAAGGCCAGTCCATACGTGTATTCTCCACATGGTAACTCCCTCCGGGCATGATGTGGCTTCTGCAGCGGCCCTTCCGGGTACACTTTCCCAGCGTTATCCAATAAAGATCTGCTGAATGGGTCTTGCGGAACAGCAGTGTGACTCTCCCTGCATGAGCTTTCCCGCCCGGAACAGACGGGGTCTGAGGGGCTCTTCGCTGGGCGCTGGAAGTGGTAGTAACTGTGGCGTTTTCCAAAGGGATCCACAATTCGTCTGTGACGTCCGACGTACGTCGAACGTGACCAACTGAAAGGGAACGTCTCGGTTACGTATGGTAACCCTTGTTCCCTGAAGGAAATCTCGCAAATGCAAATCTCACACGCCAATGGCCATTGGCCTGTTCTCCATATCTCGAAGCTGATAGGGGCTCTCTGAAGTGATCCCAATTCGTTGTTTACGTCCGACATACGTTTCTGTTCCCTCCTTCAGGGAACGAGGGTTACCATACGTAACCGAGACGTTTCTCGGTCTTCAGGTGATGGGAGCAAACAAATAACTTCTCTCTAAAGAGAAAAATCATTGAAAAAGAAATTAAAGACCAGCTGTGCTTTCTTACCAATTATTGTTGCTGTGGCGCTGAGCTCAAGATAAATGTTACGTGTATTAAAATTGAGACAGCACAAAAGTGTAGCAACAGCATTTTAAAAGAAAGCATAGGTGAGTGACTCAATTTATAAAGATGGAACAGCATGCTGCATAAAGTCATTGAGGATTAACACTGTTTCTCTCTTCACTAAAATGCTTCAGTTGCCTAGCACTTCAAATTAATTCACAAACATAAAAGAGGCCGAAATATCCACCCGGGGCAAACCAAAGATTATAAAGCAAAGGCATACACTGTATGCCTGCCAATGTAATCCCAACTGTATATTTGTCCTAAATAATCCAGTGTGGTTTGTCACAAGGCACAAACATATTCTCTAAATCATCAAGCTCAGATAACACAACTTTGATTGTGAATCCAAAAAATACACAAAACGATCATATTTGCTTCCATGTTTTTACATGCTACCTGTGGCACTGACCATCTTATGAAGCATTAGGAAACCAGTCCTTCCAGGGCGGCTTTTCCTCCCTGGATCCGAGACTGTTTAACTGCAGGGAGGGTTTTATGTTTTCTAGCATTTGGCAGGAAATAGCGTGATCCAAGTCAATACTGAGCTAATTTATTCTGCAGTGCCCATTTTCGCATGCTGAAAAAACACTCAACAAATCCTCCAGCTTCTGTTCTCCCTGTTTGTGATAATGTGACATGGTCATTAATTGTTCAGAGGAGACAGAATGAGTCTTAAATCAAGCAGGTGGGCGCAATCTCTGCTCTGCTCAGTACCTGCACTACAAAAGGGCAAAAAACAAGAAGAGAGGATTTAATAATAGTCCCTAGACTGATGAACGGGACATGGGCTACAGTAATTGCTCCAGAATAAAATGAAGGAATAAATGAATGATGAGGAGAAAGGAAGGAAGTGCAATGAATAATTCAAGCAAATATTTTTCATAGCCGGGTGGCGACATTAATCTGAACTGCACTGGGGGCCTTCCACCCTGTTTAAAACATTTTGAGCTTTCAATCACTGTCACAATATGCAGCAACTAAGATAAAATGGCAATGTAAAATTCTAAAACTGTATCTGTGATTAAAATCAAGTGAGGAACGGAATAAAAAAATAAATAAAAAAAAAACCTCTACCCAACAATCACCAAAGGTAGGTGAAATGGTGCTGTCCCTAAAGAGAATTCAGATCTGTAAAAGTCCAAGAGCGTTTCAATGCTTTATGCCAGAAGCATACTCACATAAGTATGCCAACAACACAGACACAATCGCATAGCCAAACGCATTGCAAACACAAGGATAACATGCATTCTTGTGTTGATCAGTTGGTGTTATAAACAATTCCATCTGCCTGTTGAGACCTCTTAGGACCCCAAGGGATAGCCGTTTGTCTGATAAAAAAAAAGAAGTATAAAACATATTACTGACCAATTGCGTGAAGGCTAATCAGCTACTGGTATGCTAAGTTATGCTGAGCGATTAGCTTGCAAAACTGTCAATTTAAAAAAACACAAATAATGACAAATGTTTAATTTCCTAATCTAAGTGTTACATTGGGGTACCGTCATGGCCTAATGATTAGAGAGTCAGACTGGTAACCCGAAGGTTGCAGGTTTGATTCTCAACACCGGCAGGAAATAACCCTAGTGAAAAAAACGTATACCAAATTAAAATATTATTTCATACTAAGTATACTGCAAATCCATTAACATACGTACTGACATATCGTTTGAGACTTACTGATATAAATATTATAATTAAAGGGGTGGTCTAATGCTATTTCATGCATTCTGACTTATTTACACTGTTAAAGATTCTCATGCTAAACATGGCCAAAATAAATAAAAAAAAACGAGTTGGACGTATGACAGTATTTCTGTGCCAAATAAACTCCTTCAGGATTTGAACAAGTCTCGGAAAGTTCGAGTATGGCCCTGTATGACATCATAAAGGGTGGAATTCTTTGTATGGGCAATTCTCCCGGAAGAGCGTGTGCGCACATTAACCAGAGCGAGAGCAAGAACACACCCATCAACAAGCTCTTGGGTTACGGGAGAAAGTGTGTTTGTTTGTTTCCGGTCATGAGTCGAAACTGCAACAATTGTCTGTGCTCATGACTCTTTAGCTCCGCCCACTGCACGCCTCAACGAGTTCGGCTGTTTTCGGAAAGAATCAGCACAGCGTATCTGTCTTTTATTAATATGATAAAACTAAAGACTCTTCGGAGATATGAAGGATGCAATACTACTCTATAGGTACTCAAGATTAACATGAGATTGGCAGAAACTGTCTGTGTTATATACCCTTTAAAATGTATTTGGAGTACTTCTTTATTGCACAATGCACATTTCTTAATATTAAGCCTAAAATGCGTTTAATATCACTATTAGTAACAATAGTATGATCACTGTATAATATCAATCTTTAAATGCAATATATTTAAAGTGTACCTTGCAATAATTCCACTTCAGCACAATCAAATATACTTAAGTATATCCTTATTTGGATCCCAGCAAGTGCATTAAGTATATTAAGTATATCAATTTAGTATACCAACAGTAAAATTGCAGGGTATTTATATTACATAAATATGTAAATGTATTTGTAGTATACAAATGTATACAAATGTATGCATTTCAAATACATTTTAGTATATTATTTTTCACTAGGGGTGCCCTTGAGCAAGGCACCTAACTCCCAATTACTCCCTGGGTGCTGGAGCAAAATGGCTGCCCACTGCTCCAGGTCTGTGTCCATGGTTTGCAGTGTCTGTGTGTTCACTACTCACTACTAATGTGTGTGCACTTACTTCTGAGTATAGGTTATCATACTTGGCCTTCACATCACTTTCACTTCAACAACACCATACACCAACACCATAAAAGACACCATACACTACTGTTCAAAAGTTTCACAATTCAATGATGCACGAAATTGAGCTTGCGTGGTTAGAAGCGTCTGTAGCCTTAGTTTGCAAACTTGCAAGCCCTTTGAGCTACATCTGAACCTTGTAAAACAAAGAGGCATTTGACAGATTGTAGTTCAATAAGCAGTCTTAACATTTCTTAACTTTCAAATGGCACTGATCCTGAGAAAACCTGTAACTCGCTACTCAATTAATTAATTATATACAATTTAAGTTCAAGCTGAAATGTATGATACATCATGGCATTATTAAGGGGAAATTTGTAATGTATTATTAAATAAAAGAGATGCTTTTCGGCTCCAAGACTTAAACATTTATGCCCCTCTCCAAAGTTATGAAGCTGCTTTGATCGACAGACAGGACAGCACTGCAGCTTCAAACCCACTGCCTGGATTACACTAAACACTGACAAGGAGCTAATGAAAAACTCCCACCTCTTTGCAGACTGCCAGACACAGGAAGAACACAAGGCCAGGTGAGCAGTGTGAGTGTGTGTTTTAGAGGGGGGACAGAGGGCAGCATTAACTACTGATGAAACTGATTAATGGCTGACACTTTCTCAGTGCTGAGACACTGCAGATAAGATGCGAGCAGAAGATAAATGTGGCACTGGCAGCCCAGCACATCAGGCCTTATTGAACAACTGTCAGCACTGACAGGAAGACCTGCGGTGCCACCTGTGCAACACCCTGCTCACATATGAACCTTTGCAAGCTATTTTTATATTGAGCTAATGATATTTTCTTTCCCCTAATCCCAAAATTACCCTTTTTACTTTTTCATTTACATTATTTAGTATATTTATTAGGCCATTTTCCTCTCACAGTGTAGGTGATTCTAGGTCCCCAAAATGAATGCAAAATCTGATCTACACACATAGGAAATAGGATTTTTGTGCACCTCTAAATTACTATCAACTATTAATAGCAAAATTCAATTTGAGTTTCTTACAATTTGACTGTGTGTATTTATATAAACTCAAATGGATGATGTTTATGTTCCCATTAGCTAAAAGGAAAACCTTCCATTACTCGTCTGATGTGGATAAATCAGCAGCCATTACGCTCATTGAGGCAAACATTTCCCACAAATGGAAAATGGAGACAGATTGAGCATGTGAGTATTGACAAATTTTCCCCATTTTTGCTGCTCATATTAACCGAGTTCAGTGCTGCTGGGGATCAGGTTGGCTTAATTTGATGCAGGCACGATGTGGCGTGTTGTGAAGCTCCTACACCGATATTCACATAATAGTGAACAATGGGAGCTGCGCCCACATTAGCAGCAGCTAGTATAAAGTTTATCATCCATTACAGCCTGCATGCTCACTCACAAATACAAGAGCACAGCAGGACCTTTAGTTTTAAAGCAGAAGTTGTTTCCTGTAAGAGGAAAGAAATAAGATATCAAATGTTTCCAGAGGAAACCAAAACACTTGATTATAAAGGAAATTTAAGAAAAGATAAGCCCAAAGGTCAGGTCAATGCAGGCTTCCACTGGTGATTGTTACTTCTTATCCGATTGGCTTAGAAGAACACAGAATGTGCAGCTTGTAAGAGGACATGCAATGAAAACAGCATTATATTATAAATATACATAATATAAAAATATTAAAGGTCCCGTTCTTCGTGTTTTTTTGAAGCTTTGATTGTGTTTACAGTGTGCAATATAACGTGTTCATGTTTCGTGTGTAAAAAAACAGTATTTTTAACACAATTTACTTATCTGTATACCGCTGTTTTCACTCTCCTAAAAACGGCTGATGACTTCCTTTATTCTATGAAGTCCCTCCTTCAGAAATACGTAACGAGTTCTGATTGTGCCAGCGGTTCCCGTGTTGTGATTTGACCGCAGCTTAGCGAATGTGGCACGGTTTCTGTGTTGTGATTCGACAGCAGCTTAGCGCACGTGGAAAGGTCACGCCTCTTAACAGAAGATAAATGCGCTTAATGATCTCTACAGCGTCCCTGGGAAAGCCAAACAAAGGTGATTTGACTCCGGGATGAAAATAACAGCGTCTCGACGACATGGCGACAAACACACTCAAACGCAACACTTCCTTTTCTCCACGCGACCGTCCTCTTCTCCACGTGGGACAGCAACAAGACCACGCCCCCTTTTTTCGCGTATTTTTGTGGGCGGAGGTTAGTCTGTTCTACTGTTCTACTGACGTCATTTATGAAGGAAGTAGCAGGATGTAGTCCAAGCCAGCTGTTCGCTGTTGGCTTTGAAAGGGAACTTCTGTTAAATAAAATATCTCACTTGGCATTGAACTTTGAGCTTTATAATTTTACAGGTATTATTTATGCTCTAACAGCAACATTACACACTAACTAAAGTTTGAACAGTGGGATCACGAAGAACGGGACCTTTAAAATAATGTATTCTATCTATCTATCTATCTATCTATCTATCTATCTATCTATCTATCTATCTATCTATCTATCTATCTATCTATCTATCTATCTATCTATCTATCTATCTATCTATCTATCTATCTATCTATCTATCTATCTATCTATCTATCTATCTATCTATCTATATATCTATCTGTCTGTCTGTCTGTCTATCTATCTGACTGTCAATCCACCTATTTGTTCATCCATCTCTAATAAAGAAACATCCCAAACATACATATCACTGACTGACACTTCTAACGGATTCTATACTGATATTCATGTAAATAAAATCCACTTTTTACTGCAAACTTGAATCACAGATCTTAGCAGCCTGTTATCTGTCAAAAGGCCTGATAGTAGCAGAAGAAAAGGCAAGAGGGTCTTTAAAAATTATAGCCTTCAGCACATCAGCAAGGTTTGTCTAGGTGCCACAAGACATAAAACAGACAAAATCAGATATGCATATCTCTATAATTAGATGAATGAATAATGCATGCAGTCAGTCAGTCAATACTGTATCTCACACACAGCTGACCAAGAGCTAAAATCAGCACGAGTGCAGTGTGTATCTGTCTAGAGAGTGACTTCTGCTTTATTTAATCTTCAAATTTTGCAAATGATGTGCAAATCTGATTCAGCCGTGTGCCAAGAAGGTTATCGTTAATAGGGATCTGGATTGGAAAAGAAATTAGATTAATGGCCTGGAAGAATCTGAATATCCCCCCAAACAAATAGCCCATTTTTTCCCCAGCAATGCTCAGAGGTGCCTTTATTGTACGAGCAGGGCAAAAGAGGCAGCCAAGTTTAAGCTTCAATTAAGTGAAACGTCTCTGGCTCCTCTTCACCCCTTCCCAGGAGGAGCCCCTTCCGCGTTCCCGCTGCTGAAAAGATCAATTCTGCCTGCTAAATGAGCTTGCAATCCCATGGAACATCTACACCTCCTCTATTTGTTTCAGGAGAATATAAATACAAATTAGCCATAAAATTGCCAGTGCAGTTTAGGTTATGCCGTTGCAAGTCACCATCTGTATAAATAGCTGGATTCAATTAAAGCACATTCCGCTCATTAGAACATGCTGAAGTTGACGCAACACAGGAACAAGACTTGTTTTGTGTTTAACTGTCAGATCACAGGCCTCAATGTCACCAATCCTATCCTCAATAGGCTCTGACTTTAACAACCTTACCGCACCCAGGATCATGAAATGATCTTAGACACTGATCTAATCAAGTGGCCCTAACTATCCCTGCATCTGCTACTTTGTACTCAACCTGCTTGCTGTGAGCATTACACGCCCTGCGCAGATGATAATGAGCTGCCTGCTTGAAAAAACATGCATCCTTCCACGGCATCTGAGCAATTCTCACCAATGGCACGAAACTGTGGGGCAAGGCTTCGCTTTCTGCAGGCAACAGTGCTTGTTATGAGAATTAATTACAGTAATGATGGCATAATGAATGAACATGACTTAACTTGCATATGCATAATGCTGGTATTTGTGTTAGCAGAGGGGAAATATTTCCTGACGTGTGTGACAAATGGGGCATCGGCAGAATAAAGCCGAGACGAACCTTCTGTACCAGTGGGGGCGGTTTTTCAAAAGGCAGTCTGCTTTAACGGATGAAAAAAAAAGATAAATATGATGAATTCAGAACGCCGAATTTGTCCTGTGGACTCTCTGCTCAGAAGAGCAGCCCTGTCTTTGCATGTGGTCACATGCACACGACGGGACAGATATTAAGCCAGCGGTTGAGAGCTCTCACTCGCATGATGAATGTTTGTTTTGCAGCCCTGTAGAGTCAGGTACCACCTGGTCAGAATTAAATGAACCGTATCTAGGTTGAACTCCCACCGTACAATAATACAGGAGGCTGTTTACAATCTAGTTGACATTTATGCACTTATTCACAGTGTGCATGAATCTGAACATTTGCTGTTTTAGCGATCCTGGAAAAAAGAATTTGAATATCGTGGAGAAGACTCCACATATATTTTGTAGGATTTCACTCAGTAGTCTAGGCAGGGAAACAAACACTTGTGGGGCTTGTATGACAGGCGGGTTTTAAAGTAAAACCGACTGTTGTACTGCTGGCAGAAGTATTATCATAACGACCCATCCTGCCACATTAGATGTTCGAGAGCGGAAGATTGGCTGCCGTAAACCGTGCGCCTTTCCGGGCTTCGTATTTGCAGCCATTAGTTCCCCTTTTAGAGTGAAAAACCAGGCAAATATAAATGTGCAAAGATGAGATGAGGGAATTCAGGGTACATTGAACACTGATGCATTTTAAATACCGAGGCACATTGCTTATACTGTAACCTTATTAATTCACCTCATTACGAGCTTTGATATTATTTTGGAGCTCATTCATGACTAATGCCCCATGGCGGCGGTTAGCTGATGGACTGTGGGGGGGCTCGTATCGGTGGAGCTTTACCGAGCACAGAGGACATCTTCCATACGGCCCCTTGAATATGGACTTATTACTCATCTCCCAAACCCAAAGTGACAGATGCTCCAATGTTCCATTTATTATTGAAGGCACCCAATAAATATTTGCCTGACCTGACACAGTGAGTAATGACAGAGCACCCAGCCTGACAAATTATGCTGCTCCAGAATTTCAAATGACGCATTTTCGATGCCGATTCTGGCGCAGACGTTGGCTGAGCGAGAAAGACCCCCCTCCCATGAACCATGTCATTAGCCTGCGAAACCGTGGCCGCTTCGATTATGCAATGTGAAGGATCAGGGGAGCCAAAGAGGTTCCTTCACTCTGAGATGAAATAGACAAAGCCAGCACATATTGCTGATACATCTAATGCTTTCCTGGAAAACGCATATTTATGGTGACAACTTGCAGCTGGAAGGCCGTCCAAAACTCCCTATGCTGAGGAACAAACTTAATGTTTTCCAATGCAGAACAAATGCAAATTCATGTGAACACAGATATAAGTACCTCCCCCAGCCACATGTTCAGACAGAAGGTTTATACTTGAAACACTGTGCATTTAAAATTCAGTCGGAGGAGCAAATAAATTATGTCACTGAAATCTTGTCAGCCCTGATAAATGTAAATATTCATCCTTTAAAGGCAGAGACAGGAAAGCATTTTTTATTTTAAAGCACAGGTGGTGGTTTATAGCAGGCAGAAGCTATGGGACGTTCTGGCAGGCTTGCTATCTACTCTTCCTTCATGGTGATAGGCTGAAAGAAATAATCCAAAGCTACTTAAACCATGTTGAATCTCCTGAGTTATTTACCGATGCTGGTTTCAGCCAATGGTGCAACAGAGGAACACGCTTACCTGGAAGTTTTTAAAAGACAAGTTTGGTCACCCAAGTCCCGACTGTCCTTTAAGCACTGTGACAGACATAATGCTGCTATCAGGGTTTAGAGGTTTGACCAGCATTACCAGGCCTAGAAGTTAAAGGGGCCATGAACTGAGAAATCTAAATTTCCTTGAGCTTTTGACATATAGAGGTCGTCATACTATAAGAATATCCTGTAAGTTTCAGAACTGAAAACTTCCTTGTTAGTCCAATAAAAGCTTTTATTGACACCAGGCCCAGCAAACGACAGGTTTTACAAAGTGGGGATCTATGACGTCAAAGCAGAAGAATGTCAACGCCTACTTCATCACTGCCTGTTTAGCCCCGCCCATCAAATCATGCATGCAACATAGGCCTAGTGTTAAACCAGATCGAGCTACCAAGCAATAAACATGCTGTTGAGGATTACAAAATATTGTGCAGTGCCTGGGCTCAACAGTAATGCAACATGTAAGTAACTGTGTTGATTCTAATGCCTGACCTGAAATGTAATGATTCATGTAGTCAGATGTTCTTTGTCTGTGTGTCAGTAAATCAGACCAGTGACTAAACATCAACTTGCGTTGTTTCTCTTAGTAGGATGAAAATAATCTGTTATTTAACGGTGATTAAATTCTAAAAAGAAAGTGATCAAAGAAAGCTCTATTTGCAATCAATGGAGCAGCGCGCTGAACCTGTCAATCAAACAACGAGAGTTTATCATTGACTCCCGTTTTATTCAACGAATCTCTTAACTATATCACGTTTGCACTGTTAGTCAAGTCAAGTCAAGTCAACTTTATTTATAAAGCGCTTTTAACAATGCAGATTGTTTCAAAGCAGCTTTACAGTGTTAAACAGCAAAATAATGCAACAGAATTTTATTCAGCCGTATAGCCATTCTGGAGAAAACGGTGATGTCATCAGTTCATTTCAATTATCATACAGTGACAGTGTGGGCTTTAGATCAGTAATTAGATCAGTAATTTAGTTTATATGGTTAATTTGGTTTAATAATTAGATTTATTTGGGTATTTAGTTGAAGAAATTAGAACAATTTAGTGTCCCCAACTGAGCAAGTCAAGCCAGAGGCAACAGTGGCAAGGAAACCAAAACCCCATCAGGTGACCTAATGGAGAAAAATAAACCTTGGGAGAAACCAGGCTCAGTCGGGGTGCCAGTTCTCCTCTGGCCAATTAACAAACAGCGTATGATTATTATTCTGACAACTTTACAGGTCAGAGGTCATAATAGATCAGAATATTCGAAAGATCAGAGGCAACACGCCGGAGACGGGTTTATTGAGGATGACATATCGATTTAACAATTATTAAATTGTAATATTCAAACAATCGGAGTCATCACGCCGGAGACGGGTTTATTGAGGATGCCGTGTCGACGAGGCAATTTCAGGGGGAGGCTAATTGACACGGTCTCTGCAGACACTTCACGGTCATGCGTTGGTCATGTTAGTGTTAGTGAAGCATGTTAGTGAAGATGAAAGCATCCGTTAGTGTACAGAAACTGAGTTGCAATGACGACATCACTGCTTTCATGCGCTCAGCATGTGTGTGATCGGCTACAATGATCATCACTGCAACCTTTCATGCCACGATCTTAATATAACGCCATAGATCTTATTATAGTGACATAGATCTAAATGTAATGCCATAGAACTTATTATAATACTATAGATCTAAATATAATGCCATAGATCTAAATGTAATGCAACACTTTTCACGATTAGTTAACCATGAGAGCTGTAATAGTTAAAAACGCGCTAAAAGAGAGAGTAATACTATTTCAAATGGAAAGACGTTAGCCAATCACAGCAGTGGCGTTTACACTGAACTCTCACAGCAGACACGCCCCTTAAAACAGAGCGTTCAGAGCAGAGGGCTAAAATCAGGGTAGGAAAAATGCCTTTTATTTATAAATTATGACATTTTTTTATGTAAAAAACATTCTAACATTATAAGTGCACCCCAGGAAACATCATAAAACAATAAAACAACGCAGTTCCCTTTAAGAGTAACCAGTATGAAACCAGATAACCAGAGGTGACTTTGGTACTTTATCTATGCTGAAGAGTACCTGAAGAGAGTTATCCGTTAACATTCCCATTCCTCAATGGCAGCTGCTCATCTGGACCCCCTGCTGAATATGTCATGTGACTAATCACTCTGGATGAAAATGATGTACGAGGAGGCTGATGGCACCAGAAGAACGCACACTTCACGAGCAACCTGAGCTATGATGTGAAAAGCAGCAGACAGGGGAAAACATTTGGAAGTCAATTTCACACCTTTAAGAGTCCACCAAATATAATCTGTCACTGGTAAAAGATACTATAATATAATGAAATACTTGTGAATGCTAAAGTATATCGCTTTCAAAAATTGTATTTAGTCAGAATACATTACTCTGAATGGCCATCTGCAGAAAGTTGCTATGGGGCTTCCTTTCCTTGATCTATGCCAATGATTCATTGGGTGAACAGTGCCAATTTAGCGTGATTGAATTGACTTAATTTAAGAACCAATTACAATGTAAACTGAACATATGGCGTTTTACATAAGCGTAAATTCTACATCTCAATTATTCTATCAGCACAGAATCTAATAATTTTGTGTCAGAGCCGTAGCCCAATGGGTTGTACAAGTTTTTAACAGTCGTATAAATGCTGTTGACTTACAAGTTTGGTCTCCGTCATGTCCAGATCCCATTCAACCCATCTGCTCTATACAGTCCTGTAAAATAAAGGAAAAAAATATATAATATACAATAAATATATTGTATAATGTAATATAAAATAATAATACAATTTATTCTTCACTCTTGGCAAGTTCTGACACATAGTGTTTTTTCAGCATTGTTTATACGTTACTATTTTAGTATTTATTCATGTCAATTAGCTTTTGTTTAATATTTACAGTTTTCAAATATTTCCAATTAGATTTAATTGATTTCTATTTCAGTTTTAGTCATTTTAGTCCTTCAACTTCAACTTATTTTAGTTAGTTGCCAAGGCAATATTTCAAGGCATAAAGTTTTTCATCTTATATCTACATATATTTTTTGCTTTATTTCCAGTTACCAAAAAAACAATTGCTGTTCAGCAATCAGCACTGATCTCTAACCAGGGGTCACATGAGATTCCCTGTGCCAAATACGAGAACTGACGCACAATAAACAATGAATCAAAGAAGCGCCCAGGCAAAGGAAGAGGCCACGATCATTTAATTATGCCAAGATATCTATTCCTGACTCGAATCTCATTGCGGTGACAGAGTGTGTTTCCTCGCCTTCATTCTGACTGACACAGAGTACTATTCGGTTCTGATTTAGAGGAACGTCTCTCCTCTCGCGCCGCACCCTCTGCTAGCCAGCACAGAGGCAGTGGATACAATTACCCATTCTGATCGGGTTTCACTGCACTAGAATAATCCTCCCCATTATTGCCATAAATATTTCATGAATCATTTTGACAGAATAAAGGAGTCACTGAGGCCTCATATTAATCCGACGGTGTTTTTTTTCTTTTTCTGTCACCATAACGACCCCCCCATTCTTATCAACCCCTGTCGCCGTCTAACATTGTTTACGTCTTCATCAACAAAATGTTACTGGTTGCTAAGTGGCACATGGCCTGTGGCCTCGCCTGCCCCCATCGTCACCCCTGCCCCGGACGGTCACTGCGCTGGCACATTTCCACCGTCTCCCAGAAGCAAATGACATTTGTCATGGCGTGACCTCTTGCCGCAACGATCGACTGAAAGTGTGTTGAAGAAGCACTGTGGTATTTTCTCAAGCCCATGCAGCTATTTCTACAAAGATGTCTGCGTGCAGCAGGGTCACCGTGATTCAGTCATATAGTTCAGTCTATTGTGATACTAAACTAAGTCGCATGACATTTAGCTGAGGGGAATCTCTGGGTCGGCAGGATTTGTTGCCTTACCCTGGCCGGTGACATGGATCTACCAGCCTGGATATGCTACACACCTTGCATATGATGCCGTGCGACATGAGAGCTTACTGAAAGCACGTCGAGCTGCACATCCTTCAGGGCAAGTTGATCAGTGTGAAAAGCCGTCACGTGTTGGTGAGAATGGCTTGCCCTTGGACAGGCATGCTACTCAGGTCAGACATCTCACGCAGCTGCAGTCTGGATTCTGGCAGGGCCTGGATTTGCCGCTGAAAGGTTCACACCAGTTAATTGGCCCTTGCTCAAGCCTGCGAATCATATGTCAGACTAATACTTTCAGCTGCAACTATACACAGCCACCCTGCAAGAGAGACGGAGGGTGAGATGGGTGTGGAAGGAACATATTGGAGTTTTCTGGGCAAAAGTAATGATGCAATTACAATAACATGATTCTTAGAATCATATTCCAGATCTGATATTACATTAAAGTATTACAGTGAATGTTTAATTTGAACAAAAAGCATTAAAAGTAATGACCACTATCCAGTCTGTCTGTCTGATGTCCTCATTGGAAAAAATCAACAAATGCATGTTGTACTTTATTCAGAATATAATTCAGAATAGGGCTGTAATAATATCATATAATTCCAAGTATATTTTAAAACAATGTCAATGAAGGCTTCATATTTGCATGAATTATGCAAAGCATTCCATTAACCATTTGTTTATCAGTCCTTGTCTTGTTTTTTTAGCCATGCTAAAAGGAGAAAAGGCATAGATTATCTTGGCTGGTTTCATAAAATTTAGAGTGTACATTTTAATTTTGACCCCATTAGCACTTTCAACAGTATAATTGTTCAGGCAGTGTCAAAAACTGCCTGTAAAAGAGACCTCAACTAAAAACATTCATACACTGAGATTTTCATATTCAGCTCTTGTATGTGACAACATTCAAACTTATTAAAATAAAAAATAAACTTTATCTTTTTATATATGCCTTCTTCTACTCTATAATTCGCTACAACCTACAACAGAGGACTGGGGGAACAAGAAAAAAAGGCCAATGTTCCAACACTGCCATCTACTGCTTGATGTGAGCATTGTAAATGTAAAATCGATCAGTAATTCTTCAAGACGCTTACCAACTTCAATACACGACGTTTCCTACCACCCATCGTATAATGTAACGTTTATTTTTACCACTTTAAATCATTTCACATATGCAATCGCATTTTAACAGCTGTACAACTCACTCAAAATATTTCAGAATGACAGTAAATAACTGATGATGATGATGACGTACATGGCAGTTTTGTGAAAAGTGTAAACTGTGTAACGTTATTTGAATGGTGATAAGAACGTCTTCTACAATTCCCATAAAATTAATTAAATGTATTAATGATTAATTTAACGTTGAAAAACATATTTTAAGTAAACTATTGTCCCTTTGAAGGCAGCAACGCAGACGCCAAAACAGAACAAAAGCATCAGCGTTTACCTGGACGATATTAGCTGCTGTCATACCATTGCCATATAATCCCTGTGGACATCCTTAAGGTAAACAGTTCATATTCAAACTAGACTTGTGACAAAGAAAGCCGACATGGTGGGGATGTTGATTAATCACAGTGACGCTAAAATTGTAAATAGGCCTAACGTTACGTTCGCAGTGACGCTTTTTGCAGGCCACATCGTTACTTCAGTCTCCCAGTAGGCATTTTTGTATTTTGCGAGTCACTGAATCATAAAATGTAGGTAAGCATATCTACAAGGAGACTCCACAAAGTTTAAGCATTCGTAAGGGTTTTCCATATACAAAACAAAGCAAATCTGTGATTATTTTTATTTTATTTAGTCACATGACTTTACTTAACCCCTGGACGCTTGGCGCTCAATTTTATATCACATATTTACGTAATCATCATAAATTCGGTATCAATCAAAAGTTTAATAACTCAAAATACATCCTGTGAAAACGTTTTGAAAAAAAAGTTTTAGGGCTCCTCCCCTAGTGGGCGGTGTCAGGTTTCATATTACAAAATGTATTTTAAATATACTTTATAATCAAAACCTTTTCTAATCTTGACAAAACACATTGTCGGAAAGGTTTGCGGTTCCATATTTGGTCACTGTTTAGTGATAGAAGTGAAATTTGGATATAAATTTGTAATAGAAGAACAAAATAATAAAACAATTTAATAGAATGTGGGTGACATCCGGTGGCTATTTGGTACAGCGCCTAAACAAAATCTCTTAGGAATTAATCTTTTGTAATATTCAACTTCAAATTGGCTTTATGCACAGCTGCACTACTTCCTGAACTTCAGCCAGCTCCTTTGTTTCCTGTCTGCCATTATTGGACAAACTGATTAATCCAGGTGTGTCTGATTATTGTTGTTGTGACTACAGAGGTCAGGCACACCTGGATTAATCAGTTTGTCCAATAATGGCAGACAGGAAACAAAGGAGCTGGCTGAAGTTCAGGAAGTAGTGCAGCTGTGCATAAAGCCAATTTGGAACACAACTTGGTTAGACATACGGCTTTGATTTTATATAAAATAAAAATAGTTAGTACAGTACATTTTATTTACAGTAAATTTAAATTTCATCAATCAGCAATAATCTGTCTATATTCCAAAGCATTCTTGAATTACAACCATTTAAGTTTGGATTGTGCATTTTCACGTCTATTTTCAAAAGGGGGGTGACAGTTAAGGGGTTAAAAATGATTCCTTAACGAACAGAACACCAAAACGAAGGAGCCTGGCCACGCATTTGTTAAATACATAGGCCTAAATAACAACAATAAAAGTAGATAAGATCTATTCATCTTATTTCTTGATTTAATTGACCATTTGAAGTACTGATTCATTGGAATCTTCTTTTTTTTACACAGTTGCACTTGGCAAATAAAACAATTGCATGGCAGTATTATGATGGATTTTTTTTCTGAATTGACTTGCACTTCACTTTCTTCAGCAGAACAACCCAATCAATTCCTTAAAATTCTCAAAAATAAACAGATTAACCCTTTAATGGGGGGAACGGGAATTAGAACAGATCAAATGACAGCTCATTGGTTAAGCTGTAAGTCCCATTTTGTTGAACACGTTGTAACCGGCTGAGAGATTTAACAAGCTGTTAACTAACAACAGCAATCACATCTTTCTGCCAAGGTTCATGGATTTGTTTCATCCTTCAAAAAGTAAACGACAGCAGCTGTTCAGTATATGTCGTCATTATATTGCTGTTGACCAGAAGACAGTTAATGAATAACTAATGAATACCTTTTTAAATGTAATGCAATACCTGACTACAGAGTTCATCCTGAATGGTATTGGTTGGTGAAACCTGTCACCCGGACAACAGGGCACAAAGATAAAACAAGGTACAGCCCACTTGTACCTTGTATCCTACAATTAAACCACAACTTCCTTGTTCCTTAAATGAGGTCAGCAAACCCAGCTGACTGTTATTCTTGGAATATGTATACATACATGTAACATTTAAAAGGCATTTATTTATTCTCTGTCAAGACAATTCTATGATCAAAACAGCAGGATGAGGAGGATGAGTGTATTCCCACAGCATGGCACAGGAACCCTGGGACTTACTGCAAACGAAATCCGACAGGAAGTTGAAAACAGTAAGTGATGTTTGACAGAATCTGTTTGATATTTATATCTATAACTTTATCTATCTATAAAATATGTGTAGCTTGAGTGTAATGTAAGTTGCTAAATAAAAGCATCTGCTAAATGCCTAAATGTAATTGTAAATGTATATGCAGATACTGAGTTATATATATATATATTGTATTACATTTATTACATAAACATTACAAATATTTTTTAATGTTTTTGAAAGAAGTCTCTCCCAGGCTGAATTTTTTTGATCAAAATATAGTAATACTGTAAAATAATATTACAACTTAAAATAACTATGATGGAAAAGCTTAATTTTCAGCAGTGTCATATGATACTTCAGAAAACCTTCTAATATGCTGATTTGCTGCTCTAGAATAATTTCTTATTATTGTCTTATATGCTTTTGTGTGTGTAATATTATATTTATTGTAGTATTTTCAGTTTCCAGACAAATAAACAGTACAATCACAGCCACAGGACAAACACACAAACACACACACACACACACACACACACACACACACACACACACACACACACACACACACAAACAACAACAACAACAAAAATCTCCTTTAGTTAGATTCAAGTTTGCCATTAACCACAACACTGGCAAGGGTGGTCAAAACAGATTTTTGCCCAGTGTGACATTATGGAGATCGTACAAATGAGATATAAAATATGAAAATTATAAAATTGGGGGCGGCAGTGGCAGTACTAACCGGAAGGTTGGTGGTTCATTCCCCGGTTCCACCTGACCAAGTGGCGAGGTGTCCATGAGCAAGACACCTAACCCCAGCTGCTCCCGAGCTGGATGGCGCCTTGCATGGCTGACACCGCCATTTGTGTATGAATGGGTGAATGTGAGCCAAGATGTAAAGCGTTTTGGTGGCTATGGGTCTTTTGAAAGCGCTATATAAATATATATATTTTTTGGGGGGGTAAACTGATACATTTGTTTTCAGGATTCTTTAATGAGTAGAAACTTCATAAGAGCAGCATTTATTTAAAATAGAAATGTTTTGTAAAATTATAAATGTCTTTACTGTCACATTTGATCAATTAAATGTATTCATTACTGAATAAATGTATTATTTACTTTAAAAATTCTACTGGTAGTGTACGTAGCCGGTATATAAACAGTGCCTTGCGAAAGTTTTCATACCCCTTTGGGGTTTTTTTTTCACATGGGGCTCATCAGCTTCTTGGTCACCACTCTAACCAAGGCTCTTCTCCATCAATTGCTCTAAAAAGAGTCCTGTTGTTCCAAACTTCTTCTATTACAGGATTAGTTCACTTAAAAATGAAAATTCTAATCCATGTTCATGTCTTTCTTTCTTCAGTCGAAAAGAAATTAAGTTTTTTGAGGAAAACATTCCTGGATTTTTCTCCACATAATGCATTTCAATGGCAACCAACGGGTTGAAGGTCCAAATCAATGCAGTTTCAAAGGACTTCGAAGAGCTTCAGAGGCTCTACACGATCCCAGACGAGGAATAGGGTCTTATCTAGTGAAACCATTGGTCATTTTTTTTTTTTTACGTATATACTTTTTAACCTCAAATGCGCAACTTCTGTGTTCTTCTTCACGGCTTATGTTGTAGTGATGTAGTTGGAAGTACTGACCCAGAAGGGAGCAGAATCTCATTGAGCCCCATGTTTAAATGCCCAACTTTACAGCAGATTACAACATGTTTACAGCCTGGTACAAATTGTGGTTTTGGTCTATACGGCTAATTTTGCCCTTCATGACAACTGTGAGGGGGTGAATTTTTTTAAATAACTCATATGTTTACATTATATAAAGCCTTAAATTTCTGCATAATTAAGGGCGTGGCCACTTTGAGTGACAGGTGGATAGCCATTTATCTGCTGTCTGTTAGTCATCGCGTCACTTCAGCTCCACCCACGTCCCGCCTTTTTGTTATCCGGGAGTGGCGTGCTGCCAAGATGGCAACGGCCATCTCGTCCATACTTTGCGCTTCAAAACTGCTCATCAGAATCCTATGGGTGACGTCACGGACACTACGTCCATTTTTTTACAGTCTATGGATAAGACCCTATTCCTCAGCTGGGATCGTGTAGAGCCTCTGAAGCTGCACTGAAACTGCATTGATTCGGACCTTCAACCCGTTGGTTGCCATTGATATCCATTATGTGGAGAAAAATCCTGGTATGTTTTCCTCAAAAAACTTATTTTCGACTGAAGAAAGAAAGACATGAACATCTTGGATGAGATGGGGGTGAGTAAATTATCAGGACATTTTCATTTTGAAGTGAACTAATCCTTTAAGGATTATGGAGGCTACATGCTTCTGTGAACCTTCAATACAGCAGAATTTAATGTTGTAGTCGTTCCCAGATCTGTGTCTTGACACAATCCTGTTTCTGAGCTCTACAGGCAGTTCCTTTGACCTCTTGGCTTGGAAAATGCTCCGATATGCATTTTCAGCTGTTAGACCTTTTATTGAGGGGTGTGTGCCTTTCCAAATCATACCCATTTAATTGAATTTGCCACAGGTTAACCCCACTTGAAGTGTAGTAACATCTACAAGCGTAATTGGAATGCTCCTGAGCTAAATTTCAAGTGTCCCAGAAGAAAAGTGCTTATGCAATGTAATTATTTCCATTTCAGTTTACATTAGTTAACATGAACTAATAACGAACTGCACTTATAAAGCATTTATTTATCTTTGTTAATGTTCATTTCAACATTTACTAATGCATTATTAAAATCTTGTTAACATTACTTAATGCACTGTGAACTAACATGAACAAACCACGAACAGCTGGATTTATATGAACTAACGTTAACAAAGATTAACTAATGCTGAACAGAGGTGTTGTTCATAGTTAGTTCATGTTAACTAATGCATTAACTAATGTTAACTAATACAACCTTATTGTAAAGTGTTACCATTATTTTGTATAAGTTTTCAAAGTTGTCACAAATCTGTTTTTGCGTTTTCACGGTGTATGGATTGTAGATTGATGTTGGACAAAAAAGTAAGTTTAAAAAAGTAGTTTAACATAAGGCAGCAACAAAATGTGAAAATAAAAATAATGGGGTATGAATACTTTCGCAAGACATTGCATATATGTTACATTGTCTACAGTAAGAAAGACATGTCAGATGTGAACTAACTGAATGTCTGTGGTCACAGATACATCTGAACTGGTAACAGACCTGCTTAACCTGTCAGCCGGAGCCAGAGTTCAAGCAATTCGATCATTACCTATGTCATTTAATGAGAGGAAAACAATCAGGTTAACGTATTTTTTAATAAAAAAAATTTGCAGTATTTCCCACAATGCTAAATTTTATCTAAACTTGAACTTACATTCCCCTCAACAGGAACAGAGTGAACTCCGTCAAAGTCTCAAAGACCATCCTCCCGGCAGACTGTCGTCAACAGATGTCTCGGGTAAAATGATAAACGCAATTTTTTAATCTAGATTCGTTATTATCATGGTTCCCATTCAAGTGCTGCATGATATTACAGTCTATTTTAACACTACTAATCCACCTCTTTAGTCTTTCCGCAGATTCCGCACCAGCTTTGCATCAGCCAGGCAGCATTTGGTTGTATGGCAGGACACCCTGAAGGAGATCGGGGGCAGGTTTGGCACTTCTGTCCTCTCCTACTTCTTGTTCCTTAAATGGCTGCTGAAGTTCAACCTCTTCTCCCTCATCATCAACTTCTGCTTCATCACAATTCCACAAATTGTGCATGCGCCCAATATCAGCAGCGTAACAGGGTTCAGAGGACTTGAGCTCCTCACAGGGGTGGTGAGTCCAAACTTTATATCCGTTAACACTTTACCAGGGCTCGACATTAAGCCGGTTCACATGCTTGTCTTTCGGACAAGTAAATCCGTCATTCACCCAAAAATTAGCTTGTCCGGATTTTTTTTTGCGTGTTGTAAATATAATTTATTCTGAAGCAATATTCTCATCAGTGTTCAATCAGCTTTGACATATTTAAATCTGCATATTTGGGATATTTTTACCTTTTATAAAGGGCATTTTTTCCATAATCTTATTAAATATAGGCTATGCTAAATATAGCTTTCATTTTATTTTTTATTTGATCTAGAAATTAAATTAGAATAAGACACTATATGGCTGTTACCAATCAAATTAAATAATTTACACAAAACTGCATTAAATAATGTAATGCGATTGTTTTAAATATGTTTGAATATACAAATAAGAAATAAACTAAACCACCAGTAGGTGGCAGCTGGTGACCGTCTTAATGAGTGAGTCATTGAGTCATTCATTTAAACGATTCATTCAAGAATGGGGCAGTGGTTTACGAATAGGTCATGGAATCTTTGATTCAACCGATTCATTCAAAGGCTGAATCATTCAGTAACACACACTGTTGCTGTGAGAAGCGTTATGGTTCTGCTGTGATCTTTTTTGTTTTTTACTATTTTTGCTGAAATCGAACAAAAACAGTGAATATTGCATCTAAAATGTAAGTAACTTAATGTTAATTAATTGTTTATGGAACCGTCATATGAAATCAGTGTAATGGTATTGATGGTATTCAGGAAAACAGCACTCTTGGTTCTGTGATGTTGCTTTACTGTAGGCTATCATATGTTATAAATATAAAAACTCCACAATTTGTAATGTTAACCATGCACAACCGTGTTATCGTCAGTTCATTATACGTTAAATTATTATCCACTATCGATCGCCAATTACACTAAATGAATGTTATTGTTGTATTTTGGTGATTCCCTAGTTATTTTTTGATGTTTTAATCAGCTTGTCCTGTCGGGGAAGTAAAATTCTCTTTCACTTGCCCGTTCAAAAATCCACTTGTCCCGGACAAGCGTAAATGTCGAGCCCTGACTTTACATTAAAGGTGCAGTGTGTAGTATTTATGAGGATCTATTGACAGAAATGCATATATATAATATATATAAACTATGTTTTCAGTGGTGTATAAAGACCTTACATAAGAACCGTTATGTTTTTATTTCCTTAGAATGAGTGATTTTGCACCGTCATGTTTCTACAGTAGACAAACTGCTCTACAGAGCACTAGCTACTCTCTGCTGTCTAACACGACAACGTCTTTGTCCTGTGTCGGCCACCGTAGCTTCTCTATGGCCCTGTCCCAAATGGCACACTTCATATTTACTTTCGGTCTTGTGGACTTACAATGGCTGCCGCATGCGCATGTCCGTTAAGTCCACGAGACCGTAGGGTGTCCCATTTGTCATTTTAGGTCTCAGAAGGGTGCTCGTGAGCACCCCCTTTGCGGTCAAGATGCGCACTTTTTTTTCTGATTCGAGCTCCGCAGAGGACTTCTTCCCGACAGTCAAAGCGATGTTACGTCGCAAAAGTGCGGACTCGTAGGAAGACCGCTAGTGTTTAGGGTGCCATTTGGGAAGGGGAAAGGGAGGGGTGAGCGGTTGCAACCTCTTCACTAGATTCCGCTACAATTTACACAGTGCACCTTTAAAAGTGTAGCATTCCCTAACAATAATTGGGTTTTATTACAGCGTTTAAGTGAATGTATAAATAATCATTGTTAACTCATGTTTGCCTATAATAAATGAATGATAAATTATTCAAATGTTTTAGAGATTTTTATAAATGCTGTAAAAATATTGTTAATAGTTAATGATAATTAATGCATTACCGTAACTTAATGAATTGAACCTTGTGTTTATCATACAAAACGTTTTTCAGGTTCTCGATCTGTAGAATATGGAGTGACACTATCTTTGTCGACAGGGTTATTTCAACCAGACGGTCTTGTTCTATGGTGGTTATAATGGTGAACTGATTGTATCAACACCAGCCTACAACATGCAGTTGGCCTATTTTTTCACCATAGCTGCATATCTGGTGCTGTGTGGGGTCTCTCTTATCTACAGGTATCATATTTAGCAGTACTGTAGGTTTCTGTGGCCTTTACAGCATACATTATACAAAACTCGTTGTGTAGCTAGATTACTTCCTGTTCACTGTTTAGCATGTGCACGTTTTCCCAGACTTAACATGAAATATTTGCCATTTGAAAGCCATATGGAAATATAAGATTCCAGTCAATGGCTCTGATTGTTTCCCTGACAAATATGAATGTGTTGAGGTTTGAAAATTAGCATATTATGACTCAAAGGTCACCATGTGAACAGAAGTAATGAACGATGCAACAAGATATCATATATCTACAGTATACACTCACATAAAGGATTATTAGGAACACCATATTAATACTGTGTTTGACCCCCTTTCGCCTTCAGAACTGCCTTAATTCTATGTGGCATTGATTCAACAAGGTGCTGAAAGCATTCTTTAGAAATGTTGGCCCATATTGATAGGATAGCATCTTGCAGTTGATGGAGATTTGTGGGATGCACATCCAGGGCACGAAGCTCCCGTTCCACCACATCCCAAAGATGCTCTATTGGGTTGAGATCTGGTGACTGTGGGGGCCATTTTAGTACAGTGAACTCATTGTCATGTTCAAGAAACCAATTTGAAATGATTCAAGCTTTGTGACATGGTGCATTATCCTGCTGGAAGTAGCCATCAGAGGATGGGTACATGGTGGTCATAAAGGGATGGACATGGTCAGAAACAATGCTCAGGTAGGCCGTGGCATTTAAACGATGCCCAATTGGCACTAAGGGGCCTAAAGTGTGCCAAGAAAACATCCCCCACATCATTACACCACCACCACCAGCCTGCACAGTGGTAACAAGGCATGATGGATCCATGTTCTCATTCTGTTTACGCCAAATTCTGACTCTACCATCTGAATGTCTCAACAGAAATCGAGACTCATCAGACCAGGCAACATTTTTCCAGTCTTCAACTGTCCAATTTTGGTGAGCTCGTGCAAATTGTAGCCTCTTTTTCCTATTTGTAGTGGAGATGAGTGGTACCCGGTGGGGTCTTCTGCTGTTGTAGCCCATCCGCCTCAAGGTTGTGCGTGTTGTGGCTTCACAAATGCTTTGCTGCATACCTCGGTTTTAACGTGGTATTTTTGAGTGGTTATTTCAGTCAAAGTTGCTCTTCTATCAGCTTGAATCAGTCGGCCCATTCTCCTCTGACCTCTAGCATCAACAAGGCATTTTCGCCCACAGGACTGCCGCATACTGGATGTTTTTCCCTTTTCACGCCATTCTTTGTAAACCCTAGAAATGGTTGTGCGTAAAAAAAATCCCAGTAACTGAGCAGATTGTGAAATACTCAGACCGGCCTGTCTGGCACCAACAACCATGCCACGCTCAAAACTGCTTAAATCACCTTTCTTTAACATTCTGACATTCAGTTTGGAGTTCAGGAGGTTGCCTTGACCAGGACCACACCCCTAAATGCATTGAAGCAACTGCCATGTGATTGGTTGATTAGATAATTGCATTAATGAGAAATTGAACAGGTGTTCCTAATAATCCTTTAGGTGAGTGTATTAGATTATTGCCAGAAGGGAACGCAGAAAGATTTGGTTTCCTTTCCTCCTCCTCAGCATGTCCAGATCCTTTCAGAAGAACTTTGTGCTAGAGACAGGACCCGTCTTTGGAGGAGCATGGCGTCTCTTGTGCAGCTGGGACTTCAGTGTCGTCAATGAAAAAGCCATACAGTACAACAAGAACAACCTCGGCATTCAGCTGAAGGTTCATACCTGTTTACCTTCTTGTAGGTGTCATCCCTTTTCTGTTTCCATTGGCTCACTTTGCCCATGTCTTCCAGGAGTCCTTATCAGAACGGTTACAGGAGAAAAACAAAATGTCTCTGTCTGACAGAATAAAGCGTCTGTCCCTCCACCTACTGGCCTGGCTGCTCTCTTTAGGACTCGCCCTTGGCTCCGGTGCAGGCATCTACTTCCTGGGAACAGATAAGCTGGTAAATTCATTCACAGTCTGGTAATACCACCAAAAATACGCATTTTGCTTGCATTTCACACTAGTGTGCTTGTGTTTTGTTGCAGACCTTCGGTTTTGATCACAATCCAAACGATTTAAACGCAGAGGCATCTACTCTGCTTCTGCCTGTGGTTGTGTCGCTCATCAACCTGATCGTGCCTCTCCTCTACTCCCTCATCAGCAAAATGGAGAGCTACACCAATCCACGTGCACAGATCTACATCAGCATCATCAGGTGTGATCATTGTTTTGTTAACAGAAGCATCAGATTTCCATTGCTAACAATGTCAAGTGACCTTACCTTAATTGTCTGTTTTGTTCCTAGAAATGTTATTTTGAAGATGTCCATTCTTGGAATTCTTTGCTTTTACTGGCTGGATTTTGTTCCCAGCAAAATCTCAGTAGGTGCACCTTAAGTGTAATTTATCATTTATTACTAGCCAAGCATGATTATGTCTCTTTACGCAGTTGTACTCTTTTTTTTTTAAATTATATTCTAGTGTTGGGAGTCCTTTGTGGGGCAGAGTGTGTATCGACTGCTGATAATCGACTTCATATTCTGTTTACTTGGCATTTTCTTTGGGGAATTCCTACGCAAGTGAGTCAAAATACATCTTGGCTGCTAAAGTCTGCAAAAAAACAGCTGTTTACAGATGGAAATTTAGGACTATTTAGTAGATGATTTCCACCACTTTAATATGTAAAACCCAAAGTTTGGGGTTGGTACAGTTTTTTTCAGTCGCATATGTTCACCAAGGCTGCATTTATTTTGTTATCAAAAATGCAGTAAAACAGCAATATTGTGAATATACTGCAATTTAAAATAACTTTTTTGTATTTTATAATATTTTAAAATTTAATTTATTCCTGTGATGGTAAAGCTGAATTTTCAGCATCATTACTCCATGTCTTCAATGTCACATGATCCCTCAGAAATCATTATTATTATTTTTAATAAAAAGTTCAAAAGAACAGCATTTATTTGAAATAGACATTATAAATGTCTATAATGTCACATTAGACCAATTAGATACATCCTTGCTGAGTAAAGGTATTAATTTCTCTTTTTTTAATATATTACGGACCCCAAACTTTTGAGCGGTGTATACTGTAAATAATATATTTGCCTTTTACTTTGTACAATAAACTGTGTTTTTACAGACTGATAAATAAATAAATCTAAGGAAATGGTTTACATTACAGTTCTATTCATGAGTATACTGTGGACCCTTCCATATGAAGAGTAATTACTGATTACAAATGACACGGAATCAATAGATTCACTTTCAAATCATTTTTTCAAAATTGCTACAGTGTAATCGGAACCATGTGCATCCAGAGCCTTGGCGTCCCGGAGTTTGACATTGCGAGGAATGTACTTGATCTGATCTATGCCCAGACTCTGGCTTGGTAAGTCAATATCTGCATCTCTTCAGGTCTATACTTTGATATTACTTCCAGCTGATCACACTCTCTTTTATCTCTCTTCCTGTCTGCCCAGGATTGGAATTTACTTCTCCCCCCTACTTCCTGTAATGCAAGTCCTTAAATTGTTTATCATCTTTTACTTGAAAAAGGTAAGCACCGTTATATCATCACTTTGTCCTTGCAATATAATCTGGACTGCATGTTCTTAGTCTCATGGTTCCTGTTTCAGATCAGTCTGAGCATGAACTGTCAGCCTCCTAAACACACTGGCAGAGCCGCACAGATACAGACGGTCTTCATCGCCCTGCTCTTCTTCCCCTCTTTTTTGGGCGCGCTGTCCATGGTAGCATTCACAGTGTGGAGGTGGAGTTTCAATTCTGGTTCATCAGTTGTATTCCGACCAAGTGACACATCTTGAATGTTGTTTGCTGATCCGTTTTGTTTCATATAATCATGAACACTTCCAAATTCAACTCTTAATCAGCTGCTTTTTAGATGACAGACTAGAGAGTGGAACCAATCAATATGATAAAACGTAAGAGTTCACACAGAACATGTTTTTGCGTCCCACCGTTCTGCTTTTTTGTTATTGTTTGTTTATTTAAACATGCACTAGATGGGTGCTTTGTTCTGCAATCAAAAAGGACAATTCTTATTGTTTATAGAATATTGCAATTAAGGCTGTCAAAATTAGCTTAACGCATGAGATACATTTTTTCGGTTTAACACATTCAAAATATTTAACGCAATTAACACTGCATCAATTTTTTCTGTCATCTTTTGGATGCGCTACAGTATATGATCATGCTTTCATTCATTAATTCATTCAAGTGCTATTAAACCATTCAAGCGTGATAAGATGCAAAAATAAGAACTTAAATCTGTACTGGCGTGCTGCCAGTGAATCTCCTCTCTGTGTGACAGACACACACAGGACTCATGCGCACAGAATGCTGCTTCAGACAGACAGAACCTATGTCGAGTTCTCTTTCACGCTTGAACAGACAAAAACACACAGAAGTATGCCAAAAGGTCCGCTTTATCAATTATCCTCGTCTTAAATTTGTTAAAGTGTTAAATGAACGCGATAACCTTATTACATTTCTGTCTATTTCCTACCTGTTAGATCAAATATTTAAAATATACTGTCTTTGTTATTTCTACATTATTGTAATCATTTCACATTTAATCTCCAAATTAATTATAATAAAAATATATTAAAAACTTTAATGTTAGGTGCGATTAATGTGAATGTGATTAGTTTGGGTTTTTTTTTTAATCGATTGACAGCACTAATTGCAATATTTATTATATGATTTATCCGTGGACAATTTTTGTGCCCTCATAATCTTTCATCAAAATAAATATTTTCTCTGAAGGTGTGTGGGTGAGACAACCTGTCACTATAGCAAACCATAACCATGTAACAAAATCAAGTCTTGCAACTATCGCAACTTTCGTTTAATGCCGTCTTGATTTAAAACAAGACTCAACTAAAAATCAAGATATTATATTTCACATATTAATTCACCATCTAAACAACTGTCTTGAAAAATGTGGATATATGAGGCAGCTTATGTTAAGAGTGTGATTACTACCCAGAAAAGCCATGAAAATGTATAAAATCAATTAAATTAATTTAGAGAAATTTTTTAATGTATATTTTTCTAGTTATGCTAAACTTCCAAATATTTGAAGCACAATTCAAAAGCAGCGCACTGGGACGCAAAATGCATTGTGCGAACCGGATCTTTTCCGCTTGTCTTGCAGGCTGCAGCCCTCAGATCAGTGTGGGCCCTTCCAGGGTCTCGACACCCCCTTCTACGCCATTTTCAATTGGATCGATTCAATCCGGGACCACCCTGAAAGTAACTGGGTCTGGTGGATATTTGAAAACGTACTGAGAAGTGAACTCTTCTACTATCTGATTAGCCTCATCGTCCTGTAAGTCCGCAAGCTGGGTGTTTTGTGAACGCCTAACACAAAAGGAAACCTTTTCTCTGGATCTTTCTTCATTCCTCGCTCTCTACTTTCAGAGTCGTCACTTTCTTTCTCTGGCAAATCACTCAGGGACGGAAAGAGCTCATCAAGATTCTGCGAGAGCAGATTGTCAATGTGAGTGCCGAGATCATGCGGACCTCACTTTAGCATCCACTGCTATATACAGATACGTTTAGATAACCACAGTGACTCCTCTTCTGTTTGCCTGTCAGGAAGGAAAGGACAAAGCGTTTCTCTTGAATAAACTACAAACTATACAGAAGCAGAGAAGGGAAATGGCATCTTACAGACCTCAGGTGAGTGTTTCTCATGTGTTCTGTCTGGTCTAACATACATCCTTCTTGGTTGTAGTTATCGTTAGTAAAAATGCTGTGCTCAACAGAAAGAGAAACTAAGGGTACTGCAGTCCTTAGCATGCTTCAGAGAAACCCCAGAATAGCCTACTGAAGATACTCTACTGCCAGGGGCCGTTCCTTCAAACACCACAACCTCTTAAAGGAACACTCACTTTTTTGGGACTTTAGCTTATTCACTGTATCCCCCAGAGTTAGAAGTCCATACATACCATAACTCTATCTGATGCACCCACCGTTAGCCTAGCTTAGCACAAAGACTGGAGGTATATGGCTCCAGCTAGCCTACTGCTCAATAAGTGACAAAATAACACCAACATTTTCCTATTTACATGTTGTGATGTGTATAGTCACAGCATGTACAAATAACAAGGTTACATGAGACAGCCATCTTATAAACGTATACACACTGGGGACTATATTCTCAGAAGGCGCAGCACTGCTCTACTTCTGCGGAGTGATTTGCTCGCAGCACCAGAGAAGCCCCGCTGTTACGTCTGTCAACAAAACCAACGTGACTAGGAGGACAGTAGCGAACGTGACTGTTGCATGGCTGACTTTGAGGAATTGTCAGAGGATTTTTACTTTGTATCAAACCAAAATCCAGAACCATATCGTTCTGAGCCAGAATGCACAGACAAGGAGTTACAAACTTTGGAAGCTGATAGACAAGACGCCGAATTACCTCTAGCACCGCTCATTTGTTACTGTGACAGTCAGAGCGTGTTCGTGACAACACAATACTAACATTACAGGGGATACATAGAGCACGGGAACAACTGCAATACAGTAGTGACCACCCTATTCATGTAACAGTGTCACTAACGGTACATTATGTATAGCTAATGACACTGTTACAGTAGGCTAGTCATCTAAAAACATAAAGGAAGTACTTACCGCAGCCGCAACTACTGTATTGCAGTTGTTCCCATGTATCCCCTGTAATGTTAGTATTGTGTTGTCACGAACACGCTCTGACTGTCACAGTAACAAATGAGCGGTGCTAGAGGTAATTTGGCGTCTTGTCTATCAGCTTCCAAAGTTTGTAACTCCTTGTCTGTGCATTCTGGCTCAGAACGATATGGTTCTGGATTTTGGTTTGATACAAAGTAAAAATCCTCTGACAATTCCTCAAAGTCAGCCATGCAACAGTCACGTTGGTTTTGTTGACAGACGTAACAGCGGGGATTCTCCGGTCCTGCGAGCAAATCACTCCGCACTCCGCAGAAGTAGAGCAGTGCTGCACCTTCTGAGAATATAGTCCCCAGTGTGTATACGTTTATAATATGGCTTTATCTCACGTAACCTTGTTATTTGTACACACTGTGACTATACACATCACAACATGTAAATAGGAAAATGTTGGTGTTATTTTGTCACTTATTGAGCAGTATTGAGCCATATACCTCCAGTCTTTGTACTAAGCTAGGCTAAAGGTGGGTGCATCAGACAGAGTTATGGGATGCACTGAGATGAGAATGGTGTGTATGGACTTATCTAACTCTGGGGGATACAGTGAATAAGCTAAAGTCCCAAAAAAGTGGAGTTCTCCTTTAACAGACAGGGAGCTCACACCGGTAGCCCATGATCTCTTCTGTCATGCAACAGGGATCGAAATAAGATCAATATTTATGTTAAATGTGTTTCCATCTCACTCTTTCTGCCGGCCTGTAAAAGCAGGGGGGAAAACACACACACAGCACTTTTTCTTGTGAGGTCAAGCTGAGCATACGCATTTATGTATTTGATCTTGATCTTATTTTCTGTTATGTAGGACTTCGACCAGACACCACATTTCGACCAGACACCAAATTTCAACCCAAACTGGATGAATACTCTGCCCTTGGATATGTGAAAATATATTATATGGCTTTTTCTGTAAATATTGCATTCATCTGTAACTTATTCAGAAAATTCTAACCTAGCCTGTCTATTGGATGGGAAGAGGAATGGTTCGGAAACCATGTGCTCCCACTCTCTAGTTAACAACAAGTTAATAAGTCATGGGAATGAATGACCATCCATACTTTCCTAATGATAAGTAGGAAAAGGTAACAAATTAACATTTGAGTTGTATCCCCAATACATATCCTGATACATCCTAATAGTTTCTGATATCTTTGTAAATATCAACAAATAAATATTTTAATATGTAAACAAGTGTCATCTGTGATGAGAAATGTTGGATGCAAAGAACCTCAACGCTTTGTTTTACTGATAACATTATCCATTTTATTGTGAAAAAGTCGTTGCTTTTCATACACTAAGAACCGTACAATCAATAATTTAAAAAAAATGTTTTTTCATTGTTATTGTTGCAAGAACTTCTGATGATTATGCAGGTATTTCAGCAGCTTTTAGCTTCAACCAAAGGAAAATAGTGTTTACAATTGTGTGTTCCTACTGCTTCACCAAATCACATTTCCCTTTATCCCGTTCACACAGAAGAGACCACTCCTTTGGAAACACCAGGAGGGTCCCGTCATACTGCCCGACGTTACACTTAAAACTATGAGCGTGGTTGTTGTTTTTTTATATTATCAGAGGTTTCAGTTACAAAGAGGAAAAACACTTTACGATACAAAAAAAGTTGAAATGGAACGCTCTAACTAAGTCACAGAATTTCTTTGCACCGTATGATGTGCATATTACAGAGAAGAACAACCACTGCTCTCGGCTGAGAGGCTCAAACTAATACCTACTGATTCTGAAGATGCCCAAAACGGAATAAAAGAACACTTCTTTGTAGTATTTCTATCACCACAGGCTTTCAGTATTCAAAGATTAAGGGGTGGAGGCCAATAACATTCTGTGGACCCTTTAGTATTTATGTCACCCAACAGATGGACACTAATACGCACAACTGCTCTAAACGCAAGCCCAACGTGTGCCAGGTTCAGCTATAGCGACTGCAAAAGGCCTGTAGCAAATAGTTTATAGGTCAAACACAGAGCTTGCAGCCCTCTAGAGGAAGTTTAAAGGCCTCCTTCTGGCAGCCTGTCGCTCAGCCTGGTTTAAACAGGCTTCATTGGGCAGGTCTGTCACTGGAGGACGAGCCTCGTCCCTGAGATGAAGGGGGTGGAGGAGAAACAGGGTGGTTTGGGAAAAAAAAATGAGTATCATCTATTATTCACCAACCACAGCTGGAAGAAATGCATCGCTGCTTCTGATGTGATTCGATACCGCCGGGAAAATCCAAAGGAAGTGCTGTGGATTTAATTTGTGACGTCACTATTTCATTTGTGCTTGATACTTAGGAGCAAGCTTGAATGGGTTTATTATCCTTCATTCTGAGATATATCTATAGAGAAATCATGCTGTATGTGCAGATTAAAAGGGCTTCAAGCTAAGACCTGACTTTTGAACTCATGCGACAACACTGAAAACTGGTAAAACACATGGGATTTTAAATCATTGTGCGTTTCAGCCAGACAAGAGTGAAAGCTTGTAACTGCACAGAAAGTATAACGGGAAAGTACTGAAATGTGTGGCAAACGCAGGGTCATGAATGAGAAAATCAGGCAGTTGTGATATTGAACTCTGGACATTCGGAGAGGTAATTACAGTGTTCAAATATGGTGAATAATCCCACAAAACATGCAGGAAAAAGCTAATCAGAATAAGTCAAGAGGAGCTGAGATTTAAATAAAAAAAATAAAAAATAAAACTCTTTGCCAATACTGTCCCCTGAGGAGAAATTTCCTGTAATCCGTGTTTAAGGAGAAGACAGTTCCGATCTAAAGAGGAGCATTTCATCACACACCATTTTCCGGATCTTCAAGGACTTGCAGGGAGGATAGATGGCAAACAGAAGGTGCCTGGAAATGCTTGTGCCGTCTCTCTCAGCCGAGTGGTCCCACAGTCCAAATTCAACAACACAGTCACTCATTGTGCAAATGGCCGGCAAATTCAGAGACCACCAATTTGCAGTGCAAATCACATTTTTAATACATACGCAAGCACTACAAGTCATTTCAAATCAGCCCTCTCATTGTTGGTAAGCATGCAAGACCATGTGACCGTTTGAGGTACTTAAGAGAGGACAGTCCCCTGCACAGAGCCAAAAAGAGGAACACCATATGCAGAGCACAGAGGATTATGAGTATGAGCAACTGAGAACACAACCAAAGCGTAATAAGCCCATAAAACAACTTCAAAATGAGGCCTGTCAGACGCTGCAGGGTTTAATCTGCATGAATTCTCCAGCAGAGGGCGCTAGCGAAGTAGGAAACATGCTGTCGATGGTCACTGCAACAAAATCAGAGTCTGATGAAGGACTCGTTTTTATTCACGGCCTGTGGGTGAAGAAGGTGAGGGGAGAAATGGAGTCGTTTGTAGCGCCAGGAGGTGTTTACTCACATCCTGCTCTCCCTATGCTGGGAGGCGCCACACCTCTGTTGCGTCATCGACCCAGCTCTGTGTCGGTTTCCTTGTGTGTTTGTCCGTGTGCACCTGAGTGTTATATAAGGGAAGGGAGAGGGAGGGGCCGCCCCACCCCTATGCCCGGAGGCTAGGAGATCTTACAGTTGCTCCTGGTGCAGTTCTGTGGCGGACTCTGAGGCGGCCGGATGGATTTCGAGCGTTTGAGGCTGTTGCCTTTGCTGCCTCCGGCGGCGTTGGCCAGCGAGTAGGACCGACCGTGCATCATGACGGCGTTCATGCCATTCGCCATGGAGAATGACTTCAAGTGGCTCTTGATGGCTACAGGAAGCGGCAGCTTATCGATTAGGTGCACAGGGGTGCAGGAAACAATGGCACGGCAGCACAAGTCCTGCAGACTGAATACTGCAACGACACAAAAGACAAAACACGCACATATTTGAGTTACAAGACAAAGGTGATCAGGAGGTTGAACGGTTACATAATCAAATAAGCATGTGATACTCCAGGGATTCAACAGTATAGCTGCCTCAATGCATCTGCATGCCGAGATCATTTTCTTCTCTTTACAGAAGTAATGAAAATGTCTGAAAAGAAATGCATGCAGCGCATTGCCGAGGGAATGTTGAATCATTTAAAACAGAGTCAAATGCAAATGGTGAGATTCACATGGGAAGCCTGACAAGGGGATATTAATTACGTTTAAGAATGTAATTACATACAAAAAAAACTCTGGGAAGATGTTTGGTGTGTTTAGCTAAAACAACAGTGCTGTTAGCAAGGCTTCTTGTTGACTAACAGCTGTAGCTCTTGAATTGTCTTGTTCATGCTACAGTTTATAGGGGGTTCTATACTTGCAATAGCATGAATGATATCTGTAACTATAGTAACAGTGTGAAGAACAAATAGCGGCAACACTTTACTTAAAGCCTTTATTCTAAATGAACCAACAGTGCATTCTCATCCAACAGATAGGTCTTTTATCTTTCATATTTCATTTTATTCATAATATAATTAGGGCTGCACGATAATTAATAAAAATTCAATATGCGATAACTTGTTAAACAACCTAAGATAACATATAACGCAACACAAATAGCATAACATAACATAAAACACAACACAAATAACATACAATATCTTAGTGTCCCTATTATGGATTTTTGAAAATTACCTTTCATGTAGTGTGTAACAGTTTTAAGTGAATGAAAACATCCTGCAAAGTTTTCAATCTGAAAGTGCCCCGTATATATAAAGTTATTGTCTCTCAAAACTAAGAGTCGACTCTGAGTCAATTAAACTAATCGTTTTTCAAACGAGTCCTAAGCCGTTTTGTTGTGACGTCAAGCCGAAACATTAGCATACTGCCCATCCACTTAATGCATGCGCAGAAACCGGGGAAATCTTGAACCACCTCAAACACTGCAGTGGATACTAGATAGCATCATGTCGAGAAGACGCTGTGCTCTACAATGCGTTTATTGTGTTTCATAATGCGTAGGTATCTGGCTAACCGGCTAACTCACATTATTACTGTCTTACTGAAATACTACTGTAAATCAGCTGTGGGCTGCAGTATTACCTAAAAGTGTGTCTGTTAATGCAGATTGTCTGTCATTCTTATTACTTTGAGTAAAGATAAAGGATGGAGCAAGATTTGTTTTGCATTCGTTAATGTTACATCAGTCATTCGCGTTACTGTATGTGCTGTTATTGATACAGTTCCCACATGTGCACCGTAATAAATTAGAAACACACACACTTGTTAATGCTGATGGTGATTAATTACATCTCATAATGTACCTCAAACAGAGTAGCATCACTGAGAAACGTCCTGCTCAAGGTTCAGGTTGAATAACTAGTTCTTCCGATGTTTTATAATCGATTCAGACTCGCGCTGGGATTGATGTAAAATTAACGTCATCGCTACGGTCTTTACAGTGTGTACAATCGCTGAGCTTTAGGAAGCCTCTGGACGGAGCTGGAGTTCAGTTATGGTAATGGCTGTGTTTTTTTGAAATACACACTGTACACGGTAGACCAATCACAACAGACTGGGCCATCTGACCAATCAGAGCAGAGTAGGCTCGCGGAAAGGAGGAATTTAGAGAGACTGATTCATCCATCAAGTCGTTTGAGAATCCTTGAACATGGTGGTGATGTGCAATGTATATTATGAGAAAATGCCCTTGGAGTCATCACTGCCCGGCGCTCTAATATGACCCCTGACATGTAAAGTTGTTTGTTAATTGGCCAGAGGAGAACTGGCACCCTGACTGAGCCTGGTTTCTCCCAAGGTTTATTTTTCTCCATTATATCACCTGATGGAGTTTTGGTTCCTTGCCACTGTCGCCTTTGGCTTGGCTTGCTCAGTTGGGGACACTACATTTTCAACTAAATATCCAAATAAATCTAATTAGTAAACTAAATTAACCATATAAACTAAATTACTGATCTGCCCACATTGTCACTGTATAATAATCGAAATGAGCTAGATGACATCACTGTTTTCTCCGGAGCGGCTGTACGGCCGAATAAAATTCTGTTGCATTATTTTCCTGTTTAACACTGTGAAGCTGCTTTGAAACAATCTGCATTGTAAAAAGCGCTATATAAATAAGGTTGACTTGACTTGAGAAAATTAAATTGTTGATTGTAAACCTGTTGTTGGAGACCTCCAAAAGTAAATTATGAAACTTTAAAATAGCATAATAGTGGCACAACATATAACGATAACATTTTAGTTTAGGATCCTATTTTCACTATTGACTAGGTGCTTATTAGCATGCATATTACTAGGATACTGACTTATAAAGCACATATTAATGCCTTATTAATGCCTTATAACACATTATAATACCCCTTTAGTCCTACTCAATACCTAAACTTAACAACTACCTTACTAACTATTAATAAGCAGTAATTAGGAGTTTGACGCAAAAATCACATTTAGTTAGTTGATAGTGAGAATTGGACCCTAAACTAAAGTGTGACCAACATAACATATAACACACAACATATATAGCATGACTGTTCATGCAGGAGCAGAGTTATGTTAAGGAGAGCAAGAGTGTAAATGGCTGACATTTTGAAAGGCATGTTGAAAGCGCTTCCCGTTCTCTGAAATGCAGGATGCAGCTTCTGCTAAACAGCTCATCTGGGGCACTGCGAGGTCTCATGGGAAAATCCCACATAACAGTGGAAACAGACAGAGAAAGAAGTGCTTCACTGAAAGCCTTCTGCCTCTAATTACGCAGCTCTGGACGATATGCAGTGTGGTTTTCTATGCTAATGGAAAGCTATGCTGACCGTGCCAGTTTTCCTGCATCCCCCAGAAAGTTAAAACCAAAGATTTCCACTGTATTAGTGACATTATGTTCAAAAATATCAGGAAGAATAGGTCTTTTTGTCACTTTTAATGGATTTCAAAGTGAGGAGATGTTGCTGTATCGGTCTATCACGAGTTCTATTATTGCTCTGAATGCTTAGGAGGAAGACTCACCTCTGTTGGGCCTCCAGAACTTCTCCATGCCATGCCTCATGAGCACGATGCGTGAGAGCTCCGTAAAAGACTCTATGACGTTGAAGTTGCAGAGGGGACTCACTTCAAAAAACGTCATGCCGTTTTTTTCTGCGTACGCCCGTGCCTGTTCTGTGGGGACCTGTCGCTTGAATGCCAGGTGTAGCCGGTTACCCACAAGTATACGGGGCACACCAGGTGCATGCTGAGGACAAAGAGACAAGAAAGTGGGTTACAAAAGGGGGATGGGAGGACCGGAGAGCTGAGAACGAGGGAGATACACAGCCTTGTCAGGCTGAGTGAATCTCAAACAGTGTCACAGCTGGCCTGTCTCATCTATTTATTCAATGAGGCCTGTCATAGCTGTGCCCTTCTCAAGTCTACAGAGGAATGAGCACTCACACACTGTACTGAGCGGATTTAAATCAAACCAGAGTCAAGTCTCAAATCTTATTCTATGAATCAAGTCTTGATTCATGCTGCAAATGACGCGAGTCAAGACCAAGTTGGGATGCTCAATATATCAGTACCATAGTTTTCCATATCAGCCAATATTAGAGATTTACATTTTTGGTAACGCTCAATAGTGAACATTCAATTGTGCATTCATTTCCACTATTGCTACATTTAGATGTTAGATAAGATTTCTCTTCTTGAAATAAATGCTGTTCTTTTAAACTTTCTATTCAAATAATCTTGAAAATGTATCAATTTCCACAGAAAAAGCAGCACAACACTGATGATAATAATAATAATACATGTTTCCTGAGCATCAATCATCATATTAGAATGATTTCTGAAGGATCATGTGACACTGAAGACTGGAGTAATGATGCTGAAAATTCAGCTTTGACATCACAGGAATAAACTACATTTTAATAATAAAACTACTAAAACTACTAAAAAGTTATTTTAAATTGAAAAAACATTTGACAGTATTTCTGTTTTTATTGCATTTTGATCAAATAAATGCAGCAGCCTTGGTAAGCAAAAGAGATTTCTTTTTTAAAACATTTTAGAAATCTTACTGGCCCCAAACTTTTGAAATGAAGTGTGTATTTTATTTTTATATATACGTTTATTAGCTGACTGCCAGAGACCTTAAAAGTTTCCTCCCTATACTAATTTGATGCTTACTGAGTAAATCCCTGCACCACGCACCCTTTCAAAGTTTAGCAAGGTCAAAGCTCATTCTGTGTTGAGCTGATGATTCATAATTAAGTCATTTCAAGTCTGACTCAAGTAAAGTCAAAGCAGCAAAGTCAAAGCAGAGCCTCGAGTATTCTTATTTACAAAAACAGGTCAAAAGTTCTCAAGTTTAAGTCTTTGGTTCCAACTAATACAACCCTCTTTCTCTCTGCCATATGTGCGGTTTGTGCTTTGTGCAGCACAAATATGCTGACATGTATCCACTTAAATAAACACAAGAACATACAATTCTTAAACAAGAAAGGAAGGAAGAGACTGTAACAGTAGCCTACGAGGAAGGGGCTGTAGTAAGAGAGGACATCCTCTCTGGATATTAAGCACAGGGCCAGCAGCATGAACAGTAGGACGAAAGATAAAATGTCTATAATAAAAAAAAAATGGAAGTTGATACGCCACTTTGGCTCTTTTTCGTACATCATAATTTACTTGCGCACCAGACATATCCACAATGGAATGGAATGCAATTGTGTGACTGGCTCAGGCATTTCGGAATGACCAAACATACATTTGGGAGGGTGTGTGATGAGATTGATCCGCTCGTTAGTTCAATCACATCTTGTTACACTTCTTCACACCATCTTATCAGATAAAAAAAAAAAAGTTATCTGCCTTAATTACAGCTGCAGTCCGTCACTTTTTGCGCTCTAGCGGTTAATAAACAGAACTGTGTCCGTCTTGTGGAAGAACATTGCAGCCGGAGCTACTTCTCTCTGTTTATGTCTATGGCGAGTCACGCAGGGACTGTGCTCCTCCGCAGCGGTTCCGACCAGACCGGTCTGAAATAGTCCCAATATAAACACTTAATATAAGTGTACCATTATGATTCAAGGTAAGACAAAAACACAGTTTGGAAAATGGATTCATGTTGTACATTCTCATTATAGAATTTTTGTAAATCTTGAACACAAAAAAAGTTACGGACAGCAGCTTTAAGCACAAGTTTTTATGTGCATTTATAGAATGCATGCGCATCTTGGCATTTCCATACAGTGTAATATCCCAAATAGGTGGATAGAAACATAGCTATTATATGTTATTAATCTGGGTTCATCTTGCTGTAACACAGAGCAAAACTCTTCAATATATACACATATGTATGTACACAACATGCATACATGCAAACTTATTTTGCCAAGAATTAAGCTATCTTCTGTGAATGTGCGAGACTTCAGATTCATTAGTCATTATAGATAAATAATAGGGTTGGGTACCGAAACCCAGTGCTAATATGGCACCGGTACCTTTAGAACCGGTATGTACCGGACCGAATCAGAACGCAGATTTCGGTGCCACTTAAATTCAAACGTGCTTTCGCGCTTTGGATGGCGCCGAGCCAGAGGCAGACACGCTCAGCGCTCGTCACATATCACAACTACTCAGTGTTTTCAACCACATCATGTTTATTTGAGGTTTCAGACATGTAAATGCTCATAAGTACTAGCAAAAAACACACACTGATGTCTATGGAAGCGGCAAAAACAATCCTTTCAGATAGGGCTGTGCGATATTGAAGAAAAATGCGATATGCGATATCCTTGTTAAATAATGCGATATTCCATATACGATACGATATTGCTTTAAGTGTGTAAAATCTATTTCTTTCCTCAAAGCATAACCGACTGTGTTTACATGAATACTCATCAAGACAGCCATTTTGACATAACTGTGTGTGTATTTGACAGTTCGAGTGTGTAACAAGACAAGAAAAAAAGAACGGCTTGTGTGCACGTTTTGGTGTGTGTGTGTGTCAGACAGCAGACAGCACGAGAATGCAAGGAGTTGTTTTTAATGCAAGTTATTGCGTTTAATAACTCTTTTTAACGTCAAGCAAGTCACAGTTGTGTGCCCAGTCTATTCTCTGCTATATGCGTCGACCTAAAACGTACACTTCACCGAAAACCACACTACAAAAGAATCATGTAAAACAGATAAAAATAAACCTTCATATTACTTGTGACATGAGAACAAAATGTATGTAGAAATGTAACGTTAACTATACAACTAAATTTATGATCTCTTAAATGTTTCCTAATTTCACTAAACACTTTTGTGAGTTTTTACTTAAGTTTCATGAACTTTTCTTTATTAAACGAGCTTGTTTATGCTTTTGTAGGCTCATTTTGTAAATATAAGAAACTAATTTGTATGTGCAAACTGGACCACCCTTACTTTGCATCGTTCATTTGTAAGGACATGAGACCGATCAGTGTCGTGGATGGGGCAGGCTTCAGGGAGTTCTGTCAAGCAATGGAACCGAGGTACTTACTGAATAGATATTGCGTGAATAAAGGATAAATGCACTGCTTCCACTGGTTTGATTATTTACCGTTTCATGTCAAGGAAAAGTTCCATGTTTACCACAGCACAGCTCGCTCGGAGCGTTCAATATGCTGTAAAACTTCAATTAATATTTGTTTCAATCACTGAATGAAGCCTGCTATATTTGTGACAAGAGGAATTTTTTTCTATATTTGGAAAAATTTTCACAACCTTAAACTGCTTGCACAAAACTCTTGATCAGCACTCAAAATGTATTTGTTTATTTAAACCGTTATGCGCAGATAGCGTGATGGTGAGGGCGAGAGAGAGGTCTGCGGTCTTGGTCATTAGTTGATTTACTTGTTTGTGTGTAGGTAATACGTTGTCAAATATGTTTAAACTTAAATAGACTACCTATACAAGTAGTCATGTCTCTTTGTATTAATTTGTCCTGTTATTGACGTAATGCGCGTCATTGACAAAATGCGCAACCAGATGTTTGAATAGTTTGAATATTCGTGGTTTTTTTAGAGGGAATATTCGAAAGTCATTTTTGAGCAATTTTGACAGCCCTAACTCACACATATTTGAAAATCAGAATATCAGATAGTTCATGACATGGTTAGCAAGTTTGTGAATATTTTGAATAAAAAAAAGAAAAAACGCAATAAACCCGATACAGCTGAGCTGTCATGCGCTATTGCGGCTGCTGTGTGTCATGTGAGAAGCATGACGCGTCTCCATGGAAACAATAAGGTTATGCGTTCTAAAATATTGCGCCAGAGAATATGGTCATATTTCTGCAAAATAAAGCTAAAGCTGAAGCTTGAAGCTAGTTTGTAGCTGACCAAGAATACTTCTTTCCACTCAACATTATAAAATCGAGTATTCAGGGGGCAAACTTAGCCAAGTTTGAAAAAAAAGTAGCCAAGTCTTGTACCGCTCAGATTAAGGGAAGTATTTTTTAATTTAAATAAAAAAAAGATTTTGCCCACATTAGTCCCGAAGGTCCTTTGAGGGTTAAAAGTATCGATTCAGGCACCGTTTAGGGAACTGGTACCGTTTTAAACCTATCGGTTTGACACCGAAAAAAAGCCCAAACGATACCCAACCCTAGTAAATAACGAAGAATAACAAAGTGCAGTAAACGGTAAAACTATTTGCGCTACAAACCAGTGTGTGCATTCAAATAATATAAGAAATATCAGTTTGCAGTATTAAGCAGAATAACAAGCTGTTTTGTAAAGCTAAAAATAACTAGAAGCCGACGACACCGGAAGCCTTACACATTAAAATTACACATGCATCCGCTCTTACGTTCAAAATAAAAAGGATAGCCTACAGGACTATGGGTATAATTGTGATCTCACTTCCTGTCATCATAAAGAGCAGCTTAATCTTACCTCATCAATCTCCCTGATCCAGCGGTCTATCCCGTCAAACGACCAGCGGTTGGTGATGTCATACACCAACAGGATCCCCTGTAGAGGCCAAACAAACAATGCATTGTTAGCCGGTATCCTGTTCATGCAGTGCGGAGGGACGTTAACAGACTAACAGGACATGAACTGTGCTCGGCAAAACATTTCAACACACTCTAAGCCCACCAGTGAAAAATTGTCTTGTTCAATTCAGACTTTTGAACCCACCTGAATATAAAACACACTGGTCCTTGTGGATTATGTAAACGTGTTTATAGTAAGTAAAATGTGTGTATCCTTTTTCACTTAGTACAACATCAATCTTCTGACCAAGAACAATAAGTGACACTTTACCTGCGCTCCCCTGGAGTACGACCTGAAAATGGTGCAGAACCTGCCTTGTCCCGAGGTGTCCCTAAAAGCAAACAGAGACAAGTCAAGACAAAATCGCATAGCAAACAGACTGTAAATACCGTGTCAGTTAAGCTTGAAACATGAGCCCCGTTTCAAAACACAGTGAGCTGCTTTCATAGAGAACATTTTAAGGCATCATAAGCGCATTTCTGATGAGAAAGCTGTTCTAAAAGGTGCTGCAAAAAATGCTGCCTTTTAAGTTACCTTCTTTTGGCCACTATCACATTAATAGCATAGGCGGCAATAGCAGAATGCACAGAATTCACCCAATATGGCAGATGAATGAGCAATAGTTATTTGTGTGCTATGCATTTCCTATGCTTTTGAGAGTATAGCAACTTAACATGCGGACATCAAACTCAAGTCTATTTGTGTGGCACTCAGAGGTAATGCCTATGAAAAGCGTTCCAAATCTGTCACTTAAGAGGTTCTATTTCAGTTAGGATGCTCCTTTAAAGGCAGCTTCCTATGTAGGCAGTAAATAGAAAGGCAGCTCACTTCGTTTTAGAACAAAGCTATCAATATGAACTGTTTTGGACACTGTACTGAGTTTAGAGTTAACCCAAATACAAGATGACTCAGGCACTCGTGTTGGCGTCACAGCCTAGAAAAACGTGTTTTCCACTGTGGCACGTCCGCACCCAAATAACCTTTCCAGCTGCATACACTCTATCTGTGAGAACTTTCTCACACAGTTAAACTGGCCTTAATGGGCTGGAAAGTGTTAAATTATACCTGCTTTAAAAAGTCAGAGTGGCAGTTGCCTTTTTGAAGTAGTGGGACTGAATGCGGTTTAGTGCTGAACTTCCACATTCACATCAGAGAGCCCATCAGATTTACCTGGGAGCTCTGAAAAGTGCGTTAGCAAAGATAGATGTAGGGCGAGATTAAAGCCCTGAGGAGACTCTATGAGAAGGAATATACAGCAAGAAGCCAAATTACTATAAAGCATTACATTATATAGCCCAGCACATTACAGCACACCATGGAAATGTCCTCAAGGGTTTTGATAATTGCTCCTCAGGCACTTACCACACTCTGTGTTAAAGCTAATGAGCTTGTTGTTTGTCTTCATAATGTGTAATTCTGCTGTCTTACAATCCGATACCTTCCTGATTAGGAAACTTTTCATACTCTCTGGGGAAGTGGCTAAATGCCTCTATGGATGTGTAACATTGATTTCTCAGCCTTTTTCAGTTAATGGAACTTTATCTTATTTATGATTTATGAGCTCTTGCAATCATGTATTTTGTGTGTGTAAAAAAATGTTTTCATGTAAAATGTTTGAAAACAAACATTTATTTTTAAAGGAGTCTCCTATGCCCACCATATCTGCATTTATTTAATCAAAAATACAGTAAAAACTAGGGGTAAAACAATATTCAAACAGAACCAAAAAAATGCGAAACACCACCCACGGTACTCTCATGGTTGTACCGAACGCCACCAGCTCCCTACTGCCCTGGCCCATAGTTGAGGTTGGCCTCACAAAACAAATTTTTCTTCTTTGACTTTTGATCAAATAGAAATTAGGGGTGTCACGGTACATGTATTTGTCCCGCTTTTTTTTTTTAATTCAAGGCTTATGTGTACACTATGAATACAGCATTGTAGCCTAACCACCAATAATCGCAATAAGCTTCACGTTTTGTTACATTCGATAAAAAAAAAAGTGTTATTTAAAATTCTGTCCATTTTATCATGGAATTCTAACAAAAAAAATGCTGTTGACGCTCATTAATGTGGCGTGCCAGATCACCGTATAAGCGCCTCAATTCAAGCGGCAGCACGGAGTTGAGGGAGCGCGATCATCTCTTCCTCTTTAATACTAGTTCAACATGAATGAACATCTGAAGGTATGCTGAAAGATACAGTACAGCTTACTGAAACGTATCATATCTCATGTAATCGCTCAGTGTTTCAACGGCGGAAAGAGCTTGAGAACAATGTTATATAGCACATTTACCTCGAGCAAGTCATTCAGAGTCCACAGCTGGTTAGTTCTCTAGAGAAATGAACATTTTCGCTAAATTGGCACTATATTAGCCTATATATGCATTATTATATTCTACTTAACCTGTTAGTGATGTCTTGATTATTTAAATGTATGTAAATAGAAATATCATGAAAATGACAGCCACTGTGTAAATTATTATATTTCAACAACGAATTGGAGTAAAAACATATTTTGATAATTAGATTTAGAAGTTAATGTAAAAACTGCCTTACGTGTTTGTTATTTGAGTGTTGATTATTATATCATAAAAATAATAGCAACTGAATTTAAGCTAATAGTTTGGGGCTCTGTGGTTAAGGTTTAATATTGTGTGCAAGGAATGGCTCCCTTTATAGTTTACAGCATTAGCAGAGATAATTTTCCCCGAAGAAATTTTTACTTATAAATTAATTCATTTAAAAGACAGATACGCAATTTGTTCAGTAAACCACAGTTTTAAAAAATAAAAAAAGTAATTTTATGTTTTCTCCCTCCTGCTGTACCGAACCGTGGTACGTATCGAACAGTCAGTTCTGTGTGCCGTTACACCTAGTAAAAACATTAATATTGTGAAATATTATTACAATTTAAAATAACTTATTAATTCCTGTGATGACCATTACTTCAGTCTCATCTGTCTCAGTGCTTTTTTTTTATTTTCAGTGCAATGAGAAGGAAGGTCTACTGTCTGTGGAATGAAGCCACACTGACTCTTAACTTAAAAGACTACATTTGCTTTTAGCAGGTGATGCATCATTCTGTCATGAGGGGAACACGAAGACAGAAAAGAGTTGTGATCCACTTACCAAAGCTCTAGTTTCACTCTCCGCCCGTCCAACAGGATCGTGGTGGTCTTGTAGTCGATTCCTGCAGAACAAGAGACAGAGAACACTTAGATAAGACCTCGCCTGTGTATGCTTGTCTACTGAAAAGAAAATACTCTAGAGAGGATCACGAACTCGAAAAGCTTCAGCCGCCAAAGCGATTGCATTTGGTGTACTACCTAATTTAATTCCCAGCCAATTCTTCCTTTCATTAGAAGGCACTAAAGCGGAGACGACCATCTTGACAGTGACTGTGCACATTCAGTGGAGAGCCTGACAGCTGCAGCCAATCTGCTCTTACTTAATGCTATCATAGCTGAAATCCCATAAGGCAATTATCTTGACTGCTTATCAACATTTATCATTCATAAAATGAAAATATGAACACAGTACAGACTCCATTAACTGCATGGCAATATCTGCATTTTCAGTCGTTTCACAGCAGGTCAGCAGTCAAACCCGTCCGACAGCTCTGTCTCTAACAAAGGCTCACTGCGTCTCAGGCCAGTGTCTGTAATATTCACCATGCCAAAAGCACACGTCTCAGTTAATCATCTTTTTGTCCAAAATCAGGTTATCTGTAATGCTGACAACACAAACATGGACTACTCCTGCCTGGAGTAGTCTGGGAGAGTTTATTTGTCGTAATGAGAGTGGTTTTGGCCATTGCTTCCTCTGGAACATCAGTTCTAGAAAGGAAAATCAACTTTGTTTCTCTCTGATTAGAGGCAAAAACAAAGTCGCACCCTTTTGTAGTCTATTCCACTTTGATATCTGCTTTTTACTTCCTTCCTGCAAAGACAGAAAATTGGGGACACAGCAGAGTAGGGCTGCATGATGAGGGAGGGAAAAAAACAAACTGCAATATTACGATTTAAATTAATTTGTTAGCTGTGCATGTTTGTAGTGCTGGCCAAAACTTGTCATTGCATACGCCATATCCTATACTGCAGCTGCTATACAACAAACTGACAATAATAATAATAATAATAATAATAATAATAATAGTAAAATAAAATGACTATTATTATCACTAAATTAAAATAAAATATGGATTCGGCCGATTATCCGCATGATCGGTCCAGATCGGTGTCCGGCCGGTCAGTCTCCGAGCCGGCCCATTTTGTTGCCAGCAGCACAGGGTATAATGTCAGCTGCATGTGACACACACCCGCCTCCTCTCACTCACTCACTCACTCGTCTCATTCGCTACGGTTAATAAGTGCTTGTATTGCTCATAATTGTATTAATTCCCACAGGTTTCGTGCTCACACCTCCGTAAAAGTGGAGCACACAAGCCACTTCTCAGTCTCAAAGAGCTTGTGAGTCGTACGTAGGGTTGGGCATCGTTTTGATTTGAACGATTCTGATTCTGATTCCGACTTTCGATTTCGGTTCTTTTCGATTCTCGATTCCGATTCTTTGAGGGGTGGAGTCAAAACATGTCACAGGCTCATTTCACAGAGGAAATTTTTAGTTTGATTCAATAATGAGTTTTAGTTTTGGGACTTTCTCCGCTGGCATTTTCACCTGCTTTGCTGCAAAGGTGAATGGAGTTTCACACCGAGTCTCCACCGGTTTAGCAATAGCATTAGCAGCAGTCATATTAGGACTGCTACTAGCGTGAGCAATAGAGTGCCGAAGTAATGACGTCACTTTGTAGGCCAAAACGCGGAAGTGAGTTAGCATTTTAGCCCTATGGGTTCCCTCGCCCTAAAGTCTATGGGTTTTTTGAATGGGTTTTTGCTAAATCGCCTGAAATAAGGTCTGTGGTTAACAAAGCCTCTATATATTTTCACGTTTTAATCTATGACATAAAACACACTAGTTATAACCTGCTTGTGATTTTTTAAGACTTAATTGTGTCTTAAAAACGGTGGTTGCTAACAAGTTGCTAAAAGGGACTACATCCTTTGGCGGGGACTTAAGACGTCATCGTGACAAACAGGCAATCTCTCACTAGCCCGCGTTTCAGCCTTATGAAGAACTTATGTGGCGTGAATAAATCGCGCTATTCGCGCAAAGTTGGATGCTTGAACATTTGGAGTTCACTCTCTTCACATGTTTGTCTCGTTGAGAAATGACTGACATGGGCTGTGTTTACACGTCTTTTTTTGTTAAAATCTACTGTTAATGTGTGACAACTTAGTTTTAAGACTTTTTCAGTCGATAATGTAGTTGTTTAAAGCTCAAATCTGTGGTTTATTTATAAGAAGAGTGCCTATTTAAACATTTTATCTGGTGTTATCGGAGTTGTGAGCTCCAGTGAGTCAGCGGCGGTCAGCGCTTGTTTAGCCGGCGAGAGTTGACTTTCCTCGGCTAGTCCTTCTGCCGTCTGCCGCTGGCTCTGATGTCTCTGTGGCGTCTCCAGCTATAATTAGTCTTGTGGAGATTTAACGGCCCATATTTGCTCTCATGGATCTATAATTTGTTCCCTGGCAAATCGTTTAGGCTGAGTGCAAGGATAAGTTTCATTACTTGTTTATTTTTAGGCTATAACTGTACGTTACCGTTGTAAGTTAGCCGACTAGCACTGACTTTGAATGTTTGACTGAATTGTTTGCTTTTTCATGTGTAGCTTATTATACGTTTTGTATTATTGATCATACATAAACTTGCATTTAACAAAAAGAGACTTGGTTGTGTTTCATGTCATTTAATGTTATCACAGTGATAATCATATTGTCTGAAAAAACATTAACAAAAGATAAATCTCAGAGAGGCACGCATAAACAAAAAAAGAAACTATAGTTTTTAGAAACTATAGTTTCTAACATTTTTGGAAAAAACGAATGGGCAATATTTCTCATGAAAAAGTGGATAAGTGTTCATACACAGCACAGATCATAATGAGCGAGCGTGCTTTTAAATAAAGTTTGAGGAAGCTTGATGATGACTTGATCCGCGACCATGGTGTGCTGTAGTCCGTTTATAGCCTACCGTTAGCATTTTATATCTGACGGCTTTATTTGGGCTTCAAAATGTATACATTTTGGATTAACTTGTAAAGATTATCTTGGTAGACAAAACGTGTAAGGGTCATTACTCTTTGTTGAACACAGATCTTATTTTTTGCGATTTTCCAAAAGTCTATGGGGAAAATGAATGGCTTTTTGATCGAGGGAACCCATGCGCCGCTAACTTCCGGGTTGGCCTACAAAGTGACGTCATTACTTCGGCACTCTATTCGGCCATTACTCTGCACGCGTTCCTGTGTGTGCACACTCCAAGCCGTCAGTAGCCTCACGCAGTGTTGTAATCACAAGCGTTACACAACATTCACTTCAGGAGGTTTTATTACTAGTATTATTGCATTATTTCTTATCATACACGTCATATAACAGACGAGAGTCGCGTTTGTTTCTATTGAGCCTGATTTCTTAAAATGGTGCGTGTGTGTGCTTATCCTGGGTGCCATGACAACAGTGCAAGTTATAGTAGGCATGAGTGCCGGCGCCAGCTGACGGCTCTGAGTGCGCACACACAGGAGCACGCTCAGAGTAATGGCCGAGCTCAGTGTTTTGACTGAATAATACAGTTTCTTTCTCGCAAAACCTTATAGTATGCCTCTGAACACTTTCCATATACGGCACGCATCTCACTGTATCATTGCGTGATACATTTGTTTATTTTTTATAATGTTTTAGCCTGGTCGCTATTCACTGCCATAATAGCAAGGAGCGCGTGCAGGACTATTTTTTTTATTTCTGCTTTTGAGGTCTGAAAAAGATAGAAGGACATAGGGCAGCATTAATTTGTACACCACATATTTGTACATATTTGTAGTGCATCCTCCCGTGCAAGTAATAAGTTTGTCACATGTGTTGCACTGTGCCGATCCAGGCTTTTTTAAAAGTGAAATAAAGCCACACTTTTGAGCGCCGCTTACCGTGCTCCATGGCTGCAACAGAACAAACGGGCGCGGCAAACACTTACGGAAATCCGGTGGCCACTATGGAAACCAAAACTTGTGCGTTTGGAACCGATGATCGCAATCGAAAACAAAATTTCTAAACGATTCCAATGGCATCGTTATTTTTTAAACGGTTCCAATTTGGAACCGGTTCTCGGTGCCCAACCCTAGTCGTACGTACCAAAATGAGTGGCTTACTGCACTTAAAGGGGCAAATACATACAAAATGATGTCAAAATGCCCATCTTGGCGAGTATTCAGCTAAACACAGTAAGTTTTGGAATGTAAATAGTTGCGAAAGAACGCATGGTGTGTAACAGTGTATTGGATCTGTGCATAAACTCTTAAAATGACAGCAGTCTAATATTCTTGCTGTGGTTTCATGTTAATTGTAAATGTAAATTTAATTTTTACATTTTTACAAAGAAGACTATCTAGTAGGGGTGTAACATCGAGGATAGTGACAATATGTATTGTGAATAGTTCACCCAAAAATGAAAATTACTATGTGAGGGAAAAAATTCAAGTTTACAGAGTTTTAGTGTCAGTACTACATAACTAATATACATAATGATGAATATATATATAATGTATAATGCAATGGGGGAATATTTGTTATTTTTATTCTGGTGTCACGTACAAAAAAAAATAAAAAAAAAGGAAATCGGAATCGACCAAGAAAATTGCAATCGGTACATCTCTAGTATTTAAGAAAAAAATATAATTTTACAGGAAAACTATAAAATTATACTATTTACAGCTGTCTTAATTTCTTGATTTTCAAATGTCAAACCATTGAGTTTTTAGGAGGGAGCCCTTTAAAGTTTCGCTTTTGTTGACAAAAGCAGGTCAAGTCAGAATTTAGATTTTTGATTTTGATTAATCATGCAAGGGTGGGCTTCCATATTTGTAAGAATTTTTTTAAGCTCCTCCATAACGCTTTGATGACTCTGAAGCATGTTTCAAGGAGAATTTCCTCTCACGCTCTCAGCTAAACAGGCACCATAAAAGCTCAACGTCGACAGGCAAATGTGGGCTGTTTCTGAGCTCATACATAGGCTTCGTCTGTCCTCCATTATTAAACATCTACAAGAGAGAAATTACTTGCACTTAAAAAGAACCACTGGGGCTGATTTCCTGCTGCTCTCCATCCTGCAAAAGCTTTGCTCTTAAGCAGGGGAGCACATCAAGCCAAAGACACATCACACTTCCTTCCTCTAGCATCCCTCCTCCTTCGTTCTGGGTAATTGTATGGGCAGATGGCTCAGCAACACGGCCTGACAAGGGCAGTACGGTGTAATTATCATCTCAGGTTCCAGATTCGGGCCGCAGGCCAAGACTTCCCAGCCCCACTGAGGGAAGACAGCCTGAAGCGGCTAGTTTGAGGAAGAGCCTGGAAGTGAAAGATCCAGCAGGACTTAAGGACACCTGAGAGGAATCGAGTGGACAGGGACATGTGCGGGCATGTTTAATTCAATTTAAACTTCCTATTATCAACGGATGGTGGAAAACAAAAGTTCTTACAGCTGGAGAATGTAGAAGGGTTTGATTTTTTCATAGCAGGAGGCCTTTGCTTTCAGTGCACGTCTTTGTGTCTCAATGTTGTGCTTGCTCATAACATATTCCGTCTGAAATGCAATGTGCCCAGCTACGCTGAGGAGCTAGAGCAGGGTGCGACTGAATTTGAGAGTAATTTCAATGACTGCGTGCACATGAGAGTAATGAAACAAACATGCCTGCGGCTGAGAAAGGTAGAAAAGCTGGTTTCACTGGGACCATGCATTCCAACACAACATGACTCTACGCTGACTTCAATATCTGATCATCACTTTATCATTCATCAGAAGAAATGCAGATACTCTCTTTCTACTAAAAATTTTAAACAATGAAAGCAGTGTCTTAATGTTTGCTCCAAAACAACATATTAAGAATAACTGAGGTTTAGCTGCAAGTCTGACATCTTAAAAGTATTCAAATAGTACATTTACAATACTACTATTTTTACTGTATTTCTGATCAAATAAATGCAGCCATGGTGTGCAAAAGACATTTTTCAAAAACATTTAAAAAAATATCTAATTGGTCTCGAGATGCATTTTTAAAAGTCTTTTTTTTGCTTGTTTGTTATGGCTGATTCCCATGAGCTGGTGCACCATCAACAAGGGGTTTGCACGGAAACTTTGGACGTATATGAATGATATAGCCGCTACTAGGGATCGGCATGATTAATCAACGATAGATAATTGATCGTTAAGAATTTTGTCGATCACATTAATTTGTTATCGATTAATCTAAATTTTTAAACAAATTAAACAATTAATTAAACAATTTTTTTTTAATCTAATGCAGATTGCGTTGCGTAGTATGAGTCTTGAAGCAATTAAATTAATTTCACTGTGTGGTGAAGTTCACTGCAAACATTGCGATGCCGTGTATAAGTACAACACGGCCACGACTCAAATGATGTAGGCCTACCACTTAAACAAAGTGCATCCGTCCCTGGTTAATGTCGGTGGCGGTGCATCTTGCTCTCACCTAGCTAGCATCAAGTCGGCGTTAGTTGGTACGAACTTGGAGCTGTGTTGCACAATGAGCAGAGAAAATTACCGTTACAGATTTGCCCAAAACTTTTGCAATATTTTCTAAAGGTCGATAAAAAATATAGCGAAATGATGTTATGTGACTAAAACAATTTTTTTCTTCTCGTGAGAAGTCATTCCGAAAATTATGCTACGTATGTTGTTAGGTTTATGTATATCCCAGCCACCGCGTGCCATTATTTTTAATGGAAAGAGACGTGTGTGTTATCCAAGCATTGATGGCAAGGAAGGCACCTTATAGGCTACTTGAGCGGCACATATGAGGTGTTATGATAAATTGTGGCACTTTATATTCTATTGTTTTTTTATGAGTTTAATAAAGGACTCTGTCTCGTCTTCTGTCCAAACATACAATCATCTGTAAAGAATGATCCACTTTGACGCATTGCCACAAACAGAGACGAGCGAAAAGTTTGAATCTTTATGGTGATAACTCAAAGGTTTTTTTACCACTTCGTTATTTTGGCTTGGAATTTCATTTGTTGGAAATATAAACTGAATTTAGAAATGCTTTTGAAATGAAAAACTTAAAGTTACACCACTGCCCTTATATATATATATTATATATATATATGTATATATTAGGCTTGCTACGATAGTCGGTGTTGCCGGTGTTACCGGTGTCCAGACTCAACACCGGTTACATCACTTGCCCACCGTGGCACCGCCCACCGTCTTTTTGATTTTTTTATAGTAATAAAATAATTTAGTTCAGTTAGAGAACAGACAATACAAATAAAAACTGAACGTATCTGCTTAATAAAGCAGGATCCGACCGTGAGTCTCGGCAGCGGCAGGAGTCATTCATCAGATTTAAGAGTGAGGAGCAGACTGAGATGATCGCGGAAGATTTGGTTTCAAAGCGAAACGTAAAAGCGCCTATTTAAGGGAGTTTGTCATTTGTTTTGTTGTTGTGTTTTTCATTAAAAATAATAGGCTAACGAACCCACAATTCAAGCAACCCGCAGCCGAATTGGCGCTAATTCAAAACTGAAAGTAAAATGTGCACGGCCGCACAGAGCGCGCATTGTTTACTTTCGCCTGGCTCCGCGCATTTATTTTTTGCCGCGGGCACCCTCGCGCTCGTGCGGGCGCGTCGAGTATAAACAAGGGGACGAACTGTCATTCATTCATGGTGTGCATCTCAATCATAGACTGATCAATGCTTGATCAGTGCCCTGACTACTGAACTAGGGAACTGATTGAGACGCACCCATGGCCTCACAGAGCGCACATTTACAGACGAGCTGTCATTCACGGTGTGCACGCACTGGCGCGTTTTCAGTTCAGAGCGGTAGTGTGCATGTTACTTTAGATTTAAAAGCCTCCGCCGGTGATACCGGTATTACCGGTGTTGTCACACATCAATTAACCGGTGGGAAAATTTCCTCACCGTCACATCCCTAGTATATATGTTAAATATATGTCGTTTTAACAAAATAAGATCTCGTTATTAGGCTACTTGAGTGGAAAAAAATTATATGTAGGCCCTGTGTGGGAGCAATGTGTGACCGTACCAGGTGACCAGAATGCGGAAAAACTGTTTCCATGACAGTTTTACGAAAATGTCCTTTTTCGAATTGCCTGGAAACCCACCTTGTGCGAGCGTAAAAACTTTTTTGTGATATATGGTAGTTTTGCGAAATTGAATGGAAACACGGCTAGTGATGACTGGCAAATGAACTCAGCGGTCCTGTTCACAGAAAGCCTGCCAGTTTTGAGTTACATGTTGACAAAACCTGTCAGATCTAAGTATTATGTTTTTTGTTTAAGTTATTGTTTAACATGATTCTTTTTTATTATTACTTTGGAACAAATGAGGTCTCTGTTTAAGAACGCCGGCTCGCAGCTGCAGGTTTCGCTGCTTTAGAGCACCGCATATGCACGCGCATTATATGTTCCGTTTGCCTAACTGAACGTAGTTTAACTGTCTGCCACAAGTTGATCTTGTAATAAAGGTCTCATCGGGGAAAAACACGCAGTATTTTTGTATTCATTGCATTTTTGAATTATAGCCTAAAAGTTAAATAATTAATTTTATTATAAAAATATTAATGATTAATCAATAGTCGATCGTTAATTCTCCCGGCGATTGGCTAAGAAAATTTAATCGAATGCCCATCCCTAGCCGCTACCATTCCTGTTTCTACCAAAGTGACTCCAGGGACTATTTCTCTTCTTTTTAGTTTTATATATAGAATAGGGTTTGGCGATATGGCTGAAAATGGTATCAATATATATGCGTTTCATATTGGTCGATATCGATAATTATTGATATTTTTATGATCTATTTAAAATGAGGAACAGGAGAAAAATATATTACATTTAAACATTGTAACATTTAAACACCTAACCTTCCTCTGATTATAATCCCCTCAGTTATAAAGGCAGAAATGTCAACACAACCATGAAAAACACTCAAATAATTAAAATGTAAACCTAAGTCTAAAATCACAATGAAAACTGAATTATCTCTTAACATTTAAGGCGCAGTGCCTCCGTTATTTATTTTTACCGTTTAGATGCTTTGTGATAAGGCACTGATGCAGAGAACCTCTCCATGTCATTTAAAAAAAATAGCAAAACGGGCGAGCGCGTCGAGAATAAAAACGTCCCCAACGGACGAAGCGCGCGCGCAGTCAGCGGAGGCTCGCGCTGCAGAGCCAGACGAAAGTATAAACAAGGCTTAAGGTGGTAAAACAAGTTCGGTCTGACTACGGTCAGACTTATAAAATCCAAAAAACTGCCATACTGGCAAGCTGACTTGTTTCCCTGTTTTATCAACAATTCCCTCGCTCGCTGCGGCACTCATTTTCCACTTATCACTCCACGCCGGTTCTGTTACTGAAGAATCCAACATGATTGGCTGTTAGCGTGTCACTCCCTACGTTGCTAGGTTACCAGAAAGTGAGTGCCTTTGTTCATGCAACCAAACTTTTTTTCAAAATGTGTTTTTTTTTTTTAATCGAACGTTTTATTGAATGCATTTTTTATTGATATCGATTACGTGTCCATCGCGATACATATCGTTATCATTTTATCGTCCAGCCCTAATATAGAAAGTAAATTTTTTAATGGTTATATATGGCCTTTTGTCTTAATTTGTGCTGGCCTGTATAAATTCACTAGCTGTGTAATGCAAGTTGTAGTTGTGTTCTACGATAGAACAGGTCCTGTAGTCCCTAGACCTCTGTGTGCAGTGACCAGGGGCGTAAATCGCGGGGGGACGGGGGGGACAGGACCCCCCCAATCTGAGGGCTGTCCCTCCCTAAAAACCATGCTGAGTATTGTAAATAATATAACAATATATACTTAAAATAAATGTGTAAGTAGTAAAACAATACAAACGCAAACGGGACCAAAAAAATGTGTTTTAAGTTTAGAAACATTTTGAGTCCCCCCTTGCCTCACAGTGGTTTGATCCACCGTGCACCTCAACTAACGTTACCAATAGACCGCAGAAAAACTACCACACAATTTTTGTTGAGAGAACAAGGCTCTTCAGACAGCAGTTGTGAAACACCAGTAAGTAGCTGTCAAGGCTATTTTATTCACTTTAAACGTCAGATGAAATGATTCTTTTCTCTTTAATACAGATTAGGCAAAACACTGTTAACATCACTTGCCCACCGCCGCACCGCCCCGCTCCGCTGTATAGTAATAAAATCATTTAGTTCAGTTAGAGAACGGACAAAACAATTAAAAACTGAACGTGTCTGCTCAATACAGCACGAGCCGAACGAGCAAACCGCTGACAGACAATATTAATTCAAAAAATATATATATATCCAAATTCTAAAAATTGGCTAATTCTAAACCGAAAGTTCAGTCAGATCTGAGTAGGGTTTTGCTCAATATGATAATAAGTGGCAGATCAGAGGGCTTGCTGCAGTTGAAAATCTAAATATCATAGTATAAAATACTATGTGGAGGACGCCAGATAATTTAATAATTATAATATGACTGCGTGGTGAACCTTAATCGTATTTAAACTACTATCGCTTTGTGTTGTTGGTCAAATAAAATGACAGAGAAAAGAAAAACGGACATTAGATAATTTTTCAGTACACCAAAACGCCAAATAAGTTCGAAATGTTTTTCTGTTTTTTTTTTTTGTGGTACACATATCCTTACAAGTACGATTGTGTGTCCCCTTCAAAAATTGCTCTTGAGAAATTTAGATGAACTTTTAGATGAAATTTACGCCCCTGGCAGTGACCCAACTTTATTGTCTAAGTTTATTTATTTTTCCATTTTCCTTTTTTTATACTTTGGTTTTCCTAAGATGGGATGCCATAGCTTTGCTTTTTTGTAACACTATGCTTTGGAAATATATCCCTAAGTGTTTGCAGTAGCCTCTTTTTCCCCTTCACTGGTCACATCTATCACACTGTGATCCTATCAAAAAAAACAGATAGAAAATTAGAGGTACTCAAAGAAAAAAACACTCTATCATGGTTATATTGCTATCGCTGTGCTTGTCTGTGCCATATCCATCAATCACTAGCAGGCCAACCAAGATGTCTGCATCTGCAACTTTAGACTCTAAATATTTACAGATGTCCACTCAAAGCCAGCGCAAACACAAATCAATGAGAGTAAACACTACAGAACCAATTTATAAGAATGCAGACTGCAAAATCTACAACCAACAGCATAAGGAGGTTTCCGTTCACACAGAACACAATTTGCCATTTCACGGCACCGCTTTTCCATTGTTTTTCTATGCAAATGCACGCTAGAAGGACGCGCATGACCGGTGCACCATACAGTTTAAAAAAAATAATAAAACACTGAATTTAGTAAAAAATAAATAAAACCGAATTTGAGAAAAAATATCAAATAAAACGCATTTCATAGGTCCTTAAACGTGAAAATTTTGTTACACTTTTAATACATTTCTAAATTGTATATGTTTTATGATTTCAATTAATTAGACATGCTTTTTTGATTACTAAAATTGAATTTAACCATTAAAATGTAGTCCAGAAAATTAAAACGGAATTTAAAAAAAAATACAATGGATTTCATAGGGCCCTAATGCTGCGTTCACACCAAACGTGAATAGAGCGTCAAAATCGCATCTAGTTGGACGCTTGAACATTTTGAATCCACAGCGAATTGAACGCGCGTATAAATCGAGCGTTTGAAGCGAAATAGCGAAACGAGCGTTCAAGGCGCTCCTGGAGAAATATGTCAGAGAACACCACTCTGCCTCTTTTCATTTTCATTAAAAAAATATATTAAACATTAATAGCCACACAAATGTGGTTCAGGCAACACACTACCTACATTATCTTCATTGCATGTATATTTAAATATCCTAAAAAATAAAGTTATGAATCTCTTTGCCCTCAGTCAAAACAATTTGCCAGACAACAAATTATAGATTCATGACACCAAAGATCGCCCGTTAGATCCACACAAGACGAATTCTATCTCATGTTTAACCACTACAGAGACATCCGAGCCAGCAGCAAACGTCAGATGGACTGGCCGAGGAAAGGCTGCTTTCACCGGGGTTAATGAACACTGAGCGCCCGGTGATCACCTGGATCTCACAAATCCAAAAACGCAAGATTTTTTAAATAGGTGCTCTCTTTATAAATAAACAACAGATTTGAGCTTTAAACAACTACATTCTCACCTGAAAAAGTCTTAAAATTAAATTGTGTGACACAATAACAGTAGTATTTTTAAATTCTGCGGGGTTTCTCATCATGTCACTTTACCACGTGACATTAGCAAGCAGATTTCAGCGTGTGAGAGCGGCGCGCGCTCTGAACAAAACTCCGCTAATCTGAACGCCTCTGATTATGAGATATTGCATTCATAAACTCAATAGAAGCACGTGTAAGTGCTTATAATGCGCAACGCGATTGACCATCTTAGATTAAGTTTCCCTCAGGACTTTTGTAAAAGCCAAAATATGACCACGCCTCAGATTTGGTCCTTTTAGAAGGCAGAACAATCCCCCGAGTGCTGTCACTGCTTTCTGCCATTTCTCCTCATTCAGAAAACAGCGGTGCGCCAGACTGACGCTGACTGGGCGAGTTTTCACAACCGTGATAATCACACGCGGTTTTAATGATAATAAAATTTTATACGATATTACTAACCGTCACTAAATTTTATCGTGGTTTATCGTGAAACCGGTAATCGTTTCATCCCTACTCCAGACGCTCTATTCGCATTTGGTGTGAACACAGCATTAATAAAATCAAAAACTGAATGCATCATCTAGCTGATGCATTTATCTACAGCAAGTTAGAGAACAGTCCCCTTGAGGCAAACTGGGGTTAAGTGCCTTGCTCAAGGGCATCTCCCCTTATAGGGTTTGAGCCTATGGACCTTTCGGTTCCCAGCCCAGATCATTAACACCAAATCTACACCACCCACATGTCCTCCTAAAACATCTAAAAGTAGTTTTATATAATGATATGAAGTTGAAACCATAAAAGGAAGCTTTTCTCTGCTTTAATATTTCACGTTGCTCACAGCTAATACCTCCACATACCCTATGTATAATTCATTAAAAAAGCCTTTCAACATTAAAAGCATCTGAGCATGTCTTTGGATGTCATCTCCCTCAGGGATATATACAAGCCTGCAGCGTAAATCACCAGCTCGTGGGGCCATCTGTGTTGATTTTGAATGATTGTGCAAGGCAACACTTTTGAAGCTGGACCAGAAAGCTTCCCTTGGACACTTCAGAAAATAGCCATCACTGTGAAATCTCTCACACCCAGAAAACACACTGTTCCCTAATAGGTTCAACCAACAAGATAAACAGCAGCCCATAAGAATGAAACGGGATGGAACAAGAGCACCCCAGCTCACACGAGGCTCATTTGGATATGAAAGGCATCTGGTCTATCACCTCACCGGCTTCAGCCTAATGACAGAGTGTGGATGATCTCATTAGAACCGGTGGAGAGCTGTGAAATATATAATTTTTTTTAAAAGAGCTTGTGTTTCAAACTGGTCTTGACGGTGTGGTGTGCTGTACTGGCCTGTTCATTGAAAGCAGACACTTCAAACGTCTTAGTCATGTTTCCTTATGTGTTTTGTATCCTGAGGGAAATCTGTGCTGGAACACTCAACGAAAACATCTTACACAATCTTGACTATAAACAAAAGAGATCAACCAATACTAATATTCTTTTTGATAGCGTCTCAAAATTACAGATAATGGGTATAATCAATATTCATTCCATACTTTTTAAGTGAAACTGTTTTGTAAAATGGCACCATTTGAGAGAATTGCACCTTGAATGCTGTCGTTGGGTGCTATTCTCTTAAATGGTGCCATTTTACAAATAAATGCTGTATTTGTGGATAATTATAAAAGTCATTCATTGTGAAAAATGTGCAGATTAGCCTTTAGTCATAGAGGAAAAAATAAACTTAACTATTAAGATCAAAAATAACTTTACAAAAATAACAAAATATTACTACTATTAATTATTATTATTTACTTTATTATTCATTAGAGTAAAATATTTATAAAACCTATTGTGTGTTGTTTCATTATTATTAATTTGTGACAAAATAAAACAATACATTTTAATTGGTTCTGATGATTATCTACCTGATTGGTTATAAAAAAAACAATGGGTTGAACTGTACTCATAACCAATTATTATCCATATCCAGGCAATATGCAGACATAATTTTAACACATGAATGATAACTAAATGATTATTATACTACAACAATAACACATCATATGCATAAAGAATATTTTATTAATATTGTTATTATTATTATGCAAAGTTGATCAGCGATCTAGAGGGTCACAAATTAATTTTTTTGTCATTGTTTATGTCTAAAAAGCTATGCTATGTCTAAAAGCTACACATTTCTTTTTTTAATGGATCTTTAAAAGGTATATGGTGCCATTTATTTATATTTCTGCTCCCATAGAAGTTGAATAAATTGCAAAGTTTCAGCCACAAATGGTCTCCGTCAAGTGAAGAAAACAACAAGCATCAACAACTTTTATATCCACATGATGAACAATCAAACATCACGCTCGATCATCCAACAAATGTATAATTTATCCGTTGACCAATTAAACTGAAGAGAGCGAATACTAAACTATTGTTCAAACCGTTTATCAGACCTCCACTAAAAAACATGAAGTGTGTGTTATACAACCACTGAGTAGAAAATGTTCCGCTTTTATATAACAAATCTGATTGGGCAAATGTGAGCATTACACAATCCTCCGAGAGACAAACAATAATAAACTAGTATTAATCATATGCGTTTCCGCCTCCTGTAAGTCACTGACACTGCAATATGGCACACACAGAATGACTCACCATACACACAAAAATAATACTGAGCAGGTTATTTGGTTAAACCTATTAATACCACTATTATATTATGAATGCCTCACTGTGAGTGACAGCCTTGATCTGAGATTATTCTGGCTGCAGGATGTGTTACTCGCATTCTGAGTGAAGATGCGTGGGGTGTGTTGACTAACTCACCGCTGCTGTAGGCATATGGAGACTCAGCAGATCCATCTTGAAGGCTGTCCAAGATCTCTCCTTTCCCCACATCGCTGTCTCCCACCAGGAGGAACTTGAGCAGGTAGTCGTAGCTCTTCACAGGGCTGCCCTGGGTGCCCATAATTGCTCACATCAGAGCCAGAGTGAGAGCAAAGTGTTGGAGACAACTGTGTGTCCCTCTCTGATGCCAAAGATGGACCCTGATTCCTCCAGAGCTCTAGGAGTCTATGAGTCTCTTGTGGCAGGTCTATCTTTGAATGGGTGTGAGGCCAAATCAGCAGACAGACCAAATCAAACCATTTCCCACCCGTCCAGTCCAGATCCGGAAAGTGTATAGCCTTTCAAATGTCCTGCCGTATTCACTCGTCCAGTCTAAATATTGTAAAATAGTATGAATCATCAGTGCATAAATACTTTATTGGCTGGCAAACTGAACAACTACGTTGTTTACATTTCTTCCAACAAGCTCAAATCATCGTTACTAAAACGAAATTAAAATAATACGCGTAAAAGTCTCAAAACCATTTACCAAAACATCTATTTCATCAAGGCAAATTATTGCTATAATAGAAAAGCAATGGAGCTATCAAGCTAGTGCATTGTTAGCCTGCGCCTGCCAAACTGTCAACACAAAGAAATTATCTCATCACAATGTTGCCTAGTAATAACCTGCACGGTTATGACAATATTAAAAATAAGAATGTATGTTTGTTATCGTAAAACGAATTAAAATAAATTTAAGACGAGCCGTTATTCAGATGGAGTAACACAGCATCGGCTAACGCTACTACGTTAGCTATGAGCCTAGCGCGTCAAAACAAGCGCACAACATTGATTTTATATCATAAATTAGTGAATAAATGTCTCACAATCACAATATGTTCCTGCTGCAATTTGAAGTAAGTAACTTTAGCCTGACAGAAGAAAGAAGGATGTCCACATTCGCGCTCCAGTTAGCTTGAGCAGCCGATGCTAGCGCGTCTGGCAGAAATCATGACTCCATTTCTGTTTTTCTCTGAATAACAAAGATTCATGGAAATTCGCGATGCTCGTCTCGGGATCTCTGCGCGTTATCAGGCGGTTCTGGGGCGAGGCGCGGAAGGTGGGGGATTAAAAGATAATCCGACCCTCTGGATATTATTGCTTGTGCTGTAAATGCCCTCGGATATCCAAATATGTCCCATGTTCTCTCACACAGGAGAGATCACACACACTATCACGCTGAGCTTTCACCTCTGCGTACTACAACGCTCTGACTGACTGTACCTCCCCCTACACACACACACACACACACACACACACACACACACACACACACACACACACACACACACACACACACACACACACACACACACACACACACACACACACACACACACACACACACACACACACACACACACACACACACACAAATATCAATATTAATACACACAATAAAATAAATGCAAATAAAGTGAAATGATAATAAAATGTATAGAAATTGCGTACACTACTAACATTTAATGTATGTGGTTGGGTGGGTGGGTGGTTGGATCAGTTCCATTGAATGTGCCTAAAAATGTTGCCTAGGTAGGCAGGATGCTAGATTTGAGTCACAGCCATTCAAACAGTACTCTTTCGTTTATAGTTATGTACCTGTTTAGGCTGAGGGACAGTTCAGAATCAGAGGCTGTCTCAGTACCAAATATTCTGCATGCATAAAGTAAAATAATGTAAATAATGACACACAAATGTCATTTACACACAAATACTGGTACTTGAGACACAATGACCACAACATGTAATTCATGCACCAACCCCCTGAACCAATTCTGCTAAACTACAAGCACAATTCCTGTTTTCTACTCAAATTGCAGTTCTAAAACACACTTTTTTCAAAACACTACACACATTTCTCTGCATTTGGCACTATTTTCATGCAGAAAATCTCGTTTTCACAAAGAACACACTGCCATTCAAATATACACACTGACTCTTCACATGGGCAAACACCTGTCACACAGTTTTACAATTAGCAAACAGAGCTTTAGCATAAAAGGGCAACAGGTGAGAAACTGAAGAGAGGATGCGATACAGTAAAAAAAAAAAATATATATATATATATATATATATATATACTGTTACAGTATACAGTAAATTCTTCTGTTGTTTTGTATGTAGACCACTGTATGTGCAACTTTGTGATGGTTGGGATGTACACTGTGTACATTGTTTTTGTGGGAAAAATAAAATATGTTTGTTACCATGTATTTGTGTGTTCTGAGTATGAAAACAATATTCTCAAATATTTTACAACACACTTATGTATGTACTGTCTGTTGTAAGTGTAACACTGAACCAAAAAAAGACCTAAGTCATTATGATGAATGAAGAAGAAGTGTTTTCCATTCATCATAGTGTTCAACTGGTTCTTATAAATGTCTATTCATATGATGGTTTGTGTGTGTCATTTGAAAACAAAATACCATTTTGAAAAGAAATAACATTGTTTTGAATGTAAAGTTGCATTTTGCAGGAGAATTGAGGGGTTTTGCCCCATTGTGTGTGTGTTTTTGGATTTGTATGTAGAGTTTTGAGAATATGAGGCATGCTTTCAGAAAATGTGTGTAAACGATCAAGAAAAACTGTATTGGAAAATCAAAATGGATTGTTTTTACCTCCAGTTTCCAGTACCTACTTCTATTACAGGTTGCTGTGCTCGTGTGACAGATGCAGGAGGGTTAATGTGACAGGGACAAGCCAAAGGTCTCGGCACTTTCAGGGAATCATCAAAAGAACATAATCCCCCTCCCCCAGAATAGATTAAAATGCAAATTGCTGTATGAAGTCTTTGTGTCTGCCCATCGAGATTAGAGCTACATGAGGGTCTCAAGGGAGACAAGGGGACATCTGGACCCTGCATCAAATTCTATACCAGCCATTAAAAACATAAACGCTCACCCCCCAACATATACATAATGCCGCTTGTTCTCCTAGGATGAGATTTGAGAAAGCTGAATAGAATTCTATCAATATCCTTTGTACATTTATGTATAGAGAGCTTCTCAGTTTCCATTAAATTATTATATACATACGCACATATTAATACTAGATTAATATGATAATACTCTATCTATCTATCTATCTATCTATCTATCTATCTATCTATCTATCTATCTATCTATCTATCTATCTATCTATCTATCTATCTATCTATCTATCTATCTATCTATCTATCTATCTATCTATCTATCTATCTATCTATCTATCTATCTATCTATCTATCTATCTATCTATCTATCTATCTATCTATCTATCTATCTATCTATCTATCTATGACATGAAATAACCTGTGTCCAGAACATCATGCAGATATTTCAGTTTTTGACTACCCCTCTTTGTGTCAGATACACACAAAGGTATTATTCCCTCAACACACACATGCAGGTGAATCCCCAGCTCATTTGTTTTTCGTGTGTCATTGAATAGTCAGTTGCCACAGCAGTCATTGTTGCGTTGTGCTGTCAGGTCTAGTCTGAGCACATTCTTCACAGGCTGTACTCCCAAACAAAAGATCCAAGACTAGTTATACTAGCATGCTTCTGAAAATGGGTAAACGTTGAATAGCAATTGTTTATAGTGCAAACATGACTCATGTAAGAATGATTTAAGACGCACAAAGATACTGTAATGTATAAAAGGATTAAATACATTTTATTGAGGTAAATTAAGGGTTTAAAAATGAACATTACAAATGTATATTTTGATCATGATCCTCTGAATTTATACAAATCACGTTTTTATTCAATCATTTATATTAATAATAATAATAATAGCTACAAAACAACATTGATTTGGCAACACTGACATAACAAGTGGTTCATGGTCAAATCATTTAATAGACAAATCTATATTTAAACTCAACATTGAGAGCCAGTTCACGAGCCAGCTAGATTAGACTTTAAACACATGAATTTGACCTTTCTATCTCAGCAAAAAACTGAAGAGGTCACAAGTTTTAATTCCAGTTCAAATGATCCTGGTGAAATAATGGTTTGGTTTAGTGACTAGATTTAACTATTAAAATTATTATTAACTAATACAATTATTATTATTTTTTAAAATGGCACATCTTCAATGTTATATAAAAGTAGTAGAAGAATAAATACAAAACAATCACAGTTTCAAATCAAAGATTCTGATCAGTGTCTGGAAAAGGAACGATTATGATTTAAATCAACAATGTAGGATTATTTCCATTAAAAACCTAATTAAGACTATCTTGAAAGTCCGCTAAATCTGACCATCATGGCACCTTCTCCCAGTGTGCACGTGTGCAGCTGCTGTCTTCTAAGGGATCTTGCACATCCCCCTTAAAGTTAGTCCGTCTTAGTAGTCTTCTGCTTCCAGGGGTAAATGAGTTCTCCTACAAACAGTTTCTTGCACAAAGCGGCCCAGGAATCCTTAGGGTAACAGCTATAGGTGGGCGTCCGGTAACACTGCAGTACAGAGCTGCACTTTAATGGATTGATCTGTAGATGGAGAAAAGAAAAAGACAGTTTCCATTCATGTTTGCTCATCTGGAACATGATTCATTATCAAACCTCGGAGACAAGCGAAGCACATCCAGTGTTTGCACTGATTATGAATTATACAAAAGCTGCACAGTGAGCCAAACAGAGCTATTCAATAACCCCAAATCAACAGGTGAAACCCAAACCTTAAGTGAAACCTAAGCATAAATAAACTTCAGGATGACATGCTGTCTAACCAATAACCAGCCTACCTCCATCATCAGGTGAAGAGGAGCTCCTGGCTCCTGACAAAGCACGTTGAATTTAACCCCCTCTGGAATCCAAAGAGATTCATAAAGCACCTTTACTAATTGATCATTACACATAATTGGCAAGTACAAGGCCTAAAAGTACATCCATAATTCCATCTTTATCGTAACATAAGAAGAAGTTCAAAGTTATGAAAAAGTTCTTCAATGTGATGCAGTATGGCTCACCTGCCAGTCTGTACGGTCTGCAGATACGCAGGCCGATGGCAAACAGGGGGAAGGAGTTGATGAAGTCGACACTGAGGTGAATCACTCCCTGAAACAACACCACCACCAGCCGCAGCTAGAAACAGACAGAGAAACAACTTACACGTATACTGTATATATGATTACATCTAAAATTGAATTTCAACCCCAGATTTCTCTGCTATATATGTATTATGCATTAGTAGGAGTATCAAGCGCTAAGGCACAGCCCTGAACCAATACATTCAGGGAGACTTGTATTATCTACAAAATACGTACACTACTGTTGAAAAGTGTGGGATCAGTAGATTGTTTTGAAATAAATTAATACTTTTATTCAGCAAGGATGCATTCTTTCTTTTCCTCTTTTCCAGAGGTGGACAGTAACCAAGTACATTTACTTGAGTACTGTACTTAAGTACACTTTACTTGTATCTGTACTTTACTTGAGTATTATCTTTTCAGGAACTTTGAATTTAACAAATATCATACTTTTAACTCCACTACATTTCTATCAAGGTCTTCAAAGTTGTTTCTGTAGCAGCTTTGAAAGTCAGTGGATTATTTTTTTTCTTCTTTAAAAGTTTTTTTTTTTTTTTTGCCGATCAGTAATCACTCTTGTAGGGTCATGTGAAGTTTCCCAACATTTTTTGAACACTGATCAGTTTATGGCAAAATGGAAGAAGGCGGTTCCTCTGCGCAATGTGTGCACCCATGGCCATACTTAAAAAGTATGTTTCAGTTTTCTGAAAAGATTAAAGATTAGTTTAGTTGGCATACACTTGATGCATGTCTCATAAAATGTTCAAAAATGTAAACGTCTGGGAGAAAGAGAAGAGTAAACCGTTGGGAGAACACCGGATGTGTATCAGTGTATTGGATCTGTGCATTTGGCCTTAAAGTGACAGCAGCTTTGTAACTAAAGTATTTAAATGAGTTTAAGGTAGTCGTATGCTAGCATGTCGGATGGAGCATCACTAACTGGCTTAAACCACCATGGTGGCATAATGTGCCACAAAATGAATTTATACAACAATGCAACAATAATAAAATAATGTATTGACAAAAACAAAAAAACCAAACTGATTTTAATACTTAAGTACTTTTAAAAACAAATACTTCTGTACTTTTACTTAAGTAAAAATCTGTTTTTAGAACTTTCACTTGTAACGGAGTAATATTTGAACAGTAGTACTTTTACTTTTACTCAAGTAATAGAGCTGTGTACTTTGTCCACCTCTGCTCTTTTCCCTCCCTACTCTAGCCTGTGCTACACTGAGTAGTATTTCAGACACTTTTTGCGTTTCTTCGTCTCTTCATGACGGATCGCTTCCTGTACTCCTCAGTTGTAAGTCGCTTTGCATAAAAGCATCTGCTAAATGAATAAATGTAAATGGATCAAGTGACAGTAAAAAGTGACAGTAACAACTTACGTTGTTACAAATATTCTATTTCAAATAAATGCTGTCACCAAAAAAACATGAAAAAAAAGTATTATGGTTTCCACAGAAAAATTACGTAGCGCAACTGTTTTCAACATTGATAATAATAATAAATATTTCTTGAGCATCAAATACTCATATTAGAATGATTTCTGAAGGATCATGTGACACTGAAGACTGGAGTAATGATGCTGAAAATTCAGCTTTGACATCACAGGAATAAACTACATTTTACAATATATATATATATATATATATAAAAAAATAAAATAAACAGTTATTTGATTAATTTTATATTAATTAATGCAGCCTTGGTGAGCATAGGAATTGGGTTTTTTTTAAACACCAAAAAAAAATTTGGGAATGGTAGTATATGGGCAAAAAACATGATCAAAAGCTAAAGACTTTAAACCTGCAAAAATAACAGAGAACTACATCAGATGCTCCAATTGGGCTGGAATAATAAGGATGAAGTTGAAACTCATGTCAGAGTGACTCACCAGGGTAAAGACTAGGTAATACAGGGCAGTGGTGGGAAGCAGGAACAGCAGAATGGTAAAGAGCAAAGTGCCAATGAACAACTGCAAAGGAAACAGAGAAGAGTCAGTCATGTTCTGTAAGGTTATGCTGAATAGCTTGTACATGAATGAGGCATATAGAAATTGAGCAAGAGGTGATGTACCTGGTCCAGGTCGTATGAGCACGAGTCAACCCTCTGCCTTAGTACATTCCATTTCTTTCCCCTGAAGAGCCGCCACAGGGAGGAGAGACCATAGATCTTCAGACAGTAGAGTCTGACAAGAGAGATAAGAAAGTACAATTCACAACAAAGAAACTGTGCAATTCTCAGAAAAGATTAAAAGCCATGGAATTTTGTGTCAAGGATAATATCAAAATAAAATCCCCAAGACGGCAAATAACTGACCAGACAGATCTGAGATATAACCTTAAAGAGACAGTACACCCAGATATTCTATCATGAATTACATCCCTCATGTCTTTCCAAGACCTGTATAACTTTCTTTTTTGCGTGGAACATAAAATTCACTTTTATTCCAACAATGTAAGGGAATGGCGACGTCTGTGTCAGCGGTCCCTTTAAAGGAGTAGTTCACTTCAGAATTTAAATTTCCAGATAATTTACTCACCCCCACGTCATCCAAGATGTTCATGTCTTTCTTTCTTCAGTCGAAAAGAAATGAAGGTTTTTGAGGAAAACATTCCAGGATCCATATAGTGGACTTCACTAGGGTACAATGGTTTGAAGGTCCAAATTCCAGTTTCAATGCAGCTTCAAAGGGCTCGACACAATCCCAGTCGACGAATAGGGTCTTATCTAGCGAAACTTATGTGCTATTCGGCTGCTCTGTACTGCACCACGCATTATGTCATCATGTTGGAAAGTGTGACGCAGGTGGAAGCATCTCATTTTTATCTCAATCTCATTTTCTCCTCAAACTTTAAAATTGTCCGTCATCGTTGCTTTACATTTTTTTTGTGAAGGGTATTTGGCTTAGTCTTTGTACATTCTCTTTGTAAACACTTTGGCCCCGATCAGACAGAATGCGTTTTTCAGGTTTGAAAACGTGTGGCGCACTGCATTGCCTTTTTTTGTTTACATTTTTCAATTTAGAAAATAGCAGTGCGCTGCGTTTTTTTTTTCTTTTTCTAGGCAACCCCCGAATCAGCTGTGCTGTCAGTCTAATCAAGATAACCGTCACCACAACGGAAGGCCCGCCTCTCCATTCAATCGATTGGACAATGAGGAAAAATTGGGGCGGCAGTGGCTCAGAGGTTCATGTAGGTTGTCTACAAACCAGAAGGTTGGTGGTTCAATCCCCAGTTCCACCTGACCAAGTGTCAAGGTGTCCATGAGCAAGACACCTAACCCCAGCTGCTCCCGAGCTGGATGGCGCCTTGCATGGCAATATGTAAAGCGCTTTGGATGGCCCTGGGTCTGTTGAAAGCGCTATATAAATGCAGTCCATTTACCAAAAAACACGATGACATCAGGCACTTTTCTGTTCAGAGTTTTTTTTTTTTTTCAACTTCATGCGCTCAGAGCACTCCTTCAAAAACGCGAGGAGCATAAGCAACGCACATAACGCTCTCTGCCAACAGAAATCTATTCAAAAAAGGCGCCTCTCACTTGTCAGGCTATCACCAGACCAAGCTCAATTTAAGATTGAACATTGGTCTGGGGAGTCAGCTGTGTATTTTCTACTGCAAAAGAGGCGTGATAAACGAGCATAATTCAAATGACTATGCAATTGGATAGTCCTTAACAAATCAGACCACAAGAGGCCTTGATCAACAGGCGACCCATCGCTTCTCTATTTGTGTTAAACCTGCCAATAGCGCACCAGGTGGATAAGCCAGTCTGTGATTGGTTCCTGCAAAAGTGTAACAGAAGCAGTAGAAATTAATGTACAGGTTTCCAGACTGAGTTGCAGGGCGAAATCGAATCGCCGGAAGATCAGGCTGGGTTTATCCAGTCTAGCCTCTCACTGCAAAAAACGCGTTCAGTCTGATCGGGGCCATAACCGGTACTTTCGCCTACGTCACGCGTGACCTTTCCAACATGATGACGTAATGCATGGCGCATCGCAGATCAGAGCAAGAAGAGCATTTGTGGTTAAAAAGTATATACATTTTTATTAGTGCTGGGGAAAAATGTATCGTGATTAATCACATCCAAAATAAATGTGTGTGTAGTGTGTATAATTATTATGTATATATAAATACACACATGCATGCACAGTATATATTTAAGAAAAATATGTTATATTTTTATAAAATATATATATTTATATATAAGATAAATCATATATATATAAATATATAAAGTATATACATACAAATATTGCTTAAATATATACATGCATGTGTGTGTATTATATACAATTATACACAGAACACACACATATATTATGTAAACACAAACTTTTATTTTGGATGCAATAAATCATGATACATTTTTCCCCTGCACTAATAAAAATGTATTTATAGCAGAAATGTTTATATTTTTTTATAAAAAGACTGATCGTTTCGCTACATAGACCCTTATTCCTCCACTGGGATCGTGTCGAGCCCTTTGAAGCTGCATTGAAACTGGAATTTGGACCTTCAAACCATTGTAGCCTAGTGAAGTCCACTATATGGAGAAAAATCCTGGGCTGCGTTTCCCAAAACCATCATAAGCCTAAGTTGATCGTAGAGACCATTGGTGACAATTGTTCTACGATCAACTTAAGCTTACGATGGTTTTGAGAAACGCAGCCCTGGAATGTTTTCCTCAAAAACCTTCATTTCTTTTCGACTGAAGAAAGAAAGACATGAGGGTGAGTAAATTATCAGGAAATTTTAATTCTGAAGTGAACTACTCTTTTAAGTGGCCAATTGTAATTATAAAGGTATGAAAGGTTGAGACTGCCCTCTACTGGAAAACACTGGAAGTGCATGAAAATGACAATACGTTAGAAAACTACACACAGAACTACAGAATTGAACCTCACCTTGCCCCATACACATAAAAACAGTAGATGTGAAAAGTCAGAAGGGCCACAATGTCGGACAGTATGGAAAGAGCAAAGGTCAATCCCAAGCAGGCTGAGAGTCCAACATACCACAGGATCCTCTCAATGAAAGGAGACATCAGGTGGATGTAACCTGCTGACACAATCACAAGGCATACATGAGCTTCTGCAATAAGCTTGAAACACCATGAGAACGCCTCAACTGAGGATGTACTTACTGATCCACAGATGGATGTGGTAGAGAAAGAATCTCCCCAGCACCTGGTCGAGAGCTCTGTTCATCTTCAGTCCAGCAGGAGCTCCCATCAGCCATTCTAACAGCTCCTGGAGCTCTTTAGCCACACGCTGCAAGATCAGAAAAGAAAACAAATGGAAAGAAATTCATACTTTTATTCAGCAAGGATGTGTTAAATTGATCAAAAGTGACAGTAAAGTAATTTATAATGTTACAAAAGATTTCGGACCCACTTTACATTAGGTGGCCTTAACTACTATGTACTAACATTTTAATTAATCATTTGATACAATGCACTTATTGTGTACATACATGTTTTTACATTGTACTTACATTTAAAAAAAATACCTGCATGTAATTACATCTGTAATTAATTTCTGTAGTTACATTTGTAATTACACAAGCTGACCCTTCCCTTACACCTAACCCTACCCTTAAACTTACCCATACCACCACACCTGTCCCTAACCCTACCCGTATCCCACCTCAATATCAGCAAAGGTGTTTTGCAATACAATTTGAACACAGTAAGTACATTGTAGTTAAAGCCACCTAATATAAAGTGGGGCCTAGATTTCTATTTCAAATAAATGCTGTTTGTCTGAACTTTCTATTCACCAGAGAATCCACAAAAATATTAAGCAGCACAATGGTTTTCAACACTGACAAGAAATGTTTCTTAAGCATCAAATCATCATATCAGAATGATTTCTAAAGGATCATGTGACACTGAAGACTGGAGTAATGATGCTGAAAATTCAGCTTTGACATCACAGGAATAAGTTATATTTTAAAATACATTCAAATAGAAAATAGTTATTTAAAATGTTAGTAGTATTTCACTAAATAAATAGTCATGTGAGGCTTCTTTCAAAAACATTCATATTAAATATCATGTGATTTTAACTTTTTTTACTTAAATTTTAAATTAGATCCACAAATGTGATGTAATATGTGTCATACATACATCTGCCACAGGTACCAGAGTATCCGCTAATTTGCTGATACGATTCTCCCTATAAAGCCACGAGACAAGCAGCAAACCGAGTGCTATGTCCACAAGAAAGGACACAAAAATGTTTGCTTTTCTGTAAAGTGAAAAAAGAAGGGTGTGAGAATATGTTTTGTTGAATAATATAATAATAATGGTGCAACAAGATACATCGATTAATGACATGCCGCTTATTTTTTTTAAATGAATCTCTGAGCATAAATAAAAAATCCTGATACCATAAATAAGAAATAAAAGTCTAATAACGAGAATAAATGTACTGTAGATTGGCATTTTTTTTTAATTAATTTTTCTTACATAACTTCTTACAAAAATATTTAACAAACATTCTTCAGGACAGGTCAATAAGACTCTTAAAATATCAGAAATTGTGACCGTTTTATGACAATGCAAGGTTAGTAAAGTGCCATGTGCTATGACTCCCTAAAATATATAATTCATGATAATTGTAAACACTTTTTATCATCAAAAATATATTTAAAACCTGGGAATAATGATTAAGAGGTGTACACTCACCTGTATTCAAGGAAACTTTTAACTTGATGGTTACAGAACAAAAAATTTCTAGAGTAATTTAACTGAAACTTGAAATTGGTAACATTTTTCAAAACCATATGAAATCGACAAATACAAGCAGAGTTTCTAAGAACTTTCTAAGGCAAGTCTTTTAAAAGCTAAGTCCCCCCAAAATTACTCACCCTCATGTCGTCCCATTCAAGCAAGACTTGTTCATCTCTGAAACACAAACTAATATATTTTAAATGAAATCTGAGAGATTTCTGTCCGTTCATTGACAGTAATGCAACTACAACTTTGTTTGACACTTCAAAAAGAGATTGTAAAACTAATCCTATGAAAACTATGAATCGAGTGGTTTCGTCCAAATTTTCTGAAGAGACACGATCACTTTATATGATGAACAGATTGAACGAATTTAGGCTTTTATTCACATATAAACATTGATCAGCAAACATAAAAAGAAGTTCTACCATATTTGCTTGACGCGCGAGAACAATCATGCGTAACACGAGAACGAACCTCATTGGTTCTCGCACGTCAAGCGAACATGCTTGAGCTTCCGTTTATCATAACTGATGTGTGCATTGATAAAGGTTTATATACTGTATGAATTAAGGCCTAAATTAAATCACTTCATCATATAAAGCGATCGTGTCTCTTCAGAAAACTTGGACTAAACCGCTCAATTCAAGTGGATTAGTTTTATGATCTCTTTATGAACTTTTTGTGGGTAGTTTGCTTGGACAGTCAATAGAGGGACAGTAAGCTCTCAGATTTCATTATAATAACTTCACTTGTGTTTCGAAGATGAACTAAAGTCTTATAGATTTGGAATGACATGATGGGTAAATAATCACAGAATTTTAATTTTAATTTACCCCTTTAAACTACCGTTTTAAAAGACTTTTCTTTTTTCGCTAATGACGCTCTTATATACCATTCCCCCAAGTATCATACCTCATAAAATCCATGTGTGTAGCAGCTTTTTTGGAGGAGAAAACAGTCTTGAAATGAACTGCCCTGTACCCTGACTGGACACAGGTGGACAGCTTGCTAGAGATGAACAGCACCGGACGTAAATGTAAAATCCTGTAAAATCACAAAAGATTTGAATTTTGATTTTCTCCATCACTCTAGTGTTGACAACAGGTTCAAGCTGAGACACATTAACTCACCTGAAGCTGCAAAACCAGTGCCACAGAGACAGCAACCACGTTAGGAAGATGCAGACCGGAACAGATGCTTGTTTTAGAAGCTCTACAATAATACTAGCCTCTCTGCCTTCAGACTGCCAGTGGGTGAGTTTGAGAGGTCCGTCATCATATTTGTCCAGGAAAAAGAGAGGCTGACTTTGAGCCACTGTCTGGAAGACCAAGCGCAACTCTGACGGCTCAATGTCAGACTTCTGGCTGACCTCCTGTACCGGGTGAAGCTGGGACAGCATAACCTTCCTCTGGTCGTAATGAACGAAGATGATCTTATCTTCCTCGCTGCTATCACCACCGTTCTTCTGCTCCTGGTCCTGTAGAAGTTTCCCATTGTTTTGGACCACCTGGCAGGTAAAGCCTCTTTTGCCAATTTCACGGCTCAACTGCAGCCAACATTTCTGTGGAAAGATGGTACTTAGGTCTTTTAGGAAGCTGTCCATTCCTTCTTTACCTTCTTTCGGCATACTCCAGGAACCCAGGACAGTGAGGTCCACTTGAGACTGACTCTGCATCTGACTCAAGTACTTCTTCACCTGACCTGGTATGAACGGGTAGTGAATGACGGCCAGTACCACAGCAGAATTGTGACCAGGGATCCAGTGCCCGACCAGCAGGCCACTGTCAGCAGTATTGCAGCACTGGGGAAAGAAGATCTTCAGCACCATGGTGGAGGGCTATAAAGTCCAGCAACAGCGAAGGATACAATCCTATTTAGACAAAAGGCACAATTAAAAGACTGGAAGCAAGCATATAATTTTAAATATGCATATATCGTACTTATAATGTATAGTTTTGAGTTGTCAAGTCAAAAAAAACGTGTAGTTCGCTTAACAGCATCCACAGATCGAGCGAGGGTAGTTTTGCCCTTCAAATGCATTGAACACTCGGGTCGTTTCTATGGAAACCACAAGCTCGGGGCAAAAATTATATCGATTTAATTTGCGATTTTCCCGTGACCAAATGCAGGGACATGCTGCTGTAAAAAGTAGTAAAGTAGTCAAAAAGTTACCTTGTGGATTTTGAAGGTCGAGGACTTCTGAGAAGTTGATTTTATCTTATTACTGAAAACGAGCAAGTTAACTCTACTATGTGCGTTAACCAACGCTGGCATGCTCTCAAATAAAAAAATGTTTACGGGAAATCATATGAAAATAGTACCAGAGATAATAGTCCAGTCAAGACTCTAGTTAAACGAACTGAAGCCAGTTTTTCCATAGGAGTAAACCGTTCATAACATACGTATTGTTGATAGTCCGTCATTAAAATTCCGTCGAGTGAACTGAATGGATATTTTTTAGTTCCTACCCAAATGGTTCAAGAAGCGTTTGACTTTATTTTAGTTGCAGATTTCCAACGTATCTCTTTTCTTTTCTTTTCTTTTTAACTATTATTATTTTCATCAGAACATGGTACATAGAAAGTATTCCGTGACAAAAACACTTCTAAAGGCATTGCTTTTTCACATTTTTCACCCACAAATTCCCAACACAACACAACAACCCTAACTGTTGGGAAAAAATAACAATAATTGTCATTGATAAAAAATTATAATACAAAATATATAATACACAATATATAATAATAATAATAATAATAATAATAATAAAATAAAAAAATAAAGAATAACATAATAATATTAAATAAATAAAGAAAGAAAATTATTAATAAGGACTCCCCCTTTCTTAAGTTAGTTTAAAGAGGGAGGAGTACATTTTTCTCAAAATAGTTTATTAGAGGGTCCCATGTTTTGTAAAATGTTCTGGTCGATCCTCTAATAATTTTTCTTTTCTTTTCAGTTCTTAGAAACATCATTAGATCACTAAGCCATAGTGACAATTTAGGTGGATTGGGGGATTTCCACTCTAGGAGAATTCTCCTTCTAGAAGCCAAGGCATTCTCTTTATCTTTAGATATTTGAACATCATCACCTCGGATAACCAAACAGAGCCATTATTGGGTCAAGGTGAATTCTTAATTTAAAAGCAGAGTTTAAAATGTCAAATACTGAAAACCAAAATTGTCTCAATTTAGAGCATGACCAAAATATATGGGTTAGATCTGCCTTGGATGCATTGCAACGGTCATCCAACGTATCCTAATAAACTTTTGTGTGTGTGTGTGTGTGTGTGTGTGTGTGTGTGTGTGTGTGTGTGTGTGTGTGTGTGTGTGTGTGTGTGTGTGTGTGTGTGTGTGTGTGTGTGTGTGTTTACAGCACAATTGTTGCAGAGAGAGTGAGCAAACTGTTTGGCCTATTAAAGATTGTTGTTGTGAAGAACATAATCATTAATAGCAATAGTAGCATTTTAGTGTGATCTTTTTTACCCTCCAAACCTAATGATTACCATTGTAATTTTTTTGTTTAGGCTATCTCAGTGATCTCATCTCATATAGCACAATATCTCATTCATAGAGCTATGTAAACAGACCAACAGAAGCCACATTTTAACCCTGAAAATATTTAGCTGTTACTGATTGAGTCCTACTGATTGCACTTACGTTCTCCTTTTCTTCTCATTTGTTTTTAATACTTTTTAAATCAATAGTAAAACTTTAAAATACAATATTTTGTTTTAATGCATATGTTAAGATTATTTTAGGCACTTTGAATTGATATTATGAAATGAGTTATATACATAAACATGTCTTCCATTGCCCATAAAAACCTAAAAGCGTCTACTTACATGAACTGTCGACCGGTGAATGTGTCTGAATGGGAATTGTAAAGGAAACGTTAGCTATCTTAACATTCAAGACAATATGGCCCGCTAAAAACATCTTTTCTTTCCTGATAACAGCTTCACTCATGATAAGACTTGAATTTTAGGAGGGAACTGAAGCAAAATTGAACAAAGGGGCTAAGGATTTTTTTAAAGTACACTGTACAAATGTAAATTGTATTTAAATTAATTTTTGTTTAAGTACCTACAGTTGTCATACAAAAACAAAGCATTTAACTTTATATAGTACCATTTGCACCAATATGTTTATCCTTGACAAATGAGAAAAGCCTTTTGGTGTGCTTGGTAAGTCCCGCATACTTCTACATCCGTCACTTATATGTAACATTATTTCACTTTTCTAAATGAACTAAAAATGATGTGTAACTGATAGGTGAACATATGTAGGGATGAGTGGGAGATTACATTACATTTATGCATTTGGCAGACGCTTTTATCCAAAGCGACTTACATTGCATTCAAGGTACACGTTTACACAACCTAACATGGGGTTAGTTGTAACACGCATGGTTTAACACTTTCCACACATGCCAACATAACAAGCATGATGAAAATTAGTATATTTAATAGTTGCCATATGAACACTATATAGAGAAAAAAAATATTTGCAAGATATAACTGAACATTTATTTAACCATAGCAAAAGTAAATTTCTTACTTAAGTTTATTTTTAGTTTATTTAAAATGAGACAAATCTGATATTATTTTAATCTTATATATATATATATATATATATATATATATATATATATATATATATATATATATATATATATATATATATATATATATATATATATATATATATATATATATATATATATATATATATATATATATATATGTTATGTAACAGTTGGGATAGTTCTTTAATGCTGATCTAACCAGCAGAAGACACGAGCCGTGGTTTAAATCCCAGTTGTGCAGATGGGGGCGCTGTGCCTTATTAGATCAATGCTATTCTATTCTATAATTTTATGAATTCTATTGAGAAACCATGTGAAAAAGGTGAATAAAGACAGAGTCACTGTTCAGAAATTACTAATTATTATTATGTTTTTAACAATGCTGTATAGCTGTGTTTTGTGGTGTGTTAGTTGTCAAACTCAAAAATGTGTTTATTTTTAATTGTTAAAAACTTCCATTATTATTATAATACTTATTTTCCTCACAGTATATATATATATATATATATATATATATATATATATATATATATATATATATATATATATATATATATATATATATATATATATATAATCAGATAACATTTTAAGCTGTCATATGTACCCACCTATGGGGCATGTTGTCACATTTCACTTCCATTCTTTCAGAGTAAATCAAGAAAAAAGTATACACTGTAGTAATTAAAAAAACCCGCATAATTGTACTTCACATGTGTGAAATTAATGTGGGAAAAAATAAGTACTCTGAACCCCAAATGGATTAACACAAACTGAGGAAGTCAAAAAGCGTTCGGTTGTGCCCCGCTCGCCCCTAGTTCCCACAAGATGGCGCTAGAGTTTCATTAATGTTTTCCAGAATGTAAAAAAAAAATATGACATGAACGTATGAGATACAAAAGTTTGGAGACAAAACATAATTTGGCTAATTACATCATTAATAATTATTGATTATACAGATAGCTACCTGTAACATGTCGTAACCGTTTAGTTCTTATATAAATTAAGTTCAGACACTGTCAAAACAAATAACATTAGCCAGTAAAACAATCCAAGGTCATAATTTACTCACCATTATGTTATACAAGAAGACATACTGAAAAATGTTGGTAACCGGTTCCCACAGACGTCCATAGAGCACATACTGTTACATAATCAGGAGACATGCAGTTTGGACGGGTGCCATTGGGACGGGTGCCATTGGGTATAGACCTGTCTAAACGGTCTACCTCCTGGTTTTGTAACAGTACACCTGTGACCTATTTACACGCATCTTATTGAACATTGCTTACAGTAAAGATGGTGTTTTCATGTAAAGATCTGTATGCATATGGCGCCAGTCACGCGATACGCATTTTTTCGCGAAGGATTGTCCATTAAGCATTTACATCACAAGGAACAGTATTATTATTATTATTTCGACAGCCTATTAGCTTTTGTTTTGGCTCATAAACAAACACCGAGTAGCTGCCCTTTTTGTTTAATGAGGTCAAACATGTCGTATTTTAAAAGTCGCATTGTGCTAAGTTGTAGGTTCAATGTTTTTCGAAAACCAAACATCGAAATGGAATGCAACCGTGCAAAAGTTGCAGAGGACATTACTGAAATGAGGTCATGATAACAACCGGTAGGCTACCATCCAAAAACGTAAGGGAAGAGCGTTTCTAAACACTGGCTACTTTTCAAGGAAACCGCACAAGGCGCTTTGCAAGTGGTTTTGATCACGCAACTTAAGACAAATTAAAAATGAAAGTGACCAGTTTATTTTCTTTATCTGATGTCTGAATTACGACATGATTGTTTTTGTGATAATGTACTTTCCGAGACATTATGACAGATGCAATTTAAGTAGCCAATGAGATAAAGATGAGAAAGTGAATATCAGATCATCTTTATGAGGGGGTAAGTCTACCCGTGATAATGCTCTGAATGATTTTAAATCGTAATGCTGGCCACCCCTGAACATTATACAAGGAACATTACACACACACACACACACACACACACACACACACACACACACACACACACACACGCACACACACGCACACACACGCATTCTTTAAAGATGTAACCTGTTCCCATGCTTTCCATTTATAGCACAAAGCGACTCCCGTGATTTCAATTTAGGAGAAACTGCGCCATCTATAGGGAATTATGTGGGAAAGCAGTATAGCTTTCACTTTCATTTTCCCGTAAAGCACTGGAATATGCTGCAAGATGAAACAGACCACACAGAAATATTTGACTAGCAAACACTGCTTCTCAACCATAAAGAAACTAGGTAAATATCATTTTCACGTATGCAATTATGTAAACGGATTGTATGCTGCAAGCATTTCGCAGATTTCTCCTGTACTGTGAATTTGATTTGTTAAAGATGAAGTGATTTAGTCGCATATTATTAATCTGCATGATCTGCGTGCCACGGATATGCGCACACATGCAACTGATTTCTGGGGGCCTGCAGCCTCGACATAGTCCTCAGACAGTTTGGACTTATGGATGCATTTGTGCATTACGAATAAAAAAATACAGGCCCATTACTAGACTACATACTGTCAATATTTGAAGAGAAATCTGGAGATCGCATATAGGCTATCAATCTAGAAAGATTATTGATGATGACGATGATGATGCTATATGCTGTCATTGAATAAACATGTGCCGCCTAACGCGTGCAAGCAGTTCCTCCATCCGATAAGGAGGTTTGTTTCACGGAAAAGCTCTGGTCATTCACATGCCTGTATGCTTAGATTCCTCTTTGTGTTCCTTGTATCTGGAAGTGCAAGTACGTTATCGTCCGCTAGTGGTCCTCCTACTGTAAATATGTGTCTTTCTGAGAAATACAAGAGAAACGAAAGTACAACCAGTAATTCTACATCAAATCAAACAAGTCATTGTAAAGAAAATACACCCTCGAATTTGCATGATTGGAATTTCAGTTTCACAATGATATCATGCAAACGAATCATTGTCAGGACACTTCACTGTGATAAATTACCAAGTATTTAGAGAGTATTTGGATGTAAGCTGATGTCATTCTTCTTGTTCAATGGGCTCCCAAGTCACATGCAAATGTCTTTTACTGAGCCATAATGACTTTAAGCACATGCTGACATTGGGTGAATCTGATGTGCATTTTTGACGCCCCCCCAAAAATTGCATGCAAAACCATGAAACAATCTGGAGACAATTGCAATGGTGTTTAAAAAGCAGAAGATTTTCTGTGCAGTTGTGCAGTATACCATACCTGAGTGTCCATACGCATGCCATGCAACATCTCTATTAGTAAGAAATGAAACTTATGGAAAAATGTTTGCCTGGTCCGCAGCTGTGGATTTACGGGCCGAAAGTAAGTTTCATTTACAGCTTAATGCTTTACATAGCAAACCCACTGTGGGATCTCAACTGACCTGTCAACTGACACAGTGTCACATTACCAGGACAAAGCAGGCATGCATAATCCACAACAAACCCATCATTCTTCTTTCAGACGAATACAATCAGAGTTATAGTAAAACATGTCCTGGATAATCCAAGCATTATGGCAGTGAATGAATGGGAGCCCAAAAAATGCATCCATCCATTATAAAAGTAATCCACACGGTTCCGGAGGGGTTAATAAAAGCCGCCTTCCAAATTAAATTTACACAGAAGAAGAATGTCATATACACCTGATGGCTTGAGGATAAATAAATCATGGGCTAATTTTTATTTTTTGGGTGAACTATCCCTTTAAGGCTGTTTTTATTTATTTATTTTTTTATGTTAGTTAGTTACACATCTGTGTATTGCAATAGTAATTTTTTTGTAGTAGATGATATTTATAGTCAAAGGATTTATAATATTGTTAAGTGACCCAGTCAGAGGGAATCAGACTGTATAATAGACCTCGTGACATAAGAATATTCATATGACCCTTCACTTTAAGGTTGATCATAAGTATATTTAACTCAGATAAGATGTCATTTTCTTGCTCTTTAATATCCACCAATATAGATCTGCCAGGAATGACTGAGCTGAACTGAGCTGGATGATGACATCTCTGATTTCTCCAGAACTGCTGTTCTAAATTAATAACTGATGTGGGTTTTTTTTTACAACGACACTAAGCACCACTGAACTTACTTAAGTCAAAACAAACTTTGTTGCGTTATTTTCTCTGTAGGCTATACAAAGCTGCGTTGAAACAACCTGTATTGTAAAAAGCGCTGTATAAATAAAGGTGACTTGACTTCTTTGAAATCTTGCTATACATGGAAGTTGTTTTTTTTTTTTTAAATGCATAAAAGTTTAAAAGAGAAGTGAAAGAATACAAATCGCTTCAGGTAGGAGTGGCTAAATCCTGAATTGATTTCACAGAAAAAAACCTGAAAGAGAAGAGAGAATTCCGGGAAATGGGCGGAGCTGTTCGCTCTATATACATGCTTTCAAAAGCGCCTGTCAGTTCAGTCTGACATTAGAGTTTCTGTCGTTCGCTGAGCAAATCTCTATCGAGATATAACGGTGGAATAAATCAATGGGAGTTCAAAAAACACTGCTTTTGGAAGCGGCGACGAGAGTTTGTCAAAGGCAAAGTTGTATTGACTACTCCTGGAGTTCACATTTGCTAAAACGGTAAGATTTAGCCGGAACTAACTTTACTGTTAAGAACGGGTTTAACCCTAATCTGCTTTTCCATTTAAATGTTTAAAAAGCGCGATTAAAACTGTATTGCTTGTTGTACGTCGTAATGTAACGCTTACAATAGCAATACGCTTATTTAAAATAGAAAAATGCTTTTTCTATAATGTAGCAATGCTAAATTATACTCCAAATAAGCTTATATTAAATGTAAAACGAATACAATAAACTCACCAATAACTCTTAAATGCCTTGCTGATGAAGTGAACATGATTTGTAATTTTAAATCCAGCTGTACATCAGAGTGAATCCCTATTAGGTCACACTCTCTGTTGCCATGAAACAAGCAAGTTTATTGTAGAAGCCTATGTGATGTTCAGCACAACATGTGATTGAGTTTGGAAGGGGCCACTGATTAACTGTGTTCTTCGCTTGCTCTTGAACAGACAGACGAGTCTCAACTAGATGACTTTCCTGTGGTACGGTATGGAAGATCACACCAGTTGGTCTTTCCTGTAGGATGGTGGCGCACAGTACAGTGGAAGGGAATCAAGGCACAGAAGAACCCCAAGTGAGCACAGAAGCCTCCCCAGAGTTCTCCCAATCCCAAAGGTCAAAGTCCAGCCAGCTGGCAGCTGTTTTCCAAACCCATTTCAGGCCCTTCAACTATGCGAGAGACTTCAAGGTCATCGCAAAGACCACCTCAATGCTAGAGGAGAGTGGCTTCTATTGGGGTCCCATGACTGTGGAGGAGGCACATCAGAAGCTGAAGAAAGAGCCAGTCGGAACTTTCCTGATCCGGGACAGTCGTCAGAGCGATGTGTTTTTCACACTGAGTTACAAAGGGCTGAACGGTCCCGTGAGCGTCCGGATTAACTTCAAGAATTCCAAATTCAGTCTGACCGGCAGCAAGGAATCTTTTGACTGTCTTTTCAAACTGCTGGAACACTACATCAGTTCCCCGAAGAAGGGTCTTGTCAGGCCCTACAGGAAAGAACCAGTGCAGTCCCTGCAGCAGCTGTGCCGCAAACGGATTATCGAAACATGCGACGGAAAAGACATCGACCGCATTCCTGTGCACCCAATCCTCAAAGACTTCCTCCATGCCTTCCCTCATCCGCTATGAAGACGAGACTCGTTGCATTAAAGAGCTGCTGGAATATTCTGGAGATACTTGATGGACTCCTCCTCGTGGTCCTGCTCCGTTTTAGGACGCAGGGATCGCACTGTAGCACATTTTGGAATATCAGTCTTGAACACTGCACAATGAAAGTTTACATTGTCTGTGAATGTTTACACTATACAGGAATATTGTTTTCCTTTTATCACGTTTCTGCTATGCAGAAAGAAATATTTCAAGATCATTTTTATAAAAAGAATAAATATATTTGTAAACAATTTAAAACATCTCAATTTTTACTTTCTTTGTTGGGGGATTCATACACTCGGAGGCCTGAATGAAAACACTTTTTTTTAAAAGACAAAAATAGTCATGAACATTAATTTAAAAAAGCACATCTGCTTAACTGTTTTAAACTGTTGCATTTCAGTGGGAGGCTTAGTGAACACTGATGACTCAAAAGTATTTGAAATAAATTATTTAGAAAAACAAATTAAGAAGATGTTAAGACAATACTAGTTATTTATTAATTGATATATTTTTTTCGAATGAAACTACATAGGCAAGAACTTCTAAGTTTCCCAAATACAAGTCGAGCCTCACCCTTGCCTAACAAGATTCAAGATTCCTATCTTGACTTAATCCATGGCCACGAAACCCGCCTTTTTCTAAGAATAAGACATGTCATGTTTAAGCTAAGGTATATTTTACTAGATTACAGGCTTAGCGTACCTGGATTCCTGAAATGACATATAGAAGAGGACTTATAGGAAGTTTAGGCCATGCATTCTGTACTGAACCAGGCTGATTAATCTGGGTAGTAGCGTGGTTGAGAGGCGGAGCTGTGGTGACCGTAAACTGCTTATGGCTCAGACAGACATTTACAAGAAATGAAGTGGGTTGTGAGGACTGATGGAGTGTGATGGGGCGGAGACTGTGTTCTCCAGAGACGCTAGTACACAGTATCAATACAACTTTGCCACACATCTGACAGGCTTACACAGAAAAGTGACTAAGAACAAAACAATACTCGGCATCAGGGGTTCACGTAAACTTTAGAGATCACTGCTTGGAATTCCTATCGAGGCTGAAGGAAGTGATCTGTACTGCACAGTCATCAGATAAGACGTGACGAGAGAGGTTGTAACACTCAGATTGTGTTTTATTTTGTGCCAGACCTCTTTCTGAGTGATCTTGCTTAGTAGAACAATGGAAGGGAGCCTCTTTCGGCCTAACCGTAGTCGAGACTCAAATCAATCATTAGCAAAAAAAAAAGCGGATGAAAACAGGTCAAAGGTCAGAAGCTTTATTACAAGGAAGCTAGTCTCCGAGGAGAAACCTTTCCTGATTCTGATGAAATCATGATATCATAGTATGGAAGTGAGGGGGAAATCATTTGGTGTGCTCAATTGGCTACTTTATCAAGGGAATTACCTCAGATTACCGATTAACTTTGTACATTTATTTCACAGGCGAATTTGACACAAATAGGAAACTACCTAGTTTTAAAGAAAATCGAATGCCAAAGCCTCGTTTGATAGGGTTTAGGTTGCTGAGGTTGACTGCGGTACAGGGTTAATCGGCCCGTCTCTCTCTCATCTGTAGTGATTAATACACTTGAAAGCGCACAGTCACTTCCAGGAAAAGAGACAGTTGTGTTTCCCTGAAGAGCCCCTAATCTCCACTGCATCTGGCCTCAATTTACACAAACATACATACACACACACACGTGGCTCCTGAGTGGTGTATTTCCTTTTGGAACCACAACACTCCCCTCCAAAACACAGAGACTCTCTCTCTCTCTCTCTCTCTCTCTCTCTCTCTCTCTCACACACACACACACTATTGTGTGGGTAATCTGTACATAGAAACGTCCGTGGTTTGAGCTTTTGCGCGCACATGAACAAAGAACACATGAACCTCAACTGATAAACGCCAAAAAGTTTTCCTTAGATAACACATAATTTGGAACTTTTAATGAAAAAAAATTATAATAATTTGAAGCAAATAATAGATTTTTGAAAGTAAAATAGAAAAGTTTAAATTTGTGGCATTTAAAAAATAAAATAAAAACATCTGGTGTAAAAAGAAAAGGCAAGTGGCTTATCTGCACTACATCAAAACCTACTCATTGACTAGATAGATGTTGCTCTGGAAATTCATTAAACAAGATCAAACTAATTTTTTAAAATCTATTTATGGTTATGATTCTGTAGACCCCTGGGAGTGGTTTTTGTAAATTGACTGTTTCAGACCGCAAAACTAAATTCCAGGAAGGCAAGTGATACGGCTACCCACATAATGGTTACTATGACAACACTCATCTTCTTGCCATCCCACATCAAGGTAGAAGGTCCCCATGACCTCCACTGAGAATATGTGGGCAGGTCTTCCAATTCACTGATTCACAAAGATACATTTGTTTCACACTGACAGAACACACAGACCACCTTTCGTGTAATCCTCTCCCCCCTTTTCCATTCACAAACAGGTGGGTTTTAAATCATCGGATGAGGATCTGTATAAAAAAAGAAAATGACTCAATGATTTTCTCACCCTCAACACATCCTAGGTGTATGACTTTCTTCTTTCTGATAAACACAATTAGAGTTATATTAATAAATATCCTGGTGTTTCCAAGCTTTATAATGGCATTGAACAGGGCCCACGAGTTTGGATCCCAAAAAAGTGCATCCATCCATCATAAACGTACTCCACACGGTTCCGGGGGTGTTAATAAAGGCCTTCTGAAGCGAATCGAAGGAGTAATCGTAATATAAGAATATCCTGTAAGTTTCGGAGCTGAAAACTTCCTTGTTAGTCAAAGAAAAGCTTTTATTGACAGCTGGCTCAGCAAACGATCGATCTGCGAATGTTCTTACCTGTGACGTCAGAGAGCAATGAAACGCGCCTCAACAAAAGAGGAAGAACGACTAATTCTGTAGCCCCGCCCACCGACTCACACCTGACATGTTATAGATAAATAACATAGGCCTCCGTGGAGCTAAACCGGATCGAACATCCAAGCAATAAACATGTCACCTTCGGATTCCAATATTAGCAATGCATGGTTGAACTTTATTTTTAATGAAGATCCAGGTCACGTGGGGAAGACATTGCGCATTTGTTCGCTTCATTTCACTGTGGATTCATTTGTAAACAAGACACCGGCCAAGACTGAAACTATGCTGTGCCTTCTGTATTGCATGCGAATGATGCAACACACTTATGCGAGTACATTTTTTTTTCTTATATGTGATAGTATTGCATTAGAGATTGTTTGATATCTACTGATTATGTGTATGTCTAACTAAATATAACTTACCACGCTGTCACAGGCTGGAGTATCCTTTGTATTTGAGGTGTTGTTGGCTCATTGTCCTGTGATTCGGGATCAGACACGAACGTGTACGGGCCAGAGCTCGCAAAGCCCGATGTCCTGGGGCTACGTGTTTTCCAGTCGGTCTACCAAAATGTATCACTGCGACGGGCTATCTTAAATAGTGAAATAACATTCCTTTCTTGATGTGCGTTGTTCACTTTCTTGACTTTTTGACTGTGCACTTAAGTTTTGCTGATGCACGTACTTGTGTGTGTGTGTGTGAGTGATGCGGTTATATGCAGCGATTGGGTAGGCCAAGTAATAAAAAATAACATTCCAATTAATTGAGGGTGGATGAGAGACAAATCATTGTGTTAGTTTGATAAAGATTTATTGCGAGCCCTGTGGGAGAATCATTCCGGTTTCCGTTTTTCCACACGTTTTCAAAATAATTCCCACATGTACTGACGGGAAGTCGAATCTCATTATAATATGCAAAACTGTTATCCAATCATAGCAGTGGGCGTTTACTTAAGTCTTCAATGCGGCATGGCCATAAAAACCGAGCGTTCCAGGAGCTAGGTTCAAAACCAGGTTAGAAAATAGCCTATTACTTATTCATTATGATGTTTTTGAATGTAAAAACCACGCAAACGTCACAAGTTGACCTGAGACAACAGTATAAAAACATTTTAAAAAGCCAGTTCATGACCCCTTTAACACCCAGCAGCCGTATACCCTGTAACACCCTGTTCATTGCCATTATAAAGCTTGGAAACATCAGGATATTTATTAATATAACTCCGATAGTGTTCATCAGAAAGAACAAAGTCATATACACCTAGGATGGCTTATGGGTGAGTAAATCATGGGGTAATTTTAATTTTAAAGTGAACACCCAAAAATGAAAATACACCCTCAAGTTGTTCCAAACCTGTTTAAATTTCTTTCTTCTGTTGAACAATGTCAGAATGTCCGAAACCAAACCGTTGATGGACCCCATTGAAAATCAATGCAAGTCAATGGGGTCCATCAACTGTTTGGTTACACATATTCAAAATACCTGTTTTTGTGTTCAGGCAAAGAAAGAAATTCATACAGATTTTTGCAGCTAATTTTCAAATTGATTTCAGTCGAAAACCGAAGTTTAAATGTTTAATTTTCCCTTCCGCGTTTAAATCAAGTAGGTGACAAAAACAACAACAAAAAAACGGTAGTACAACAACAATTAGAATTCTAACGGCTTTGCAATGTAACACCCTCAACAATCTTGCCATCTCATCTATTTACAGTGAAATATAGGTTGCTGTAATGTGGCAAGTCATATGACTGCTCTCAGGCAAATGCCGTGTATTGCAAACCACAAGTTAGTGTGTTCTTTAGAAATAACACCCATGAGGCTGCCTTCAGTAGAAGGCATGAGACACTATCAGCACAAGCTCCTGGAACAAGATCTCTAGAGAACTCGCCAATGAGACTCTCATCAGTCTCATGAGACCGCCTGCACGCATCCATTTATAGTTGCTCTTAAGTTTTAATTCAACCTGTTTCTCAGACCAGAGGAGCCGCACTAAAGGCCATCGCAGCCTAATTTTTTTTCACAGAAATGCTTATCGATAGTGAACTGAAAGCGGTTCAAGACATGTAACTGCATGACATTCATTTTCAGTCGAAGACGATCTGCTGATAAACAGAAGTGGGACTGTTCACTAATTGTAAACATCTCTGCTTAAAAAAAAAAGAAATGTAGGAAGGGAGTGCGGTTGTCAATTTAATGCGAAGTCTCTGGGAAAAAGGATAAACATAAATTGTAATTTTCTCAGTATTGCACAGATCCATCACTGGTTTCCGGACAAACGATGAAAAATCCCCCTCCGTATTCTGGGAGTGTTTAGTACGACTGCATGGAAAATGGACTAAGACAAATAACATCCTAATAAGCAGCCCACTTTACACAGAAAGAAAGAAAAAACCCTAACATTTTATTTCTATATTAGCAATTTCCCCTCCCACAGGAATGTGGATTTCACTTAATGTCATCACAGTAATAAAATACTCATGATTAGTTCCAAAAACGGTATTTATATATGTATAGTCTTTATTTTACATTCTAAATCGAACCCACGGTTTTAACCCAAATCACAAGAACTGGATTCCAGACAGAGTTCCCCACAATCATCAAGAGACCCAAGCACAGAGAAGCCCACCTATTCTAGGAAACAATGACTAACGGGATATTTCACCAGAACAGGATATTTGCAAATGTACAGTGTTACTGTTACGAGATTAATGTTTAATGAAATGCCGCTTCATCATAAAACTTCATTTTAAGATTGAAAAAAAAAAGGTAAGACAACCAAAAGGTACATCAGAATAATTTATTGCATGAATGTAATTAATTATAACATTAGATCAAAACAAATCTTTACACTGTGTACAAACTATGATGCCCTCTGCGCTCACTTTTCTACAATTAATTTAACCTCAAAATACTGATAATATGCAGAATTAATTGTATTGCTTTAAAGATAATATTTTACAAACTCTGTTGATAAAGCTTAAATCTGAGTGCGTTTCTTTAGAGAGTTACCACACATCTGCGCCACACCGCGAGAGCGTGCGGATCCCTTCTATGTGCTGCTGTCTATGAACCAAAAACTAATTTTCCATTTCAGTCCATTAGTGATGATAATCCAACTACATGAATCTTGGATTACTGTTATTGCACACCAAAGTAAAATAAAACCACAAATACATCACACCCGGCTTTGATTAAGTGTGTCCAGCACAAGCTCCTTATGACCTCTAGAATATAAAGTGTTAAAGAACATTAAAACACACCTAAAAGAACGGAAAAGTCGCCTCAGCCTTAAAAGAAAAAGAGGAAGAGACCACCTCGAAGTGAAAGAAAACTGGCATGATCATCCTGTGCCGGCAGATTGCAGAATCTTCCAGTAAGCAAGCAAACGCATGAAGGTACGGCAGTGACATAAACGCTCAATAATGAAAGTCGATTATAACAGGTTTATTCAGCTGATGAAGAAAAAAAACCTCACTTTAGAATGTAACTGACATGAGGTGAGTCAGCCTTTTTTATACAAAAAGGCTTGGTGGAGCAAGAGTGGAAGGTTGGGGGAACCTCCTATGCTGCCAAAACTGAGCAACAGTTCATGGGTTGAATGATCTCAAATGCACTCATGAATTAAAACGGGTCACTTTAAGCACATACTGTATCTGTTCCTTACGATCTCCAAAGAATGACACAAAAGGGCTTTTTTTAAAAACCCACCGTTGAAGTGCAAATGAATGTTCAACCGAAATTAAATATACCTTCAGAAAAGAGCACCGCTGGATAGACCCAGAAGTCTTTGTACATTCCTCAGTGTTAAGACTGGTAAAATCAAGTGGGCATTCCCCACAAACCCACTCAGATTCAGATTTAGACGAACACGTCCCTTTCTCTCCGTCTGCTCAGCATCATAGTCCCATACGCGCACACACTCGAACAGACGCACACAATCACAAAACAGTCACACATGCAGAGGAACAGCTGGAACACCTCAGCACCAGAGCAGAAAGAATAACACAGGACAGAAAAAAGACTGTGCTTTAAGCAGCACTCCTGATGAACAATAATGTCATTGTTCTGAGAGTGCCGTTTTCCTCTGAAATGCATCATGGCCTTGATTTAAAGAGAAGTGTTGGTAACCGCTGTGTTGACACAGTCGGCAACTACACAGATACTATCGAGGACCTGAATCACTAAAGCTGAAAGTGTGGTGCAATGCATTTCTTGCTTTAGTAACCTGGCCCTAATTTCTTTAGTACATTTTAGTAACACTAGACATATCAGTCTATCGCGGTCTCCTCCTCCAGGTCTGGGTTGTCCTCTTGGTCGGCCGTGACGCCTGCAGAGTCTGTTTCGGGCTGAGTCATAGGTTCCTCCCTCTGAACCTTCATCAAATCCTCAGTTTCTTCACTAAGCAATGGCCCAGAATCAGGAGAGGCCTCATCTTCCTCTGGTATGACGGGAATATCCTTCCTGTCGTCGTGAGACTGTGCGTCTGCTGCTTCCATGCAGTCATCTTCTGTTCGGCCTGCAACAATAGTCTCGTCCCCGTCCGCAGATGCGTCATCCTGGACAGAGGACTGGGTGCTGAAGGAGCGCAGACGAGGCGGGTCGGCGGGGGGCAGCAGGGTCAAGGAGTCCACGCTCAGCGTTTCGGCGTCATTGTTAGACAGGAGGGAGATGGTGGGTTGCGGTGCTGGGGTGAGGCTAGGCGCCAGGGAAAGTCCTGAAACGGGGAGAACAGGGCCGGTTAATCCTGCACATGCCCCTCCTTGCTTATGGAGGAGGGCACATGCTGTTAGACACATGCAGAAACATCTATTCATACTGAAAAGGCAAACAAGGCAAAGGGAGTAATACGCACAGTGTGGAGGAGGAGAATGTTAGCTTTGGTGGGTTGTTTGTAATGTGTGTCTGTGTGTGTGCTGTGATAGATAAATGTGTGAGATTATATGTTTTGCTGAGATGTTTGACAGACAGGATGGATTGTTAGATGGCTAGATACATTGATAGGCAGGTAGACGGGTATATGGACAAACAGGTAGACACGTAGATCTGACAGGTAGATAGGTCAGATAATATATAGATGGCTAGATAGACAGATAGATAGATGGATGGCTGGATGAACTGCTAAATACTTAGGCAGGTAGATAGATAGATAGATAGATAGATAGATAGATAGACAGACAGACAGACAGACAGACAGACAGACAGACAGACAGACAGACGGATAAATGGATAGATGGATGGATAGATAAATGGATAGATAGATAGAGCTTTCTACGCTTGTTAATACCATGCACCCACTATCCACTACTATGTATCATACAGATATTTGAAAATAAATTGAACTATACTTGTTTATACAATGTTTATAAATTGTGTTTTTATAAACATCTGGTTTATCAAGTAATCTCAATTTCCTCTTTGTGGGGACTCTCCATAGACATAATGGTTTTTATACTGTACAAACTGTATATTCTCTCCCCTTACACTAACCCGAGCCCTAAACCTACCCATCACACAACACTTTCTACATAAAAACTAATTTAAAAAAAACTAATTCTGTATGATTTATAAGCTTGTTTCCTCAATTTAGGTCCCCACAGTGACACGAATCCCCATGAGTCAGTGTGCATTCAGGTTGAAGTCTCCACCGGGATAGAAAACATGAACAAACACACGAACACACACACACACACACGCGCACGCGCGCGCGCACACATACACACACACACACATACACACACACACACACACACACACACACACACACACACACACACACACACACACACACACACACACACACACACACACACACGAACGCACGCACAAACACACGCGCGCGCACACACGCACGCACAAACCCACACAAGCACACACACGAATCCACAAACATGCACACGCGCACGCACACACACACACACACACACACAAACCCGTGCGCACACAGATGCGCAGACGCGCACATGCACGAACACGCAAACACAAACCCACACACACACGAACACACGCACGCACACACAAACACAAACCCGCGCGCACACAGACGCGCACGCACAAACACACAAACACATGCACACAAACCCACACGCACACACGTGCACACACGCGCACAAACACACACATGCACAGGCGCACAAACACAAGCACAAACACACGCGAACACGCACGAACGAACGAACGCATAAACATACGCACACACACGCACAAACCCACACACACGCACAAACCCACACACACGCGCACGCACACACGCACGCACACAAACACGAGCACACTCATGAACCCACAAACAAACCCACGAACATGCACACACACGCGCACACGCACGCACACACACGCACAAACACACGCACTAATACACGCACGCGCGCACACACGCACAAACCCACACACACGCGCGCACGCACAAACACGCACAGGCACACACGCACACACACGCACAAACACACACACACACACACACGCGCACAGCGCACACATACGCACAAACCCACACACACACACACACACGCGCACAGAGCACAAACACAAGCACAAACACACACGAACACGCACGAACGCATAAACATACGCACACACACGCACAAACCCACACACACACACGTGCACGCACACACGCACAAATGCACGCACACACAAACGCACACAAACACGAGCACACTCATGAACCCACAAACAAACCCACAAACATGCACACACACGCGCACACGCACAAACACACGCACTAACACACGCACTAACACACGCACGCGCGCACACACGCACAAACCCACACACACGCGCGCACGCACAAACACGCACAGGCACACACACGCACAAACACACACACACACACACACACACACGCGCACAGCGCACACATACGCACAAACCCACACACACACACACGCGCACAGAGCACAAACACGCGCACACACACACACACATGCAAACACACACGCACAAACACACGCACACACACACACACACGCAAACACTCGCACAAACACACACGCGCACACACAGCTTTAGTTTTTAGTAGCATAATCCCAGTCACAGGAAACTAAGGGAGCCACACTGCATAGTCAATCTACGTAAAAGCATCACACGGACATGCCTGTTACATCTGCATGGAGCTCTAAACCCATTCTCCACCGTGCCTGTCATCCTCTGACAGAGAAAACACGCACCTCCGGCCTTCCCTGCCAGACCTGACTAGAGAACAGAGGGACAGATCAGAACGCATCCTAAAGACATATTACTTTAGCATCTCATCTAAAGGGTGCATGGAGCAAAACCTACAGCCAAAGGATATTACCAATTAGCATAATATGCAAAGCACCCTATTTACACCTACATAGGGAAACAAAGTAAGATTATGGTGACAGCTTGATTTCAAAACTATAGCTCATTGGTTATCACTCTAGCACAAAACATGTTTAGTCTTGGTGCTCATGCAAATGAACTGCATGGGTTCGAGTCTTCCTCCTCTCTCTCCCAATTATTTCTTGTGACTTCACTATCTAGCTGTCTAATAAAAGAGAAAAGGGGGCAAAAGTACAATTTAAAATCACCATTCACAATCCATTTTGCTATAATATGCCAATGCACATGAGAGGCAGAACATTGTTATTACTACAAAGAAACCAGGAAGACCAGGAACATGTTCTAAGAAGGTAAAAAAAGGTCAATTTGGATTTCCTGTTGACTTTAACTCTATGCAGGTTGCATACGTGCAACCACACTTACACTATACGGTACATGACAGAGACATCTGTTATGACAGAGACAGAGGGAGAAATGGATGTCAGTCTCACCACAAATCCACACCTTCAAAACAAAAACGTCATCTGCTTCCGCCCCTGCTGTTTCTAAGAACTTCTCTTCAAAGATGTACCGCCCCACGAGGCATTAACTAACAGTGAATGTGGTCAGCTCACACTGCTGTTTGTGACAGTGGCCCTTATTCAAACAACTTATTCAAGTGACTTCAGTCACATTTTTAAGAGATATTATTAAATGATACGGATAGTTTAACAAACCCCAAAAGTCACTGTATTTCAAAATAGATCATCATAGTGATTCAGAGAATAAAAGGAACAGAGATACATAGTGAAAGAAACAACAAAAAAAAAGCCCATGACCGTATTAGTTAAACGCCCCAGCCACAAGACAGAAATCTGTAGGAGACTTCACAGAGGCCACAATTCTCCACTCCTCTGTTCAGAGAATCAGCCACCAGATTGGTTCCTGGGCTCTTGTGGTGTGAAGTCTTTTTGAGCTTTCAGGTTTTTCCAAAACCACACCCGACCACCAGTGATCAGCTCAGAAGCGCAGTGTGGGAGGGAGAAAGTGAGATGAAGCAGCCAGTTGTTACACAGAACCTTAGAGGTGAACAAAGTCCCTCAGGGACACTTGTTCTACCCAGCAAACACATCAACTCGTGAGAGGCCCTTTGAGGGATCATTTTACTGCTAGACATAAAATAGTCTTCCACTTAAAGATCTACTTGACCATTGCATACCATAGAATTTCTTTCTAAATGTGAAGAAAAAAAAAAAAACTGGCTGGCTGGCTGGCTGGCTGACAAGTGCTCAAAAGGATGAAGTGCATGTAATTGCATGTATATACACTTAGTGTATGAGCTTTGAGTGTAAAGAAGAGTATAGAAACATGACACTTAAGGTCCATTCACACCAAGAACGATAACTATATTAGTGTCCACACCAACGCACGATAACAGTCTCTTTTAAGCGCACGATGCAGTTACAATGTTTTTATCATTCATCAGCTGGAGAGAAAAAACGCTCTGCATGTGATTCCAATAATATAATCTCTCTGTCATTATCATTATAGATCTGGTGTGGACTTCCCTATTTTCAAGAACGATCATTAAAACTTTATTTTTATAGTTATCATTATAGTTATTGTCCTTGAGATGAATGGGCCTTTAAACATACAGCTACCTACAGATATATTACTGCAGTGGCAGTTCAAAATCTTCAAAATCTTCATTTCATCTTCACACAAAATCTAAAAAACTAACATTGTAAACTGGGACAAAGTGGCCGTTTCACTTATATATATATATATATATATATATTCTGATATATGTCACAATATGAAAGGAAAGACTATTGCAACTTCAGTGTCATGCCGCATTAAATCAAATGGTGTTGTGTGTTTTTTTAGGGATTGCAAAATAATAATAATTTGCAATGCAAGAATATGAATTCCTGTAACTCGAGCAGTAAAGCATAGCAATGTCATGGGTTCAATTCTCAGGGAATGCAGAAACATAAAATGTCTACCTTGAATGCATAAATATAAATCGCAATGCAATTATTGTTCAAATTATTGTTTTTATGTGCCGACTGACTGACTGAAAGACATGATGATGCGAGACACAATCACCTGCATTGTTTGCTGTAAATACACAAAGGAAAATAAAAGAAATAAAAATTGTGGCAAAAAAATAATTTGGAACCCTGGATATCATTTACGTCTGGAAAGAAGGAAAAAAAAAATTGTGCAATCTGCTTCTTTGCAAACCTGATATACATGTGCTTAGATTCAGAGGAGGGTGTACGTGTGTCGTAGCATGTGTGAGAAGTGTTTTGGTTTTTCAGTGAAAGCAGTTGATAGTAAAATGGGGTGGTTGAGCAAAAGTACAGAAGGGAGTGGCATGTATGGAATTGTGTGTGTGTGTTACCTGTTTGACTCTGTGTTGTGGTGTGTGTGGATGCGCTGCTGGTTGTGTCCGAGTCACGGGGGCCGGTGGGACCAGGTGGTGAGGTGGGGGAGGTTGATGTGGGGTTGTGCTGGGCGACATGAGCAACTGCAAACCCTGGGGGAAAATAAAAAAACATGGTCACATATAGATCTCTTAGGCACTAACAAACAAATCAGTGAATGCCCTGCCCTAATTCAATATTAAACTGTTTTTTACTAACAAAAACAAGCAGGAACTGTGGCTTAATTAATAGAACAGCTTAACTAATTCATAATAAACCCAACCCGATCTGCTGGTGATTTGATTTCGCCCTGCAGCTCAGTCTGGAAACCTGTACATATTTCTAACCTGCTTCTGTTACAAATTTGCAGGGACCAAATCACAAACCAGCTTATCCACCTGGGGCCTATACCATGAAGCTAGTTTAGCTGGCTAACCAGAACCTGGGTTTTAGGTACCATTTAAGTGATTTGGCCTTTAGCAGTCTTCATCTCCATAGTAACTTACGCTCCACGGCAGGTTATGTTCTGAATAAGACATGTCAAACTGAAATTGGACCAATCAGCTGTGAGCAAAGTGACACCTCTGATGCAAAAAAGTCACGCCCTCTGTTTCTACTCCAAATTAAAGGTCACTACATATCAAATGGTTTTTAAAGACTAAAGCGTCTGGCTTTTAACAATGCTTATTTATAATAATAATAATTTTGAATGATTTAGATATAATTTATGTCATTATTATACCCTTAATAAATTATACATGTATCATTTTAGTTAATCAATCAGTAATAGGCACTTAGTTAAAAATTAATATAAATAGCCTATATACAGGTTATACAAATAAGCTTTAAAATAAATGAATAAAGCTATACAAATTACTACATGTGAGCTTAAATACTTTCATAGACAGCTCTTTTCTTCCTGTGTAAATTTGTTTAAATTCTTAATATTTTTCAATCATGCAATATTCTGCAAAAGAGGGAAATTAATCTCAGTTTCACTGATCCACAGCATGTGATTGGCTGTTCACTACTGATGTCAAAGCTAAACTCCTAAACTCAGGATCAAAGCCTGAGTTGACAGAGAAAGCTGATGATCAGCATCATGGGACCAACAAAGCCTGAATAGATTGGTTTGGTTTTGTCAACTCGAAACTAATCCTGTAACCCTGAGTTTGTTAAACTACAATCATGGTACAGGCCCCTGGAGCGCTATTGGCAGGTTTAACACAATGACGGATAGAGAAGCGATGGCTCGTTGTACTGATTGGTATCCAATTGCGTACAGAGACATTTGAACTATGCCTGTTGATCAAACCTCTTGTACAGTAGAAAATACAGATCAGACTCCCCAGAACAATGTTCAATCTTAAAAGATTGAGCTTGGTTTGGTGATAGCCAGACAAGCGATTTCCCTTCTCTCATAAAAAAAAAAAAAGTTTTCAAAATAAAAAAAGAGATGAAAATAAAGAGGTTCTATATACACAAATAAACACACCTTTACTTGCTGATTACTGAAACACTTATCAGATTCCTAAATTTTACGTACAAAAGAGAACAACCTTGATTGTAAAGTGATCCAGTGGCAGACAATGAACAGGTCTGGCTTTGTTAAAAACTTGGCATCACACCAAGAGTTCTGGGAACCACAATATATTTTACATGAACCAATAACGCGTCATCAAAAGAGACAGAGAGACAGCTATTAGTCATCAGTTTCCCTAAACAGAGAACTCACTTTTGTGAAATTAAACATCACAATCCTACCCAAATCTGAACGCATCAATACATTTTGTAAATACTGAGATTTTCTCTTTGTAGGGGGGGGGGGGGGGGGGGGGGGCACCAACTGTGCAAGTTCTCCCACTTAAAAAGATGAGAGAGGCCTGTCATTTTCATCATAGGTACACTTCAACTATGCGAGACAGAATGAGAAGCAAAAAAATCCAGAAAATCACATTGTCTGATTTTTACAGAATTTATTTGCAATTTATGGTGGAAAATAGATATTTGGTCACCTACAAAAAAGCAGTATTTCTGGCTCTCACAGACCTGTAACCTTCTTTAAGAGGCACCTCTATCCCCCACTCGTTACCTGTATTAATGGCTCCTGTTTGAACTCGTTATCAGTATAAAAGACACCTGTCCACAACCTCAAACAGTCAGACTCCAAACTCCACTATGGCCAAGACCAAAGAGCTGTCAAAGGACACCAGAAACAAAATGGTTTCACTGATAATCTCCCTCGATCTGGGGCTCCACGCAAGATCTCACCCCGTCAAAATGATCACAAGAACAGTAAGCAAAAATCCCAGACCCACACGGGAGGACCTAGTGAATGACCTGCAGAGAGCTGGGACCAAAGTAACAAAGGCTACCATCAGTAACACACTATGGACTCAAATCCTGCAGTGCCAGACGTGTCCCCCTGCTTAAGCCAGTACATGTCAGGGCCCATCTGAAGTTTGCTAGAGAGCATTTGGATGACCCAGAAGAGGTTTGGGAGAATTTAGAGTTTTACCAGTTTAGATCTGGTGACTGTGGAAACTGGAGAGTCGAGGTGCACATTTAATTCTGCAGCTGTGGCTTTATGCTTTTTTGGATACAATCTGGGTTAGTACCTGGACATCCCTTTCAGACAGTCTTCTCTAGTGTCGACAGTTAATCCTGTTGGATGTGGTTCACCCTACGTGGTGCTATGCATTACCCTGAATATCATAGCTTGTGTACGAAACATCTGAAAGAATACGAGATGTGCATGAGGGAATCTACAGACAGCAGCCAAAATGCAGTAACTTCAGGTACGGCAAAGGAAGGACAGTCATCCTGGCATAATGTTGCCTATTCTTTCTTTTTTTTTACAGTTAAAATAAAATGAAAAATACACTGCTGTGGACGTTGTTTGCTTCATTAATGTTTTTACTGTGATAATGGACTGAGGATGGGGGTAGGATTCGGTTTCGGATTTGGCAGAATCTTAACCAGTGGATTCGGTATTTCGGCCGAAACCCAAAAATATGGATACAGTGCATCCCTATTATTAAGTTTACCAACCATTCAGAACTTCTACTAACTAAAACAGTTTATCAAAGTCAGTACTTAGATTTAAATATATTTATTATTAAATCCAATTCTGAATCATTGTATTGTTTTTAACTTTCATGACAGTCAATCACTTTTTGTGGATACCATTTAAATTAAATCAAATGGAAATAAAATTGCTATGAGTTTACCTGCACATAGCAATAAAGAAGTTAGGACACTGACATGCAGAATTTAGGAGAATGGGTTGGAAAAATTGGCCTCTTTTTTGTCTCCTAGGGCTCTGGCAGAGCATTAACCGGTCGCACAGCAGACGGGAAGTATAGCGCCTCGGACATCTTACAGCCAGGCTTATCTCAAACCGGTCATGTCATACTGTACTTGCGTTCTCAAGTTCAAGGCAGCGGTCCAAAATAGTAAAACCATACTGGAAAAAGTTCACTTCAAGAATGAACAAAGTGGAATCAATGTTGAATTAAGATATTTGAAAAACGGCACAAATGGAAAGAGAAATTGCGATCAATATTGTTTCTCTATATGAAGCATATTTATTCAAGCCACAAAAACAAACTTTTAACCGTTACTGAAAAATGCACAATACCGAATACTCTAGGGTGAAATCAGCATGTAAATATAAATATACAGTGAGGAAAATAAGTATTTGAACACCCTGCTATTTTGCAAGTTCTCCCACTTAGAAATCATGGAGGGGTCTGAAATTGTCATCGTAGGTGCATGTCCATTGTGAGAAACATAGAAACCAGAAATCACATTATATAATTTTTGAACTATTTATTTGTATGATACAGCTGCAAATAAGTATTTGAACACCTGTCTATCAGCTAGAATTCTGACCCTCAAAGACCTGTTAGTCTGCCTTTAAAATGTCCACCTCCACTCCATTTATTATCCTAAATTAGATGCACCTGTTTGAGGTCGTTAGCTGCATAAAGACACCAGTCCACCTAATACAATCAGTAAGAATCCAACTACTAACATGGCCAAGACCAAAGAGCTGTCCAAAGACACTAGAGACAAAATTGTACACCTCCACAAGGCTGGAAAGGGCTACGGGGAAATTGCCAAGCAGATTGGTGAAAAAAGGTCCACTGTTGGAGCAATCATTAGAAAATGGAAGAAGCTAAACATGACTGTCAATTTCCCTCGGACTGGGGCTCCATGCAAGATCTCACCTCGTGGGGTCTCAATGATCCTAAGAAAGGTGAGAAATCAGCCCAGAACTACATGGGAGGAGCTTGTCAATGACCTGAAAAGAGCTGGGACCACCGTTTCCAAGGTTACTGTTGGTAATACACTAAGACGTCATGGTTTGAAATCATGCCTGGCACGGAAGGTTCCCCTGCTTAAACCAGCACATGTCAAGGCCCGTCTTAAGTTTGCCAATGACCATTTGGATGATCCAGAGGAGTCATGGGAGAAAGTCATGTGGTCAGATGAGACCAAAATAGAACTTTTTGGTCATAATTCCACTAAACGTGTTTGGAGAAAGAAGAATGATAAGTACCATCCCAAGAACACAATCCCTACTGTGAAGCATGGGGGTGGTAGCATCATGCTTTGGGGGTGTTTTTCTGCACATGGGACAGGGCAATTGCGAGATTTTGGGGAACAACCTCCTTCACTCAGTTAGAGCATTGAAGATGGGTCGAGGCTGGGTCTTCCAACATGACAATGACCTGAAGCACACAGCCAGGATAACCAAGGAGTGGCTCTGTAAGAAGCATATCAAGGTTCTGGCGTGGCCTAGCCAGTCTCCAGACCTAAACCCAATAGAGAATCTTTGGAGGGAGCTCAAACTCTGTGTTTCTCAGCAACAGGCCAGAAACCTGACTGATCTAGAGAAGATCTGTGTGGAGGAGTGGGCCAAAATCCCTCCTGCAGTGTGTGCAAACCTGGTGAAAAACTACAGGAAATGTTTGACCTCTGTAATTGCAAAAAGGCTACTGTACCAAATATTAACATTGATTTTCTCAGGTGTTCAAATACTTATTTGCAGCTGTATCATACAAATAAATAGTTAAGAAATCATACATTGTGATTTCTGGATTTTTTTTTTAGATTATGTCTCTCACAGTGGACATGCACCTACGATGACAATTTCAGACCCCTCCATGATTTCTAAGTGGGAGAACTTGCAAAATAGCAGGGTGTTCAAATACTTATTTTCCTCACTGTATATTTATAATGTATGTTGTTGTATTTTAATGGAAAACTAGTTAGTTGTGCATTGCCACTGTAGTCATAGCATCACCAGTGTGCGTATGGTCATAGAAAACAATGTGTTTGAATTTTTTAAATAATTTTTCTCAATTTTGTCTCAGTTTATGTGTTGCTTTGCTAATGTTTGAGGCTCCTCAAGTAATAGAACATAATTTATTAATCATAACCCACCAAATTGGCTAGTGTGTTGATATGCATTACCTGCCACAGTGGATTTTCACCAGCATTTGGTGGGTGTTAATATATAAATATAGTCATCACATCACTTGGTGATTTACCCACTGGTCTGGAACCAAAAGTCTAAATAAGGGCTGTATACTGACAGCTCAAAAAATCACAGCTGGCAGAGAGGAAGCGTTACCTAGAAACCTCAGACAAAACAGAACTATAACTTGGAGAAGCACTAGAGAAATTCTGGGGAAAACAAAATTAGGATGTGCAATTTTTCAGAAAAGTATTCAAATTTCTGTGCAAATCTCCACAAAGAGAGTGAGCATGTACCTTTTAGAAACAAAAATGCAAAAGAGGGAAATGTTTCACAACATTAAATATAGCTTAAACATAACAAGCAGGAACCTCTGATGTTGTGAGCACTTTCCTATAAAATACACATTTCAGATTAAGACAGAACTCATCTACCATGTCAACCAGAAAAATGACAGTAAAACAGAATGTCTGAATGTATTTTTTGATACATTTAAGTTAAGCAGCAGCTTGCTAAAACAAAAAGTTTTTTTTTTAAATACACTTCAGCAATAATATACACCAGGGCACAACTGTTAAAAATAACTCTTTATAATTATACTTCATATTAGTAAACATTTTAAAAGAATAAAAAATCGGATCCTTAAGAAATCATTTTAATATGCTGATTTGGTGCTCAAGAAACTTTTCTTATTATTATCATCAATGTTGAAAACAGTTGACACATTCTTTTCAGGATTCTTTACTTAATAAAAGTTAAAAAGTACAGCTTTTATTTGAAATAGTAAAGGCTTTTACATTATTAGCTTTATATCAATTTTATGCAATCTTGCTTACTAAAAGTTTTTTTTTTTTTTTTTAATCCACAGCAAATATGCAACTGTGGATAACTGCTGGCGACTTCCTCTTTAATCGTTCACAAATTTACCTGGAACTTTATCTACAGAGGCGAAGGCTGGGCCACGTCTGGACTGGTCATAGAAGCGGAAAGGCAGAGATGATGTAACAGATGGTTGGCTGAAGCCCAGCACCTCTGTGGAAGGCTGAACAGGAAGGTCCAATAGAGCTGGAGGATGAATATTTATGGAAGAGAAAGAGAACATGAGTAAAATAAAGAAAAAGTGATTGAAATATGAGACGTGTTTCCACTATCGGGCCAAAAGAGAGCGTGCTAGTGCATGCCAGGGCCAGTCACGCTGTCACTTCCGGGGCTTGATCGGGCTTCCTCCGGGCATCCTTGAGGCCAACGGGAAGGGGTTTTTGGCCCACCGCCTACCTTGGTTCAAAGCAGGTCAACTGGGGCTTGAGGAGTGGTTATGCTATTGAGGAGTGGTTATAAATAAATCAGGAGAGGGTCAGGACCGCTGCTCATTTCCCATGTTATTATAATAGGCTTCCAGCTAACCTCAACATTTAAGACATTTAAAGGTGCCCTAGAATGATTTGAAACAACATTTTAAATTGTTCTCTGGTATCTACATAGAGGGTATATGGCTTATTTAAGGTCAATAATTGTCCAGATACGGTTTTACAGGTCCATTTACAAATCTAGAAATCTTCCCCAGGATGAAATGGTCTGTTTTAGCCTGATTTGGAAGGGTCATGAATATTAATGCAGAGTTCTACTCCGATTGGCTGTTTCACTGCTCGGCTCAATGATAGCAGGCAAAACTTTACTGACCGTCTTGACGATGGAGATGTTATGCATTCAACCTTATATTTTTGAGCCGGTTTCTGACGAAGATGCAGATTTTGAGGAACAACAACATGTTTTGAGATTGGAAATGGACGCTTCTGAATGGTAAGTTAAGTCTATTTTAATTAGGAACCTGCAAAATCATTAAGTCCATACAAGAACTTCAGCCTAAACGATAACGTTAACTAGCATATAGCATTAAATATACACATCAGCAGTCACAACTTTAGCATTGTAAAAACATTTTAATTATTGTAATGTGTCCCTGTATGATTTAACAATGATAGCTTCTTCACTTTGAATCACAAACTGAACTGGGTTAAATATGTTAATATGTTTGTACAGTAACGTTTGAGTTTGACAGTAGAGTACTGATTTAAAAGTCGATTTATTTAGCCATTTAGTTACGTAAACTACTCGGATTATCCTATTGTTATTGTACTAGCATCTTGCGTCAGATCTAAACAACAACGGGATATTATCGTTAATGTTGTCTCTCTAAGAAGCTTTCAATTTAATCAGAAATTGTTTAGACAGTCAAGAAGTGGATAAAATCACTTACTGCTTGCAGGTATATGGTTGGAATTGCCCCTTTCTTCAGTGTGAGCAAAGCCTGCTTGATATTGTCCCAGGTTTGAAAAAACTGTCCGTGATGAAATGGGCTGAGCAAACTAACAACTTTGAATTAAGTTGTCGCGGTATCCGATTATAAATAAACATCAACCATGCCTGTTGACATGTTTTATTTGTGGGAAGAGTATGACACGTCTTCACATCCCCTGCATAGCCTGGAACATAACATTTGTTTCCATGATCTGCCATGCTCGCTATCCTCACGTGACGCTTGTTTACCTGCAGAGATGATACGGCTGCGCAGTTTCGCCTGACAGTTAACATGTGCTTGCATACGCAAATGTTGGGGGGCGTACATATTAATGATCCCGACGATTGCATCATTCTCGGTGTTACGTTGAGATTTGCTTATTTTTCCGTGGTGTTTTTCACAAACGAGATTTACATATGAAGGAGGAGGCAATGGTGTTTGAGACTCACTGTATGTGATTTACATGTACTGAACTCCTGTTATTTAACTATGGCAAGGTTAATTCAATTGTTCATTCTAGGGCACCTTTAAAACAAGTTTCAGCTCAAAACTTACCAGCAAGTGTCTGAAATAACTTCTGATTGTGATCCGATGGGGATTCTGATCACCGTATGAGGCAGTAATACGTGATGCTAAAGACTACTTATGCAAAACATTTATTATGCTAATGAAAATAATACCAAGGCGATTGAACGTTTGAAGAACTTTTGAAGAACTTAAGACAAATCATATATAATTATAACCGTGTATTTATTTGGTTTCATATTTCCTCTGTCATTTCCCTGTGCATTTGTTGAAACCAGATTTCTGCATCCACATATGTGTTAAATTAGATATACTCCTGTTAACTCATATGACTCCGGTTCCTCTATTGCTCTGGCTAAAAGGATAACAGTATAGTGAGACGGAAAACAGCACTCAAACATCATCAGATCACAATATTTTATGTAGAAAACTAATAGAAATGCTCATTCTTTCTAAAGAAATGTGACAAACATTTAGCAATAGAGGAACCGGAGTCATATGAGTTAACAGGAGTATATGTAATTTAACACAAATGTGGATGCAGAAATCTGGCATCAACAAATGCACAGGGAAATGACAGAGGAAATATAAATACACGTTTATAATCATATATGATTTGTCTTAAGTTCTTCAAACGTTCAACCTCCCTGGTATTATTTTCATAAGCATAATAAATGTTTATAAGTATGTATTCTCTTTTTATGTGAAATAACCAGTTTGAAATATCAGTTTGATCGGGGTGCACTACTGACATAATAATTTACTGTTGTAACTTTGTTTTAATCGTAAATCAATGGTCAGATATCAATGCTGGAGTCTAAATTCTGTATGTAAAAACCTAACATCCGCTTCTGTTATGTTCTTTTGGCGATCTAGCAAGTTTTCAATCAGTTTCCCTTGCAGGTGATATTGTGGGGTTTGTGTGATGTTTGCTACAGGGATGCGTGTTTTAGGGTTGTGCTATGGTGTTACTGGCTCAACAGTGGAAACGCAGCTTGATTTTGGCCAAGCTGCTTGAGGGCCGGGGCTATTGGCTCCTGCCCAGCCCGTTGTTAGCCCTGGCTTGCACTGGACTGACAGTTGAAAAACGGCTTTTGATTAACACATTTTTCTCCAGCTACAAATGAAAACAAGTATTACAGGATAACAATCTAAGATAAAGGGGAATATCATGTCTCTGGGAATCTGTGCAATTAACTTTAATGCACCTGGCATCCATTCATTTGAAATGTCATTCAGGCCTGTTAAAGTATAACTAAAGTCCCACTCAAATGACCCCACTCCAACCCCCAAATGTTGCACAACAGCTGGGAGGTCTGAGTAAGTATCATTTATAAACAGAAGATACGAGCTGTTGTAAAAAAACATAGTTTATGGCTTTGGCTTCAAGGTGATTTACAGTTAATAAGCAGCCAAGTCCTGACCTGCTATCCTCTGCATTTTCATGCGTCTGGCCTGGATGCGGCCCTTGGCTAGTCGCTGTTTGGCGATGATGCAGCGAATATGGTCTGCAAAGATGAAATTAGCCTGCAGGATGGGCACAGGCTTGGCGTGAGGGTTAGATGTGGGCTTATGTATGATGATGTTCAGAGCCCTGCTGTCGTCTTCTACTCCTGAAACCTGCATGTCCTGTGAATAGGGATGAAACGGTATGGAAATTTCACATCACGATTATAGTGACCCAAATTATCACGGTTATCAATATTATCATGGTTTTCCTCAAACGAGATGAAAGTGTTAAAAAAGAACAGATGCACACACTTAAAACATTTCAACATGTTTTATATTTGAAAAACAACAAACAACAAATAACTAAAGCAGCTCTATGCACTTTTTTAAGCTAGATTCTATTCTTTGGGATTTCCTTCCTTATAATGGCCATCGTCAATAGCAACACATAACGCATAAATAATAATAATTTGGTGTAAATATAATATCTAATATTATTATATATATAGATATATCTAAATATATTCTCAAGCAATATTCTCATCAGTGTCCTATCAGCAATGACACATTTAAATCTAGCATATTTGAGCCCAAGCAGTATCCTAGTGGAATAATGCATATCCATATTTTCATTCATATTTTATTTGATTAAATATCAAAAATACCTGACACCTAGATGAACACTTTACAGCTGGTTTTGTGACTAAGTTATTCTCTTCAAATGCTATAGAAGTGAATCTCCTGTGTACAGTGAGTGAGAGCGCGCTCGATAAAACTCTGGCTAATCTGAACGCCTCTGATTATTAGAAACACGTGTGGTTAGTTATAATGCGCAACGCGATTATAACAGATGGCTTTTGAGAAGACTATAATTAGTTCAACCGCCAAAGAGGCTAGTGTGAGTGGTAGTAATACCAGACTTAGTTTTGGTATTGAGGTCAAAGTCCACTTGCCTTGCGTTCGCAGATGTGAAGTGTTTCCCCCTATTACAGCGACTTTATTCTGGCATGTTCTGGCTGAACAATCCCCCGAGTGCTGTCACTGCCTTTTGCCATTTCTTCTCATTCAAAAAAACAGCACTGCGCCTGCACCAGACTGATTTACCGCGAGTTTTCAAAATCGTGATAGTCACGAGCGGTTTTAATGATAATTAATTTTTAAACGATATTACTAACAGTCAGTTCATTTTATCGTGGTTTATCGTGAAACCGGTAATCGTTCCATCCCTACCTGTGAACATATGCATTAGATTAAAAAAGATTATCAGGTTATATATTACTCATCAAGATATGCAGGAAATTTGGTTTCCAAACGCCAGTTCACACTGCACAGACAAACACCAACAAACAAGATGGCCGTTGGATTTAGAATTTTATGAAAAACAACTCTTCTAACTGTTCACACTGCCCCAACAGACAACAATTACTTCGGTCTTATACTACGGGGCCGTTGAATGCTTGAATCTGATTGGCTGATGAACGTTCTGAGGTGTGCAATTATTTTCTGGAAGATGCACAGCGAACGTAGTTCCAGGCAGCTCTCTTGACCGCATTACAGTTCCATATCACTTCGCATAGTTAACTGTAATAACGGACATTACAGGACTAAAAAACAACAATATGACAGACGATTTTCCTAAAGTAAATCCTAATATTTACGGTGAATATAAAACGTTCAACAACTGGGCGGCAGCAGTATTAGACAGTCCAGATGAAAACCAACAGATGGAAGCGGACATCAAAGGCAAGCTTTTCTGTCTCATTACTGAAATCACACGTGCTCGCACACGCACTACAGTTTGCACAAAAAGGTGTCAGCGCTGCCCTGACGATTTGATCAGTTAGCCCATAAAGTGGAGCAACTTGCTACACGTGACATTTTTTCACTAGTGAGGTAATAACAGCGCTGTTTAGAGACGCACAGAGGCAGCCTAATTCACACAAGCACTCGCTCTCTCTCTCTCTCTCTCTCTCTATCTCTCTAATAACTTTATTAATAACTGCAGTAGAATTCTATCAACGGCTCAAGCCTTCGTTAACAGCCTTAAAATGACGTTTCGGAACTAACAAAAGAGCCGTTGGATGAGACGCGGAAGAAATAGTCATACTCACAATAGCGATTTAAGTACAAAAACCGGACGAATCCCTTTAAATATATCTTCGGACCGATGTCTTGAGGTGTGGTAACCGTAGTATAAGCAGAATAATTGACTCCGGGGCGTTCAATTATTAGAATAATAATGCACACCCGAGGTGTAACGGCCACTCCGCTTCGCGTCGTGACCGCATCACCACCTCAGGTGTGCATTATTATTCTAATAATTGAACGGCCCGTCGTCAATTATTCCTTACATCAAACAGCTGCAAATGTCATAATTGTTGTGCTGACAAGTAGCTGAATGGTGTCACTTAAGATCAAGCGTTACTAAAAAGAAAGATTTGTAAAATGCCTAATTATGATTATTGTTCAAACATGGAGCACTAATCAGTTTTAACTGAAAATATCAGGTGATACACAATGACACATTTAATGTGTCATTTGATTATTTCAGTTGATTTGATTTCTCCCCAGCCTATTATCACATTTACGCAAGGTAGGGTGCTTAACAGCTGGTTTAAAGGTATTACATCCATATGGGTTGATTGGGATAGTCAAATGATGTTTTATGACCAAAAATGACAGAGTATTTTAAGTTGTTTCCTCTGTTGGGGTAATGGGCAGACAACATCAGCCAGATGTGCAAATCACCGGGGCTAGGCAGAAAAAGACTACAGGAGTGCAAAAACTAATCTCTGCACAATATGGCCAATAGGAGTGAAGTCAGTGAACCGCGCGTGATCCGTCACTCTTCAGTGCTGAGGCAAGTTGGAAGAGAAGCTCATTTTAGCAGCCAGCAAATGTCCTATAAATTATGATATGTCTGTGTACATACGATTGTACTCGCCATGCTGACTCCAAGCCTGAATAGTTTTGTGAGCCCATATATACTTGCATTTGCCATTTTGCTGCAGATAAATAGCAGCGATGGCAAAGAGCACTCGCTGTTTCTCGTTGATTCTTTTTATATTTAGACTTTTCCTTCCAAATATTTGTTTGTAGCAGCAAAAAACCATATGGAGTAACATCTGTGAATGTCATTGACAAACGTTACTAGGCAACCAGTAGTGGGAAAGCCTACTAGCGAGCTCATTGCCAGCCACTGGCGACATGCAGTGACAAAGTCGCTGGTAGTGTGAATGCACCTTTACATTTTATTGTAGTTTACATATCCTCTGAGGCTCATTACTCATAAATATTAAGTTGGCTGGACGTCCCAAGGATTATGAAGCAACACATGCATTACCCAATTAGTTATTTGAATTGATCTCGCTTTCAAATTGGGGCACTTTGTTCAGGGCTCTATAAATGCATTTTGCAACTCTGAATTACCCATTTTTTAAAAAGACTTTTACATTGGTTTTAGAGATAAGCCCTTAAATAGCTTCTTGTGTTACATCATACATGCATTAACTTCAAAATCTGACAGAAGACTTCGTTTCCGACCATAAACATCACAGTCCTGACAAGAATGTTTTGTTTTAGCATAATGTGCAGTGTAAGAGTGGGAATGAAGCAGACCTGCAGAAGGCCGGCAAACTTGACAACACCCCAGCCAAGACGCTTTGAATCTGGTTCCACAAGACTCATCTGGTACACATCTACAGCCAGGAAGCGCTGAGCTTGAACCCCATCTTTACTCACCACCATGCAGGCAATAAGATCGCTGTTATCTACAAGGTAAAAAGGGCAAAAAACACTTTACGGTTAAATAATGGATAGTTAATTCTAAGGGTCCTTCAACAAACTGGCATAAATCAGTAAAACAAGTCATAAAGGTCAAAGTTCAGCATATAAATGGGAACACAGTGTAATCACTTCAAGATTTCAAAACAAACTCAGATGAAAAATGTCACCAAATATACAAGTCCAGATATGCCTCACACACAATATCACATTGTATTAGTAGCCTCTGGTCACATGCTTCAGGAACTTTAGCATTATAATTCCATTCAACCATTTAATCTATTTCCTTAAAAACATCAGGACTTGCACATTTAAATAAAGTCATGCAGTTCCTATTACAAAGTGTTACGAAAATGTCAGTGCCAGAAGAATTCAGTCATATTAAAGAGACCTGGCATAAAATCAGATTGCACTCGTGCGGGAGTTTTCAAAAACACTCCAATGAGTCATGACCTACACAGTATATTGCATTTGCTTTGGTGGGCGAAGAAGGGGGTGGGGGAAGAAGAGGAGGGGTAAATAAGAGAGATAGGTCATGAACGTTTGAAGTTGGTTTCAGGTAGGCCAACTGAACTACTAATAACTGAAACAGCATCGTCACAACTGAGGTACTATGACTTGGTACCCGTTTATTTTTGTGCTCTGCACTTCCTTAGAAGTCACACTGATGGGTTGAGGAATTACTTCAGAACTGAAAGAGCAAGTGCTGCTCTTCCATTTAATGCGTAGCCAACTGTGATGACAGAGAATTATATTGCCTCTGGGGAAAATTATCTGCTGTTATACAAAGGAATACTCACTTCCATGTAGTTACAGTTTGACTTGTTAATCAGACAGCTGAGGCACAGTAGTTCTGCATTTTTAAAGCCACAAATACCATAATGCACACCAGCTCTGTGGAATCTCGCATCCTAAGGGCATTCAGCATGCACTCCATGGGTGATTGAATGTGGTCATATTGGTTGATTCATTATAAAGTTGTATTTTAAAATAGGAAACAGAACAGGGAGCATGTACTTTAGGGGTTTAGGACTTATGTGGAAACTGGGTGAATTCATAAAAATAAAAATGAATAATGAATCATTCACAAACATTTGGGAACTAGTTTGACTAATCCATTAAAAGGAATTTAATGAAAAGAATTTGCTCACTAATGACATCCCTAGGCAATAACTAGCCAACAAAATAAGTTCAAGCAAAACACAATGATATCTACTATATTCTGTATATTTATTGACCCTTCAAAAATGTTTAAGATGTTTTCAAAGATTTTTTGATGTTGATTATTAATAGTTGTACAAATAAACAATAAAGACATAAAGCTTTAAAATACAGTGCATCCGGAAAGTATTCACAGCGCTTCACTTTTTCCACATTTTGTTATGTTACAGGCTTATTCTAAAATGGATTAAATTCATTATTTCCCTCAAAATTCTACAAACAATACCCCATAAAGACAACATGAAAGAAGTTTGTTTGAAAATTTAGCAAATTTATAAAAAATAAAAAAGGGGGATTTTTTTTTCTTTTTTTGCATGTACACATGCTTTTTCTAAATACTTTGTTGAAGCACCTTTGGTACCAATTACAACCTCAAGTCTTTTTAAGTATGATGCTACAAGCTTGGCGCACATATTTTTGGGCAGTTTCTCCCATTCTTCTTTTTAGGACCTCTCAAGCTCCACCAGGTTGGATGGGGAGCGTCGGTGCACAGCCATTTTCAGATCTCTCCAGAGATGTTCAGTCGGGTTCAGGTCTGGGCTCTGGCTGGGCCACTCAAGGACATTCACAGAGTTGTCCCGTAGCCACTCCTTTAAATTTACTTTAAAAAAAAAAGTAATTTTTAAAAAAAATTATTTGGTCATTTTCTCTTATCTTTGGCCTATTATGCTTACAGGTATCATAATCAAATCACTGAGGGTGCTCTATTAAAGTGCAGATGTAGGCTAAGCAATGGCTCCACCACAGCAGTGAGTGTACAGCGAGACATTTAAGATTATTTAGAATTTAAAAAAATATTTAGCAACAAATATTTTTCTATTAATCTATTAGCCTGCCTGTACATTGCTTTAATGCATTACTATTTTTCAATGTCACTCCCGAAACTTTGCAGCGTGCAATTGACCATTAATCCTGTTTGCAACATGAAAAACAATAGTTTTATTCAATGGATTATATAGACTGAAGACTCGAAAGCGAGCCAAGACCGCTCCATTTACGATCACTAAACGCTGTCGCTATGTCAGTTCATGAAGCTGCTAACAATGCACAGTAAAAATATCTTAATTAACGTCAATTCGTGTCTACACTTTGTTTGTTCTTGAGAGGTTTTGCGAGCCTGTCATCGCTACAGAAACGCGTAGTAAATGGATACATTTGACTTTCTACAGACACAAATATGCACTAGAGCATTTGCCGAATATATTATTACAGTATCAACTGAGGGTGCTCTTGCTTGCATTTGAGGGTGCTTAGACAGTGTCTGCAAACGGCCATTTTTGCGTTATCTCGGACACTTTAATGCTTCCACACTTCAGACATGTTTGCTGCATTTAGAAGCGTGCGCCTCTCTCTCACATGCGCTGGTTGCTATATTTGATCGCGTCATAAAAAACGTCATTGTTCGATCAAATTTATTCGGCCTTTTCACCGAAAGTGCAATTTTTGCTATTTTCGGCCTAATAATTTTGGTTGCCGAACATTAACTAGGGTGCATCCCTAGTTTTGAATATGCAACCTCTAGCAGCGAAACTTGCATACTGTGTTTGGGAAAATTTGGGAAAAATTACATACTGTGTTTGGGAAAATTTGGGAAAAATGCAAGGTTTCGAGATGCGTTTAAAAAAAAGTGGAACTTTTAACTCGAATGCTGCGTTTAGAAGGCCGTGTTTTGCATGAGATGCTGCATAACAAGCAAGACGTGATCACAACAGTCAAACGCGTCCATCTAGCATGTTTTTACATTAAAAAACAATGGAAAAGTAGCACAGTGGAATGTGAAAAAAAAATCTACAGCACATTACAATTGTAGTTTACTGTAGAACAAATCGCTCACTCCAACCTTGCATATGAGTACCCAAATCAGACCACCCAGACACCACAAAATGAATCATCAATAGACTAAGGATAGTTACATCCTGTTTAATTTCAAGAGAAAATGTAACGTGCATGTCTATTTTATCAAAATCCCATTAATAGAAAAGATTTCTGTTCTCAACCAAAGTGGGGGTGAGGTGTTACATGCAAAACAACCATGTGACTAAGTGTTCAAGGTGTGAAACTTTTTCTGAGAACTTCCTCAGAAAGTGTCCACATGTCATGTGAATTAATCATTATGTATATGCATGCAAAAAAGGAAGATAGAAGAGCAAAAAATACAGGTGCTGGTCAGATAATGAGAATATCATCAAAAAGTTTATTTATTTCACTAATTCCATTCAAAAAGTGAAACTTGTATATTATATTCATTCATTACACACAGACTGATATATTTTAAATGTTTATTTCTTTTATTTTGCTGATTATAACAGACTACTAAGGAAAATCCCAAATTCAGTATCTCATAAAATTAGAATATTACTTAAGACCAATACAAAGAAAGGATTTTTAGAAATCTTGGCCAACTGAAAAGTATGAACATGAAAAGTATGAGCATGTACAACACTCAATACTTAGTTGGGGCTCCTTTTGCCTGAATTACTGCAGCAATGCGGCGTGGCATGGAGTCGATCAGTCTGTGGCACTGCTCAGGTGTTATGAGAGCCCAGGTTGCTCTGATAGTGGCCTTCAGCTCTTCTGCATTGTTGGGTCTGGCATATCGCATCTTCCTCTTCACAATACCCCATAGATTTTCTATGGGGTTAAGGTCAGGCAAGTTTGCTGGCCAATTAAGAACAGGGATACCATGGTCCTTAAACCAGGTACTGGTTGCTTTGGCACTGTGTGCAGGTGCCAAGTCCTGTTGGAAAATTAAATCTGCATCTGGTTGGTCAGCAGCAGGAAGCATGAAGTGCTCTAAAACTTCCTGGTATACGGCTGCATTGACCTTGGACCTTAGAAAACACAGTGGACCAATACCAGCAGATGACATGGCACCCCAAACCATCACTGACTGTGGAAACTTTACACTGGACCTCAAGCAACATGGATTGTGTGCCTCTCCTCTCTTCCTCCAGACTCTGGGACCCTGATTTCCAAAGGAAATGCAAAATTTACTTTCATCAGAGAATATAACTTTGGACCACTCAGCAGCAGTCCAGTCCTTTTGGTCTTTAGCCCAGACGAGACGCTTCTGATTTCTTGCAGCACTGACTCCAGCTGCAGTCCACTCTTTGTGAATCTCCCCCACATTTTTGAATGGGTTTTGTTTCACAATCCTCTCCAGGGTGCGGTTATCCCTATTGCTTGTATACTTTTTTCTACCACATCTTTTCCTTCCCTTCGCCCCTCCATTAATGTGTTTGGATACAGAGCTCTGTGAACAGCCAGCCTATTTTGCAATGACCTTTTCTTGCCCTCCTTGTGCAAGGTGTCAATTGTCGTCTTTTGGACAACTGTCAAGTCAGCAGTCTTCCCCATGATTGTGTAGCCTACAGAACAAGACTGAGAGACCATTAAAGGCCTTTGCAGGTGTTTTGAGTTAATTAGCTGGTTAGAGTGTGGCACCAGGTGTCTTCGATATTAAACCTTTTCACAATATTCTAATTTTCTGAGATACTGAATTTGGGTTTTCCTTAGTTGTCTGTTATAATCATCAAAATTAAAAGAAATAAACTTTTGAAATATATCAGTCTGAGTGTAATGAATAATTATAATATACAAGTTTCACTTTTTGAATGGAATTAGTGCAATAAATCAACTTTTTGATGATATTCTAATTATATGACCAGCACCTGTACACGTGAACACAGAACTTTCAGTAGAGAACAGGTCTTTCAGTTAATGTGTTCTTTAAAAAAAACAGACTGCAAAGAGTGGAAAATATTCAGCAAGAATTCATGTAAGTTCACACAATGCACTGTGGTGCTTCTACGGTGTTGTGTGCATGCATCATTTCCTGCAAGTTTAAAAATAACACAGATCAGTGGCACATCAGGTCGATCTGTCTGTCTATCTGTCTGACTGTCTCTTTCATCATTTGAGAGCGAGATGCTTGTTCCATCCACTCACTGATGAGCCATTCCAGGATTCACATTTAAAAGGACATCAAAAAGCCAATGTTATCACAAATCATGAGGTTGCAAGACATGTCAGCTGTAAATAGCAGTTACTGTTAAGTAGGGGCTGTAAAATATATTTTCCAGGTAGGTTTTTTTTTTTTGCATGGTAAAATGCTTTATAGATATATAGTGGGGATCCAAAAGTTTGAAAGCACTAGAGAAAATGATCCATTTTGCTTTTTTATTTAAAATTTATTTTTTCATTACAAGTTATATCATCAGCATACTAATTTGAGTGAAAATTTGACTTTAAAAAGCAAACAAAAGCAAAAGTGTTTGGTTTAGGGCTGGAGCAGAATATTTGAATATCGCTCAATGGGTTGGTATTCAATTTTCAATTTTGGGATCAGAATTATCATTTGGGATCAAAATTATTATTATTTGGTTATAAAAAAATAAATAAAAAAAAATTATTATTATTTTTCGCACACCTGGCATCCCCCTCGAAACGGTTCTCATTCGCGCTTGCATACGTTTACACTATAACAGGACTTGAGCTGCATGAACTCTAAAGATTTGAGAATGATCCAAGCATGCTCAATTCACAGTTCACATGATAATCGTCACAAAATTGCTGATTAGTGACCTACGAATCGGTGCGCAAAATCTTAAGCCGGGTGCACACTGTGCGATTTATAATATTCCTTCATGATTGTTCCTTGTCAGACTGTACGAACATGATGCCCGCTGTAAGCCATGTCATACTGTAAGATATAAGTTATCATTAAATTTCAGACTGTACGATAGTTAAGGCGCACTAAAAACGGACGCACGCAAGAAAACTCGTCCGCAGTTTTATATCACCAACCAATGACGCGTTCGGTGACGGTGAGCTGCATTACACACAGGATTGAAATGGAAGCCACAAAGAAATCTCTAGCGTTCATTTTGGTCATAGTTTGTCTTGAAAAACGAAGATAATTTGACGGTTGTCGCAGGAGAATTCACACTGCAGGATTGTGCGCCAAATCTTCCGACACTGCCAGAAATTAGTCTGAGGTAAAATTTTATCGCAGTAGTCATTAATCGGCTGCCGGTTTTACGATTTTGAACAAAAAAAATGGTTATCAATTTGTCTGAATGATTCATTGAATTCCTTCTGAATCAAAATGATTCCTTTTGAGCCTTTTGAAAACAATGAAATTGATCAAAAATGTATCCTAGCTATATATTAGATTTGTTCTTTATCTAAACGATTCATTTTTTTAGGATATTGACATTTTTAAAACACAGAAATGTTTCACAAATTCATCTGAACGATTCATTAGATTCATTCTGAATCAATTCAATCTTTTACATTTTCAAAAGCAAAGAACTTTATTCGTTGCACATTTAAATTTTAGATTTTGAATCCTTTGAATATTGCTCTACCACATTTGTGAATTCTAGTGAATCAACTGGTTCAAACCTAGTACAAAAACAATCATCCAGATGTCACGGCTTGTGCATTAACCCTTTTATGCACAAACGGCTGTGAGACAGGAAGCAGTGGTGGGTTGATTTGGCAGCAAAATCTGAGCTTCCTCCCACCTGCTCACACTTCCAGGGCCCATTCTGCCCACTCTCTGACCCAGCCTGTAGGTGCTTCTCAAGCAGCCTTACTGTTAGACGCAAGATATACTGGAAGAGCTCAGGGCTGCTGCACTGTTAGACGCAAGATATACTGAAAGAGCTCAGGGCTGCTGCCCACAGTGGCTGCACCAGCTCTAGCAAAGGCCTCGGTAACAGTGGAAGGTCTGAGTCAGTTTGCCTGCACACACCCCCTCTTACCTGTCAAAGCGAGAGGGCCTGAGTTAACCAGGACACCTGGACACAAGAACTGAGCTAGAGGAGCTGAGACAAGGGGCTTCCATGCAACACATCAGGGGTGAAATGAGAATCGGTTAACAGTACAAACCCACAGATTGCATGAAAGAGGTGCATAGGCGAGTCGACAAGAGTGTGATTTCATCATGTGTGGTAAACACTTTGTGACTGAGTGTGAGATACAATGAGGAAGGTCATAACATGGAACTCAAAACCAAGATGATGGTCACAGTTCACAAGAAATAAATCGATTTCATGTTCTCTTTCTATTAAAAATCAAGTGCTGCCATTTTATCTTTATCTAACTGCATCTTATCTGATACCACTGAGAAAAAAAAAAAAAAGAGATGGCACACAATTCAGTTTAAGTTAGTTATCAGATGAAATGAGATTCACATGAAAACGAGCGGTGACACTTTTTTTAAAGATAAGACAGGATGTTATAAGTCAGGTAGGATTCTTAAGATTTCAGCTATAAAATCATAAAAGCAGATTTGATACTGCATAAATCACGTGATACTGCATAAGTCACGTCGGGTGATGCAGTCATTAAATCTGGAATGTATGTGTTTTAGTACTTGCAAGCCTAAACGTTTGGTTTTCTGTGATTGACTGAACATTGCTGTCATTAAAATTGTGAGAATGATGTGTGATATTGTGGTTTGTAAAATACAGTTATACAGAGATACAGTTGTATAAATTCCAGGTATTATGACAAATTAACCACCTAGTATTTTTTTTTTGCTAAGAAAATGAAGCATTTAATGAAAAATATATTTTTGGCACATATACAAATATACTGCTAAAACATTTAACTGTCCTTAAATCATTTTTTGATGTTAGGCAAGTAAAAAAAAATATTGTCAGGGCCAATAAAAATCTCAAGTTGCAAAACCAACTCATTTGTACAGTGTATCATTAGGTTTGTGTGATTCTAAAGGCCTTACTGAGGTCAAGCACATCATCAGTCTTGATGAGATCCTCCGGACGGGTGAGAGGAAGTTGAGTTTCTGGCTCACCCTGCAGCTGTAGGGACAGCGAGCGCAGCATGAAGAACACACGGATGGCCTGCAGGGACACACAAAAACAATTAAAGCAGCTATAGCTATATTATATTGCTGCTATATTAATTAATCATTAATCATTGATTTTAGAGATTAATGGAACCATCAATCGGAGCCAGATGATTTTTACTCCAAACACATGATCGGCAACCAGGTGTTTTTTTGCTTTATTTTGCCCGATCACTGTTCTGGGGCCCGTTCTTCGTACCTCGCTAACTCAGTTAGCCGGATTTGATTGTTGACGATTTGGCATGATCTTGGATTGTTTGGTTCTTCGACGCTCATCCTGGACTTGCTGTCATAGCAACAGGTCCATTAGCTTAAACCTGCTCGCGAGCAGGCTTATTTCATGTAAACAGGAATAGATCGCATCTTGAGGTGATACTTAAAATCTGTCCCATCCACTTCTACTTTATTACAAGAGTTCATTACTGAACCAGGGGTAATAATAATCATTTTAAATAATAATAATATACAAATTTTAAATTGTATATGTATATGAGAATGTATATAATATTATAATGTTGTGTATATACTATAGACACAGCCACTTGATTGAGCGATTTATTTGTGATGGAATAATTACTTTATAATTGTATTGGAGGTTTGCACACATGTTGTACAGTTAATCTGAGCCGTGCATTAATTTAAGTGATGACGGATATTATGGGATGCTTGATGCAGCGCAGGAGATGCAGAGAATTTGATCTTGATCCTTAAGAAACTTTAATACTGTCATGTTACAAATCTGCTTCAAATTGAATTAAAAATTGAATTACAACATTGAAATAAAAATGTAAAGGGTGTACAAATACTGTATAAAATCGAAAATATAAATAATTGGTAATCATGTAAAAAAAACATTTATCATTGATCTATTATAACTTTTATGTTGGTTTGGTCGTTTAGCTGTTTCCTTATAAAGGTCCAGATATTCGTGGTTTTTTTGTGTAATTTGCCAAGTTTTTTGCCAGGTGGCTTTTTTAATTATATGATGTCATTACGTTGCTGTCTTGACGCCAGCCAATCGCTGCATTGCTGATCATGGTTTCGAGTATTGATGCATCTGCCCTCTTCAGGGAAAACAAGAACGCGCAGTGATCTTAGATCATTTAATCCAGATATTTAAATCCAATCCGCAAATTCCTTTGAAGAACCAAATTAGCCAGACATCAGTTATCATGATTAAAAGATCTGGGATCTGTCAAATCATCTCAGATGTATTAAGCGAGGTACGAAGAACGGGCCCCTGGACTGCATTGCAATCATTTCCCAAAATGTTATTTGTTTACAAATATTATGATGTCTATAAACAGGGCGTTAACACAGGCCAGAGATGTGGACACTCTGAAGACGGACCAAGCCTGTAGTGCTCCTCTCAGAAACTGAAGCCTCTGTGCCTCGATCGCCCCCCGGTGGTTGGTCCCAGTATAGCTCCTAAACCCCACCTCTCCATGTATTTGAACGGACGCGAGACACACTAAACAATTCAATTACACTTCAAATGATTGTTTCCTAAAGATGGTTTCTGTCATTTTAGGCAGTTTTTATTACGATGATTTCATTTCAAGTGTTCGTTTTTTAAATAAGCTTGGTTTTAGTTAGTTATTTGATGCTATAAAAACGGGGGGTGTGACGTCATGATTGACAGCTGAGAAGATTGATGGCTTCTCTGAGTGAAGTTGTCACTGAGGCACTAACAGACTTTTTTCTGGATTTTTGGGAGGAGATTGGAGCTTTAGCTTTAATTTCTACATTTCTATAACTGTTTATTTCACACCAACATAATTAATTGTTCGGCATCTGCGAGAGTGTGGGCGGGCTTTTGATAATCGTGCCTCTACTTCCTGCTCTCTACTGCGCAACTCTGGTTCCAAGATGTCAGCGCCGTGTGCGGGCCTACGAAAGCTTCAACTCTGGTCAGCGGAAGTCAATGAAGTCGTGTCATCATCCATATTTTTTCTATGAGACGGACGCAACAAGGAGAGAAAATTCTGTACCAGGCACAGCAAGCTCACTGTTCGTGAAGCTCAAAATATTGGAAGAAAAATATAAATTTTGAATTGGGGTGGGGTTTATATGAATGCATCTCTGATAGGAACGGACTGTCTTCAGATGGCATTTTCTTTACCTCTTACCTCCGTACAATGCCTATTAAAGTAGTGTGTATAAGCACAGCGCAGCTATGTGTAAAGCAGTAAACTAGGAAAGTTATATCGCTGCTGTTCCTTAAAGGATTAGTTCACTTCAAAATGAAAAAATCCTGATAATTTACTCAGCCCCATCTCATACAAGATATTCATGTCTTTCTTTCTTCAGTCGAAAAGAAATTAAGTTAAGTTTTTTGAGGAAAACATTCCAGGATTTTTCTCCACATAATGGATATCAATGGCAACCAACGTTGCAACCAAGGGTCCAAATCAATGCAATTTCAAAGGGCTTTGAAGAGCTTCAGAGGCTCTGCACGATCCCAGCCGAGGAATAGGGTCTTATCTAGCAAAACCATCGGTCATTGCCGAAAAACTCCATCTCATGTTCTCCCCCAACTTTAAAATGGTCCAACATAGTTTTTTTTATTTCGTTTATGTAAAGGGCATTTAATCAAGTCTTTGCATGTTCGTTTTAACACTGGGTCGGTACTTCCACATACATCACAAACGTGACCTTTTTGACGTGATGACATCATACGTCATTCAAAAGCAGAAAGCTGAAGTTGTGCATTTGAGGTTAAAAGTATATGAAGGTTTTTTTTTGTTTTTTGAAAATGGCAGATGGTTTAGATAAGACCCTATTCCTCGTCTGGGATCGTGCAGAGCCTCTGAAGCTCTTCGAAGCCCTTTGAAACTGCATTGATTTGGACCTTCAACCCGTTGGTTGCCATTGAAATGCATTATGTGGAGAAAAATCCTGGAATGTTTTCCTCCAAAAACTTAATTTCTTTTCGACTGAAGAAAGAAAGACATGAACATCTTGGATGAGATGGGGCTGAGTAAATTATCAGGAATTTTTAATTTTGAAGTGAACTAATCCTTAAAGCGCCACCTACTGTCATTCAGTCCATCTGCTGTTTTTGATTTGTGCAGATAGGCCTGTTTTATGTAACATCATTTTACAAAGCTAAAATCAGACTTTTTTTTTTTTCTTTTAAATTCTTGAAATTATACAATCTAATTTAAATCAAATCAACTGCTCATGCTGCATGTGAGTAGCATCATTGTTTGAAGCGTGACTAAAATGCAGTGGTGACCTCTTATTTCTTGTATTAAATTTTTTTAATAAAATCAGCAATCGGAATAATAATCAGTGCATCCCTAAAGGATTTGAGTCTTCCTGGAATTTATGTCCTACATGAGCACCAAGAGTTCTTTTAAAATATTCTTATATTATGTAAATATAATATGTATCTCAAATATTTAAATATTATCAATGTACCTCAAACAAAGAACATATCCATATCCAAATTTTTTACTGTGACATCACCTGGAGTCGTCATATCAAAGTTTGAGTACCGGTACCTGTGAACTCTTTCTGCCACATTCAAAACTCATAATATTGAACACATTGCATTATGCAGAAATGTAAATATTAAAGCAAAAATGAACAGTAAAACATGCTCTTCATTTAAGTAAACAGAGCTTTCCTAAAGTTTTTTTTATTATGTATAAATCCAATGTAAAATAGCAGTACTTAAATTGCTGAAGTGCATTAGACCAAAGATATGCACAGCTGCATCACCAAACACACATATGAGTGTTCAAAATCAGCTTATTGTCATTCGGACAGTGCATGGGATCAGTCATTAATCTGTATTACGAATACTGCAGAAAGCCTGGCATTTTTATATTTCTAAAAAACATAAAATCAATTTCCAAAATGCTTTGGAGTGTTTCACAGAAGACAAACACTGGCCAAGAAACACATACTTTCATGGATCGTGAGAAAAAGGTTCAGGGAGATTCTGGATGAAGACAAAATGTTTGAGAAAAGCCCATATAATTAAATCTCAGACGTTTCAGCATGAGTATATATATGTTAATCACTGACCCTGCGTGTCCTCTCAACATCTCCACAGGGCAATCGCTTCACAAAGTCAATGCCGGTAAGGGGGGTGCCAGTGGGAGGAAGTAAAATGGACGCATCCATCATAAGATACTCCACGTTTAGGGGCTTACTCTATACACAGAGAAAACATCAACAAAGAAAAAGAGCAAAACATGTATCATTCAATGGGATAGTTGATACTAGACCAACAAACATCAAATTCAAGCAGTTGTTAAGTTTTGCTGGACAAACTTCCTGTTGGTTGGTCTGTTGGTTCAGTGTGAAAATGAGTCATTTTTCCACAACATTTAAAATCAACATTCAACTTCATGTTTAAATCGTCGTCATTGCAAAACTTTATGTGAAACACAAAAGGCGAATTAAAAAAGAAAAATTCATATCTACTATTCTCAATATGACATTGAATGACGAATGGGGCTGTCAAGCAATAAAATGTACAAAACATTTTTTTAAAAACTCCATAAAAGTATCATAAAAGTGGACCATATGACTTAAATTCCATTCTATTTCATGGTCCATATGGTCCTACTATATAATATAGAGGACATCATATGGAAGAATTGTATGGTTATTTTTTATGGTAAAAGCTCCACTTAACATTATTTTAACAGCAGGAAAATGAGCAACCAACTAAATTTTTCTGAAAGGAACAAGGAAAAACCAGGAAACCAATGTTTTGTAAGAGGAAGCAGCGTAAACTTAGGGTGTATTAGCCACTCCTTATCCAGTAAATGTCAGATAACAAATGTTTCCTCTCACAGGATGTGTTGCTGTATCATCAGGTTATGACAGACAGACAGTATGAGTGAAGTTGCAAATAAGACAACGTTTATGTGATTAGTAAGGCGGCTTACCATCATGCTCCTGTACTCATCCTCAAACATGTCCAGGAAGATTTCCTCCCCCTGCAGGAAGAGGAAAATCAGTGGGAAAAATTACCAATAAAGAAAACAATACTACCGTTGATTGGGGTCAGTTTTTTTTTACTTGTATTAGGGCATGGATGTATTGAATTCATCCAAATGTATAATTTATCAAATGTATAATTTTTCAAAAGTTTTTTATTTCAAATAAATGCTGTTATTTAAAGGTAGGGTAAGCAATTTTTTTAATAAACACTTTTTGTTATACCGGTTAAAACTCTCTTCACATCCTGACAGCAATCAATAATAGAAGTGGTCTAAATATAAAAACATGTACATATATCTTCTGCAGAAGTCTCACTCAGGACCAAAACATTTTTGTCCAATCATTGCATTTGGATCGATATGATGTCCTACCTGCCTGTCAACATACAGTGAGGAAAATAAGTATTTGAACACCCTGCTATTTTGAAAGTTCTCCCACTTGGAAATCATGGGGGGGTCTGAAATTGTCATCGTAGGTGCATGTCCACTGTGAGAGACATAATCAAAAAATTTTTTTTCCAGAAATCACAATATATGATTTTGTAACTATTTATTTGTATAATACAGCTGCAAATAAGTATTTGAACACCTGTATATCAGCTAGAATTCTGACCCTCAAAGACCTGTTAGTCTGCCTTTAAAATGTCCACCTCCACTCCATTTATTATCCTAAATTAGATGCAAATGTTTGAGGTCGTTAGCTGCATAAAGACACCTGTTCACCCCATACAATCAGTGGGAATCCAACTACTAACATGGCCAAGACCAAAGAGCTGTCCCAAGACACTAGAGACAAAATTGTACACCTCCACAAGGCTGGAAAGGGCTACGGGGAAATTGGCAAGCAGCTTGGTGAAAAAGGTCCACTGTTGGAGCAATCATTAGAAAATGGAAGAAGCTAAACATGACTGTCAATCTCCCTCGGACTGGGGCTCCATGCAAGATCTCACCTCGTGGGGTCTCAATGATCCTAAGAAAGGTGAGAAATCAGCCCAGAACTACACGGGAGGAGCTGCTCAATGACCTGAAAAGAGCTGGGACCACCGTTTCCAAGGTTACTGTTGGTAATACACTAAGACGTCATCGTTTGAAATCATGCATGGCACGGAAGGTTCCCCTGCTTAAACCAGCACATGTCAAGGCCCGTCTTAAGTTTGCCAATGACCATTTGGATGATCCAGAGGAGTCATGGGAGAAAGTGGTCAGATGAGACCAAAATAGAACTTTTTGGACATAATTCCACTAAACGTGTTTGGAGGAAGAAGAATGATGAGTACCATCCCAAGAACACCATCCCTACTGTGAAGCATGGGGGTGGTAGAATCATGCATTGGGGGTGGGGGGGTACGGGGGTTTCTGCACATGGGACAGGTCGACTGCACTGTATTAAGGAGAGGATGACCGGGGCCATGTATTGCGAGATTTTGGGGAACAACCTCCTTCCCTCAGTTAGAGCATGAACATGACAATGACCCGAAGCACACAGCCAGGATAACCAAGGAGTTGCTCTGTAAGAAGCATATCAAGGTTCTGCCGTAGCCTAGCCAGTCTCCAGACCTAAACCCAATAGAGAATCTTTGGAGGGAGCTCAAACTCTGTGTTTCTCAGCGACAGGCCAGAAACCTGACTGATCTAGAGAAGATCTGTGTGGAGGAGTGGGCCAAAATCCCTCCTGCAGTGTGTGCAAACCTGGTGAAAAACTACAGGAAACGTTTGACCTCTGTAATTGCAAACAAAGGCTACTGTACCAAATATTAACATTGATTTTCTCAGGTGTTCAAATACTTATTTGCAGCTGTATCATACAAATAAATAGTTAAAAAATCATACATTGTGATTTCTGGATTTTCTTTTCTTAGATTATGTCTCTCACAGTGGACATGCACCTACGATGACAATTTCAGACCCCTCCATGATTTCTAAGTGGGAGAACTTGCAAAATAGCAGGGTGTTCAAATACTTATTTCCCTCACTGTATGTATTTCCATACCACCCTGTACCCTGCTCGCACAGACATCACACGTCATCAACGCCACAAACAGCAGCCACTCCTGAACCAAAACAGTAAGCTTATGCTGTGTTCACGCCATGTTGTAACTGTAATTACGAGATGGCAACCCATGACGTTCTACACGGTAGCTGTTCATGTCCTCAGACTCGGATTTATGCGTTTCTATGTCAACACTATCAACGCCAAAATTAATCTACAGCAGTCAGGTAGTACAAGTAAGAGCTCTGAAAGTTGTTTGTCTTCATTATTACTGTAATGTTATGTGCTTTGTGACATGAGGTAATTTAACGCCACCTCTTGCCCCGTGGCGCTTTGCAGACACTGCTGTGTGCATTCATGTATTTTGAAGGAGGCTTTGGAGAGCTCTCTGAATGGTAGGGTGGAATCTTAAGCCCTGTTTATACTTTCTCCTGGCTTCCCAGCGCGAGCCTCCGCTGACTGCGCACATACGATTCTTTGAAACAACAGAGGGTGACTCAAAGTAATTGTTCTATAAAGTTTCAGGAAACAGGGGTGAGAAGAAGTAATGTACACGGGTGATGATATTTATTTTAGTACACTTCACCAGAAACCACACTACAAAATAATCATGTAAAACTCAGTAAACCTTGATATTTTTGGGCTATTTGTGACATTAGAACAAAATGTATGTACACAACATGTATACAACTAAATTAAAGATCTCTTAAATATTTCCTAATTTCACTAAACATTTTCATTTAGTTTCATTAATTGTTTTTTATTAAACATGGATCTTTATTTTCATTAAAAGGCTTATTTCTGCTATTGCAGGCTCATTTTGTAAATATAAGCAACTAATTTGTATGTGCAAACTGGGTGGCGGTGTGATGAGACGTCATGCTCGGCTAGATTCGCCTTGAACTCGTGCATCTTCTGATGAGGCTGACAGTTACAAAAAATACGCTGCACACCACCACGCGAAATGGGGTCTCGTGCTCTCAACGCGCACGACCACCCACTCCACGATGACGTCCTTTCTGCCACGTGCACCTTCGCACTAAACCAAGCGTTATGCTTTCAAAGCTAGCCTCTCTGAAGTTGCCTGCCCTAACTTTAAGTTTTATATTCATTAAAGAATCCTGGTAAAAAACAACATATTAGAATGATTTCTGAAGGATCATGTGACACTGAAGACTGGAGTAATGATGCTGAAATTTCAGCTTTGCCGCCACAGGAATAAATTACATTTTAAAGGGGCTATATGTAAGATTTTTCATGTATTGCCAATGTTTGATCAGCTTGTAACGAAATAAAAAACAAGACCTTCCCAGAGTCCCCAGGTTGCCTATGAACCCCTGTAGACTGTTTTTTATGTGAAGAAATCCAAAGGATGTAGTGGTTCCCATTCAATGACATATGAAATACAATATTCCTTTACAATATTCAGGGTAATGCGGAAATAATTATTCTGTACTGTCAATATGTCATGCAAAGAAAAGGGATTAGTTCAAACTATGCCTCTCACATAGCCAGATCTTTATAGCCTCAAACATATATTAAAATTACACAGTTATGACATCTGTCGACATGATGACGGGGAATCGCAGATCTTGTGCAAACATATTTACATCGCTATAATCAGATGCTTTCTTAACTACTGTTTTCTCTCTGTCAATTTTGTTGTGTTTATTCTGGTATTGAGGAAAGCGTGCATCACATATTTACAAACGTCTACTCTAAACGTTGTTCTCAGCAGCATGGACGATGACATTGTTAACAGTATATTGCTGCAAAAGTTTTTCCAACTTCTATGCAAAAAACTAACTTCGCCGTGAGTATATCGGGTCATTGAATCATGTTCAGTCTCTTGTATGTTACGTGAGCATGAGTGCAAGCAAGAACAAGAAGTTGCTGGCTGCAGTTCAACGGCCACTGGTGTCGCTAATAACAAGGGTTTCTGAATTCTACATACACTCACCTAAAGGATTATTAGGAACACCTGTTCAATTTCTCATTAATGCAATTATCTAATCACATGGCAGTTGCTTCAATGCATTTAGGGGTGTGGTCCTGGTCAAGACAATCTCCTGAACTCCAAACTGAAAGTCAGAATGGGAAAGAAAGGTGATTTAAGCAATTTTGAGCGTGGCATGGTTGTTGGTGCCAGACGGGCCGGTCTGAGTATTTCACAATCTGCTCAGTTACTGGGATTTTCATGCACAACCATTTCTAGGGTTTACAAAGAATGGTGTGAAAAGGGAAAAACATCCAGTATGCGGCAGTCCTGTGGGCGAAAATGCCTTGTTGATGCTAGAGGTCAGAGGAGAATGGGCCGATTGATTCAAGCTGATAGAAGAGCAACTTTGACTGAAATAACCACTCGTTATAACCGAGGTATGCAGCAAAGCATTTGTGAAGCCACAACACGCACAACTTTGAGGCGGATGGGCTACAACAGCAGAAGACCCCATCGGGTACCACTCATCTCCACTACAAATAGGAAAAAGAGGCTACAATTTGCACAAGCTCACCAAAATTGGACAGTTGAAGACTGGAAAAATGTTGCCTGGTCTGATGAGTCTCGATTTCTGTTGAGACATTCAGATGGTAGAGTCAGAATTTGGCGTAAACAGAATGAGAACATGGATCCATCACATCTTGTTACCACTGTGCAGGCTGCTGGTGGTGGTGTAATGGTGTGGGAGATGTTTTCTTGGCACACTTTAGGCCCCTTAGTGCCAATTGGGCATCGTTTAAATGCCACGGCCTACCTGAGCATTGTGTCTGACCATGTCCATCCCTTTATGACGACCATGTACCCATCCTCTGATGGCTACTTCCAGCAGGATAATGCACCATGTCACAAAGCTCGAATCATTTCAAATTGGTTTCTTGAACATGACAATGAGTTCACTGTACTAAAATGGCCCCCACAGTCACCAGATCTCAACCCAATAGAGCATCTTTGGGATGTGGTGGAACGGGAGCTTCGTGCCCTGGGTGTGCATCCCACAAATCTCCATCAACTGCAAGATGCTATCCCTATCAATATGGGCCAACATTTCTAAAGAATGCTTTCAGCACCTTGTTGAATCAATGCCACGTAGAATTAAGGCAGTTCTGAAGGCGAAAGGGGGTCAAACACAGTATTAGTATGGTGTTCCTAATAATCCTTTAGGTGAGTGTATAGCCCCTTTAAAATATACTGGGGGGAAAAAACAGTTCTTTAATGTATACAGTTTTTACTGTATTCTCGTTTAAATAAATGCAGCCTTGGTGAGACTTCTTTCAAAAATGTTAATAAAGTAAATAAATAAATCCCACTGTCCCCTCACGGAATTATTAACATTACTTGCAAGCTAAAATACAAATTAAACTCTTGAGTAACATTAACCCTCATCTCATATTTGCATAAACATATATTTCTTATTCTAAGAGGACTATAGTATTATAACAAATTCAGTAAAAGAAAACAAATTATTTAATGTTATTATTCGACTTGTGTTACCATCTGACATGGTACTGTTCAGATCAAGTGTAAACATAAATCAGAATGCTCAGTTCCATGAAAAGCCCCATGGGAAGGATAAAGGGAGGGACACGATGAGAATAGAATGGAGTACAAATACAGACTTAAAAAGAAATTATTCAGAACAGTCAGACTCTTTTACATATACAGTATGAGTCATTTATGGTCCCCGCATAATTTTCATGCTTTCACTTCTGGTGTTGTATAGTTTTGACCTCACTATTATGCTGTAGTGTGAACAACAGAAATGATAAAGAAACAATAGGTGTCCAAACTCCTGACTGCTACTGTACACGCCTGCAACAAGTTTCTTGGAAGAGCGGGAACACACAGATCCATTATGAACGCACACAAAAAACACAGCTGAGATACCAAAACATTCCCTCTCAGGAATTTTCATAATCCCAGAACAGGACATTGAGTACTGTGATTATTTACAGTCCTCACTCATAATACTCATTTTGGATGACAATGGTTGGAATGTGCAGGCTGCATAATGCATTCTGAAAGAGATCTTTTTTTGAATTGTGAAAGTAAAACTGTCGCCAGTTCGCATGTACGTTAAACCGGATCACGCCATGCTACTCAAATTTCACGAGTAAAAATTACTTCGGGGAAAATAAAAAGGTGGAGAAAAAAAGAAAAGAAAGAAGTGCTGCAGTATTAGTTGGAAAACACATCTATCACTGTTGAGACAAACGGCAGAGTGGCCAAAACAAAAGCTGAACTCACTGATGTACTTTATAAACTTGCAGGAATCCAAGTACTCTATTCTGTTTAATAGTAGCTCGCTTTCACAGAAATGTCTCAATGTGAATAAGCCACCAAGAGTGCTGACATGTTTCAACAGGAAGATTCTGGGATTTTCCTAAATATCAAAACAGCAAAGTCTTTAGGATGAGCTGTCTGAGCTTAATTCTTCCTCAGACTTAAAAGGAAATCAACTGCAAGTGGGGTGACTAGGGGATAATTACGAGAATAATCAGCATGAAGGTCTGTTGCCTATCTGAGTTCCAGTAAGTAAGTGGCTTTTATTAGATCTGAAGAGAAAAAAAAAAAAAAAAATACAAGAGCATCTTGCCTTATAAAATCGCCTCAGAAGGTGAAGACTCTCTTCTCTTGCACCCTAAAAAAAGAAGAAACAATTGAAATGGTATGATTGAGTTACACAATATAAACAAGTAAATTATCCTACTTCCTGTAAATCTGTCTGCTTTCAAAATAAGAATGAAAGAAACTGTTACGCGATGTAAAACAAAAACTGGGAAAATACTAAGTGTGCATATCATATGTGTTAAGGAAGAACCCATAAATAAGAAATATGTTGCAATCAGTCTTGAATAATCTTGTTGGCAGAGGTTGATAAGTAAATGAGCAAACTGTGACTATGAATTTCAGAGACATCTTTTTCAATTATTGTGAAAGATAAATGCATATGTTTTTTCAGTCTTTATCTACAATGACAAAGCAGGCCATAGGGAATATTTGTATCCATGGCTAAAACAGTCTCCACAATGCCATGTTGTCATGTATTTGGCAATAAAACCAATCTGATTCACTAATATGATTTAGAATGACAAATAAGTTTAATGGTGTTTTTTTATGACTCACATACATTTGCAGACATATTTTACCCCTCTTATTCCTCTAGGCTCAGGTCACACTCTGTAACGGAAGATCCATTAACTAACTGTTGTGTTAATGGATCACAAATATCTATTTAGAATTAAATTTGAAGGTTAAAAAAAAAGGAAATAGTTGATGACTGAGATGGCAACTATATACAAGAAATGCCACGAAAGATTTAAAATCATTTCTATCTTTTTTCCTACGGCTAAATAAGTGGACTGAAAATATTACTCCTTTATGGGAGTAAATTACAAAAATATATTAGTTTATACAAATTAATCACATTCTTTGACATCGATAATACATTTGATTCTTTGGTCATTATTTAATAAGATAATAAGAGAAGTATTTTTTATCATCATATCCCTGTTTGCTATGCTTCCAATTCTGAGAATCTATTACGCACCATGTGCAGGAAAAACAAAACAAAATTCAAGTGAAGTGCTTGGAAAGTAAAAGATGTTTTATGTTAAGATGCCTACCTCCAAACAGGCCAAATGGATGTCCTTTATAATGCATTGAGAGCCAGACAGCACAGACTGTTTCAAAAGGAGACAGCTTAACTCCAGGGTGGCAAGACGCACCTTCCCATCTGAAACACACACACACACACAAACACACAGTTGTGATAAAGGAAAATAAAACATCTTGCAATTTTTCTAAATAAATTGGCATTATCACAGCAGACCAAAAAGGTGGCATTTTCTATTACGCAATTAACTTCAGACCATCTCCAGAGGAGAAAATCTAGCAAACATGTCTTAAAAAAGGAAGTGCGGGGCATCGGTGTGCTCATAAAATGTGCTCATAAAGTGGTAAAATTGAAGTGGTGTTATCCTGACATGGGCTGGAATAAACTCTGCATTTTTATCTGCCATTTTTCTTGAAAATAAATGGTTAAAAATGATTGGTTAATGTTGTTATTGTTAAAACTAAAACTATTAAAAATAATATCCATTAACTGAAATAAACCTGAAATTAAATTAAAATTAAATATTAGATACGAAATATTAGAAATGTTGGTTTAGCAACTAACTGAAATAAAAAAAGTAACTAAATGTATAAGTAAAATTAAGTCACTAAATTTACTTAGTAACTAAAACTGAAATACAAATTAAATTTTAAACAAAAAGTGAAAATATAAAAATAAAAGCTAATTCAAAATACTAATAAATTCCATAATAGTATATAAATAATACTACAATTAACACTGTTCCAGAGGCAGAGCAAGTTATTACAGATTAGAAAAATAAACTGTCTACTATAACTTGCACTGATGAAACAAGTACATTAAAACCAGATAAATGTATTACGTCTCAAAAGAGAAAGTCTTTTATGTAGCCTTTAACCATTTTAGTTTAGTCAACAAACAAGTTTGATGCTTGTACCACAGCTGATATTTATTAAACATGACACACAGAAGAAGTTTTACTTAAGCTGTGTATACATAAAATGTTGCACAATCACTGGATTGAAATATCAGTAAAGGTCTACTACACTGAATAAACAGTGAATGTTTTGATCTGCACATGTTCAGGCACAGCGATGGAATCTGCAGCGTGTAATATTTAAAGAGCATGTCCAAGCAAGTGAAGGATTATATTTGGAATCAGTCAAATAAAATACAGTGGAGTGAGAACGTGCAGGTGAGGCATGGGGAATGTGAGTGTGTAGATGTCTCTCTCTCCACGTACCTGGCAGAGCAGCCTGGCTCATGATTCGGATCACTCTCTCCACCAGCACCTGACTGTAAGAGCTCCTCTCTTGATCTGGCACAGGTAGCTGGATCCTCTCCAAGAGCTCTAGGTTTATACCTATACACAAATTCACACATAAACAAACAAGATATAAAGAGCAGAATGTTGAAGTATGATGTTTGTACTATAAAGTGGTCTAAAATCATGCATGTGTATTGTACTATTAATTACTGTAGCAAGCAAACATGCTAATTTATGAATATTGTTATTGGTTGGATATAACACACATGCACACACTTGAAATAATGCACTTGGACCATTAATAAATATACAGTGAGGAAAATAAGTATTTGAACACCCTGCTATTTTGCAAGTTCTCCCACTTAGAAATCATGGAGGGGTCTGAAATTGTCATCGTAGGTGCATGTCCACTGTGAGAGACATAATCTAAAAAAAAAATCCAGAAATCACAATGTATGATTTCTTAACTATTTATTTGTATGATACAGCTGAAAATAAGTATTTGAACACCTGAGGAAATCAATGTTAATATTTGGTACAGTAGCCTTTGTTTGCAATTACAGAGGTCAAACGTTTCCTGTAGTTTTTCACCAGGTTTGCACACACTGCAGGAGGGATTTTGGCCCACTCCTCCACACAGATCTTCTCTAGATCAGTCAGGTTTCTGGTCTGTCACTGAGAAACACAGAGTTTGAGCTCCCTCCAAAGATTCTCTATTGGGTTTAGGTCTGGAGACTGGCTAGGCCACGCCAGAACCTTGATATGCTTCTTACAGAGCCACTCCTTGGTTATCCTGGCTGTGTGCTTCGGGTCATTGTCATGTTGGAAGACCCAGCCTCGACCCATCTTAAATGCTCTAACTGAGAGAAGGAGGTTGTTCCCCAAAATCTCGCAATACATGGCCCCGGTCATCCTCTCCTTAATACAGTGAAGTCGCCCTGTCCCATGTGCAGAAAAACAACCCCAAAGCATGATGCTACCACCCCCATGCTTTACAGTAGGGATGGTGTTCTTGGGATGGTACTCATCATTCTTCTTCCTCCAAACACGTTTAGTGGAATTATGTCCAAAAAGTTCTATTTTGGTCTCATCTGACCACATGACTTTCTCCCATGACTCCTCTGGATCATCCAAATGGTCATTGGCAAACTTAAGACGGGCCTTGACATGTGCTGGTTTAAGCAGGGGAACCTTCCGTGCCATGCATGATTTCAAACCATGACGTCTTAGTGTATTACCAACAGTAACCTTGGAAACGGTGGTCCCAGCTCTTTTCAGGTCATTGACAAGCTCCTCCCGTGTAGTTCTGGGCTGATTTATCACCTTTCTTAGGATCATTGAGACCCCACGAGGTGAGATCTTGCATGGAGCCCCAGTCCGAGGGATATTGACAGTCATGTTTAGCTTCTTCCATTTTCTAATGATTGCTCCAACAGTGGACCTTTTTTCACCAAGCTGCTTGCCAATTTCCCCGTAGCCCTTTCCAGCCTTGTGGAGGTGTACAATTTTGTCTCTAGTGTCTTGGGACAGCTCTTTGGTCTTGGCCATGTTAGTAGTTGGATTCCCACTGATTGTATGGGGTGAACAGGTGTCTTTATGCAGCTAACAACCTCAAACAGGTGCATCTAATTTAGGATAATAAATGGTGTGGAGGTGGACATTTTAAAGGCAGACTAACAGGTCTTTGAGAGTCAGAATTCTAGCTGATAGACAGTTGTTCAAATACTTATTTGCAGCTGTATTATACAAATAAATAGTTAAAAAAATCCTATATTGTGATTTTTTTTTTTTTTTTTTAGATTATGTCTCTCACAGTGGACATGCACCTACGATGACAATTTCAGACTCCTCCATGATTTCCAAGTGGGAGAACTTGCAAAATAGCAGGGTGTTCAAATACTTATTTTCCTCACTGTATATGGGTCAATGACATGACGTGCATATTTTTATGTCCAAGTGCATTATTTCCTTTTAAAATAATTTGATAAATTCATGGCATGTATCACTTTTTTTAGGACATTTAAATAATACTAATAAAAATATGTTATCTTAAACCCCCAAAATGGTTACTGTTTACCCAAAACTGTCTGAACAAAGGATTAAAAATGAAATACTATAGCACCATTTCAGGTTTGAAACCTTTAATATAAACACATTTTATAAATATTAGTTGTTTTAAAGCTGTTGAGATCATTTAAAAACTTTTGTCTCGCAATTTGTATATTCTCAAATGTCAGGGTGGCACAACTGAAAACATGCTTTTTATTATGAATTGACAACCGATCCTTGTGGCAGGGTGAAAAGATTTGCATCTCTCTCAAATACTGATTAAAAATTTCAAGTATGGGTAGGCTGGTACACTATCCATGTCAGGTGGTACAACTACAGTATATACATACAACTACTTGGTTGTACCGCCTGACATAAAAACTGTCAAAAAACTGATTGAAACACTATGAAATGTTATTTAACAACTGAAACTTGTTTAAACACATTGCTCATGACATAATGCATGTGAAAATATGCATTACATCAGTTTTGAAAAGATTTTTGAAGCTTTATTTGTCAATGACCCATATAAGCAATGGATATATTTACTATATTTTAATATACAAAGCAGCATTTTCAGCAGCCATTAGTTCACTGTCGCATGATCCTTTAAAAATCATTATAATATGCTGATTAGGTGCTCAAGAAACATTTCTCATTATTACCAACGTCTAGGGCTGGGCGGTATGACAATATACAGTATATTGTTACCAAGGTATAAAATGTCTATCGTTAAAGATTTTGCTATATTGCTATTGTGACGAGCAGGATGAGCAAGAGCCGTGAGAGAGCAATGCGAGGCCAGTGAGTGATTGATGATGAGCGCCAGCTGCGCATCACACCGGCCTCGGATCTCTCACGGAGGAGCTCGGACGCATAAAAGGAGGAGCAATGACAGTGAAGGACGAGAGAGGACCAGGCCTGGACTTTATGTTGTGTTTTATTTACGTTTTGTTATGTGTGTGAGCGGCAGTCGTCCATGAGGGGTTGCTACTTTTACTTTCTGTTTTGGTTGTATTGATTAAAGTCTTTTAATGTTTGCCGGTTCCCATCTCCTTCTTCCCTGAACAAAGAACTGTATTACAGCTATATATTTTGCTCTCCGAGGGAGCCTGCTCAGCGCATGTTTACATAGCAGCAGGCCTTCCCACACAGGTGCAATAGCGTGATTAAATCAGGCTTCAGCATTTTCGGAGAAAGAGAGTTTCCCCAAAGCATCAGCTGTTAATGCAATGTCTTGTTCCTTCCTCTCAGGGAACCATGTTTACGTAAGTAACCAGAGACATTTTAAACACAATATAGCCTGAAAAGGAACACTGTGCTGTGCTCATGCTGACTGGCACATTGCCAATGTGCACACAGAAAGCTACCTCATTCAGAAGGTGATCGCGAATTTGGGATGTGCTCGATGTGAAATGTGAAAAAGTGTTATTAAACACAACAAGCAGTGAAAAAGAATGCGGTGCACAGAACGTCTCAGAGCATGCAATCGCAAATTCAGTTCTCTTTCAAGTCTCATTGCACCTGAATGGTCGAATACACACGCAATTATGTCTAAATGTCCATTGTGTGGAGTATTCATGTAAACACAGACGTTTATGTCTCAAGTGAAAGTAAACAGTTGGATGTACACCGGATGTGTATCAGTATAATGGATTTGTGCGTTTGGTTTGTTTGGCCACCTGCTGCTGTTTTATTAATGTGAATCAAAAAAAAGAGAAAATGACTGACTGCTTTTTAGCTTTAATAAGAATATATTTATATTTAATTCATACAGTGAAAACAATGCAATATATATATATATATATATATATATATTTACAATTATTATTTTTTTTACATTTCTGTACTAATTCTAACTATGTATTAAATAATCCTATTCTACCTGAAAAATGTCATTTGTTTAATTAATATTTTTGTTATATTGTATTAGTCCTATATACAGAATAAAAGTAATAATTTCATTAAAAAAAAATCTATATATGAATAATACTTACAAATACTTTTGATATTTGATATGGTCTCTTTTACATCTATCCCCATGATTATCAATGTATTTGCATGCTTTGTCTGAGACTGTTATTGCTGAAGAGACAGATCATATACCTTTACTGTGAGACACTGCATACAGGAGACAAAGCACAAACAGAGCCTCGTAATCCTCTGTGTCACAGTCCAGTGCATTATAGAACATGTCCAAGAAGGGCCTACAACAACAACAACAAGACGAACAACCAAGATAACAGCTATTCTTTTATTATTTCCGCTTGAAATCATGCAGAAGTTTGCACAACAGCACAATGTGTACAATACGCAATGCACAGTTTGTAAGAACATACTGTACTGTTTGAGTGTTGCAAATGTGAAAGGCATTTAACTAGGCAAGCTATTGTCTATAAATCATGTTGCAATTAGTCTGGCTTTGAGGAGCACTCATATCCAGACGAAATGCTAGTTACCTCCCCTCTAACTAAAAATAGCTTTAAAAAGTGTAAACTCTTCTTCTTAAGTACCAAATCATGTCCGTGCAGAGTATTCCTAAGAATATTGCTTTTTCACAGGCATGAAATTTACCTCTTTGATCTTTTGGTTTAGATAAAACATAAATATCATCACTTTTGAAAGACTTGTGAGCAGTCTGAACACGTCCTAGGCTCTCTTTCCTTTGAGCATGGCAATCTAAACAGGGGAGCTTTCCTGCACTTCAATGGAACGGAGCATAACAAGCCAATTGCGGGGTCATCAGTTCAATGTTAATGCCCGTTAACTTTGTGAACACTAATAAAGCACTATTTTGGACTACGATGCAGTTTTAATGAATAGACTGAACTGTTGCTTCTCAAGTTTTTCTTCAATTAAAAGTTAGGGCAGCATAGATTCACTGACCCTTAATGGAAAATGAAAATTGTCACTTGAGGTTAGCTTAATCTGACCACAAAAAAAAAAAAAAAAAAGACAATTCTTAATATTATAAAATATTCTTAAAATGGTAAAGTTGTTCATAAATGCGCTTTCCGAGCCTAAAAAAAAAAAGTTTTGGTTGGTTGTGTACCTGCTCTTCTGGCCTTCGGTTCGTGCTGCCGCAGCACTCTTCTCCTCATCTGTAATGTTTTGTTCTGTTAACACATCAGAGATCCTACATTTTTCCATCACCACCATCTCAATTTCTGCAAAACACAAACACAACACAGAGTATAACAGCAGAGCTGGATTTTGCCATTGTGTATGTCAGATATAAGGCATGGAAGATCCCCGCACCAAACTGATCTGAGCTGTCTAAAGTTACACTCATGGATTTCCCTTGAAATGACGTTATGTCTGAAGACCTTTCTTTCAAACAGTGAAACCACTTGGTTTAATAACTTCCAGAACTGAATCTAACAGCACAAGCACAAGGGTAGGTTTTCTAGAGCATATATGCAATGATCGCAGAGTTCTGTATAATGTGCAGATATGATGTATAAAAAAAAAGTATCACCGTTTCCATTAAAATATAAGGCAACACAACTGTTTTCAACACAAGTAACATTTATTTATCAGAGTTCAAAATTATCATAGACTGATTTCTGAAGGATCATGTGACACTGTAGACTGAAGTAATGATGCTCAAAATTCAGCTTTTCCATCACAGGAGGAATAAACTACATTTGAAAATATATTCAAATAAAAAAAAAATGTTATTTTAAATCAAAACTGTGTGTTTGGTCAAATAACTTGGTGAACATAAGAGACTCAAAAACATTACAAAATCGTAACTTTAAATAGTGTATGTTACTTTTAGTTTTTTAGTTTTTTTTCCTATTTTCTTGTGTTATACATGTATGTATGCATGTATTTATGTATGAAGTACCCAGAGCTCCTGGAAACTATAAATTCCCTGTATGTTTGTGCACACTTGACGAATAATGCTAATTCTTATAAGGTCAAATTTGTTAAATGCAACTAAGAGCACTATACTCGTACAATTTTTAGTTGAATGATAATAAAGTTGGTCAAAACCTTTCAAAATTGACCTTTTACTTAAACAACATTTATGTAAAACTTTATAAATCCAGGGGTTTTGAAATATATATATATATATATATATATATATATATATATATATATATATATATATATATATATATATATATATATATATATATATATATATATATATATATATATATATATATAAATATTCTGTAATTAATCGTGACATCGTTTTTTAAATATTTTTATACTGCAATAATTTCACAGTTACAAAATTCCAATTCCAAATTTAAGTAGAAACAACTTAAAGACAGCATATTTTAAATATTTGTTGTAATAGCATCTTTTTATTAATGAACTGATACTAATACGGTTTTTCTTTTTTTACATTAATGATGGAGATTCAACATTACAGTGTAATTGAAAGCTATATCAATTTCAACATCTGTTAGGCTTTATTAAACATTTAATTTAAGTGAAATTAAAACAATCTTAACATAAACCCATTATAATAAATGTCACATTTACCTTTGGCCTTCCTACCTGCCTAACAGGTAGGAAATATACAGAAATTGAATAAAGTTATCAAACAGTTTGCACTGCATAAATTATAAATTAAATATAGATTAATCCGTCTTAAAGCTACAATTTAGCAAAAAAAAAGCACCTTTTTTGTTTTATTAAGCTGCTGTGACTTTAGATTTGCCGCTGCCGAACATGAAGCGGACCTGACGCGTTGTCACGTGCATCTCATTTTCTCCACAATTATTTAAGTTCATTTAAGACGTTATTTAACTAATTGAAGACTGCTCTTTTGAGTAAACGCGACAAAACAGGCATTATGGTATAATTCTGTGTTTGTTATTGTTCATTCAAGCACAAAAGAGAACTCAATTCTGAATCTGGGGCGCTGTCTGTGCACGTGATACTGGTGCGTCTTTCACATAGACATTCTCTTTTGCCTTGTCGTGCTTGAATGGTTTAAAAGCATTTGCATGAATAAGAGTATGACCATATAAATGCCCAAGGATGACAGAAAAAGAACAGATGTTACTTATGTTAAATACTTGTTAACGTGCTAACCTGAATTTTTTTTTATCGAAATGGTTACACGCTAATTTTGACAGCACTAATATATATTATATTATATTATATTATATTATATTATATTATATTATATATATATATATATATATATAGATATATAGGGGACCCCTGGGTTGAAACCCTGGACCCCATAGGTTTAAAAAGATTTATGTAAAAGAAAAATACAAATTTCTCAACACCTAATGAAGTTGTAAACCTAGTGAAGGGATGTAAAAAAGGTGCTCAATAAGACAATCCTCACAAAGTCTTACATTTTCTGTGACTTTGATGAACTTTATCATGAGTTATAGCTGGCTGCGTGTCAGACGTGGGGAAAGACGACTTAAGGAATGAATCAGCACACAGAGGAGTGAATACGACAGGAGATGGGGCTTAGCTCACTTTCCCTCTCAATTATGACAAGATTAAGATACAAAAATCTTTCCCATGGTGGGGAGAGGGTGGGGGTGAGGTTTTGCCCAATCGGAGAGGTGGAGAGCACAGAATGAATGTGGACCAAAGTGACCGTGTCAAAACACAGAAATGATGTGAGAAGGTGGAGTGCTCTCGCAACTGGCAAAACTTGATATAGCCAAGTAGGATGTGTTTCTGGATTAACACTTTGTTGGACCTGGAACAACATTTCTATTAAACAATCAAAGACCAAACCCTATCCTTCACCTAATATCATTGGGAAAGGATTATAGTATTGTTCAAATCAATAAACCGTAAGGCGTAAGATAAACTAAAATCTGATTGGTTGATAGGATTATTGCTCCAACCCATATCCTACTTGGGTCAATCACAATAAGGTTTTCTTTTGAATTCAACAGAAGAAAGTCAGTCATACAAGTTTGGAACAACATGAGGGCGAGTAAATTACACAATTCTCATTTTCGGGAGAGATTTCCCTGCAAGTTTTACCATATATTTGTGCAGACTGTGGGACTTTTTTTTTAAGAACTCGAATCGGTGCAGCTTTACGGTCAGTTTTGAGAGCAGAGCCACAGCCGAAGTGTGGTGTGATCCAAAGAATGGAGGGTCAGTCAGTCATGCTGGGACATTCATCTAGTGCTACTCACCTTCCTTGTCCCCACTTGTCCTGCTGGCCTTTGAACTAGCCTCTGTACCTTTAGCCTTTTCCTTCTCTTCTTCCGGCCCTTCCTCTGATCCTCGCTCCTCCTCCTCTTCCTCGCCCACGTTCTTGTAGTTGGGTCTTTTCTGGGCCCTCTTCCTCCCACGCTGACGACTCATCTCCAGGGAACGCTCCAGACTTTCTGGGGGCTTGCTGAAGCGACGAACACCGGCATTGCTCTAAAATGAAATGACAGATCGATGAGGCATATGACTAATATTTCCCATTTTTAAAGCTCGTGAAAAGTTCTCTTTTCATAAAAAAATTAAAAGTATGTGTGTGCATATACACTTTTTATTATTTTATTTTTAATATATATTTTTCCCATATATTGATCAGGTCAACCAGGCAAAGTAAAAGTACATCAAATGCAGTATAAATACAGTTTGGAGGAATTTCCAATAAACAAACTTATTGTCTTTCCAAAATGAATAAGCTTTATTAGGAATGTTTAAATATAAAAAACAAAGGCCAAAATGTTCAAACATACATTTACAAAATAAACCTTTTGCTGCTTGATCTCAGCACAACATATTCACACATTAACCGTCTCGGATAACAGCAATAGCTGCGTTTACAACGTCTGCAGAACTTAAAGAGGCAGTGAAAGGAAAACAGTTTCTGGCTTCTCAGAAACAAGAACCCGCTAAGACAGGAAGCAGCTGCCAAACAGTCTAGGACACATTTGGTAAGTTCAGTTTGGACAGCAGTGATGTTTCTGAGGATCTCCAATAACTCATGCGAAATGAAGCACTAGGCAGTTGCTGTTGGACAGCACACTGAAGGACCCCCCAACATCATTCATGACGACCACACAAAAGATAAGACTTTCATTCCTAGAATGGCAGGAAAACACAGTGAACAAATCACCTGCTCGTGGTCTCACAGAAGCGCTATTGCACTCTGAACCACTCGGTCTGTTCTTCAAAGAATGCCTGTGAGGATTCAAAGAACCCACCTCTACGGTTTCAAAATGTAAGATGATGTTCTCCATTTACAGTTTCTCTTCAAGTTTTAGAAAAAGCAGCTTTGAGGAACATGAATTGTCTGGTAGCATACGAATTAAAAAAACATAAAAAAAAAAAACAGGACCACAACAGGTCACAGTGACACGGTGCAAAGAACATGCGCCTCACAGCCGAGAAGTAGAGCACTCAGTAGGGCGCCACACTTGCAAAAAAACAGCCATCTGTGGTCTGCCTGTGGTCACAGACTTAATGAGTGAATTCTATTCAAAGTGCAATGAACATCAAGACTGAGCAATTTACGAGAAAAGACTGATCAGATAAAAGGCAGCTGATGTCCTCACTCTTTGTGCAACTACTGTCAAGATAAGATGAATATTAACAAAAAAAACACACACACATCTAGAGTTTACTAAAGGCGAAAGTGTGGTCGGTTGTCTGACGTGTTGCATCCCCTCAGATACGTGTGACATCATTTTACGAATCAAAACAACATGTCTCTGACATCAGACTGATGCGAGAGTCCCATTCACCTCAGCCAACCGAAATGACCAAGTTGCATTCGCCAGAATGCTGAATTGTGACAACCACTTGTTGAACTTTCAGAAACGGGCTGCTAAAGCATGCCACTAGGCTACAGGTGCGCTTCCAGCAAACTGCATAGCAGGTGTGCCTTTGCTTACACATGCACCCTGCTCGCTGTGCAGTATGTAAATCGTATAATGAGAAAACAGGGGAAGCTTCTAATACGGTAGCGGTTTTGCCCTTCATCTCTGCACTACATAACTTCACTCTTCCTGTCATCTGCGCAAGGACCTGTTAGAAATCCTATACACATCCGACGTCTCTGTTTGGTCTCATCCTCTACCTGCGGCTTGTGGTAAAGGAAGGTCATGTGATGTGCGTGTGTGTGTGTGTGTGTGTGTTTGGCTGTCAGAAGGTTGCTGGTAACACACAGGTACTAGCACCTATTTCACAGGCCTTACGGGAAAGGAAAAGTAGGTTAGAGGCAGTGCGGTGATGGCGTATCGCTGTACATCAGAGCGACGAGAGCCACAGCAAAAGACAGACCAAAACTCTGCATTTACATAAGGATTCCCACCGGCTTCCTCAACCGAGCTCTTCACAACATGCCACAGTCCCACAACAGACTGTGTATTATCTAATCTAAACATTGATGGCCAGATAAATAACAAAAAATATAGCTTGGCTTAACTAAGTTTTGACTTGAATGGAGATCTTTGGCAAGAAATGGAAAGGTAAAATGAAACTTGCACAGCTTAAATTATTTAATATCAGTAATTCATGATTCATCTAAGATGATTTATCTTTCTAAAGAAAAGAAGAAAACGATATGGAAATGCTGTCTCACATAGCCAAATTATTATGTGCACTGTGGAAAACAAAACAAATCTTGTCATACCAGTACAAGGACAATAAAGAGAATACATTTAAAATTTTAAAGTTCCCTACAGAATGCAGTTTTTGCACAGTGAGATGTTTTTGCAGCCGTTATCTGATGGTCTTTGTTTGTACAAAAATAAAATGTTGGTTGAGTTGTCATCCTATGTGGAGTTGATTTATAAATCAATTAAAGAAAGCAACAGTAGCAATGTCCAATATAATGCATTTAAATTAAATTAGCCAATCTGTGCTGAATAGCAGCTTTATTGTCACCTAATAAAATATGCAAAAGTTTTGCTGTTGCAGACAGTTTTGTTTACAGTACATGACAGCACAGCTAGGCATGGCGTCAACAGTTTTGTGCAAACCAAAACAAATGTAGCAGTCAGCAAAATTACTTCATTTCACAGAACTCACGCAAACGTAATGTTCCTGCCGAGATCTATTTACCTTCAGAAATGTGCTGTTTATTTAATCAACTGTACAATACAAAAACATGTCTACAGCTTGAAGATCTGAAATTTGTGTTGATATATTGAACAAATCCTGCAAATTATTTTTGTTTAAAATGCCTCTTTTCCTTGAACTGCTCTGAAATTTCAGTCACACAGGTCGCACAGGTTTAGGGAAGCTGGGGTTGACAGATTACCGTCAGCTTGTAAAAAAGGGTCAAGTAGAGCAGGCTGTGGTTAAGCCTGAGAGGTGAGACACAGAAACAGACCGCAAAAAGGGGCAGAGAATGGGAAAGGGGAAATAGCTTTTGATAATACTTACACAAATGAGAAGAGAGAGACGTTTCCCTGAAAAGGCAGCTTGACTGCCTGCTTCATTTTTTTTTTGTTGCTGATGATAAACATTCATTTATCAGAATAATACAGGATGGAGTACTGATGCACATCTACTATTAGCAGATATGCTTGTTAATAACCATTCTAGGAATGCACATGTGACCTTATTGTGAATACATTTTTCCAATTCAAATTCTATGCTAGCTTTCAAAAATACCAAACTTTTTCTTTTTCAAAAACAGTAAGACTATTTTTTTTTACTCTACATTAAAGTCGCAATCAAGCAGAAGTAGCGAAAGATCTTTTCTTATGTATTGTGATGTACATCTGAGTGAAACATCAAAAAATAAAAAAAAGGTGAGGACTAGGGGTGTGCGCCACTACTAATTTCCATAAGGTTTAAATGGAAATTTTGTAACAGACTAGTTGACTAGTCTAACAAACCCCAAGACGTCCATCAAAACAACAGTCTATATAACCTGTTGGCTTCAAATGGCTTACTTAATCTATAAATGAATGAAAAGTACTGTGGTTCATTAGCGCAGACACCGCTTGTGGTCGAATGTGGAGGGGCAGGATTTAAATGTACTAAATGAGTGAGAAGTTCGGAATACGTCAATACTCAATGGAGAGAAGTCTTGTTGTTTCATAGAAAGATCAAGTTATTGAGAACTTCAAGGCAAAAAAAAAAAAGATATATTTTTGCAAATGAAACATATACAGGGAATATCAAGTTATGTTTCCATCCACATATTTTTATGCGCATAATAGGATATTGCAAAAAAAAAAAAAAAACGCTGGATTGAAATGGCAAAATGTGCATCAAATCTAAAAATGCATGTAAAAAACGAATGCGCTCAATTGAGTCACTAATGCGCTCAAGTAAACTAATGCCTGTCAGTGTATTAGGTCTGTGCATTAATTCTTAAAGAAAGAGTAGCCTAGTAAACCCCTCTCTCTGTCATTTAATGTTAACGGTGCACTATGTAACATTTTTTCAGTAAAATATCCAAAAACCTAAAGTTAACCTACTCAGTTGAGTACTTACAATATCCCAAATGTTTCCAACTATTTGTAAATTGTGGGAAATAGCTATTTTAACCAAGGAACCGGGATGTGTGAGGGAGTCGCCTGTCAATGGCGTCATATCTGCGTTACCCTCGATAGAAACTAGGGTTGGGTGATGTCTCCTTAATTGGCAGCTGACGATGTTTACAGTAAAACATCGTGATGGACAATGATATCGTCGTTTTTTTAATTAATACAAATATATAATTTACTATATCTGTATTTTACTATCTCTTTACATAAATGCTATTTGCTAAACTATAATTTCGTTACTAACCCAGTGTTTTGTATGTTAATGTTGTTTTACGTGAATAATACCGAGTGAAGCACAAAGCTTTGTTTACAAAGGAAATAATTTCGCCGCCATGAATGGATTCATGCCAAATGGAAGAGGTAGGCTGAGCCCAATTTAAGATTTGTCAGCTTTTTTATTCTGCTTTGCGACTTCCGTGAATTTTAACAATAGGCCTAACGTTAGTCCATTTTATCCCACATGGACATCTCGTTTCTTTTCTCAAATCATCACTCGCGTCGCACCCATTTTCAAAGGGAATTATAAATGTTTCTTCCTTTCGTTTGTTTAAGTCTATTATACCCTTTCACGTCCTTTACTGTGGGAAAGTAGAAAAACACTGTAGGATGAGTAGGCTACCTTTTTACTTACTTTTATTTAACACAGTTTGTGCTTGTTATTAGACTTGGTAAGGCACGTCAAGTTTATTTGAATGGCGCATTTCACACACACAGGCCATTTTACTTTCGTTTTCTCTGGCAGTGAATAATCAAACATAGCTTAAATGTCTTGACCCTGTGGAAGATAGGGTTGCTTTGCAACATCAGGAGAACACATGAAGACGAAGATATTTAAGAAGGTGTCTACAGCTCGTGGTTCATCTCGCGCAGAGCGGTATATGACGCATCTTTGAGGGGAAATTTGATTTATTTTTATTTATTTATTTTTTACTAATATTTAATTTTCTTATATTCTTTAGGTTACCATTATTTACTGATAATCGTTTAAATGTTTTACGGGCTGTGGTGTGTTGTTTCACTGACGGAAGTGCTGAAATAAACATGCATGCTTATGAAATGGATGTTTGAGCCTCGTTTATCATTTCAAAATGTAGGCTATATCTGGCAAAGACTACAGTATTTAAAATAGAATATATGCATTAGTTATATTCTCAATATAATTTACACAGCAATCCCTGCAAAGTTTTTAGTTTAACTATAGAAGAGGATTAGTGTGCGTCACACTCACAACAAAACTCGCAATTCGAGGTTATGAACGCACTGACAGGGCCCCCCCAGACAAATTTTTGCTTAGTGCCCCCAGAAGTCTAGGACCGGCACTGGTTTGGTATAAATTACCTTCCAGAACTGTCTTACACTGCAGTGCGTTCCCAAACAGCAGGAATCTACCTCAGAAAACAAGATTACTTTATTGCATTTTGTCAGTACGCTTAAGGCACAAGTAATTTATTAAAATACAAAATTATTATATACAGTGGCTTCTCCTACAGCAGAAACTTCCATTTGTCTTAAAGATATTTAGAGCCAGTTTATCAGAAAGTGAAAATTGTGTTCTCTTGGATGGAAATGGTGCTTTATTTGCAAATGTTTTATGTGACATTCCAATTTTGCGCAAGTTCGCAACTTTGGATGGAAACATAGCTAATAACATGCATATAGAAAAATAGGGGAAATTTTCATTTCAAGATTAGTTTAAAATGGTATTGATTTAACTACTAAACATAGTTGTTTAGAAACAGCCTAAACCATATAGATTCAAATAATCAAGGACCAATGGGGAAATAAATTACATCATAGATAGATTGTTGCCAAGGTGTTATCTACCAGCTAAAACTGACAGTTCTTATCCCTTGGACGTGCTTTGCGACTGTTTTGAGGAGATCAAATGTTAGATGGCTAATCATTTTTTGCAATCAAGTGAAAGCAAAAGCAAAATTTAGATTTTAGGCCCATCCAGGTCTTCATCTCTTTGTAATTTAGGTTCTATTTCCGCCAGTGTTCAACGCATAGACTCGCTTCCATTGAAGTAAGTAAAGCTACCAGTGTCCAAATATGGCACTGACATCTTGGGTCTCGAGTCTACACAGTAGCAACTTGGAGCCCAAGTCTGCCCCGTAGGGAGCGTGAAGTGGAGCCGCGATATTAAAGTCCCGCCCACACTCCCACCTAATCAAGGACTTTTTGTGAAATAAACAGTTATGGAAATGTAAAAATTTAAGTTAAAGCTTCAATCTCCTCCCGAAGTTCCCGAAAATGTCCGTTGGTGCCTCAGTGACTACTTAGTTTAGAGAAGCTGTCATCTCAGCTGTCAATCATGACGTCACACAGCATTAAATAACTAACTAAAACCAAACTTATTTAAAGAACAAACACTGGAACTAACATCAGCGTGATAAAATCTGCCTAAAATGACAGAAACCATCTTTGGAAAAAATGTATTTGAATTGTAATTTGATTGTTTAGTTTGTCTTTGTCCCATTATATTACATGGAGAGGGCCGGGTTTATGACCTATACTGCATCCAGCCACCTGGGGAGATCTAGACGCTTTGGCTTCACTTTTCAGGACACGTGTGGCAAGCTTGGTTCAACCTCATGTAAGGAATATTTGGGTTACATTTGATGCGTCACAAAATTTTGAGAAACAAATCAGTACAGTGGTAAATGGCAGTTTCTTTCATCTGAGATCGATTACGAAATTAAAACTGTAATTCTCTGTACTGTGGCCTGCCTCCCTTTTTAGCAACTTTACATTGGCTTCCTGTAAAGTTTAGAATTGATTTTAAAATTGCTGTTTTTGTGTACAAGGTTTTATCTGGTGATACATTAGTGATCTTCTGATTCCTTACTCTCCCCAAAAAACACTTAGGTCTGGTAATCAGCTTCTCTTAACTGTCCCACGTTTTCGCTGTAAAACTAAGGGTGGTCAGGCCTTCTCTGCTACAGCACCTAAACTTTGGAACAGTCTGCCTTTAAATGGGAGGTCTGCTCCTTCATTAGCCAGCTTTAAATCAGCTCTTAAATCATATTTGTTCTCTCTGGCTTTTGATTAGATTACTAAAGGTTTTAGGTTTTTGTTTTTTGGATTGTATTGGGTTCAATGTGTTTATATTTTGTATCATGCATTGTTTCTTTGTATGCTTTCTTTTAATATGCTCATTGTTTACTTTACATCACTTTGGTGCAACTCTGTTGCTTTTAAATATGCTATAGAAATATATTTTGACTTGACTTGGTGTTGTTAAGATCCTCTGTGTGCATTTTAGTGAGTTGAGAGGTTGCTAGGGTGTTGAATTTATCAAAGTTTACTCAAATCCCCAACCCCAAGTATGACCAATAGCAAAAATGAATAATTATCAGTGGTATTGCATCATTTCTATATCACTGCATATTTAAACACTACTCAGTGAAATGCTACTAACACAATACTCTGATAAGAGTGGAAACCTACAGTTCAAGCAAGTATGACATTCTCCTCACTCACTCTTTCAATCTGACATTTAAGTGCTTTTGTTTTTGTCAGGTACGAGAACAACTCAACCAGGCAAACATTCGGGACGCTTTTATTGCACATATTTGCATATGTGAATATGTACGGCTTGGCCCGGATTCTGATATCCAGACAATAAAAAAAAAAAAAATAGAAAAAACAACTTATGTGCTACAGGCTGCACTACCCAATCAGTCTCACATCCACCTACATGCTGCAGTGATGTCTGCTGTGCAGAAGACTTCAAAGCAGCCCATTAACACCACTGATATCACAGCGCTCTTATCTGCCTGCCTTACCTCAGTGTAAATACCCTCATGAAAATAACAAGAGCAGATGCAAACCGCAAAGAATTATTTTCCTCTTAAACACTTTTCTCCTCTTCAACCATCTCGTCCACAGACAGGAGCAGTGTCGTTTCAAAACTACCTGTTTTCTGAGAAGTTTATTTGGGGGTCTGATATGCATCTTATATTAAAAAGGGCACATTGAGCACATTCCAGTCTATATACATTCTGTCAGATTTTGTGCTGCAAACATCCATGACAGCTTTTAGCTTATCAATGCTGGCAAATCATGGTGCCACCTAACGTGAATTATAAAAATTATTTTAGTACGGCAATTCAAAACTCAAGGGTCACACATAATATATGTGCATATATATATATATATACATACACTCACCTAAAGGATTATTAGGAACACCTGTTCAATTTCTCATTAATGCAATTATCTAATCAACCAATCACATGGCAGTTGCTTCAATGCATTTAGGGGTGTGGTCCTGGTCAAGACAATCTCCTGAATTCCAAACTGAATGTCAGAATGGGAAAGAAAGGTGATTTAAGCAATTTTGAGCGTGGCATGGTTGTTGGTGCCAGACGGGCCGGTCTGAGTATTTCACAATCTGCTCAGTTACTGGGATTTTCACGCACAACCATTTCTAGGGTTTACAAAGAATGGTGTGAAAAGGGAAAAACATCCAGTATGCGGCAGTCCTGTGGGCGAAAATGCCTTGTTGATGCTAGAGGTCAGAGGAGAATGGGCCGACTGATTCAAGCTGATAGAAGAGCAACTTTGACTGAAATAACCACTCGTTACAACCGAGGTATGCAGCAAAGCATTTGTGAAGCCACAACACGCACAACCTTGAGGCGGATGGGCTGCAACAGCAGAAGACCCCACCGGGTACCACTCATCTCCACTACAAATAGGAAAAAGAGGCTACAATTTGCTCAAGCTCACCAAAATTGGACAGTTGAAGACTGGAAAAATGTTGCCTGGTCTGATGAGTCTCGATTTCTGTTGAGACATTCAGATGGTAGAGTCAGAATTTGGCATAAACAGAATGAGAACATGGATCCATCATGCCTTGTTACCACTGTGCAGGCTGGTGGTGGTGGTGTAATGGTGTGGGGGATGTTTTCTTGGCACACTTTAGGCCCCTTAGTGCCAATTGGGCATCATTTAAATGCCACGGCCTACCTGAGCATTGTTTCTGACCATGTCCATCCCTTTATGACCACCATGTACCCATCCTCTGATGGCTACTTCCAGTAGGATAATGCACCATGTCACAAAGCTCGAATCATTTCAAATTGGTTTCTTGAACATGACAATGAGTTCACTGTACTAAAATGGCCCCCACAGTCACCAGATCTCAACCCAATAGAGCATCTTTGGGATGTGGTGGAACGGGAGCTTTGTGCCCTGGATGTGCATCCCACAAATCTCCATCAACTGCAAGATGCTATCCTATCAATTAATACCAGTTACAGCGCAAAATAAACATGAATAAGCATCTGAAAGTGTGTTAAAAGATACAGGACAACTTACTGAAATCCGTATCATGTCACATAGAATCAGTGTGAATCACATAGCTCAAGTGTTTCAACTGCAGAAAGACGTAAGTAAAATGGCTTGTAAACAATGTCATGTAAAGTCACATATAACTCAGAAAAACCATATCCAGTGTCCATAAACTCGTTTGTCAGCTTTAGTCAGCTAGAAATATTTACTCTAGAAAGGAGCATTTTGCTAATTATTTGCACCACATTACATAGGCTATTGATTGTCATTTTTAATGTTCTTCAATATTTAATGCATGTATGTAGCCTATGAATAAATCTGGCAAGTTTTTTATGACAGCCAAATGTTTATATTTAAAAAAAAAAAAAAAAAAAAGTATATATATATATATATATATATATATATATATATATATATATATATATATATATATATATATATATATATATATATATATTTCTGCTCCAATTAGTTATGTAATTGTAAAGTTAATATTATAACTTTAAATTATTTTTTTTGTTAATAATAATAATAGTGTAATTTAAGTGTTTGTATACAAATCAGTTTTTTACCTTCAATAGTAATAGCTAATGTAGTATCAACTGACTCCCATAGTTTACAACATAGTTCAGAGATTTGTTTTCCTTGAGAAAATTGGCCATGTATTGTACCTGATATATTATATATATATATATATATATATATATATATATATATATATATATATATATATATATATATATATATATATATATATATATATAATAATCAATGTTTAATTGAATCGAAAGCTTATGAATCGAATTGTGAAATTTGTGTCAATACCCAGCATGTACAAGTTTCTTTCTTTTTCTGAACACAAAAGAAGACATTTTGAAGAATGTTGGTAACCAAATAGTTTACTGCTCCCTATAGAATTTTTTTTTCCTACTTAAGTCAATCGGTGCCATCAACTGTCTGTTTTTAGGTGAACTATCCCTTTAACCTGTGCTTTTAAGAAACACAAACCACTTCCATATAATTGAGGTTGTTACTTTTTTCAACAATTTCCTCAGCTTTGGAGGGTAGCGCAAGTTAGGTTTTCGCTTTCACTTTCATTTCCCTTGCCAGCTCCCTGCAGACTGACTCTCTGATGTTGCGTTTATTTCTGCTGTGTAAGACTACGTTTACACTTGGCATTAACATGCGATCACCGTGATCCAATCAAGCAGTTTGGATAATCTGTTTCCCACAAAATATTTAAATTAGGTCTGTAATAGGACTTTATCACGGAGTGTAAAACAACATTAGCTTTAACCTCTATCAATAGGCAGTGCCCATATAGCACAGGATTCTTGTGATTTATTCATATACAATCAATCTCAAATAAGGTACTTATTCTACCAGTTTAAGTTTCCCAACATTAATCTTGTATGATGAAACAAAGAAAAATGTTATTCCGCCGCAGTTGAAATAGGCACGCTTAATTTCTTGTCAAAACTGTGTCCGTTCATTATTTTCCAACAGCCTTCAGAGAGAGTGGACGGGGATTTACATGACGTCAACCTGTGAATGCAGATACGATGGCTAGATTGCATTTACATTACTGAGATCCGATCACAATGCGTCCTCAACTACCTCTAGACCATGACACGCTGATCAGATACCATTCCGATCAGAAACGCGTTTACACTTGTCTTTTCAATGTGTATGTGGACAACATCCGGATAAGGGGTAATGCCTGATAATGCCATAATGTTAATGCCAAGTGTAAACGCAGCCTAATACACTGGTGGTAATCCATTTCTAGTTAAATTGAGCCAGAGCTTCTCATAAAATTCTAGAGCTTATCATTGTTATTGTCATAAATTTTATTGTGATCTTGATAATATAGTGGGCAGTCCTAGCCAGAAGTTAATGGTAAAAATAAAAATAGTGATTACAAATGCGGTGATAACATTCGAGTTTGATACTGTTTGAACTTTAAGTGTTGAGGTGTTTATAACGCAGTGCCAAGGTCATGGAAAAGGGCATTTAAAACAACATTTTTAATCGACTAGGAATGACTTGTTGTTTCCATAAAATGCCATGAACCTACAAAATGGTTCATGGCTTAAAGGGATCAATCCGAATCCATCTGTTAAGCCCTTCAATAAACTTCTAAATGAAGATGCTTATGGGTAGATGTACTCACTAAACTCTTGTGAGCGCTCTGCTCTGTCTGCACGGTGAACACCGACAAGTCTCCGTTCAGAATAACATCGGCCAGGGAGTGGACGAGCGGCTGGTAGTGGATGATTAGGAACACCTATGACAGTGGGGCATCATACAGTATGTTGTCACTTGACCACATGCGTGCAGCTCACACTGTGTGTATCGTGGCTATTCTAGACATTGCAAGTCTCAACAAAACTAAAGTATGTTTCTGTACCTGTGACAGCAGGTAGAGTGACACCTGAGGGTTGATCTTGCGGTCTTCGGACTGAAAGAAAAAATACTGTCATCATGTAGCATGTAAACACGTTGGTTTGGAGTGGAAATAGCCAGAAATTACATCACCACCATATATATATATATAGATTTTTTTTTTTTTTTTTTTTAAGAAAAACATACAGCAGCATAAAAAAGCACAACTGTTTTCAACATTGATAATAATAATAATATTGATAATATTATTCTTGAGCAGCAAATCAGCATATTAGAATGATTTCTGAAGGATCATGTGACACTGAAGTACGTGGCACTGTATATTTGATCCAATAAATGCAGCCTTGGAGAGCATAAGTCTTATTTTTTAAGAAACATTAAAAACTCTCACCAACCTCAACTTTTAAATGGTACTAGTATATAATTTTTTTTAATGTTTATATTTGCAGTGCAGTAAGGAAGTGTCTTATCACAAGTAAACTTCACAGATCATATGAAGCCTCAACTTCTCCGTAATGCTGTAAAGATGAAGTGAATACACTCTCTCAATTTAATTGTGTAAGTGAAATATTGATCCTTTACATGCAGAACGTTATACAACACATTAAGATTGTTATACCCAACACTTCCAAATGAGAAAGTAAAAGTTTATTGGAAGCCATTAACTTTTATGGTTTCAAAAGAGTCATAAATGCTTAACAGGAATAAGTAAAAGAAGAATAATCAGGAGAATAAATACTCTTCGTGTGTGTGTGTGTTTGTGTGTGTGTGTGTGTGTGTGTATAGAACAATGCACAGTGCTTACATTGACTGTTTACATGAATACTCAACATCTTGGCATTTTGACATATTTCTGTGTATATTTGACCGTTTAAGTGTGCAACCGAAGACAAAGGCTACTATATTTGTCTGTGTTCGACTCAGAGTGCACGCACAGAAAGCTTCTTGTTAGGAGCGGATTCAGTTCTTGTTCACTTATTACACTTTTAATATTTCTTTTTAATATCAAGCACATAAATACGACACAGGGACATAAAGGCCTCTGCCGCAAAAGCGAAAGTACTCTTTGAAATGTTTCGAAATGAGCACCAGTTTCAATAAAAGGTTATTTTTTAATTTTGTCCTTTTTTTATATACACATTTAAATGTTCGCTGTTCTAAAAATCATTATTTTCGCCATTGCAATGCACAAGTCACATAGCTGCTTGAATCTTAGTGCAGGAGCTCTAGGTTACCATAGAAACATAAGTGGTTTGATGTTGATTTCTGTCGTGACACAGCACTAAACACACTTTAGCCGGTACAACTTGATATATTATTATTATAAACTTTGGTACAACAAAGGAATTGTGAAGGCTGCTTTTTCTGTAAAAAAGCTGATCTCTGTTGATATGTCTAATGTTTTATTGATCATTTTTTGGTAAAGGGTGAGAGACCTGGCGAGCCATAGGTACCCTGCCGCTGCTATAGTGTCTAAATTGTATTCACTCACCTACAATGTTATACAAAGTTAGCCTGGAAAAAACACAGGCCTACTAGACTGTCCTCACCTGCTCTTGGCTGACCAGAGAGTACACGTAGAGGGGCAGGAACAGGCGGTTAAGTAGGTGGTCCGTCAGCACGTCATTGAGAAACTCACAGTTGATGATGAGGATGTCGTTCAGATAGTGGAGATGGTCCAGGTGCTCGGCTACCAGATCGCTGAGTTTTCCTCTATTTTTATGTCTGATGAGAATGGATAAAGTGCATTTTTAATGATTTTAATCATATGTTAATGAGCAGGCAATGTTTTGAATTCAGATGGTTTAGTAAATGAATTACACAGTGATCAACTGTGGTCTATAGTGACACCTAGTGGTGCAGAGATGAACCGGATGTGAAAACCTTACTCTTCATCAGTCTGCACACACTTGTCCAGCTCGATGACATGGCTTCCGATGAACCAGACCAAATTGGAGAAGTACGGCACGGCCGTTTTGTCCCGGATGTAGTGTAGCATGTGCTGGTTGTCCACTGCGGGGCAGGACCAAAAGTAAACATGGTTACTCCGGAAAAGGCAGAAGGATAAGATAACATCCACAGTGACGCAGGAAAGGAACTGTGAGGTATAACTAATAACACAACAGCAATAGACTCAGTGATGGAAAAATTAACAAAGGTTAGTTACCGAGCAATGTGAAATGTCATTGATGTGATGTGAGGGTTACATTAAATGACGTTTTCTATGCAGAGTCACTAAAAGAAGCTAAGTTGGACTATATATAATCATAAGCAATAAAAAAGTCCTGTACTAAGCAAGCTGAGAGTATTAGATGTTGCAAAATGTTTGTAAGCTTTTAAAAGCGTAGTATGCAAAAAAATACGTCGCAAAGAAATCTCCACTAATAAAATGAATACAAATACAAAATGGACCTGTTTGTTTGTCTTGTGAGGTTTGGAATAATTTGAGAGTTGGTGGATGGATCATAATGTAGGTTGATCTAGGTTTATAGATGCTATAATGATCAGTTAGAGGACTAAAGAATGCTCAATGAACAGCATATTTTAAACAAATAAATACATTAAAACACAAATACAATGGACAAAAATCACCATTGAAGCCAAAAAGAAGGTTTAAATAAAAGCACCAATGGGTGACAGTGCAAAATAAGTGTATTTTTCTAACTATTATTAGTGTGTGAATTGCAAACCTTCTGTGTATACAGACAAAAGAGGCAACTGCTTAAAAATCAATTAAAGAGAACATGCAATGCACATGGCACAAAAAGTTCTGAATTTGACCAACTTACATGACACTGGAATAAGGCACACAGGAGTCACCATAGAGGGAGAGGGGAAGAACAGACAAAGGGTTAAACAGGATGAAGGGACTGAGCTAGTGGAGCTCTGGGCCCTAGACTAGAGGCCAAAATATGAAACCGTCGCACCACCTAGTGGCCAGCACTAAACCTGCACAAAAGAGCATCTTGGACCAAGAACAGCCTAAAAAACACCAGACATATCAACCAGCCCCATGAAGCTGCCAGGACATGCTAAAAAGCAAAGGTAAATCATACCACCCAACTGCACACTTACACAATCAGGGATTTTAACTGCTTTTTTTGCAATCAATTCAGTGCATTTATAGAATAATTTTACATGTGATCAACCATATCAAGAATGTCAATTGTACCACATGTGGCCGCAGAGTAAATAAAAAAAATGAAGGAATGTTATTGCATTATATAAAATAAAAAATATGCATAGTATATCTACTGTTCAGAAGTTTGGGGTCAGTAACTTTAATGTTTATTAAATAAATCTCTTATGCTCACTATGGTTGTAAAAAATACAGCAAAAATGTGAAAAATTATCATAATTTGAAATACTGTTTTCATATTTTATTCCTGTGAATTTTCTGCATCATTACTCCAGTCTTCAGTGTCACATGATCCTCTAATGCATCCTGGCTGAATAAAAGTATACATTCTTTCAGTCATAAAAATTGTACTCACCCCAAACTTTTTAACAGTAGGTAATGAAAATGGTAGTTTTTAACAAAACAAATGTATTATTTTAGCCATAAATTACAACCAAACGATTATGATCATGGGACCCCACATTTTTTTCTAGCTGACCTAGCTTTAAAATAAAACTAAATCTGTATTCTGTAAGATTTTTTTTAACCAGTGGGGTATTTTGTTTCATAGCAGGCTTACATTTGTCAAATGACCGATACAAAAAAAAAAGATTGTTTTTGCAGCTGTACCTATTTTATGCATAAAACATAACAATAACAGGCATTTATTTGAAAGAAACAAGGTTGTTTATTTAATGTAATGCATTCATACATTTGTAAGTGTTGGCAACATCTCCAAATATTATTTGGGGCCACTGTACGTGCATTAATGTCAGTATAACATGCACCGATGGCAGTAGACCTAAAAGACTTCAACAATCTCCACAGGCACTGATTGTTTAGCTATAAGATAAACCGCAATCCAAGTAAGCACTAAGCAGATAGTAAGAAATGTTAAGTCAGTTATTCAAGAAGGGAAGAAGGATTTATGTAAAGCTCAAGCTAGAAAAACAGATCAGCGAAAGCCCTTTTGTCTCCAGCATATGACCATTCATGTCCAAGTGAAACCCCAGTGTGCCCATGCATGTGTGTAGGGTCAGCAGCGGTCGCTAAATGTAAGTGTGCGTTACTCACAGATGGCGGAGAGCAACGTCAGCATGCCCATGCATTAGAGGCATGACAGAGCGATTGACAGCAGAGAGAAGGATCGTGCGGCAGCAGCAGCTGAGTCAGGGCTCTACTCACCTTTGTACACATTGAGTGTGATAGTCCTGACCGCGATCCTGACCATGCTCTCTGGGTGGTTGAAAAACTTAATGGCCTCCGTGTACAGGGCAAAATCATTAGTGTGCTAGAAGCATGGGAGACAGAGAGCGAGGCCATCAGCAAGGAGGATTAGCTCAGAGAGAGGAGAACTGCAACTAGTGACAAATACACAAATCCTGTACTTTTACTCTCTTATGTGAATCCAGGATGTCTACAAGAGTAGAAGAAATAGGTGCATAACGTCACAGAAATTGAAAAGTGTCCCTGAATGCAATGCTACTGGCTGATAAATAGGTTTAAAATGCATCTAATCAAATCCTTGTTATACGGTATATAGTCCACACACACTGCACCTCAATAAAGTTGTGAATCTCCTCTTATTTTAATACCGAAAAATGTAGGAAGTGACAAGTGCATATACATTAAATCCACATCGTATGTACAATGTTTGGTTAGATTTATTTAAATGTTTTTGAAAGTAGCCTACTCACCAAGGCTGCATTTATTTGAACAAAAATACAGTAAAAACTGTAATATTGTGAAATATTTTTAAAATTTAAAATAACTTTTCTTTATGAATATATTTTAAAAGGTAATTTATTCCTGTGATGGTAAAACTGAATTTTCAGCATCATTACTTCAGTCTTCAGTGTCACATGATCCTTCCTAATATGCGGATTTGTTGCTCAGGAAACATTTCTTATTATTATGAAGTAATATTTCTGGTGAAACCATGATACATTTTGGTTACACTATATTTTAAGATGTCCTTCTTACAGTGTAACTATACATTTAAGCACAGATAGTAAGTTGCAAGTAATTACGCATAATGTACTGTTATTTCTACAGTGAGGGGATACAAGGATAAAGTGTTACCTACAATTTTTTATGATTCTTTGATGGAAAAAAAGGGAAAATGTCATTTTTTATTGTCACTTTTTAATATTATATATATACAGCTGCATATATGTATATGTGTGTTTGCAACAACTTCGCTACTTGCCACATTAATGCAGAATTCAACTGATGTGTGGTGACAGGTATACTACATAATTGTGGCTTATCCAATTTGAATTTATAGTTGGCTTGGCACTATTTTTGTAATATTAGTTTACTTTTGTTTTTAAACCCCAATGTGTTTTAATACTGATGCCAGACTTCTATAATTTGCTATAAATGTTATCTTTTTCTTAGTGTCCATGAAGTTCCAAATAAAAAGAGAAAATCAAGTGAGAATGATTACCGGTACTCATTGGTAAAATGTTTAATCTTTCATACAGTGATATAATTTTTATGCTGTGATATAATTTTTATGCTGTGATAAAAGATTTAGATCATTCATTTACTAATAATATGTCTCTGTTTGCTTCATTAGTTTGGTCAGCAATACCAGTTAAACCTTTTCCATGTATCTTGTTTACCACGAGATGCCAAAATGTTGCTATGGTTATCACTATCACAACCATAATGAGTTAAATAGAGACTCACGTGGCTCCTCAAGCAACTAAATGCAGTTGTCACTCCCAAAACTTTGCTTTGTTAATGTCATTCAGATACATTACACTGATCTGGGTTTATTTTCTACATTCAAGCTGATTCTATAAGCTTCGTAACTCTTTAACAGATGGTAGTCATGATATTTTTCTGTAAGTGGCATGTAAAATGCATGATACTTTAGCAATCTTATCTTCAATTTTACATTAGGAGAAGGTATTTACAATCAATGCAGTGTCAGATCTCTCATAGAGCGAATCCTTCCACGCAGGCCCTCTCTATTCCTGACACCAATGATGATTAACAGCATCAAAGGTGCCACGGAATAAAGAACACATGACGGTAAAATACAACCATTTACAGTACACCAATAACTTCCCCCTATACAAAGGAGCCTTGAAACATTTGTCAGCTTTCAATCCACATAAAACAGTTGTAAACGTACAGCTGGCCTGCATTTGTCCAAAATGAAAGAACGTAATTGCTCAAGTTGGATGAACACACAGGAAACACGGTTTTACAAAGTCACGGTGAACTGTTAAGTCTTCCTGGAAGTGGTCTGTTACACAAAGAATGCATGCAAGCCCACAAATAGAAGCCCCCTTCTGCTTTCAGTATATAAACTGTGACAGTCATTTGAAAAATGACAGTTGTCCCAGTAAATGCACCTTACCTCATTGTAGAAGAAGTGTACTGTGTGGTTGTTGAGTTTCAGAGACAAAGTCTTCAGAAAGGAGATATAGTAGGCCATAATTTCCTCGTCAGAGAAGTCAAATTTATGCACAATTATGGAATTAACATGATTATTGGACAGCAAGTAATCTAAAAAGAAAAGGAACAACATATTAAACGTTCAGGACATAAACGTCAAATGCATACAATTTTAACTTTGTCTGGGGGTTTACTCACAGAGAGAAGTCTCATGACTGATGTTCTCGAAAAGGATGTTGAGTGTTTGCAAAAGCTGGACACACACATACCGTCCGGATTTCTGCCGCAGTATGTTGAGGAAAAATGCAAACATATTCTTCTCCAAAAAGAAGCTAGATGAAGAGAGGATGACGCTTACAGTCATGAAAAATATGCTTTTGTATTTGAGATACGCTGTCATATTATTGCAAATCTAGCATGTGGAAACACTTCAAATTTAAAAATAACAAAGAGATATGAAACTCACTCAAAGACAGAGCTGTCATTCTGATCACCCCAGATGAGAATCTCAGTAATGGAGCGAATAGTTTCCACCAGCAGATTTCTGTTGTTATCAGTCACTGTTGTGTTCTTAGTTAGGACATGGTACATATACCTAAAGAAAAATTAACAATAAAAAAATAAATACAACTTAAATGCCACAAGATATCTCATATAATGACTTCTAACTTGTATATTTGTAACGTATTTGAGAACGTAACGACCATAAACAATTTCTGCAAAATAGAAAACTACTTTAAGTGATATATTTAAAAAGACAGTTATTGTAACTGTTTAAATATTCTAACCCACCAAATCATATAACCGTATGTTAATTACAGCCGTGGCACAAAATATAATGAGCTATTTACATAGCTTTATAGGCAACATGTGTGCATCTCCAATGTCATAAAATGATGTCTTGGTAGGCAGCTCACCAGATTTGACACCAAGTCTACGACTGCTACACACAGTTTTGCTCCTATGCGCTCAGTTTAACATCGTAAATAAATTCTGTCAGGAGTAATATACATGTATACATTTCCTAAATAGACTATTAGTGACTTTCCACAGTAATGACAATCCCTGGAAGAATTAAAAAGCTAAAACTGCACGAGCTGCGCTAGCGAATTAGCTGCAAAAGGTCCATACAAACTTACTTCAAATGATCCAAAGAATGGATGTTTTTGGACTTCCCCTGTCCTCCGACCCAGCTTCTTGAACGGCCGAACATTTTTTATGTGTTTTTATTTCCCAAACTGTATGTTTTTAACACAGTTTGCTAGGCGAATTGATCCATATCCGCAGCAGTGAAGGCCCAGAAACCTCACATGAAAACATACCTGTCGACCTATCGCTCATGACAGCCCCGACTTCTGCTCTATATCATTATGGGATTTGTAGTTTATTATTGAACTCGTTAGAGCGAGATGCATCGGGTCACTAGACTATTGCGGACTCAATGTCCCATAGTTCCGTGCGAATGCAAGGGTATTGGTGAAGTCATGAGAAAGCGCCGTTTGTTTTGTTTTTCACGCGTTATAAAGCTTCACCGAGCTTCTGGGTGATTTTTATTTCTGAATTGTGTGCGTCGCCTGCCTTTTAAGAGGGATTCTGGATATTTTGTCCTTATGTCAAAGAGCAGCGCACGGCCTTGGAACATTCAAACATGCTGTTCTTCACTAACTTATTTGCTGTATAGTGGAAACATATGTGTTGACCGGATTGCAAGGGGAATACTGCTGAAAAGGGAGTTGCATCACTGCGGTTTTGATTGAAATGGAGAGATCCACACTGACCTGGCTCACATAAAGTCTGACCAAATGCTTTTCATTCTTTCAGTCTGTTTAAAGAGACTGAATCATATGTTTTGGAGTCTATGACATACTCAATTTACTCTCGGTTAGATTCAGTGGAATCGCTAATCAACGAGCTTCCATATATGTTTTATCTCGGCCTATTTTTTGTCAATGTCTTGATTCTTTACTATGCCTTTTTAATGGAATACATAGTCCTTAATGTAGGGATAGTATTTTTGCCAGAGGATATGGACCAGGCACTGGTGGATTTGGGTGTTCTCTCTGACCCAGCCTCTATTCCCTATGACACAGACACTGAGCTGGATGTTTTTGAGGGATATCTGGAATAAACTAATATGACTGGCAATCCCAGTCGAAGCTTTTGTGGGGAAGGTGCCATTTGGTTACTGGAAGAGAACCATTGTCAAAGGAAACTATATATCATCTCTGAAGACATAAAAGGGTGTTTCAAGTGGTCAAATTATAAAAGAAAGAAAAAAAAAGACTTTCATGAATAAGTAAGTAATGTCAAAGTACATTTTTAGATTATGATTCAAACTCAAAAAAAAAAAAGTGCATTCATTGTCGTGTTTCCACAGGCTGTCCAGGTTCAGGGGACTGACCGGCAAACAAGCCATTGTGCCACATGGAATATTTGCCTGGAACAGATCAACCGAACAGACTACGGAGTTTTCCATGGAGCCGCCAGTCAGTGTCTCTTCAGAGATCAAATTCGGGCACTAATCACTACTGTGGATATAAATATTACATTAGCCTATTTATTTTTAGTTTGGCATTCAGCACTCAAGCAGGATTCTGTGTCAGCCCTGCAATGGCTTGTTATTACATGTAGACTACTCCCTTATTCTGCCTCAGCATGGTTTCATTCCCTTTAATACTATTCGAATGAGCAATACGTCATGAGACAAACAGGGTGTTCTGAGTTTTTTCTATAACTCTTTGGAACCACATTTGTGCCAGCCTGAAAATGAAATATTTGAGTTTCAGTTACCCACTCTATATATTTAATAAATGATTAATTTGAATGTGTTGCCATGGTGTCACATTTGGCTTTCAAATATCTGTTGCCATGTTACAAAAAACTTCTCTAGCCTCTCTGAAATTGCATTTCCTAGCTTTAAAACACATGGACCAAATTCTTAGAAATGTGATATGTATATTCATACTGGTTTCATGTTTTTAAAAAACCTTTTATAATTTTAAAGAAATGTTTCAATTTAATGGCTCGTGGTGTATCCATCAAGTATAAAGTAGTTAAAATATATTAACGTTACATATGATAGCTTGTTTAGCATATGTGTGTAGTTATTATTCTAGATACATGATTATTATCATTATTATTTAATTATAAGAATTATTATTATATATAGAGAAAACCACAACTGAACAGTAATACCTAATGCTCAATTTGAATTATTCTTATTGATAATTATAAATGTTTGATTTATCTGAAATGGTCACAATCATAAAAACCAGACTCATAGAACTCATGTTTATTGTAAAAAAAAACACACACAAAAACACAATAAGTACCTTTAGTGCTGAGAACCAGTATATCCACAAAAATGTCAGAAAGTGCAAGTCAGTCACATGTAAAGTAATTTCAGTGAGAAAGTGGAACAACTTTTTGAGGCAGTTTAGTGTCCTTCTTGGCAAATATCGCTGAACTATTGAACTGTATAGTGAATGATGCTTTTGAAAAAAAAAAAAAAAACCTCCTTGCTTATTGCAACATTGTACGATATGTGGCCATTTTAAAATGTGTCAAAGTGGTCTTATCCGTGGATCTTGAAGACGAAGGTGTTCAAAAACTCCACATGGAATGCAGTCATTCCAAAGCCTAATGAGGGAGAAGAAAAAACAAGATAATTTGCATATCATGAAAACCATTTAAAAGGTCATGAAACCCTAAACCAAATTTTCTGAGATTTTAACAGAAGTATGCGTGCTGAACATCATGGAAGACAATGTTACCATCTGTTAGTTTTGAATGTGGGAGAAACTAGTTAATTTTAAACCTTTTTGCTCTATTTTCAACTTCCTGGTTTAAATTCGTCTTCATGTCAATGTCATAGGATGTGATGTTTTCTCGTACTATAGTTCGGCGATGACTCATATAATGATGATTAATAATGGACGTAATGCATAATCTTAGTGACTGTGGTCAGATTTTAGAGATTAACTTCTGTCTGTCCACGGACTGCAGATTTGCAAGATTTTATGTGTTTCAACTAGCTCAAATGTGGTATGTGAGCGATGCTAGTATCTGAGACCTAATACAAGAAAAGCATTATGCAAGTAAAAGTTAATATAGCGGCCTATCAGACCACTACATTAAAATAAGTCCCAAATGATGTTAAAGATGAGTGACTCACTCCAAAGACTTCATTCCAGTGCAGTTTTTCAGAGCAGCACTGAGCTTTGTAGCTCCAATGTCTGTGAACTTGTTGAACTTTACACTGAAAGTAAATAACAAGAAATGCGTGAATATAATGTGATAAAATAACATAAACAATATTTCTTACATTTTATTAGAATTGAAAACAATCATTAGAATAGAAGAGAAGCCAAATGACCAAAATTAATTTTCTTATGTATAAATCTTTAACTTAATTTGGATAAGTACTTACTCCAAGTCCTGCAGGAATTTCATGTCTGGTAAAACCAAGGCCAGGTGTCCAGCTCCACTGTCAGCAATTACATTTCCATAGAGACTAGAAGTGAGGAAAGTGGAATAATTGTGTCAAAACAGTGATGTTTTTATAAACCGTTCCAAAATTCATGTTTTATTTAATAATATTATACAGCTATTTCTGGGAGTGACTGTACCTGAGGCTCTGTAGAGAAGGAATTGATGCCAGAGCTTTAGCCAGTTTTTCCACACCGGCATCTCCAATGAAGTTTTGAGACAGACTGGGTGGTGGGAACACCGGACAGTTCAGTTGTGACACAAGTTCCTTTACAAGTTGTGGAAAATGGGGTCTTCCAGACACTACATGTGTTATATTTAAGGGCATTTCAAAACTTACTTGAGCAATTTCAGACATGCCAAAAAATGTAAAACGCCAGATAGCATCTCAGCTCCAGAGTCTCCTATTTGGTTTTTTTCAAGACTGAAAGACACAAAAAAAAGTCATTTTGTTTAAATTGACTTTTAAAACAAAATTTTAACAAAATTGTTTAAATCTTAAAAACACTAAAAGCCTTCTTTTCCGGTCCATATAGTCATGAAATCCACCACTAAATACTCACTCCAGGTGTTGGAGAGACTGCAGAGAAGGCAGGACCTCTATGAGATTGGGGAAAAGTTCAGGACCATTCTGAACTCCAAGCCTACAATGCAAACACCACCAGATACGATCAACAATGAATGGAAAAAAAGGATAAACCGGAAAGCAGAAGAAGGAAAAGATAAGATTTGCTTACTCAAATTCTAGTCTCTGAAGATGCCGAAGGGCTGGTACACCTTTATCCAGTGCAGACACAAATTCACTGAAAATACAGCCATACTCCTTATCAACATCATCATTTTATGCTACAATTTGAACTGAAAAACATAGCCAAACAACGATAGTCGTAGGACGTCCAAACACAAATTTGATGCTGTACCTCATTGGTAACTTCTTCTCTCTGTGAATTCGGACAAGGCCAGGCAGGCTCTCAATGTGATAACCTTGTGTTGCCTTGAAGGGGTTCAAGGTGAATTTCTCGATGGCTTTTTTCAGGTTCAGTTCATCATTGCTTTGATGCAAGTCCTCCCATAAGCCAATGGTGTCTGCTGTATGTGCCCTAATGGAAAAACAAATAGCAATAAATACAAATGAAAACCTTTTGCTTAACGCACTCGTTCACTCAAATCTGAAAATTCTGTCATTTACTCATTCTCATGTTCTTCCAAACATCCTTGCTTCTGTAGAACATAAAGGCAGACAAGTTTTCATTTCATATCATAATGTGGTTGGTCAATGCAACTTGTGTGCCATTTTCCAAATGAATGAATTCTAAGTGAACAACTACTTGAATTTCGGTCTGATCATCACACAAGCTTTTGTATGAAGCATGGATCATACAGAATATGTTTATGATACTTTTACACTTCCCATCATTCCTCTTTTTGTATTTCACAGAAGAGAGAGTAAATGACAATTTTCATTTTTAGGTGAACTCTTCTTTTAGCGATGCACAATTTCTCACCAGAATGATGTGATACATTTGAGTCCCACAAGCTCTTTCAGGCCACTTATGGGAATGCATGTATCTTGCAGGTTAAGGGAGAAGGTCCGCTTCATTGCGCTGGGATGTCGGAGGAGATGGCATATGACATACACGTCTGAAGGGCAAAGCTGCGCCCCACAGAATGACAGATTGCCAGGCAGGTTTTTTAACAGCAGTTTGGCAAATTTGGCTCTGTTGGTCTCATAAACACAATGAAACAGTTCTAATAACCTGGCAGGAACCAAACCATTAGGCTTCATTTTCTCCAGATGGGCTTCAACAGCCTTTCTTTTGGCCTTTATGTTGACACTGCTTTCCAGGATGCTTACTCCATCAGGTGCCTTCTGGAAGACCAATCCCGTGACAAACCTCTGCAGCACGTCCTGCGACTCCCCCTGAACCTTCCGTTTCTTCTGCTGGACTATGCTGTTCGCCACTACCATTTTTTCATTCACCTGTTTAGACTGCACCAAGTGCAAAGCACTCAGGAGGTTCTGAGTGAAGAGGTCTGCAAAGTGGTTTTCTTGGCGCTCAGATGTTTCGTAGGATACAAGTATGCCACTTTTAAGAGCGCAGCCCAGCAGCTCCGTTGAACTGCCAGGGTTTAAGCGTGTATTGTGGTTCTTGAATCCCTCCCATGCCGTTTTGCACAATTGTGGGATGTCTGGCTGGTTCTTCTTACATAATGAGCTGTTTCCAAGAATAGCCAATTGTAGATGCTTGGAGGTCACTCTTTGGTACAAGTCTGTGAGGGTTGAAGGCAATTCATCACTGCGACTGTCTTGGTGCTCGAGCAGGATACAGGTAGTCCAACAAAGTAGTGGGTTGGAGCATAAACTGAATATGTAGCTTTGTTTCTTAATCTTTTTTAGTGCACTCTCTTGGAGAGAAGCGTCCCCAAAATATTTTGATGCATACAACTCAACGTCTTCAGGAGAGAAGCCACAAAGCTCCAAAAGGCTGTCAATTTTTCGCAGCACCTGATTTAAAACGTCTTTAGGCCTTGTGGCGATGAGAATCGTGCAACCCGAGAGGATTTCCTTTTGGAACAAACCCGAAAACAGCTGCTTGATGGTGTATTTAGTGTGTGTGTGTGATTTAGCAGGGGACTGAAGAAGCCCCTCAAAGTCTTTTATGTGATCAAAGCTGTCAAAGACAATGAGAACTTCATCAGGACAGGACAGAATGTGTTTGAACACAGAATCTGAGTCCTCACAGCGAGGAGACATAGACAAATCGAACAGTAAACCTTTCAAGCTGTAGTTAGATTGTGTGAGGTCTAAAATTTTACAGTTCAGCAAAAAAACAAACTGAAATTGAGGCAGGCTGCCGCTCGCCCAGTCCAAGCATAAACGCTGAATGAACGTGGTTTTTCCCACTCCAGCTTTTCCGAGGAGGGCGACAGATTGCTTTGGCCTGGAATCACTGTTATGAAACAACTGACTTCTGTCCAGCTTTGCTTTCTTACGCTCTGAATCACTGAGGACAACCAGTTCTTTTTCCAGACACTTGTTTGCGTTCTTGCCCGATTTAATAAGGAGTTTCCTCCGGATCGGATGCACATCCACATAGTGTGATTCCATTCCCAATCCCCCACGCATAGTGCAGCAGACATCTCTCACGTGGGACTTTACGTGATTTATGTAGTCTTTAACACATTCTGTAAAACAAACATTTATAATGTTTCCTCTAGTCTAATAAAGTCATTCAGGATATTTATGATTAGACTGGTTTCTTACCTGGTGCTTCTGGGCGGATTTTCCTTTCGGTTTTGGATGGTGGGGAATTTGTGTTCTCTTGTGGGTTTCCTTCTGTAATTAGTAAAACAAACAATCAGCCAATTCTGTCAATATGGATTCCTTTGTCAACCAAACAGAATTGTTACTACATGCACAGTCCTACCATACTTTAAAACAAAAAACAAATTCTAATTATAAACACTTTCTCTGCTTACAATTTCAATTTATTGGTTAAGACAAAAAAAAAACCCTTGAGATGTGACATCTCGTTTTCAAGGAGACCTCAGAAAAACATACATCACATAATCTACATACATACATACATACATACTAGCAAAACAAAGGCAGAAGCTCTCCGTCACACCAAAACAAGGAATATAAATTTTCCTCAAATTTTTTTTACTTGGAGTAAAGCAATCACAGATTGAATCTCTACTCATATAAAAGGCTAATCATCCTCTCTACTACTCTAAATGAGCAATAAACTGATGTGTCAGCTCCAAAATAAATAGAACCCTACAGTCAATGGGATAACGCACAGTTTGTGTAAAGCAATGACATTTAAATTCTCATCTCGTTTGATCTACTAAAAGGTATGGAAGCCCGTTTCCGCCACTAAATAAAAAAAATTGTGACTTTTTATCTCAGAATTCTGACTTTTTTTCTCACAATTACGTGATATAGTCACAATTCTGACTTCTTTTCTCACAATTGCGTAATATAGTCAAAATTCTGACTTTTTTCTCACAAATGTGAATTATAGTCAGAATTGTGACTTTATATCACGCAACTGCAAGTTAATATCTCAGAATTCTGACTTTATATCATGCAATTGTGAGGAAAAAAAAGTCAGAATTGTGGGAATTTTTTTCTTTAGTGGCGGAAATGGGCTTCCATAATATGGTGCACAGTGTTATTTTTCCTCATTAAAAGAAAAGTTTACACAGAAATAATAGTACTTTTTTAGCAATAGTAACACTTTCACCTTGGTAACAAATGCACATGTTTTGTTGTAAAATATGATAATACCTTAAAGTAAAAAAAGAAAAATTTAATATTTTAAACATATAAAAATTATGTTTACTCACAAGAGAAAATGTATTGATCTATTCTACAAAAAAAAGTAATTTTCTTAAAAATGTGAGAGACATATTAAGATCATATGACAATTTGAATCATATGATCTGAATACTAAGCGGAAGAAGATGGATGGATGGATGATCTGAATACTACTCTCTTCGCATTTTGAAAACCTACTCTAAAAGTCTTGCAAAATCTTGTCAGGATGTGTGTAATCCAGAATAATTATTTAACTGTGATGTGTGCCATTGTTTTTTCTTTTTTTTCTCATTTATAGAATGATTTCCCCTTGAAGTGTAAATCTTTTTTATTGATCACAAAAGTTGTGTGATGGAAATAATATGAGGAGGGAGTAAAGCGCTGCATTTCAGTGCTTTTTCAAGTAAACGCAAAGTTTCTTGGGGGAAAATGATACGTTTAGCTGGAGAACACAAATGCTGATGCAGAAACACAATACTCTGCGAGAGAACACAATACTTTTGCAAACGAACACAAAAGCATTGAAATATAATTTTTCCTCCAACCTCATATTTTTTTCCTCTTCCATCCAAATCTATAATTCATTTTACTTTTCCGTCTAGTGATGCTAGTGCTACAGAAATGACATGCTTTATCCCTGGAGGCTCTAATATTACCAGAATGTCTCTTATCAAAATAAAACGTGACTTTGAATCAAAATATTGTCAAAAATCTAAATGATTCTAAAGACCTTTTTTGTTTAGTTTGTTTATCTTTTTCTACACTTGGATGAAGCCAAGCACAGACACACATTTGCTGTCCTCAAACCCCGAACTCACCTTTTGTAGGGGAGACTGTGTCTACAGATACTGATGACAAACTCTTGCATGTGCGATCTGACGATGAGCCGACTGGGAGTACTGAAACCGTGAGCTCCGGTGGGGCAACTGTGCCATCAGCTGGAAAAGGAAGAATTCTGTTATCACACACACCACAGTATTGCTAAAACCAGGAATGCCAGGTCTGCATACCAAGTCTAACTCAATATCCAATCAAAAATAGCCCAAAACTATAGTTACCACAATGACCCCCTATCTCAAATATCAAAACTCCAAATGTAATAAATGAGTATAAAATTGTATAAATCAGTAGTAATCATAAACAGTCTGTTTTCATAAAGGAGCTCACAGAAGATCAAAGAGCCCTACCAGTGGCTCGCCCTCACAAAACTCATCATCTAGCAGTTTTATCATTGGTAGAATGTAAAATGGGTTAAGTCTGTAGCCCAACTCCACAGGAATACTGCATCCTTGACAACCCTGCCTAAGAGACTTAATTATCCATGAGACAACTGAGGTGGGTTTTTTTTACTTACTAGGTGAAAGAGGAAGTATCTGTGTGCCTGGGCTCACATTCTGTGGCGACACTGCAGAAATTGAATGTGAAAGTATATTTAAAGTGGATAAAAGAATTAAAAAAACATGCAGGCACATGCAGCGGTTTAATAATGCTTTTACTGTTCACTCACCTAGCACGTACGTGGGCCATGTCGGAACCACAGTGCCAATCAGAGGCGGCGTAAAAGGGCAGATGCTCTGGAAGATCTGTAGTGCTGAACCACCTAAGAGATGCAAAGACTCATAGTCAATGTTCAGAGAGAAGGCCTATGGTATCTTGAAATGCATATACAGTGTGAAAAATAACCACAAAACTCACCACTAGAGGGCAGAGGAGGGGAACTGAAGGGAATACGTAAAATATTCTGCAATATGTTTGAGCTCAACTGGAAACTACCCTTGAATGGAATGGTGGGCGTGGTACATCTTGAGGGGCTTTCAATGCACATTGTGGCTACAATAGAGACATGCTTTCGGTTTGCATCATCATGAAAGCTACAGTTATAATAGGCTATATACATACAGTTATCACAAATATGTTTCCTATAATATATTCCTATAATATAGTGTATTTTTTAAAATACAAATTGTGTTACTTAAAACAAGTTTTTAACCTTAAATGTTTAAAACTACTGTTTGGGAGAGTTTGCAATTATTGTGTGTTTGAAATACCTTTTTTGTTGCGTTTGTACAAGGGTTTGCCATCAGTATCTGTGCAGGATTTGTTTGAAGGTGAATCAACTATCAATAGAAAACACACCTTTTACTTACTGGATTCAATACAGATATTTCACAAGAGAACATCTAAGAGAAAATGACATCACCTTTTCGCTTTCTTGACCTTTTGTTTGCCAAAAAAGCATTTTCATTGCCTAGTGCTTGGCCCGGTTGTGTGCAAGTTGTGTCTGTGTCATCTGTTGTTTGTAAAGCAGATGTGAAATATATTACATTTATTTAACATTATTTTTTTTATTTTAAATAAAAAATTACAAACAGTCACTGGTTCTTCTTCATTTCCAAAAATATTATAGAAAAATATAATTCTTATAAGAGTCTTACATAGGGAACTGAGGTTATCAAGGAAGTTGGGATCTGCCAAGACACAAGAAAGTAATTATTTATAGCCTTCATTACGCCTATGCTTTTATGTAATAAATGTACACATTTAAATATCAATGATTGAAACTGACCAAAAGCTTCTTCAGATTCACTCTGAATGGACTCAAGATATTCTAAGATGACATTGTCTGTGAAAACAAAATGTAAATCTCACTTGAAATCTCAACTCAAATGGCAAATATAGGGCTAACGTACATTTGTTTACCACGTTAAAATTATTGTGCATCTAGCCATAGGCTACTTACTCACCAGGTAAGAGTTCAGACATTGGGTCTGGGACAATATCTTGCAATTCAGCATCTGTTGTAACATAGTTACACATTATATTAGCCTACATATGTTTTTTAATCATGACATAGCCTAAACATGCAGTTACAATATCCTGAGGTAAAACTCGTATAGCGTCGTGGACGCGCAAGATGTTTGGAGCGCGCGCTTCCTGTGAGAAAATAAATAACTCGATATATAATATATAGCCTATATATAAATATTTGTCTTACAATTCAGATTAGGCTATACATTTATTTTGTACTGCTATATAATGAGCAAAGTAAAATAAGTACGACGCAAAACGCATTACAAATAAAAATCTATATAATAAATTAAAATCTTTGTACTTTACCTGTTTCATAGAGATATTCCATGTTTACTGCGAATTATTATTCCATTACATTAAAGTTAGTAAGCAAAACAGCTTTATAGCGCCCGACTTGTCCTCAGATAACACAGGGTGAGGCATGCCTGGCAAACACCAAAACAGGCTGCACTTTGTCTGGATGCTTTTACTTTCAGTATGTGAAAGGAGGTTGGTTTGGTTAGGCATAAACCAAACTCACCTTCCCCTGTCGTTTAGCAAATCTGTTCTCGAAGGACTTTCATTCTGCGTGCATAGTGTTGAAATGCAATTTTCTGAGTTGATGATGGAGATGATGCTGTTGATAATATAGCCTAATGTTTATGATGATGATGATATATGAATTATTTTACTGTCATGTGTGTTTAGGCTATTAAGTCATCATGTGATTGACATTCCATTGTACCAACTGTGTCAATATTAATACACTTTACAGTAACAAACAAGTTCAAAGCTCAAATGATATATTAACATTACATAATTTAAGGGCATACAGTAAGGAACTTTAAAATAAGCCTGGCAATCATTTGTGGAAATGCTCCACCCTGGAGTGGCAGGTATTTTCCATTGTCACTTGTGGCCTTTTTCCCCCCCTCACACTGGTCTTATAAAACACCTGTTTTTATGCCTTCATATTTGAAAACTTAATAAATGTCTGTGAACAACAACAAAAAACCCTCTGCAAATCATGCCATTTACAGTAAAGTTCCCATCTCCAAAACAAAAAATACCAAACATATCATGCCACCCTCCTTCTAAAGTGAAACAAAAGCACGAATCACAAACTGGTATGACAAGTAGGCCTATTATTTTTTCTTTTCTTCTTTTGTAATAACACTGCCCATAATAGAAACCATATCACAGGCTGGTTTGTTGGTGACACCACATCTGCCCTATAACAATCAACTCATTGTAAATTGAAGAAGGGCATCTACAATTACAGTGCATCCGGAAAGCCTTATTCCAAAATTTATTAAATTCATTATTTTCCTTAACATTTTACAAACAATACCCTATAATGTTAATGTGAAAAGTTTGTTTGAAATCTTTGCAAATGTATAAAAAAAATAAAAAATAAAAAATAAAAAATAAATAAATAAAAAACACATACATAAATATTCACAGCCTTTGCCATTACACTCAAAATTGAGCTCAGGTGCATCCTGTTTCCACTGATCATCCTTGAGATGTTTCTACAACTTGATTGGAGTCCACCTGTGGTAAATTCAGTTGATTGGACATAATTTGGAATGACACACACATACGTCTATAAGGTCCCACAGTTAACAGTGCATGTCAGAGCACAAACCAAGCCATGAAGTCTAAGGAACTGTCTGTAGACCACTCTGAGACAGGATTGTATCGAGGCACAGATCTGGAGAAGGGTACAGAAAAATGTCTGCAGCATTGAAGGTCCCAATGAGCACAGTGGCCTCCATCATCTGTAAATGAAAGAAGTATGAACCACCAGGACTCTTCGTAGAGCTGGCCGTCCGGCTAAACTGAGTGATCGGGGGAGAAGGGCCTTAGTCAGGGAGGTGACCAAGAACACAAGCGTTTCTCTATGGAGAGAGGAGAACCTTCCAGAAGAACAAGCATCTCTGCAGCACTCCACCAATCAGGCCTGTATGGTAGAGTGGCCAGATGGAAGCCAGTCCTCAATAAAAGGCACATGACAGCCCGCCTGGAGTTTGCCAAAAGGCACCTGAAGGACTCTCAGACCATGAGAAACAACATTCTCTGGTCTGATGAAACAAAGATTGAACTCTTTGGCCTGAATGACAAGCGTCATGTCTGGAGAAAACCAGGCACCGCTCGTCTCCTGGCCAATACCATCCCTACAGTGAAGCATGGTGGTGGCAGCATCATGCTGTGGGGATGTTTTTCAGAGGCAGGAACTGGGAGACTAGTCAGGACCGAGGGAAGATGAATGCAGCAATGTACAGAGACATCCTTGATGAAAACCTGCTCCAGAGCGCTCTGGACCTCAGACTGGGGTGAAGGTTCATCTTCAGGACAACAACCCTAAGCACACAGCCAAGATAACAAAGGAGTGACTTCGGGACAACTCTGTAAATGTCCTTGAGTGGCCCAACCAGAGCCCAGACTTGAACCCGACTGAACATCTCTGGAGAGATCTGAAAGTGGCTTTGCATCGACCCGATGGAGCTTGAGAGGTCCTGCAAAGAATAATGGGAGAAACTGCCCAAAAATAGGCGTGCTAAGCTTGTAGCATCATAGCATTATGGTGCCAAAGGTGCTTCAACAAAGTATTGAGAAAAAGGCTGCGAATACTTATGTGTAAAAAAAATAAAAATAAATAAAAAAATTTTTGCAAAGATTTTAAACTAATTTCTTTCACGTTGTCATTATGGGGTATTGTTTGTAAAATTGAGGAAAACAATTAATTTATTCCATTTTGGATACGGCTGTAACATAACAAAATGTGGAAAAAGCGCTGTGAATACTTTCCGGATGCACTGTAGAAGTTACAGTGGTTTCTTTTGAGTTGAACCCTGACATCTTCTTGTGTTCTCTTGCTTTTTAATCTGCAACCCCCATGAAAGAAAAAAAACCGTCAGAGTCCATGCCACACATAACAGCGTGCCTGAAAGCAACTCTAGTATATGCGAGAGATCTAGTTACAGGTGCATCCTGATTATGTCAAGGAGTATTGCTGCTTTGTGGGAGTTGCAACACATATAGCATTAGCAACCATGCAATGGACACTATATAGAACCTTAAAGGATTCTGTCAGGCACTTCATATGTAGAACCTCTTAGGGTTCCCATCATGGGATCATTTTATGGATTTAGTTTTAAATAATATCTTACATTTTAATTACATTTTATGAATTAAACAGTTTAACATTATCACTAGATTTTTTAAAATAAACTATTTAAACATGAAAGTATTATTCAATCATTTAAGATATTTATCCTTATACACTTTTTGGCATTAAGGTTCTTTTAAATTTATTCAAGAACCCTAGGGGCCTTTATAGAACCCCATTGATCCATTTTTGAGTGTAAATGTGGTCATTATTTACATGTATATTTGGCAGCTTCAATGCAGAACTAGCTTCCTGCAGTGTTGTTTTGAATGTTTATTCACACCTTTCTGTTGCATTGCTACTGTAGTTTTGTCATTCTTTGTGCATAGGGTTAACTTAATTATTCTTCATAGTAAATGATTAAGTATTTTCCCCTGAAGTTCTTAAAACTATAAGACATTTGATGCCTTTAATACAGTCTTTGCATCAACAAAACTGGCATTGTTGGGAGGAATCTGTGCTGGGTTCTTGTGGGCAGCACGCTGGACAAAAAGAGTCCATAATTTACATGCTTAATATTGCTACAGTATAATACACATTAAACATGTTGGTAGAATACAAACGATAAAAAACGATAAAAAACAGATTTTTGTCTTCATATTGCTATGAATTATTAAACAAAGCATTTTCCATTAAAAAAATTGCAGCTGTGGGGTAAAGTGTGTTAAATGCGTCGGGGTAAGCTGAGCAGCAACTCGGCTATAGTTATAGTAAGTTCTTCATCCAAATGCAAATTGCAAATGCAAATTCATAAAACTATTACATTGTTCTCTTTTAAAATTTCATAGACCTTCTCCTGGCTTGAACATGCAAATGTAATAATGTGCAGCGAAATAAGACTCTAAAATGCATTATTAACATTATTAATATATTTGATAAATTCACCATTTAGTTTGAATTTATTTTTAGTACTTTTAAATAATACATATTATTTTATGTTTGCTCTCTTAAACCCTCAAAATGTCAGGTGGACATTTTAACTCTGAACAACTGAACAGACTAAGAAAACTATTTAAAACTAAAATTTGTCTTAATAATACAAATTTTAAAAACTAAATACTATGGCATCATTTTAGGTTTAAAACCTTTCATATAAACAAATTTTATAAATATCAGAAGTTCTAAAGCTGTTGAGATAAGCAATTTGTATATTCTCAAATGTCAGGGTGGCACAACTGCAAACATGGCCTTTTTTTATGAATTGACAATAACAGTAAACATGATAATGCATAATACAGAGGACCCCAAACGATCCTTGTGGCAGAATTAAAAGATTTGTCTCTCTCTCAAATACTGGTAAAAACGGCTGCCACTTTCCATGTCAGGTGGTACAAGAGTATATACAGTACAACTATTTGGTTGTACTGCCTGACATAAAAACTGTCAATTTAAACTTTGAATGTTATTTAACAAATTAAACTTGTTTAAACACATTGTTCATGACTCGAAAATATGCATTACATATTTTTTTTTTCAATTTTGAAGCCTTATTTGTCAATGACCTGTGTGTGTATATATACAGTTGCAAGAAAACGTTTGAACCACTTGCAGAATCTGTGAAAATGTGAATCATTTTAACAAAATAAGAGAAATACAAAATTTGTTGTTTTTTATTTAGTACTGTCCTAAATAAGATATTTTACAAATATACAAATATATATATATATAATTATTTTTATTTTTTTTTACATATAGTCCACAAGACAAAAAGAATTACTGAATTTATTAAAATAACCCCGTTCAAAAGTTTATGAACCATTGATTCTTAATATTTTTGTTACCTGGATGATCCACAACTGTTTATGTTTTGTTTTGTGATGGTTGTTCATGAGTCTCATTTGTCCTGAGCAGTTAAACTGCCCAACGTTCTTCAGAAAAATCCTCCAGGACTTGCAAATTCTTCCGTTTTCCAACATCTCTTGCATATTGGGGTGTCCAAATTTGTCTTGTTTTAATATCAACCTTTTTCATTTAGTACTGCCCTTCAGAAGCAACAGAAAATATTTAATTTTTTTCCGGAAGACAAATCAAGTACAATTTACCTTGATCTTCAAATTCAATAAGTTTCCACCCCAAGTTTTTTTTAAATATATGTAACAGTATTTTTTTGCATCGTTACAGATCGTTTGATATCTACTGATTATGTGGATCTCTAACTAAACATAATTTACCACGCTGTCACAGGTTGGAGTATCCTTTGTATTTGAGGTGTTGTTGGCTCATTGTCCTGTGATCAGGGCTCACAAACCCCGATGTCCCGGGGCTAATGTGTTTTCCAGTCAGGCTACCAAAATGTATCACTAGCCTGCTGGACGGGCTATCTTAAATAGTGAAATAACATTCCTTTCTTAATGTTCACTCTCTTGACTTAATATTTGAAGGAAAAATACAAATCGCGGAAGTTTTGACCATGCTGATTTGTCTGCACTGAAGTTTTGCTGATGAAAGTACTTGTGTGTGTGTGTGTTAGTGATGCATGGTTCGTGGTTATATCCACCAATCGGGTGGGCCAAGTAATAAAAAAATAACAGGTGGAATTGCGGGTGGATGAGAGATAAATCATTGTGTTTGTTTTATAAAGACATATTGCGAGGGCGAATCATTTCGGTTGCCATTTTTCCACATTTTCAAAACAATTCCCTATATGTACTGACAGGGGAAGCTCATTATAATATGCAAAACTGTTATCCAATCCTAGCCGTGGGCGTTTACTTGCAAGTCTTCAATGTGACACGCCCATAAAAAGTGTGTTCCAGGAGCTAGGCTCAAAACCAGGGTAGAAAATAGCCTATTACTTATTTATTATGATGTTTTTGAATGTAAAAACCACACAAACATCATAGGCTTTTTAAAGTTGATTTAAAAAGCCAGTTCATGACCCCTTTAAGAATCATGATAGAAACATAAACTTTTAAACGGGGTCAATTTTAATAAATTCCGCTATTTTTTTCTCTTGTGGACTATAATTTAAAAAAATATATGTAAAATATCTTATTCAGTACAGAACTAAATAAAAAAAGAACATGCATTTTGTATGAGCCCTCTTGTTTTGTCAAAATTAATCACATTTTCACATTCTGCAAGCGGTTCATATACTTTTTCTTGCAACTGTATATATACCTCAGTGGATATATTTACATTTTTTAAATACAAACAACTCATTTATAGTCATATTATTTGAGAAGCTAATTGTTTGTGTATTTCTCAATGAAGCAGCATATTGTCACAACCTATTCGTTCATTAGTATTCATTCCATAGCCATCTTATAAAGGTGTTTCTCTAATTTCAGTTGATAGTTACCTTACATAAAAATAATTAGTCTCTTTTCTCCTTGCCTAGAGTACAGTCTATGTTAAAAGCAGCACGTCTTAAAGTCGGCATTGAACGGAAGTTTCATATTAAAAATCATAAAAAATAAAATAAAAAAAGAACTGTCCATTTTGATTTCACAGTGACTTTTAAATTAGGTTCCAAAAGGTTTTTTTTTCGCAGCGTTGCCATAGGCAAACCATTTTGGTTTCGCAAAGAGCCTTTCTGTGAACAGTTCTTAAAAGAATTTTTTTTTCTTATTGTGAAGAACATTTGAATAATCCTAAACACTTTACAATATGGGAGCACTAATTGATGCATGCTTAATGCACATATAATCTTGAGTTTATAAGCACTAATCATTCATTAATGATTGCTGCATCAGCAACTAATAAAGAGTCTTTCTGATTAATAGATTAACCCTTTCACACGTACGATCACAACAGTGTGATCAGTATTGGCTGGTCCCTGAAGTGTACAATCACACCAGTGTTATAGAATATTTTAAACCTGCTTGTGAAGGGTTAAGTCATATATGAATTGATATTAATTAAATGTGCCATCACATAATAATTTCCTATCAACATCTAATAACTTAAATGTGTTAATAACCACAAATATTTAGTTATGACTTAACTTGTTGAGACACATGACTAGTAACTCATTATTAAGTAATATGTCATTATGGTTTTGACATCCACACTAATGACTACTTGTTTATGGCACAGGAATATTTCTGCGTGAAGCATGAGGTCCAGGGTTCAAAAGGTGCGACACTGAGAACATGCAGCCACAGGGGCACTGGTCTACATCAGGTGCAAGTGGTGCGACGCGACGTGACAATAGACCTTTAAACACATTTTCTGACGTTACATTCACTGTGCAACTGTCTGAGGATGTTACAACCATAATGACACATTACTTAAGGAGTTAATAGCCATGTGCCTCAACAAGTTAAATCATAGCATGATATCTTTGCAAATCATTAGCTAATGATTCGAACAAGTGGAGGTTAAAATACATGGCTTTGATCCATTGTGGTAATTAACATTAACAATATTAGTTAATACTATATTTTGATAGGCAATTAATTCATGATGACTTTTTATTAGTTGCTGATGTGGCAATCATTAATAAATTGTTTATTGAGTCATTCATTAACTCAGGAGTATCTGTGCATATAAATAAACAGTGAGCAGATACAAAAGGGGGAAAATAAAACCAATTCAAGATGTTAACTCACCAGAAGGAACCAAATCCTCCTGTTTTCTGAGTGTTGAATCCAGGATGCCTTGGCTAATGTCCCAGTTTTGCCAGATAGACAAAGAGAGTCTTCTGGCCAGATCTTCTCCATCTTTACAGACGACTTCACACAAGCACTGCTCTTCAACTTCACCATCCTTGTAGAGAGACTGGTAATACTGGGTAGAGAAGACGTTGGCCTCGTGCAGCTCTCTGAGAAGATTGTGTAGTAGGCCAGGGCTAACCTGTAAAGCTTTTCTCACCTGAAACAGCACATCCTGAAAGGGAACCATGACTGGAGAGCAGCTGAGAGATACTCTCATGTCAATGCTTTATTTCCTCCTTCCTATACTAATGCCAAAATGATCATTGCTTTTGTTCCTGGATTTAAAAAAACCCTCTGGTAAAAACCTCAGCGGATTCCATTTGTCTGCTGTACACAGACAACCAGTTTTACCCAGGTCAGGTGAGGACAGTTTCGCATGTACTTTTTCCACAAGAAAACGAATGTCGCTGATGTGCTGTGCATGGACAAATCAAGAGACCACATCTCCGTCTCACTTCTCTTTTTTTTACTAGGAATTTATATGGAAGAGATTCAATGCATACATGCCAGATTGCAACCCTTACCACCAATATAATAAAAAAATGCGTCCACATACAGCACAATGCAGAACAATCCATATGCTAAATATATATTTGATATGCATCAGAGAAATAGCAGGAAGTATTAACTCTAAAAACATAAAAGTTCCAAAACGGGGGTTTTCATAGCGATGCCAAAGTAGAACCGTTCTAAATATTTCAATATTCTGAAGAACTTTTACCCACTAGAAACCTTTTGTGGAATGGAAAGGTTCTTCATGAAACCATCAAAGCCAATAAGAAGCCTTTATTAGATTATACAGGGGTAGGAAAGCACCAACGCACAACCAAATCCAATATTTGTTTAACATCTGTCTACTGTGGTCAGTTTATGAAGTCAGCAGATAGTAGATATGTTGTTCACCAATTACGATACACCACAATCCCATGTGTGCAGCTCAGTGGTTGGTGTAAAGAGCCCAAATGGCATGTAATGAAGCAAATTAAAAGTGTGATTAAATTCATAAATGCCAATTATTTCACCCAAAATGACAGCTGTGAGGTAAAGTGTGGCAGATGCTTTGGGGTAAGCTGTGCCAGTGGCTCGTCTGATGCTGATTTGCATCCAAATACAAGCTGAAATACTACTACATTGTCGTTAAAGGGATATGATTTACTCACCCTCATATTTAAAACTTTACAAACTGTAATCTCTAACTTCCAATAACTGTCGTACGGGCGTTCACGAGAGACTGGCATTCCAGCAATTGACGTAGGACGCAGGCACATAGAGCAAAACAAAACTTGGTTCTTGCGAGAACTAGCATATTTTCTCACTGGAGTGTCCTACTCCATACGCTGGAACGCCAGTCTCATGAACGCACAAACGAGAGTTAGCGGAAATTAGAGATTACAGTTTGTAAAGTTTTAAATATGGATATTTTTCTTACACAAACGCATGGCTTCAGAAGGCCTTTATTAACCCCACGGACCTGTGTGGAGCAGTTATATGATGGATAGATGCACTTTTACAGCCTTCATAACAGAAACTGCCATTCACTGCCTTAATAAAGCTTGGAAGAGCCAGGCCTTTTTTTTTTTTATAACTCTGATTGTATTCGTCTGAAAGGAGAATGGCATATACTGTACATCTAGGATGACTTGAGGGTGAGTAAATCATGGGCTAATTTTCATTTTCAGGTGAACTATCCCTTTAAAGCAGCAGCATTAAGCAGCGGTCACAGTGGACTTTGAGCATGTGAAATATCTACAGACACGGCAACAATCGTAATATGACATCACACTCTGCAGAGACTTTTTTTTAAAAACATAATTTAACATAATACATCCAAAAATGTTAATAAACAGACATATCTACTCCATTTTACTGCGATGCTGAAATCCTACAGATTTAAAGTTTATGTTCTTTTAGAATCAGCGAAGAGGTCACGGCGTAATCTTATATTGGGCACACGTCTTCTATTGAAACACATTTGCAGGGCAGAATTGACCGTTGAAACACAGCAAAATTCCCATGAGCTTGCATTTCCTGTCTTTCTATTCACAATGATGCATATGAAAGGAAATCAAGTAGATTTCGAAATGCAGCCCAGACAAAAAAGACCCCTAAATACTTTACAGTGACTCAAAACAAACATCGCTCTAGCAGATACCTTGAAAATGGAAATTCCCTGAAATATTGATTTGAAGTACTTACTGTAGCACTATGAATATACATCAGAAACTGTATAAATTGTTGTCTTAAAGAATTTATTAGCAAATTTTACAAAGCATTTTAAACAAAATTAAACATTAGCCATTTCTGTACTCAATGATAGGAAAATTCCACTGTATGAACACTGTGTTTTCTGATAATAAAACACCACAATTCTTTCCTGGTCTGCTGAAACGTGTCCATTTAATTACAGTAATAATTATATTTCTGTTTAACTTTCATCATTTGCAGTTTGCAAACTTGAATTCACGTACAACTCCACGTGACCTGCGTCAAAGAGCTATAGTTTTAAATCCATTTTAAAGGGTTAGTTCACCCAAAAATGAAAATTCTGTCAGTAATTACTCACCCTCATGTTGTTCCAACCATGTAAGACCTTCGTTCATCTTCGGAACATAATTTAGTATATTTTTGATGAAATCTGAGAGCTGTCTCACTCCTCCATAGGCTTTCAGAGGGAATGAAACTTGATGGCCCAGAATAGTAAGTAAAAACGTCATTTAAGGAGTCCAAATGACTACAGTGGCTCTGTATTAAGTCTATCATGCGACGAAAATACTTTTTGAGCGGAAAAACAACAAAAATAACGACTTTATCCCACTATTATTGTTGTTCAATTTGAGCCTCTGGCGCATGCGTCGTGGCACTCCCGCGAACTCTCGTCAGAGAGTATATAGTGGGATAAATAGTGGGATAAAGTCGTTATTTTTGTTGTTTTTCCGCTCAAAAAGTGTTTTCGTCGCATGATAGACTTAATACAGAGCCACTGTAGTCATTTGGACTCCTTAAATGACGTTTTTACTTACTATTCTGGGCCATCAAGTTTCATTCCCTCTGAAAGCCTATGGAGGAGTGAGACAGCTCTCAGATTTCATCAAAAATATACTAAATTATGTTCCGAAGATGAACGAAGGTCTTACATGGTTGGAACAACATGAGGGTGAGTAATTACTGACAGAATTTTCATTTTTGGGTGAACTAACCCTTTAAACATTAATTATTTTTTTGGCACATTACTTTATAGAACTATATTTTAGATCTCCCTTCTCAATTTTCCCCCCCAAAATCTGTGATTTGAAGGAAACTGGTTATCCGTCGTAAAAAGTTACATTACCCAGTAAATGAATTTTTAAATGTGTCCAAGAGTATTGAGCAGATAATCATGATCTTTCTTTTGTGAATGGCCAATCACATGACAATGCTGTCTGAATTCATAGGATACCCCGGCTGTCTGGATATCCCAGCTATCTGGCTGGATGTTCTCTACGTCAACAAGGATCATCTGATGCAGAATGGGAAGAACAGTAATCTCTGATTTCTGTGAAAATAAAATGAAACATTTATATTGTCAGCACAAATGAAGGCCAAGCACGTAACAACAGCAAACCAACTAAACCTTGAGTCAAAATAGCAAGATATCCGGATTCTAAAGAATACACACTTCTGTAATCTGCTTCTTGGTGGGGGAGGGGTTTGGGTATGGGAAGGAAAATCTGATTCTCAGAAGCTAAACATTATTTCCCTTAGATCAGATTGAGATCAGGAACCGTATTTATCAAGCATTTTAGTGTTTTAAGTGCTGAGAATTCATGAAATTTACTCCTCCTTTCAAACCGAAGTATAAAAGCAAGTTATCAAATTTCTTAAAGCTAAGAATCACTCTCCCAGTTATTTTAAGACAGCTCGAGAGGTCTCTCAAGTGGTTAGGAGTTGCCAGTAGGGGCTTTTGATGGCACTGAGGAGACCGAGACGTCTGCACAACTTTCAGGAGAGGGACAATGTTTTTGAAATGTTTGATGACGAGCAGTTAATCAAACGGTATTGTTTGGACAGAGCAGGCATTATCTTTGTCAGCGCTGGTTAATGTTGGGCTGAACTTGCCCTTTTATAACATGTGTGCACATGTAACAAGCAGTAGCGCTTCTTCCTCCCGCCAATTCGGTTTTCTTTTTGGAATCCATGGTGGATGATTATATCATAAAATCTAGGCTATATATAGGCAGGTCAGTTAACAGCAGACCGGTTTAAAATTTGTAATTGACACATGGTGGAAAACATGTTTATTTTTCATTTCCAATGTGCATATCATAATGTATTCTCTTGAAAAGTCTTTATTGTCAAATGTGTGTTGACTGTAAACTCCTCTTAGGAATTTCACCTTTCAATGTGAATTTATCAGAGAATATTATTAAATAACGAAATCTATTCAGTGATTGGTCCATGAACTGTCGTCATGAACAAAATCCCGTTTGTGACACAGCGAAGTGTTGTGAACCATCTCTAAGATTTACACTGCATTCACACGGGGCGTCGGCGTTAACGCTTCTCATTTACTTTGAATGGGTGACATCATGCGTTGCCGAACTGAATTGTGGGTTCCGTCGCGTCGCTTCACTCGCGTTGCAAGCGGCAGAAGTTGAAGATTTCTCAACTTTTCAAGCACCTTAACGCAGGCGTCATCCAATCAGATCGCCCTATGCAAATACCCTAGAGCAGACGCTAGCCAATTGCGTTCATGCAACCCCAGAGCTGTTGTCACTATGATGGTCGCATAAGCACGAAGCTTCAGCCAAGCGTTAATGCCGACGCCCCGTGTGAATCCAGTGTTAGTCCTACACTTCACTTAAATTACGACTGAGATGCCTGATAACGAACTTTTAAGTGCAGCTTTGAGCCAAGAACGGTTTTACTCTTAAGTCAATTCTTAGGAGTGTTCTTGTGAGTAATTCTCAGAGGCTTGATAAATACGGGCCCACAACAGGGCATATTGTCTATTTCAACAAGAGTTCTCTAACATTATCCGAACATTAACATTATGGTCATTTTAATAGATACACCTTTAATATTAAATTACCCTCTGGGGCAATTTTTAAGTGACAAGGAATCAGCAACATGCTAGAAACACTCCTGGTCCAGCATGGTCCATGTTCACATGATAGCATTATGCAGCTGTAGCAAATGTGTACATGAATCCATAGTTTCATGTAATTTAACAGGGGTCCTTACTGATGCTGGCTGGCTTTCAGCGCAGGGAAGATGAATGTGTATTTAAACTGGGTCATTAATGTAGTAGAAATGTTAAATAATGTTTGAATTTGGTGCCTTCTAGACAGAGAAAAGACAGAAAATGTATTTTTGTCTCATGTGAAGATTGAAATGTTATTGTTAAATGTTATTTTTATTTAGTATTATAATGTTTTATTATTTTTCATAATTATTTGTATAATGTACAATGTAAAGTCAGGCTGTTTCTGAACATGTGTCCCAAGGAGAGACATGGATGAGCTACATTTACATTTACATTTATGCATTTAGCAGACGCTTTTAATCAAAGCGACTTACAACTTGGGGGTACATGAAGCGATAGGTCATGAAGAGTCGAGAAGCGCAATAAGAGCCTGAAATCCTGAGACTGTGTACATTGCTCAGTGTAGCACAGGCTAGAGTAGGGAGGGAAGAAGGAAGAGAAAGAGGAAAGGAAGGTTTTTTTAATGAGGTTATGTGCTCATGGAAGAGCTGAGTTTTAAGTTGATATTTGTTACAGGAATGTGCATACTTATAGAACATGTTTCCACTGATGCATACAGTAGCATGCATCTGTTCCATGATGTATTGTCAACTGATAAGGAAAGTGGATTGTGCAACATATGTAAGCATGAAGTATACGCTCTATTTTAAACATAGGACGCATGTTTCTCTTCCTTCTAAGGAAGTCTCTTCCTAGTGAGATCCTCTGTTAATAGTATATAACATTCAAATTGAGTGTCCTGCCTCAGATGGAAGACGGGAGAGGGACCAGGGAGGATGAAGAAGGGAGAGGGAGAGGGAGAGAAATGGAGGAATGGAGAAACATACAGCTGGCATGAGACAATAACTTTTCAATGTCTCTACTATGTCTGACATATAAAAATAATAAATAAGAGATCTCTTGGCAAATTACTGGTATCCGGTCCTGTGATTCAATCATAACGGGGACGAAGCTGAATTTTCAGATCAACAAAAGACAACAACTCCCAGAATGCACTTGCTTCGCTGCCCTACGAGGCCACTCACAAAGCCACGGCTACTGGTTATCACTTGCCCACCATGACACCGCCCCCACCGTCGTTTTGATTTTCATAGTAATAAACTAATTTAGTTCAGTTAGAGAATAGAAACTACAATTAAAAACTGAACGTGTCTTTTCAATAACGTGTGAGTGAGCTGAAAGAAAGTCACGGCAGAAAAGCAGCAGGAGTCAGATTTCATTCATCACGAAAGCGAAGAGCTGAGAATCCACTTCTCCGTTATTAATGCCCGAACCGAGCGGCCGTGCACATTTACATTCTCTGAGTGAGATCCCACCCTTATGGGCAGGTTGATAACATGCGGAACTAGCTCCTGTAGTCTCTAGCCTCTGGGCAAAAAATCCTCCGATGACGCAAAATGACGATATTTGCGTCATCAGAGGATTTTTTCCAGAAATAAAATGCATAATTCTCTCGTCTCAGGGGGACATGAGGGGGGAAAGTATGATAAATCGAATATACTACCGGGTTTCTACTGATACAAAGCTTAATGCTAATCGCTGAAGTAAACCTTTAAGCCTCCATAGGAACTGAAGTTGCTGTTATGCCTTTTTTACCATGAGGAAGTATTTAACGTGTACAGCATAATATTAAACATTTCCTTCCTTGCTCAGTACATAGCCATACAGAGCACAAATATAAAGGGGAGTTCTGCTCAGAAAATCCATGTCCTAGCTGCAGGTTGATGTGTTCAAGCCAAGGGACTGTTGATGAGGTTTTGGTTAATGCTAAACTGAGGTCAAAGAACATAGTTGCTTTTTGGTTGCTATGGCATCTTTTTTTATGTGTGCAGGAATACTGGTGATATTTCAAAGTAAAAAACAAACAAACAAACAAATGAACAAACACAAATGTGGTTCTGAGGTTGACAAATACATAAATAGTTGGATTTGATTCAATTCAATAATTTACATAATAATGGATTTTGGAACATTATAAATTCACGAATAAGGCCCATTATTTCCGAAATCACCAATTCTGGCAAAATCTCTCAGATCAAATTTCTTCTCCATGGACCCTTTTCACATTTTGTTTTTTCGCAATATACTTCCAAGGTAATATAACACAAAGTATAGTGTTATACATTTTTCTAAAATGTGATTTTTTTTTTAAAGCGCTGTTGATAACTGGATATGCATCATCACAGTCTGAAAAGGATCCACCTTGTACCTAATAGAGTGGTAATAGAGTGTATATAGATCAAGAGAAATAGATCAAGTGCAACATCTTTAAGGAACCAAAAAGGGGAAGACAGATTCTGTATAAATCAAGTTCTCAGAAAGTTATCTTAGGCATTCTTGGCACTCATTTTAAATGTCTTATGCCCATTGAGTTTCACATCTCATTGAAAACCTTTGTGAAAACAGTTTTCCATAAAAAGAATGGGGAAATAAATGATCTCAATCAAACTGCTAACATACTGTCTTTATATTATATGCGTTGTACGTATTTGCAGGTGTTTACCCTTAATCTCAGGGGTAACCTGTCCTTTAGTTCAGTGGTTTGCAAACATTGTCAGTGTGAGGCCCGCCTTGCGTCGGATACATCCGTTTGTGGCAAAACATCAAACATTAAAAGTGCATAAAAATTTAAACAACAGGTTACAAAGTCCTTCAACATGGAAAGCAATAGAAATGACATGAAATTTAGGAAGTAAGCCAAGTTTAATAATATTTCCCACAAAGACAAATGTTTAGTCGTATGTCACGCTCTGTGCTTTTATAGGACTGTGGGATACAAGCAGGACAGTGCCCATCTCTTGTCTAATATCTTTGTTTTCTTCTGATGTTCCAAAGCAATGGACTGGTTGTAAAAATTGTATCTTCCGCACAAGCGAGATATTATAGGCTGTTTGACGTTGAGCTGCCATAGAAATCAAAACCGAATTAGCCGAGTTCTCTTCCTCATCTTTTTTCACAGCACACGAACAGACAAATATGCACAAAATATTCGCGTAAACACAGTTGGTTATGTCTTAAGAAGAAAAGATGAAAACGTATGTGTAATCCGTGCAGCTCTTAAAGTGATGGCAGATTTTCTGGATGCCGTCTCTATGACAACATCAAACAAAAGACAACGAGAAAACTCACTCGCTGTTCTAGACAGAATATAATTGAACTATTTGTAATGTATAGCCTATATTTTATTAATATAGTGCAGTGTTATTTTACATTTGATTATACAGTTTCTGTACCTGAATACCTGAAAATGTTTCTTTCTTTCTATATTTATATCTTTGCTCAATTGTATTAATTTGTGCAATTGATAATTTAATTGTTCTTTTTTGATTACTGAGTGTTTAATTGTCTTCAATAATGTTTGAAATGTATATTAGTTAGGCTTCCTCTGGTATTTTTTAAATAGTTCTTAGCCTGTTGATTTTTGTTCATGGCATTCAGCTCCTATGAAATGTTCTACAATAAGACTTACAATAAATGTGAAGTATATCTAATGTTTTTTGGAACCGAAATTATGAATCGATAAGAATCGGAATCGTTAAAATTAAAACCCAACCCTAGTGAGGATTTGGGAAAAGAAACAAGAGATTCCATGTCCAGAGGAATAAAATCACTGAATATTGTTAAATTCGTAGAAACAGAATCGCAAAACAGAATACAAAGTCAAATTATGGCTTAATTCTAATTTCTGGACTCACATAGCCTACCTCGCTCATTCGATACAAATCCAAACATTTACATGCTTGCAATGTAACGTTTGGTTGCCAAAGCTTTGTACTTCACCCGTGTCCTAATATCCACGCAAAACAGTATGCACGTGTGCAGAAATGTGTTTTGGCATTGCCACGTTAACCGACGCACAGCCCTAAATAAAAGGGAATAATGTTGAACATTAATGTACTATCCACATAAAAGATGAATAGGCCTTTTGAACATTTAATTAGCATATTGTAATTGATTGAAAAAAACAAAACAAAACAAAAAACGAGAAATTCTACCCCCCAGCAATTGTTGGTTTGTCTACACCAGTAATTAGGACTGATATGTACACACTAAAGCGGCATTACCAGAATGGTAAGTTATGTCAGTTCATTATCTTATGGGAAAGGTAAGTAAAGTAAAGAGAGGCTTGCTGGCGTTTGGATGACTTACTCTGGACTATGCTCTGATAGGCCACTGCTGCAGGAGATTCTGGAACTTCAGTTAGGAAAGACTTTCCCTCATCACAGCTTTTCCCTTGAAAAGAAAAATACAGAAGTACATTTTGAGAACTAGAAACTGCTGGCTGCTGACTTTTCTTCAAATGTTTTAGGGAGTTTTTTTGTACATGATTCAATCTACTGACTTACACGATGTAAATATAAAAACAAGGAAACACTCTCACAAAATCATGAAATGGGACGCACCACAGTGCTAAATTGTTAAACTTCCTCATGTCCTGACCACTTAATGCGGAACAGGATTTCATCACTATTTAATCTGGTTTAAAACATTCTCTTCCTTGTGAATGCTAAAAGATTATTGCTCCTGGTACCTATCCGTGGGTCCAGGGGTACTCTGCCCAAAAGAGGGAGATTTAGCTCTTCACACATTCTCTGTGCTCCTCCTGTGGTCAGAGGAAATATCTGCGAAGTATTCTGTAAACAGAGACAAAGGGTTTCAAAAAACAAAATATAATGTGACAGGTCAGTCACCCTTGTGTCATTTCAAACATGTACGACTTTCATTCGTCTGTAATGCACATCATTTAATCGCTCTTTTCCATGCAATGGAGCAACTGCTTTGTGTGATGAAGAGAATGGAATTGAAGTTGTTATTCCCTGACAATCTTTGACATTTCTTTTCTATTTGAATTGTAAGTATTGGAAACTCTAACAGCCTTCCTTTGTTTGACCCGTTTGACGAACTACCGAGATTTTCAAGGCGCTAGATTTTCCTCATCTAAGACTATTTAGATCAGTGCTTGATTAGATTGTAAAAAAACTGACAAAATTACAAAAAAAAGGATGAATGATGTTTGAGAGGCAACACGTCTTATTCTTACCAATAGTAATAAAATAATTGAATATACAATTTAATAATATGAATATAATAGATTTAATGCGCCTTTGAACTACAGAGAAACTGTGCATTAACGGGAGCAACACCACGAACGTGGACGCTATAGGCTAATTCTGTCATGTGACACCACATTTATTTGCTTTAAAGGCCCACTGAAGTGCTTTGAAACACGCAGCATTATTCAATGTGTTGACGTAATTTCCCCAGAAACGGCTCCAGCTGTTAGCAGCTCCTCCCCTTTTTTGGAACAGTCAATAGCATTTCGTTAATACCACAGTTTGACTAGAGCCTTTCTGTCTGGTAAAGCCAGAGTTTCATTCTAATCTCTAACCATTTATCATCATAATCTACTCCATATCGCTTTGATTAGATTAGATTCAACTTTATTGTCATTACACAAGTACAGGTACAAGGCAACGAAATGCAGTTTAGGTCTAACCAGAAGTGCAATAGCAGCAAGTGCAGGACATACAACGGTTGCATAAGTGCAGGATATACAATGGATGAATAAGTGTAGGACATGGATATGTACTGAATATATATATATATATATATATATATATATATATATATATATATATATATATATATATATATATATATATATATATATATATATATATATATATATAGATGGTTATTACTATAAACAGAATTTACAGGTGAATATGTACAATGGATAAATATACAGATGGCTATTACTATAAACAGAATTTACAGGTGAATATGTACTATGAGTATAATATAATATACAGATGGCTATTACTATAAACAGAATTTTACAGATAGAGGTATACAATATGTTAGGCTAAGATGAGGAATATAGCAGTGGATTAAGGTAGTGCAATGAAGTATGGACAGAGCTATCCGAAAAAAAGTGTAAAGTGCAGTGGAAGTGATTGCATATTACAGTTAGAAGTACGGTGCAAAATGCAAATGTAAACAGTTGGTACAGTGAATACAGTCGGCAGTGCAAATGAGCATAATCTAGTTAAGATATGGTAGTGCAAGATGCATAAATAAACAGTTTTTCCAGTAGTGCAAATAACAAGTGAAGGCAGATGTGAGGTAGGAGAGTTGGCAGTATATGAGGGAGTGGATCAGCGAGGGTTAGAGTTCAATAAAGAGACAGCTCTGGGAAAAAAACTGTTCTTAAGTCTGCTGGTCCTGGTCCGGAGGCACCTGAGACGCCTGCCGGAGGGCAGGAGAGAAAACAGTCTGTGGGCTGGGTGAGAGGAGTCCTTGAGGATGCTGCGAGCTCGATGCAGACAGCGTTTCCTCTGGATGTGCTCGATGGCAGGTAGTGGAGTCCCTGTGATGCGCTGGGCAGTTTTCACCACCCGCTGCAGTGCCTTGCGCTCCGCAACAGAGCAGCTCCCATACCATACTGCGACACAGTTGGTCAGGATGCTTTCTATTGTGCAGCGATAGAAGTTCACCAGGATAGCCGAGGAGAGCTGATTCTTCCTCAGTGTCCTCAGAAAGAAAAGGCGCTGGTGAGCCTTCTTGACCAGGCTGGAGGTGTTGGTCGTCCACGACATGTTCGCCGAGATGTGGATCCCCAGGAACTTGAAACTGGAGACACGCTCAACAGCCATTCCATTGATGTGGATGGTGTCGTGTGTGCCTCTTGACTCTTTCCTGAAGTCCACGATGAGCTATTATCAGTGCACCATGTGGCCAGGTGCTGGATCTCCTCCCTGTAGGCAGTCTCATCGTTGTTGCTGATGAGCCCAATCACCATAGTGTCGTCCGCAAACTTGACGATGGAATTAGATCCATACACAGGCTTGCAGTCAGAGGTGAAGAGGGAGTAGAGAAACGGACTTAGCACACAGCCCTGTGGTACACCAGTGTTAAGTGTGATGGACGTGGAGCAGGTGAATCCTGATCGAACATTCTGGGGTCTGTCAGTTAGGAAGTCCAAAATCCAGTTACACATTGAGGTGTTGATGCCCAGGTCTCCAAGTTTGGCTATTAACTTGGTTGGGATGACAGTGTTGAATGCTGAGCTGAAGTCAACAAACAGCATGTGTGCATAGGTGTTCTTATTGTCCAGATGAGTGAGCACAGAGTGCAGTGCCATGGAAACTGCATCCTCTGTGCTCCTATTGCTGCGGTAGGCAAACTGGTGTGAGTCCAATGTGGATGGTAGAGAGTCTTTTAGGTGTTCCAGGACCAGCCGCTCAAAGCACTTCATAACGATGAGTGCTACAGGGCGGTAGTCATTAGGGCACCTCGGGCTAGAGTGTTTCGGCACTGGCACAATGGAAGTGCGTTTAAAGCATGTTGGTACAGCTGCTTAGGCAAGAGACAGGTTGAAAATGTCTGTAAAAACCCCAGCGAGCTGCTCCGCACATGCCCTGAGAACACGTCCAGGGATGTTGTCTGGTCCAGCAGCCTTGTGCGCGCTGATCCGGCTCAGTGCCTTGCAGACATCTGTGGAGGAGAGTGTGATTGGTGGGTGGTCAGCTGAGGGTTTGAGCTTGGTGGCAGTTTCTCTGTTGTCTCTTTCAAAGCAAGCATAAAAGTAATTTAGCTCGTTCAGGAAGTTGACATCAGTGGCTGCGGGGGTGGAGTGGGTGGGTTTGTAGTCACTGATGGCCTGAATGCCCTGCCACATGCGTCAAGGGTCAGAGTTGGAAAAGTGTCCCTCTATTTGAAATACAGCATTCTGTGCAGAATTTAAATGGGTCTGATGTGTTTTGTTGTCTGCGCCGACTCGTGCATATGATCCGCGCTGCGCTCTCGTGTCTCTAGTCAACGGCTCTGGTCTAGACTGTGCGCTTCTGTCCTTGGTTGGACAGAAGATGTGATAAGATGAAGTCTGCGATGATGTCATCAAAATCTGTGATCCATTTTAACGAAAGTGAGAGACTGTAAGTTTTGAATGCTTATATCTCCTAAATGCAAATTTTGTCATTGTTTTGGAACACACCAGCTTATTCATAACCTAAAGGCTAACATAGTCATACTAAAAACTAAAAAAACTTCCATTTTGAAATTCAGGGGGCCTTTAAAGCCCCATTTCTCGACAAAAAGTGTTTCCAAACTGGTTTGTGACATTTGAATAATCTACATAGAATTTATACGCTATAGATAAATGGAAAAAGATTGTGTCGACATTTGATGATTGATAATGGGTTCCATCAGCTATATATGTATATAAACATTTTGATGCGCTAAAAATCCTTGGATGGGAACCTGGCTAGTGTCGCATGATCCTTCAGAAATTATTCTGATATGCTGATTTGCTGCCCAAGAAACATTTATTATTACCAATGCTAAAAAAGTTGCTGATGTCAATGCTGTCTTTGATGAATAGAACGTTCAAACAGCTTATATTTGAAAGATACATGTTTTGTAACATTATAAATAGTCACTTTACTGTCACTTTTGATCAATTAAATGCATCCGTGATGAGTATTCCTTTCTTAAACAAACAAACATAAAAAAACTTAAATTAAGACATTTCACTTTCAATTTAACAAAGGAAGATTACAACTCAGATGTTTTACTTTATTTTTGGGAAGCGCAAATGAGAGCGGTATGATTATGGCAGATGAATGAATGATACAAATTCATCAGGCTGGGGATGATGAGGCATTATAAATTCCCCTGGCCTGTGTTGTGAGGTATGTCAGAAATCTCTTTGTCAGATTCACATGTTGGTTGGGGTGGAGTTCATGAAAAATGTAAATGGTTATTTCCAATATAAAGTATAACAATAGTCCATTTGCTCTTTCAAATGCATTTACAGATGGAATAACACAATATCGCCAGCAATTGGTAAAGAGCATTCAAGTGTTTGGTGATTTGTATGAGGAAGATCTACTCACAATATTTGAGTAATTGATTGCAAAATTCCTTAAGGATTATATTGCTACAAAACATTATAAGAGAGATTTGTGTCATATGTATGCCAATCTCATTGATTTTTATGGAGAGGATACACCATATTCTAAATACAGATGTGTATTTTTGAACAAGATACTTGGTAATCTATTTGTGAAAATGCCCTCAGATGTTCATATAACAGCAGACATAGATTCATTCAATTTAACATTACATCATGGAGAGATTGCACAATATAAGTGATTCATATTCAGAATGTTGCCCTGCTGGATTTAAAGTAACAGCTGACACATTTACATATGTTTTAGGCGTGTGCATTATTACAGTGCATTTGGAAAATTATTCACAGAGCTTCACTTATGCACATTTTGTTATGTTACAGCCGTATTCCAAAATGGATTAAATTCATTTCCCCCCCTCAATTCTACAAACAATACCCCATAATGACAATGTGAAAAGTTTGTTTGAAATCTTTGCAAATTTATTAAAAATAACAAACGCAAAAAAAAAAAAAAAAAAAAACTCACATGTATATGTAATCACATGTGTGAGATGGTGGTCCAGTGGGTTAAACCATGGAACTGATATGCAGAAGGTTGCTGGTTCAATCCCAGCGGTCACCACCAGTGTGTCCTTGAGCAAGGCACTTTACTCCATGTTGCTCCAGGGGGATTGACCCTGTAATAAGGGCACTGTAAGTCGCTTTGGATAAAAGCGTCTGCCAAATATATAAATATAAATATATAATATAAATATATATAAATATTCACAGACTTTTCCATGCCACTCAAAATTGAGCTCAGGTTCATCCTGTTTCCACTGATCATCCTTGAGATTTTTCTACAACTTGATTGGAGTCCACCTGTGGTAATTCAGTTGATTGGACTTGATTTGGAAAGGCACACACCTGTCTATATAAAGGTCCCACAGTTAACAGTGCATGTCAGAGCACAAACCAAGCCATGAAGTTCCAAAGAATTGTCTGTAGACCTCCGAGACAAAACTGTATCGAGGCAATGAGCACAGTGGTCTCCATCACCCGTAAATGGAAGAAGATTTGAACCACCAGGACTCTTCGTAGAGCTGGTCGCCCGACCAAACTGAGCGATCGGTGGAGAAGGGCCTTAGTCAGGGAGGTGACCAAGAACCCGATGGTCACTCTGACAGAGCTCCAGTGTTTCTCTGTGGAGAGAGGAGAACCTTCCAGAAGAACAACCATCTCTGCAGCACTCCACCAATCAGGCCTGTATGGTAGAGTGGCCGGACGGAAGCCACTCCTCAGTAAAAGGCCACCTGGAGTTGCTTTGAAGGAGGCACCTGAAGGAATCTTAGACCATGAGAGACAAAATTCTCTGGTCTGATGAAACAAAGATTGAACTCTTTGGCCTGAATGGCAAGCCTCGAGTCAAAAGACTCAAGGCTGTAATTGGTGCCAAAGATGATTCAACAAAGTATTGAGCAAAGGCTGTGACTACTTATGTACATGTGATTTTTTTATTTTTATACATTTGCAAAGATTTCAAGCAAACTTCTTTCACGTTATCATTATGGGGTATTGTTTGTAAAATTGAGGGAAAAAAATCATGAACTTAATCCATTTTGGAATAAGGCTGTAACATAACAAAATGTGGAAAAAGTGAAGCGCTGTGAATACTTTCTGGATGCACTGTACATACAAAATATACTACATACTATTAACAAAATTACTGAGGATAAACTTCCAGTTGTTCCAAGATTAATTTTATTAGGCAATTCAGTTATGATTGACAGTTCTGCAACTTATAACAGCAAATAAATTAAGGACTTGCATAGACATATCATAAGATATGTAGCTATCCAATGGAAATCTACAGAACCTCCTAATCCTGTTGTGTGGCTGGGAGAACTATCATCTTATGTTACAGTTGAAATTTCAATCTCTCAATCTAAAACAAAAATACTATTTGAGTCTGAGACTATTAAAAGATTATTTGAGAAGAACTGGAACAAATGTATTTATTATATGAAAAACTGTGATGCTACACTAGAAGATTATTGTCAGGGTTCTGTCATTTCGGTCTAGTTTACTCTTGGTTTGTGACAGAGCCCTGACACTCCTGTATTGTTTGTCTTGTCTTGTGTGAGCGCGCAGCTTTGAGCATGCTCGAGCTGCGTGCTCTTCTGTCCTTGTGAGTTTTCTGTGTGGTGCGTGGTGTCCGGCGTGGTGACCGAAGTCCAGCACTTCGGTCTAGTTTGGTTTTGGTTTTGTGTTGGGATTCGGATATTCATGCTCCATGTGTTTGTCTTTTGTTGTGAGCACACGGAAGGAGCATTTGCTCGTTCTTGTGCACTCTGTCTTGTTGTGTGAGTGTGCTCTCTTCTGTCCATGTGTTATGTTGTCTTGTGTTGTGTGCTTTCATGTTGTTATGTTTTCTCCAATCAGTCGTCAACGGTTACCCGCCGTATTTACCTCATGTTTCCCTGCAAGTCAAGTCAAGTCTGTTTTTCGCCCCTCGGGGTAGTTTTGTTTCGTCTTGTTTTATTGCAATCCAAGTTTTCACTGTTATACGGTAGGGTGCGCTATTACACAACTGAAAGAGTACAGAATCTCCGGAACAAAACACATACGACAAAGAGGTAGAAACAATTGATAAAAGCATAGCTTATGCACATTGTAGCCTTTGCAAAAAAAAAAAAACCCACAATTTTCTCAGCTTTTTGTTCAAAATGTTGATTTTATGAAAATTACCCACCTTCAAGTGTTAATAAAAAAAGAATGCATGAAGCTAGTTTTTCTTTGTTTTGTTTAAAAGCACAGGCTCTGTTCTTTTTTGATATATTGCATGTTATACAATATACAATATATATTTATACAATAAAATATTCTGGGGGCCATTCTTCAAATTGTTTTTTTTTAAAGTATTATCTAGCATATGTGATAATACTTGTAACATTACCACATCAACATAATCTTCTAGTGTAGCGTCACAGTTTTTCATATAATAAATATATTTGTCATACAGGTTGGAACGGCTTGATGGTGAGTAAATGATGTCAATAAAAATAAAACAAAAAGAAGAAAATATCGAACGTCTTTAAAAAATCATGTGCAACATTGTTAACATACAGACAACATTAAGGGTGATGTGTGCGCTGTGATTTACTGTAAGATTTAAACTTGTTTACTATACCTTGCATTTAGGACAAACAAAGCCACTCATGTTTTCAATCACACCGATGATGGGCAATTTGACCTTTTTACAGAATCGGATCTCTTTTCTCACATCCTGCAAAGATACTTCCTATTTAAGAAGGGAACAATATAACAAAAACATTATACAACAGTCAAAACATGCGGTTACATATTAAAGGGTTAGTTCACCTAAAACTGAAAATTAGCCCATGATTTACTCACCCTCAAGCCATCCTAGGTGTATATGACATTATTCTTTCAGACAAATACAATCAGAGTTATATTAAAAAATATCCAGGCTAATACAAGCATTATAATGGCAGTGAATGGCTGTTTCGGTTTTGATGTCCATAAAAGTGCACTAATCCATCATAAAAGGGCTCCACACGGCTCCGGGGGTTAATAAGGGCCTTCTGAAGCGAAGTGACGTAGCCTGACGTCGTCATACTCAATTCTAGTCAGAATTTGAGTCTGATACTGCTCCGTTGGGCTGTGATTATGGGGCGTGTTTAAACCGAACCAGGAAAGACCTCAATTGGATAGACCTACAACCAATCAGAGCAACGGAGCGACGCATAACGTTAGTTGTCAAATGTCAACAGAACTCAACTGCACTGTGTTGCCAAGTCCGCAGGTTGAAGCGACCCCAATTAGGTGATATACAGACCCAGGAATGCGAAATTTAGCAGCCAGTCCAGCCAAAATAACACATATTTCACCCCCCAAATGCCATTTTTCCCGGAGAACCCCCACCCCAGCCGGAAAGCTATTTGGCTTGTTTTTAGCTAGTTTTGAGTAGCAACTGGGCGAGTTTTGCTGTAAAAACTTGGCAACTTGGCATGCACGCTGGAATAAGTAGCCTAACGTTAGAAGAAGAAGATGAGTGTAAACGATCTTTGCCGGTGTTGTAAAAAAAGAATTTAAGGATACACAGAGTACTCACCAACACGATCATCATTTCTGAGAGAAATAGTGAAGGTGAACGCATATACGAACAAGGTCTACGTTTAGGATTAGAACAAATTCAACCCAAGTGCCTTTGATGATGTGGATGATTACGTTACTGTTTATTATCTGTCCATCATCGTCTAAAGCCCGCCCTGACAATTTCATTGGTCCGAACAGTTTCTGTTCGGGCATAATTACTTCTCTATGGATCAAGTCCAGACCGAACTGCCCGTGCAAAAATTTTTGTGGGCGGGGCTAAGTTCGTCTGGCATCCAGGCTAGAAGTGACGTGTTTGTGTAAGACAAATATTCATATTTAACACGCTATAAAGTAAACTATCTAGCTTCCTGGGGACCGAATTCTGTATTCAACGTGTGAGATGGTGGTCCAGTGGGTTAAACCATGGAACTGATACGCAGAAGGTTGCTGGTTCGATCCTGGTCACCACCAGTGTGTCATTGAGCAAGGCACTTTACTCCATGTTGCTCCAGGGGGATTGTTCCTGTAATAAGGGCACTGTAAGTCGCTTTGGATAAAAGCATCGGCCAAATGCATAAATGTAAATGGAAAAAGCGTAACTGGCGCAACAATAGCGTAAGTGTTTTGAACTGCAAAAGGTGTTTATTAACCCCCCGGAGCCCCGTGGAGTATGTTTATAATGTTAAATTTTGGGCTGCCATTCACTGCCATTATAAAGCTTGGATTAGCCAGGACATGTAATATGACTCTGATTGTATTCGTAAAGAAGAATGTCATATAAAACCTAGGATGGCTTGAGGGTGAGTAAATTAGGGAATCATTTTCATTTTTGGGTGAACTATGCCTTTAATAGGGATCATTCCATGTTTAAATTCTTGTATAAATGTATTACAGATACAGCAAAATTGTTTACGTTGATTGATACTTTTTTCGCCTCATGTGCAGTAGTGACAGTATGTGTTATGACAATGGTGACCCGAACATCTACAAAGCAAAGATTAAATTTAAAGTGTACCAGCAGTCTGGTATTGCAAAACACTATAGTCTTGAAAAAAATGACCTTTGGGTATAAGGAAGTGCATTTATGTGTCCTTTCACAAAGCTGCAGTGAAAGCCTCTCTAAACATGATTTATTATTGTTGTTACTAATCAACTGCCTACTCAATACTTGTTCTTTAAACATGTGAAACTTGTCTAAAGACATTAATAACTTTTCTTGTTCACACCACTGTTCCACTTCACTGGTAATGTGCAGGAAATAATTTTTTTTTTTTAACTTTCAGCTAAGTGTGAAGGCATAGTGTTCCTCACACTTCAATACATCTGAACTCTTGATTAAAAACAAACTAGATTATTTTTCACAGGTTTGTTTCAGTTTTTTTATGTTGTTCTTTTTTTAATGCAAACTAGATCACGTGTAAAAGCAACTTCCTGGAACATGCAGTGTTTCACATGTCTGAGAGTTGCTGTTCACCTGCGGGGTGGTGATGATGACTGCCCCATCGATGCCAGCGCCGCTAAGATACTGCACAATGGACAAGTGCTCATCTGATGTTCCGGGGGGCGTGTCCACGATCAGATAGTCCACTTCTCCCCAGTCTACATCCCTCAGGAACTGTTTTATCATACCTAAACAATAGCAAGATACCAAAAATGAAACAATGCACCATAGCAAATGTATTAGGTTGCTAACAACTGCACTGTTTAGCACTTTAGTCTTATCTTATGTGAGATGCAATCTCAGTAAAAGTCAGATAAGCAAACAGATTGGCCAATGAAGACGAGTGGCAGCCAAAATCCTTCTTTTTTACATGCAGTCCGGAGGTATGGAGTATAATCCTGATTTTCTAAAACCTATTCCAGCCAGACAAGGCCAGTGATACTAACAATGAGCCTTTCTCACAACTCTCACACAAATTAAACAGAAAGCACAGAGATAACAGTGCTTCACACAGATAAAACGGAGTAAAAATGACAATATTCCAAGTTTGGTATGATACCATGCAAAATGTACCACACAAAATCCACCCACCTGTGATAAATGATCACACATAGTACACATAGTTACAGTGTAAACAAAACAAAAAACAGAAGAGAAGTGAAAAGAATTTGGTTTTTTAAAATGTAAAATGTCAGTCAAAACTTTTATTTGACACCCTCCTCCATTTATTTTTTTACAAAGATGTTGAAAAAAAACTGAATGCTGAATGCCTATCCTTTAACTTTTTGTCAATTTGCATTCAGTTGCAAGTTTTACATTAAACAATAAAAAAACAAAAAAACAATCATACAACGTTACTTCCTAAAATGCAAAAACAACAGCCGGCTCAACATCTGATAAACATGCTCGAAAACGTCTATGCCACATTTCTGTGTACATGAGATTCGACACCAATCAAGAGTCATTCAGCTCTCACATGGGGCTTCTCAACATCTTTTCCATTACTGTATCAACAGAAAACAGAATGGAGAGGCCACAATCAATGCACCTGTGAAACACAGACAAATCCTCATCACAGATAAGACATTTAGATATCAGACCGTGGTCACAATACAAACAATGAGGAAGTGAAACTCGCCCAGTCTAAACTTAACTTAGTTCTTCAGATAAACAGAGCTTTTCTGAGCATGTCATTATGGAACATGATACCAGTTTTTCTGCTCCCTTTTACAAAAGGGTATAAAACACATTTAACAGTTACACTTCGATGATCTACTCTCTACTAATTATTAGCAACTTTGCAATTACATGTCTACAAACTCTCAATAGAGTATTACATGCAAAGTTGCTTAAAGGGTTACTTCAGTGATTTAGCATTTGTATCAGTACAAACCCAGTAGTATATTCAAATTATAGTACTTTCCCTCCTCATATCCCCTGAGACGAGAGAATTATGCATTTTATTTCTGGAAAAAAAAATCCGCAAATATCATCATTTTGCGTCATCAGAGGATTTTTTGGCCAGAGGCTAAAGACTACAGTCAGTAGAAGGAGCTGTTCCGCATGTTTTCCACCCGCCCACAGCAGAGTAGAAAGTAAATGTGCATGGCCACTCGGATCGGGCATTAATAACGGAGCAGTGCGGAGCAAAGTGAGTGTTTCAACTTTTCAATGAATTCCTATGAAAGTTTAGCTTCCATATGAGATCTGAAAACACCCCAGAGTGGACACGAGCTGAGAATGAATGCCGCGCTTACATCAGCTCTGCTCAGCTCTTACTTTGCTCTCGTGATGAATGAAATCTGATTCCTGCTCATGGGCCATTGTATGTGGTAGGGACAAGACCCACCCACTTTTTAAGACCAATGATATTGGACCCACTCACTTTAATCGTATTATTAAACACATTAGACGCTTTATTTTCACTTTTCTAATATTTTCTTCATTTTTATTGAAAATAAATGCCTTTCCGATCTGATATGTGATGGGAAAAGGGAGTGGAGCGAGTTCGGCAAAAGGCGGATTCGAACCTCAGGTCTATTTGCGTCAAAACTTAATGCCATGTGTCTTACCCCTACACTATTGTCACTGTTAATGAATCATTGTTTTTTACGTAATTTTGTCTGGCCCAACCAGACGTTTGTTAAACAAGGCGGTATATTTGTATTTAATGTAAATGGCATCTACTCCAGTAAACATTTTCTGGGAGAGGATCCACCCATGTTTTTTTTGTTGCTTCCGACGCCCATGCTCCTGCTGCGTTTGTCCCGTGACTTTCGTTCGGCTCACTCACACTTTATTGAAAAGACACATTCAGTTTTTAATTGTAGTGTTTATTCTCTAACGCAGTGTTACTGCGTGGCTCGCGCAAGCTTAATCTGCGGCTCGCATGGCAGTACATAATACGGTGAAATGAACATGCAGTCAATACATATATCTCATAAAAACAAGCAGGGCTATAACATAACCCATTAAAAACTCAAAGTGTCAGCTCTATTACAAATAATTTATATTAAAAAATACCCAAAAACAGTGGCATTAGCTACAAGATGGACGCCCGTGACTCAATGCGGAGTTGTCAGTTTTGGCTGTTTTTTCCAGCTTTTAATGGCGAATGTGCTCTTATAGATACACGTTCTCATGAAATGCGTATCTATAACACAAATTGTATTTATTGTAACTTTTTACGTGCATATGATACGCCAGCATCATGAGCACCAGAATCCAGTTCTCTTTCGCTCTTGAACAAACTATAACACACAGAATTATGCCTAAATGTCCGTTTGGTCGAGTAACCTCAGAAGAACAGTTTTAAATTAGTTAAATAACGTCTTAAATGAACTAAAGAGTTGTGAGGAAATGGGACGCGTGTGATAGCGCTCCAGACCACATCATGTTCGGCAGCGGTAGATCTTAAAGTTACAGCGGCACTAACTACTAATGAAGTTTGAAGTCTAATAAATGTTAAAAAGCCTTTAATTACACTGTAATGTTGAATGGCTATAATTAAATGTTTAAAATGACTGGCCTTCATTCATAAAAATACTGGCCTTCATTAATAAAAAGATGCCATTGAACAAATATTTAAAATATACTGTCTTTGTTTTTTCTACATTCATTTTGTGATTTACTGTGAAATTATTACAATATAAAATATAGCTGCAAGCAGCCATTATCGGGGCCAAGCGCAAAGAAGAAGACAATACATGTCAAAATGGCTGACAGTGTCAGATCAACTGCAGCAATGAGCAATTAAAGACCTATTAAGGTGATTTTAGGCAAAATAGCTGTAAAATGATAAATACAGTCAATAATAATGATTTATCACTTTCAACCAATAGGTGGCACAGTTACGAAATTGATGTGGTGTGGTCAGAAAAAGGGAACAATGACACATGCAAAGATTGGTGTCAATATATCAAAGCAGGGTGTCAATATAGTGTCAATGTGTCATTGCAGAGATATAGCCTCAAGAGGCCTTTTTATTATAAGTATGGACCACATGGCGGTGCTGTTTTGAAACCTTTTAAGTACCTTAGAGGCATGGTGCTGGTGGCACATACCAAGTTTCGTAATGATACATCAATTAATTTGTAAAGCATAGCATTTTATATCATAATACTGCATTGTAGTCAATGGGAATTTCATGTTTTGTTCTATTATAGCGCCACCAAGTGGCACAATCCTACCATTTTTTTATGTGTCCTCGGAGTGAGCCCATACATGTCTGACACCTGACTTTGATTGGATTTTACTCCCCCTTACTATCAATATTTTGACATTTGGGCATTAGCGGATATCTATCGACCTATGTTTCCGAACTTCTGACGCTGGTTTCGTCTCGATCGGACTAGCGGTTTTGAAGATATCAGCTAACGTTTTTTAAGCGCTAAATTGCAACGCTGCACAAACCATAGACTGAAACCTGGCAAATCTGGTATTGTTGGACTCGGCAAGGATTCAGGAGACAAAAAAAAAGTTACTCCTATGAAAACAAGTCAACCACATCCAAAGTTATAAGCATTTGGGGGAAAAAAAATCTCCACTAGGTGGCGCTGTTTCAAAACTACTCAGGCTACCTCAGGGCATCACGGTGATGACCCATACTGAGTTTTGTCAACCTAAAATGTATTACTGAGACCACAAAATATGGCGGAAAATGAATACCTAAACAATAATACTTATATTATTGTATTGTAATAATAATATTTTATACAGACCAAACATGCTCACACACACAAACACACATTTGGTTGTAGATACAGATATGTGAAATATATGGTGGAAACAAAATGTTTAATGCAAGTCTTTTTCAGGTTTCACATTACTCATAATGTGGCACAATTGTCAATACCAATACTTCAATAGAAAGGAAGTGATGCATTTTACAAAATGTGATTGTAGATGTTATAATAGTGATTTTATAATGTCTAAATATGAATTACAGATCAATATTAGGGAGTAGTACGAGCACAAATTGCTGACAATAACTTAGTAGAAGCTGTATCGTTAGATTTTAGCTCAGCATTTTATGGAATGGATCATAAATTATTGCTGGATAAATTAAAATTGTCAGAAATGTACTTCTTACTGTGTGCATTGGTTTAAAAGTTATCTGTTTAATATGTGACAATGTTTATGTTATTATGGAAGTTATTCAGATTTTAAAGAGCAATGTGGTGTTCCTCAAGGAAGTTGTTTAGGACTATTATTATCATCATTATTTTTCCAATGATCTTCCTCCTGTTTTAAACTGTGCACAGAATGTCATGTATTTTGTTTTGAAAGCCACTGCAGAACAATGGACTATAATATCTGGAGGAATGAAAATATGGAATGATTTACTATCAGATATTACATATTTTAAGAAGTAAAATGAGTTTTAAAAGGAAGGAACATTTAATGGGATTTGTATGTTTCATTTTATTTAATTAGGGCCCGAGCACCGATGGTGGTCTACATGCCAATATTTAGTCAGTTATAGTGCCACCTGTGGGCAACAGTACACTGTGATTAACTCCTCATTAAGATTGAACCAGAATCATATTTGGTCAGTCTAATCTTAAGCCTTAGTGATGTTAAATTTCAAAGACCTTGAGTTTTGTTGAACGGCGTGTCTGTGGCATCCTGACAAAGTCTGATGTTGTTTCGGCAAAAGTTAGTCATAGTGCCACCAGCTGGTCAAGTCAAGTCAAGTCACCTTTATTTAAATAGCGCTTTTAACAAGTCTAATTGTTTCAAAGTAGCTTAACAGTGTTAACTATCTAACTATCCAGCTAATTTCAATAGTGTCAATGCGGGCAGAACGGTAATATAGTTGAAATTTAGGTGTCCCCAACTGAGCAAGCCAAAAGCCAAAGGCAGCGGTGGCAAGGAACCAAAACTTCTTCAGGGCCAGAAAGGAGAAAAAAAAACCTTGGGAGGAACCAGTTTGGGTGCGAGTTGTCCTCTGGCGACGAACAAACAGTGTATAATTATAATTCTGGCAACATTACAGTTCAGAAGTCATATTAGATAAATAGATATACGTAAGATTATTCGATAGATTGGACTCGTCGTGCTGGAGACGGGTTTATTAAGGATGTCGTTTTGATGCGGCATTTACAGGGCAGAGTTTAGTTGACACGCTCTCTGCAGACATTTCAGGGATGCATTGGTCATGTCCAGGCGCAGGTCCACCATCTGATCTGAATACAGCCCGGTAGCAGGAAGTGTGGCAAATACAAATGATTGATGTAGTCCTCCTATTTTTATATACTTAAATGCATATTGCCCACTGTGCTCTGTGTTCCACACGGTGGTGGTGGCACAGGTGCTTTCATTGCTCTTGCAGCTTTAATGTAGTTTTGTATTTTTTACTTTTTGGGACATCATGAAGAGTAGTCACTGCCTAGGTACTGGCTAATGGGGTTCCAAATAAACAAATACACTTAGATCATAGATGGGAAAGAGCATTCACAGCAATACAGGCAATTTAACTAAGGAAAAATATGTTTTTTTTTGACAGTTATAACACATCTCTGCTCTTTTTTAGGTGTCCTCAAAGTGTGCACATAAATATATGTGTCCAATTTGTTGTAAATATCTAATTTGATTTTATGGTTATAGCCACTTGTATTTATGAGAGAATGGGCTGCATTGATTGGATATTTTTTTTGCCACTTCCTTCCAAAATGTTGGCTTTTGGTCATTATTGTTTAGCTATTGACCTATGTTTCTGAATTTCCTGTTGTGGTTTTGTTTTGATCGGACTAACTGTCTTGAAGACATTCGCAAAGGTTTTATATGTGCTAAAGTTCACCTTTTCACAAACCATAAGGTGAAACCTGGCATATTTGGTTTCATTGGACTCGGCAAGGATTCAGGAGTCTAAGGAGGTGAAGGCTGTGAAAAACGCTGGCTTGAAATTTCTCAGGCTCCTTCAGGGCATTGTGCCAATGACGTATACAGAGGTTTTTTTTAGATATGTCAGTGTCCACATTGACTATCATGGCAACCTGGATGAAGACAATGAATGGCCATTTTTATTTGACTAATGTTTGGGTGCATATATTGCCATTTTCATGTGTTTTTCCCATGTTATAGCGCCACCAAGTTGTCAATTGTTGCAATTTTTTTCATGTGATCTCAGACTGAGCTCATACACATGTGAACTGAATTTGGTGAAAATATCTCATTCCGTTCACAAGTTATAGCCATTTTAGTAAAAGAGGTCCCAGTCACATCGAACATTTTGGCTCCCCTTAGCGACCATGAATTAATATGATTTTTTTTTTTTATTATTATTGATAGTCACTCTCCAGAGAACATTTCTGCAGTGGTTTGGTAATGAGGCAAATAACCTGGGAGTAATTTGCAAAAGTAGGTTTTACAAAAACTTAAATATCTCGAATTTGGTGCCTGAAGGGCGAGCAAATCCGAGGCATGCATTTTGTCCGTCTTGAGCCAAGGATTCCAGCGATATAAGGCACACGAGTCTACGCCTTACGGTTGAGGAGTACGTCTGTAGTCGTTGTGAGTACTACCAGGCCTGCAAGTTTCAAGTCTCTACGACTTACGGTTTGGTCTGCCCGATCAGTTTTAGCTGGACCATGATGCATCATGGGAAAATGAACAGTTACAATAGGGTTTCAGCCTGACACCTAACTTTGATTGGATTGTACTACCCCTTACTATCAATATTTTGACATTTGGGCTCGCGATTGTGCCTAACAACCTATGTTTCCGAATTTCTGACGCTGGTTTCGTCTCAATCGGACTAGCGGTTTCGAAGATATCAGCAAAAAAGTTAAGCGCTAAATTACAACGGTGCACAAACCATACGGCGAAACCTGGCAAGTGTGGTATCGTTGGACTCGGCAACGATTCAGGAGTCTAAGGAGATGAGTCTCGTGAAAATAAGTCAACCACACCCAAAGTTCTAAGCATTTTTAAAAAATAAATCTCCACTAGGTGGCGCTGTTTCGAAATTTGTCAGGCTACTTCAGGGTTTTGTGGTGATGACCCATACCGAGTTCCGTAACAATCCGTTCATGCGTTCATAAAATACAGCATTTTAGCACATAATTCAAGATGGCTGACAGCCAAAATGGCCGATATAGTAAAATTGGATATCAGTCGACTCGGCATGACGTCCCGAATCTAACGAGACCACTTTTATGATTTTTGGACAAACGGTTCAGCAAAAAAAGCAAAAATAGCCATTTTTCGTATCTCCGGACTAGTAGGTGGCGCTGCGCCGAAAAGCTGCATATTGCCTCAAGACGTGCTTGTGCTGACATGTGCCAAGTTTGGTTTGAATACGATAAAGCGTTGCGGAGATACAGCCTTACGTCTGTTTTCAAGCGCTACGTAAAATTTGTTTGCGAGTTTATCGGAAACAATTTGACGAATCAACTTGAATTCCATAACTTTTTGCTGGCACTGGCTGAAGATGATCCGTTTCAATTTTCGTGCAAATTGGACGAACCGTCTAGGACGAGTTGGCAAAAGTAGGTTTTTGGGAAAATTCCAAACGGCGGGAAATTTATAAAGACGGGAAATGACGTCATAGGGTGCGATCGAATCGGCACAAGCTCAGGAATCAGAGGAACAAATAATTTTGTTTCTAGCCCTTAAGGTTCAAAAGTTATTAGCATAAACATGAGTACACATTTGGACAGGTGGTGGCGCTAGAGGGATTGAGATAGAGACACCAAAATTGCTATGATGACAGATCAGACTGTGCCAAATTCCACAACTTTTTACCATACGGTTCTATGGGCTGCCATAGACTCCCATGGCGGAAGAAGAAAATAAGGGAACGGTTTCAATAGGTGCTTGGCCCCTAATAATAATAGGAACGCAAACGGTTTCAATAGGTGCCTTCGCACCTTCGGTGCTTGGCCCCTAAATATATTAAAAACGTGTTTTAAGCAGAAAAATGTGTGTATAATCTAGTTTAAAACTGCACTAATAGAAAGTTTACATTAAATATATATTATGCATATCCACTATCTATCTACCTTTTAAATTTATTGTATAGCATATTGTATGTTCAGGGATGACAGACATGCTATTTATGACTGGATGTAATTTTTGATACTTTGCAGTAAAAGTGTCTCTCCTACTGATTTTGTCCTATCAGTGTGGCTCTCCTGAAAAAAAAAGCGAAGACCACTGCTCTACCTGAACAAAATTATTGTATTATTATTATGAAAATCAAAACGATGGTGGGGGCGGTGTAGGGAGTGGCCTCATAGGGCAGCAAAGCAAGTACATTCTGAGAGTTGGTGTCTTTTATCCACGAGACAAAAATACATTTTCTGTCTTTTCTCAGTCTAGAAGGCACCAAATTCTAAAATAATTTCACATTTCTACTACATAAATGACCCAGTTTAAATACACATTCATCTTCCCAGTGCTGAAGTATCCCTTTAAAGTCAGTAAAATGTTTGTTGGGGGTCCATCTAAATAAAGTGTTAGCAGATATTAAGCAGACATGTAGTTGCAAAGTTACTTATAATAAGTAGAATGTTTAAAGAGGACCATCGAAATAAAGCATAACCTATTTAACCAATAATAATTCTAAGTCTAGTGCAAAAAGAAAGATGAATTTCATACCATGCATTTGATTTCTGTTTTGTTTTGGCCAAGTTCCGCTAATCGTCATATCTGTCTGAACGGAACCATTTTTTAATTTAATTCTGAAAGCAGCACTTCTGCTTCACAGTTTTATTGTGGCAGGAAGCTAACACTGCCCTTATATCAACTACCACTGGATCAAATGTAATTTATTTAATTACATTTACATTGTCAGTAACACCAGTTATTGCAGACAGATTGGCAGAGATTGAGATGAAAGATGAAAAACCTGTTTAATGAAATGAAACCTGCAGATTAACCAAGTGGAAACCTTTTATTTAAAAACAGCTGCATGAAACCAAACATGTGCTACTAAGATATATATATAAACCAGTAAACCAACAATCATATGACTGCTACCCACAGTAAAAACACAACATGTACCCTTATCTCTCATCTTTTAGGCAGAGGAAATGATTAGACCTGCTCTGGAAAGTATGCAAATATTTAAGGAGGGCATTTTCACACTCCTTATGAAAATGTTCAACAACAAGATGGGATTCTTGCAATGACCCTGTTTTTTTTATGGAGGAGGGTCTGACAGTTGTATGAATTCCCCTAGCACTTTGAAGTAGAGCATTTTGGGTAGAATTCAAATAGGTCTCATGGTTTTGTGGACTTGTGCAGCACTGCCCCGGTTGGTTTGACCCGTGCTGCACTATCAGGGGTATTGTGCAAGCGAACAGATTCACAAATAATTGCTTTGAGGTCAGTTAGCACATACTGTCACACTTTTGCCATGTTTGGCTTCCAATACAACTCACAGCTAACTTAAGACTGCATGACTATGAGGAAGGCAATTTAAACAATTAAATAATATATATAAAAGTGCTAAAGTGAAGTACAAACCATTCTTTTTGGGGCCTCTCCAGATAACAGCATCATCTGGACTACTGAGCAGAAAGCCGATGGACATGACAGCCAAGTTGTCCTCAACATACTAGACACAGAGAATATACAGAATAAATATCTTTTTTAAATATATATATATATATATATATATATATTTTTTTTTTTTAATCTCACCACTGGGGACCAGCCTGAGCCACTCTGATGAACCTGCAGAGAAATCAAAGTCAGCATTCTGACACAAGTATGATGCATAATGACTTAGACTTAGGCTTCTTTATTGTCATTGTAAAAGAGTTACAACGAAATTTCGAAATATCTATATATTTAATCAATACTAAATCAGTTTTAATCGATAGCTCTCCTCTGTAGCCGACTGGTATAAACTTCACCCAGATTTGCAAGCTCAGATCCAATGACCCTTTGTGCTGCTTTTACCACACGCTGAAGTTCTCTCTCATCAGCGGCACTGCAGCTAGCATACCACACTGTGATAGAGCAGGAGAGGGTTTATATTCCATGTTATTTACTCTCTATGCTACTGTACTCTCTATGCTACTGTGATAAAAGTTTTTGAGGCAGTTGTACCCTTTACAGTTAACGTAAAAAATGTGTTTTCTTTTGTTAGGCCTTTTTCACCAGATGAGATATATGTTGTGACTCGTGACCAAGTCAAATAACATGAAATATAAACCCAGATGGACTTAAAGTGCTCTGCTCTCTCCATCTGCTTCCTCACCATCCATGTAGAGTACAGCAAGTTCTATTTTCCTGGATCTTCTGAAGTCCATTATAATCTCTATTGTCTTTGCGGTGTTGAGTTTCAAGTTATTAACTCGACACTATTGAACAAGATGGCACGCCACCTCTCAATATGCTGTCTCATGAAGTCTGTCTCTACAGTTACATACCTGCTCCCCCTCTAAGCCCATTATTCTTGGTATAGATGGACCACAGATGTCCACATCTAGGAGTGCTACCTGGAACAGAAAAAAAATTAAAATAAAAATGACAATTGGCATAAGGTTATTTAATATAGATATGGATTATGTAAACTATCATACACCTGGCGCAATGCGGTGCCAGGCGAGATGCAATTGTTTTTTGCTAGTTTCAGCCCAATCCAGTTATCATCTTCACGTCCAGCACCACGTTGTTTAAATCTGTTTGCTCATGGGTGTGCTGGTCTGAAAACGAGGTGTGTTCAGGCGCATTGTTGGCATGTTGCTATTTTGAGGCAACTGAAAACGACTGCACCATTGACAAACAAAAACCTGGTATAAAGTATTTTTTGAGTTATTTAAAGGGTGCGTTAGTAGTAATATGTGCTTATAGATGGGTGCACAATGCACGTACACTCTGCTTATTACACACACAGTGACGCACAGTGAAGAGTCTTTCCGCTCACAAATACTGCCGTGTAAATAGCGAATCCAACATTGTACAAGCACAACTGGCTTTTAAAGGGAATTGGACCTGAGACTCTGATTGGTTTATTGCACGTCAAGCCCAAAACTCACCCATGACACATTAAGAGACTAGGTACAACCCTTTTGGACCATGCGCCTGGTGTGCAGACACGCCCTAAGTGCACCTGCGCTTCAGACCATGCGCTCAGATTGTTAAAAAAGGGCCCTTATAGTCTTATTTTTAAATAGTGTGCCTTTTAACCAGACCTTTGATAATTAAGCAGAACAATTATTGTATAAAAAATGTGGCAAAATGTTTTATTCAAATGTGTAAATTTGGCGAGTCCAATTGAGTACTGTGCTCATATTACTTGCTTAAATAAACAAAACAAAAGCCAAGCAAATAGGTTAGGATTTGAACAGGATTTTTTTTTGATGCCAAATGAAAATTGCACCATTGCAGTACAATGATGTTACCACAAGATGTCAGTGTGGCACAGCTTAGTGAGTCAGTCAGCAACCCTTACAGACTACACACACACACACACACACACACACACACACACACACACACACACACACACACACACACACACACACACACACACACACACACACACACACACACACACACACACACACACACACACACACACACACACACACACACACACACACACACACACACACACACACACACACACACACACCTTCAGTCTGAACAGCACCGACTCATACACAAGTCATTACATAAGACCATCACTTCAGTTCCAGCTTTATACACACAGGCCACAGCAACCTCCAATACATGTTTAAGCTATTTAAACTCATCTCTGAATGCCACATTACCCTGCTGTGACCGGGAAACATAACCTTTCCATGGCCTACATGGTATAAATGAAATCATCAGGTCTGTGGTATGGTATCTCATGTCTGAGTTTAAAGCCTTGATTTGGTGTGGGTTGTGCATATTCCAGTTCCAGACCTAATGGTTATATTTGAACATTAGGCCAGATGTTGAGCAGAGCTGTGAGATAAGAACAGGTGGCCAAGTTTGTGAAACAGTCTCTAGTTACACGTTAAGTCTGCCCCTTCTTTGTCTCGTTTTCAATCAGCAAATCAAAAATGCTCTATTACTCACTCACATGTAACAGTGTCTAGGGTCTTCATTTTTATCATTGATTGATGTTGTGTGGTTTTGTCATTTTATTGGTTGGTTTAACTGATTATGTACAGCACTTTAGAACATGTGTTGCATTTAAATGTGCTTTAAAAATAAATTGAACTGAATTGAATTGTTTAATGTGAATCAGTGTGTGTGATAACAACCAGAGCAGGTGAGATAATTAAATGTATTTGAATTTTAAACCGTTTGCCAACAGACTAGATCACATTCTAATTAACCACTATCCATCCATCCACCCAGCCCTAAAAACAGCTCAGCAGGGCCTTGCAGAACCCGCGGTACATGTCATTCGGCACAGGAAAAAAGTAGGACCGGGAATCTTTCAGAGGAATGATACTCCTGGCTTTTGTATCATAAAAACTCTCCTTCATCTCTTCCAATAGACCCCTGAGGGCTGCTGCATGCCCATTAGATTATAGCAGCATATGTTTAGATGATCACACCAGAGCAAATCTCCAGCCATGAGTTAGTGTTTGTGTGGTTGACTAATCCGTGGATATGATAGGAACTGAGAAAATTTCCAGATGTGCTGACGATTTGACTTTTTTTGGATCCATGGAAGGGACCCCTTGCTTTTCCTGCAACGAAGACATGACTCGCACCTAAATGGATCAGAAATTTCAACAATGATTTGATTACAAGTTCTCAAAGCATTTGTTTAAAATGTTAAGTGCATTTAGTTTAAAATTAAATATAGAGTCTAATAAACATGTGACCTTCTTGCCCTTGGCTTGTGTTAAATGTTATGTGTCGACGGCTGAATTAAGCAGCACGCTTTTTAAACACACTCGTCTTGTTATGGTCACACTCAGAAGTTTATTTCTCCCTCCCTGTTCTTCTGCTTTTTGAAGGAAATTTACTGAAAGCAAACTGAGGAGTGAAAGCAGCAAAGAACCCCACTTAATAGTCCCACAGGAACCGAGCAGGTTCTCTCACTCTCCATTTTGCGCTCTCTCAGGAAATGGCCGTTCAGTGAGCAAGGTTGTAGAGAGGCTAAGTGGCAAAAGTCAGGGATTCTTCCGGAGAGCTACAGGGGAAGTCACACCACTTCCTCCCAAAGTCTGAATACTTTTCTTCTGGCAACCGCTCTTCTTTTCCAGTACTTCCTTTTTCTTGAGCTAGAAACAAAAATGTACATGCTCCTCTGTCTTATTTGGCCTTCTTAAATCAATATCTGAAAACCCTTAGGGCTCATCAAATATATGTTGAGCGAGGAGGGGAAAGGTACGTCTTAAACTTACAAAAATGCTAAGAACCCCACGGACCTCTTGAGGGAATATGGAACATCCACAAATGGGCCTGTTTGGAACCAGATGTAGGTTTGGTTACTGTAGCCTATGTGCTTCAAGAGCAAAAGAAAAGGGCACATTTGCTATGTTTCCATCCAAGTTGCAAATTCAATGCGTCCAAAACTAAAATGCATAAGTATTTGCAAATAAAACATGTGTCTAAATGTTATCTTTGTAGAAATTTGTATTACTAGAATTAGTGCTACAACATTAAACTAAATATTGGGTAGTGTGGCTGAGTGGTTAAAGATCTAGACTGGTAACCCAAAGGTTGTTGGTTCAAAGCCCAAATAGGGAGACCCTTGGACCATATTCAAAGACCTCTCAGTGACTGGTCACACCACAATAATTAATCATCTAATGACTGATCAAATGTGTTAACAATACTGGTTAAGAACTGGGACTTTTAAACTGTCCATCTGCTGGCATTTATTGTCCACCATCAAAACAAGTGGCTGCTATATTCATCAGGATTCTGCAGACAGCTACTAAACCACCAGCATTTCCTTAGAAAGCAGCTTGGGATACAGAAAAAAGGAGAAAAAGTTTTACATAGGCACAGCTCTCTCATAAAGGGTATTTATCCTCTGTTAAAAGAAGGGCAGGAGGAGAGAGTTCATCCAAAGGGAAATGCGTATATCTTACTTCTTCATGTCTAGAGGCAAGCTCTGAAAATATGTCACTGTATCTCTACAGACAAAAAGAAAGATATATAATAGAAATGTCTAAGAAAAATAAAAACAGCCTGAGATTAAGATGTGTGGTTTCTACTCAGCGAATCAAGAACCAAAAAAAACAGCTTAAAGCACTTATAAATGGCACAAGAACAAGACATTCTTGGGTCAAACACAAGTCTCTTCCCAGTTTCAGTTGGGCGAAGTATTCCAGGAGAGGCAGACTCCATATGGAAATACAGAGGTTGCTTTTTAGTACACATTCTAACATAATGATTTGACATTAAAATATGTTGCATCACAATTTCATTGAGTTTAGTACAAAACTAAATGTAGGAGGTTTCAGTAAAATGTGAACAACTTGATCTGATTACTACTGTACAGCAGGTTTATCCAGTTATCACCATTAACACACAAACTTCCTCATTAACAGCTACATAATGCTTTTCATCACACTCGAACGATGACCTCATCACACTGCTCCAGTTACTGAGTGAACGCCACACCTGTAAATGACTCTTCTACTATTCTACTTTTCCAACTCGCATACACCTTCAATCTAAAGCGTGAGGCACTCGACCTATTACATGTTACATGTAAATTGAGTAAATTCAATACACAGATGCTTATTTGCAAGAAATGAGGGTAAACCATATGTTTACTATGATATATACACTATTACAAGAACAATAATATTTTAATTCATGATGTCGGCCTACAATGTTTAACATTTAGTGTTTCCTGTAGCTGGCTGGATGTGCTGAAGCATATACATAATCCAGAGGACATGCTCGGAAAACAGTGGGGATAAACAAAGCCAAAATAAATATAAAGGACACAGCTTCTTTTACTAGGAGCATTGCTATTGACCAACACCTTAGAACTTAAGACTGAAAGACAACATTTTTATGCCACGCCCACTTGAATGACCAAATAAAACAGTAAAAATTTTACTGAGTAAAAATGTAAGTTTACTCACTCGTCTTTGAGTATTAAACTGCGATAGTTTATCTATTTATATATCCATCTACTCCTATTTATTACATAACATATTATTACACACACTAATGTTTAAAATTTTGGGGTTGGTATTTTAATGTTTTTGAAAGAAAAGAACTCTTATGCTCACCAAGTATTTATTTGATGAAATATACTGTAAAAACAGTAATATTGTGAAATATTACAAGTTAAAATAAATATTTTAAATGTAATTTATGCCTGTGTTGGCAAAGCTGAATTTTCAATCAAAATTGGCCCTCTTCACTTTGTTAACGCACATTACTAGTCTTGTGGTAAACAATTATTCGGTGCAAGTTAATTCACAAAACAAAAAAATTGTCTTCATAATCTTTAATCAGAATCTGAAAATGTATATCCACTCTGGAATGGCCCTCCTTCTTTGATTACATTTTTTGACAGCTTGGGTAGAATATCCCCTCCAACTGCCAGTCAACTGCGAACTTTGACAGCGAACTGAATGAAACGCCTGTTTTTCTAGATCCAATCAATTCCAAGTGGGACAAAACAAGCCACGGCCTGTATTTTTCACATTCAATATTCTTTCACTCAGAAAATGTGTCATAATACTGAAGTAGTCAATCGCAACTTCCGGTTCACATCAGTGTTAATTTCGTTGACAAATAATTTGTCATAATTTTCATCACTTACGAAAACGAGACGATAACTAAATAAAAACTAGTGTTGGATGACAAAAACTATGACGAAAATCAACTGTCATTTTCGTCAACGAATAAAAACGAGACGAAAATGTTAGGGAAGGACGATTAGGGAAGAGATCCAGTCAGAACTGATATCCTGTGTAACAGATGCGCACATTTGATTTGAATGTGCTGATCTAACTGCTGGAAAACACGGCGCTGTTGCTCACTCTACAGGCTCACGCATCCCAAATACAGCGCTCCAGAGCGGCTCACAATCAATGGATAGCGCTAACGCACATTTATGCCAGGCAATTGTTTATGAACTAATGCTGATGAATAATGACAATATTTACTTTACAATGTTTATATAGTAATATGTTTTAGACGGTTGTAACAATGCATATTTTATCTCCCTCATCTGAACCTAAATGAGCTCCTGCAACTGCAATAGAGGCGCATACATTTCAAAATAAGAGTCCCGGTGTATTTCGAGCTTGTTTATAATTTAAAGTCCTGCATTATATATTAGTTTTTGGTTACACAATAAACTGTATTTAATTTAGTTCCTATTTAATTCATAGTCAGGAAGAAAGACCAGTATTTGACACACATTCAATAAAGTATCAGGGTTATAATAGTTAAACTTAAAACCATTAAAAAAATCTTAATTGCTTGAAATTAATAAATGTTAACTGAAATAAAAAAAATAAAGAAACAAACTAATTTGAAGCTTTAGGCTTAACCTAATATGGCCTACTAACTAAAACAGAAATACAAAGTTATAAAAACTATATAGATGTTTTTTAAAAACAAACAACATCTCTTTCATGTATTTTTAATTTAAAAAACAAAATTATGTCAAAATGTCAGTTCAAGTGACCGTCGGTTATGTAGACTAATGCTTAAATGCTTAATGTATTACAATTTAACTAAACTCATTAGATTTTTAAACTCATTAGTCAACTAAATCTAAATCTACTGTAAAATCTAATGATATTTAGTCGACTAAAACTAAAAACAATTCAGGTGACTAAAATATGACTAAAACTAAATGGCATTTTAGTCAAAAGACTATGACTAAAACTAAATCAAAATTTGCTGTCAAAATTAACACTGGTTCACATAGACATTCAGTCTTACATATATCTATGAATATACTTTTTTTTTTTTTTTTTCAAAACAAATAAATAGCGGGTCATTTTGACCCCAATTTTTTTTTTTTACTTTCAACTTTTGTCACATGTTGACTAAAACAAAAATAATTGACTGGATTCGAGGAGTTAATGTGGGTATAATTTAAAACAGGTAAAAGATCCTTCCCTCATGGGTCAATTTGACCTCCTTAATGGAATGCAAAGAACATGTCCGTATACATAGAAAAACAAACAAAAAAGAAAATGCTCAAAATTAAAGCAAAAAATGCAAAACCTTTACCAAAAAAGTATTTTATAATGTCTACGTATATCTGAATGCATACTGAAGAGATAAACTGACTTTAGGACTCATTTGAGCTCATAGAGCTCATTTGCAAGAGTCATTAAATATCATGTTATATATATATTTATTTTTTCCACAAGAGGTCGGCTGAGACACCCAAATTGACTCAATTGTAAGATATTTTGAGCTGATTTGAGCTGGTTATTGCACGTATTGGAGAGTTATCTTGAATTTAAGTTAGGAATGTACTTAAATTATACTATTTATTGATAAAATCTAGTCATTTAAAGTTAAATAAAATAAAAAAGAATAAAAAAATCATCCCAAAAAATGCATTGAAAAAATATTATAAAAATGAAATGATATAAGCTTTCTTGACAAAAAAAATCATTTTGACCCGAGAGGGAAGGATTTGTTACAGGATGCGAGGGAGGGATGAAGTTTAATCATAAAATTAACGCCAAATGCGAGGTTTCTCTTTCTGTTCCACATCCAGTTGTTTTCTCGATGCGAAATGACTGATCACGCATGTGCGTTAAAGTGTCTCTTATCTGCTGAAGGTTGCACTAGGAGGGCCTCTCAACGCTTTCCTGATTCTTTCAGTTCTCAGGAAGTGTGAACACAACGCAAGGCATACAACAGGATGTTCCCACTCAAGCTCACAGCCCTTCTGGAACGGGGGACTTTTGACACAGCAGATAAGTGTGAGCTATCAGCACACAGGCCCGAGTGGAAGGTGCTGTTTGGAGATCATACTGACGCACACATAGGGTTTCAACTGTCCACACTCACCTCAGATGAGCACAAAAAAAAAAGACATCATTCTAAGTTTTTTCTGCAGGCTACAGCGTCACATTACATATACCATGTGCTTGAGAAATAATAAAAGGAAGAAAAAAAAAATCAATATAGAGAAAAATGCAGTTGCACAAACTGCCATCTAACAATGGAAAGAGAGTGGGATATAAAAGAGAAGAAAACAAACATGACCCATAATTTCACAGTGAGACCTTTTAAAGGCACGTCTGAATACTGGAAGCAGAGAGCGTGGAACTAGATTCCTCTCGGCTTTTTAGATGTCGGCCACATTGGATCGCTTCGTATTGTGAAAGTCCCCAAGCTGTGCGATTTAAATTGTTTGAGCGATTGAAGATTATTTCAGTCAGCGAGCTGCCAAAGGGTAAACAGCGGACGCAGTCTGCACGCTGACAGCACTATTGTGGCCGCAGTTTGTTGAGATGAGATCAATACAGCTCTCCCTAGTGCACTGGCTCAGAAAGAGTCCTAGGCAAAGCCGTGCTCTTCTCAATGAACCTGGTAAATACAGCTCTTTCTGCCGCAGAGCCCAACAATGCACTAAAAATAGCCAGCAGTCTCAGACAGAGAAACATTATTGTGAAGTGCTTGGCTCGGATGCTAAGATACAAACAGAAGCTTTTCCTGTTCACTGCACTGTCATAGTGATTCATCCAAGTTTGAAAGCATAAGTGTCATGTTATCCCTCAGCAGTTGGTTGGCTTTCCCATTCTGATTAATACAATAATGTTTTGCTAGAGGCATTGCACTTAAAATGTCTGATATGATTTCAGAAATGTTTCTGAATGAGTTCAGAAATGTGATTTAATGTTCATAGTGCTGTAAGGCAATCTGTAAATAATACATTGAATAACAAGCTAGAATGAAAATTAATCGAAAGGAAACTTTGTAAAAAAAAAAAAAAAAAAAAAAAGAATAAACCAGCATAAGTCAAAATTAGTACTCAACATATTCTGATGAGTGCAAAAATATATTTTTAAATCAGAAAGGGCAGATCATAGTTAAGTCTAGATAAATAAAAAAAAAAACAGCAGAGGTCAGAAAACATAAAGGTATGAATTTAAAGGGGTCCTATAATGCCCCTTTTTACTAGATGGAAAATAAGTATCTGATGTCCTTAAAGTGTGTATGTGAAGTTTTAGCTCAAAATACCCCACATAGGCTTGCTACGATAGTCGGTGTTCAGACTGGTTACATCACTTGCCCACCGTGGCACCGCCCCACCGTCGTTTTGATTTTTTTATAGTAATAAAATAATTTAGTTCAGTAAGAGAACAGACAACAATACAAATAAAAACTGAATGTGTCTGCTTAATAAAGCTTGATCGGACCGTGAGTCTCGGCAGCGGCAGGAGTCATTCATCAGAGAGTGAGGAGCTGACTAAGATAATCGCGGAAGATTTTGTTTCAAAGCGAAACGTAAAAGCGCCTATTTAAAGGGAGTTTGTCATTTGTTTTGTTGTTGTGTTTTTCATTAAAAATAATAGGCTAACGAACCCACAATTCAAGCAACCCGCCACCGAATTGCCGCTAATTCAAAATCGAAAGTAAAATGTGCACGGCCGCACAGAAAGTCCTCATGAAATCAAAATCGATCTTATTTACTTTGTTAGCACACATCACAGGCCTTAGGGTGAACAGTTAATCCGTGCAAGTAAATACACAGAAAAGTGTTTGCCGTGGTAATCTAAAATAAAAATCTGAAAAGTAACTTCCGTTCTGGAATGGCGTTCCCTTTCCGATGACGACTGTGTGACTGCTTGGGTTTGAATATCCTTAACCACTCCCCTCCAACCATTAGAGAGATGGAGAGGAGGAGCGCTTAAGTAACACCTTGCTCTCTATTCAATACTCCGTTTCACTTAGAAATACATCACAGCACTGAAATAAAATCAGTTGCATCTTCCGGCCCACTGGGACTTTAAGACTTGTTTATACTTTCGCCTGGCTCCGCAGCGCGAGCTTCTGCTCCGCTGACTGCGCGCACGCCTCATCCGCTTGGCACTCTGCGATGACGCCATTTTTGCTGCGCGGACGTGTCGAGTTTAAACTGTCATTCATTCATGGCGTGTGCGTCTCAATCAGCTCCCTAGTTCAGTAGTCAGGGCACTGATCAGGACATAACTCAATGCCTGATCAGTGCCCTGACTACTGAACTAAGGAGCTGATTGAGACGCACCCATGGCCTCACAAAGCACGCATTTACGGACAAACTGTCATTCACGGTGTGTGCGCACTGACGCGTTTTCAGTTCAGTTTTCAGATGCGTTATGAAAGCTTGAGCGGTCGTGTGCATGTTACTTTCGGTTAGATAGAATTAGTGTTTTAAAAGCCACACCCGGTGATACCGGTATTGTCACACGTCGATTAACCGGTGGGAAAATTTCCTCACCGTCACATCCCTAACCACACAGATCATTTTTTTGTTAATAAGCATGTTAAAATTGTCACTTTTTGAGGACGAGCAACACGCACCATTTTTGTGTGTCCCTTTAAATGCAAATGAGCTGCTGCTCCCAGTCCTTTCAAAAAGAGGGCGGATTTTCAAGAGCTCATGTTAGCAGCTTCGATTAGCTCGCACAGTCACACACTGAATAAACATGCAGAATGTGACAGGACATTTCTGAATGGTTAGTTGATGAATTTATGTAGCTGATGTGGAGTTAACTATCTTCAAGTCATTGATTAGCATATTCTGTCATGATAATCTATAAATCGCTCGTGTGGGAACTGTTGTAAGATGCTACAGAGCCAGAGAATATATTCTGCATGAAAATAGAACCGGTATAGTTTAGATTAATTAGGTTTATAACTTATGTTGTCATCATGCTTTTATGACATACTTTTGCATTTGTGTTACGTCCTGTGTTGCAATGAATGTGAAAAGATGGATGAGACAGCTTGAGCGATTCCCAAATGTGCTCTACTATAACAACTCTTCCTCTTCTCAACATGGCATTTGTTGCGTGTTCCTGGGGGCAGGGTTTATGTAAATGTATTTCTCTTCTGGCCGTTTATTGTAGTCCTTAAAAAGCGATTTCTTTAAAAGAAAAATATCTCCCTTTGCTTTGAGCATCGCAACTCTGCAGATGTTGTTTATGCTCAAACAGCAACTTTACACACTAACTAAAGTTAAAAAGTGAAATCATAATCAACCACCCCTTTAACGATCATACACCATCCTTTCTACTAAAATCTAGTTGACTAAGTCGAAGGCTGCGTATATGTATCCCATGACATCCAACAGTTGTATGTGCGGTTAGTTCAAAGAATAAAAGCGGAATCAGAGCGGATGAAGCTGATGACATTTTTTGTACCTAATTTAGTTCTATGGAGATTTTTATTTTTAAGATTCATTTGACATTTCAGGGTGGTGTAAGGCATCGTGTGGGATTGTTTCCCTGCTGTATAAGAAGAATATGAATCAACCAAAAAAACATGAAAATAAGGTCAGCAAAAGCATTATCCAGATGTCAAGTCAGGCCTCATTGAAAAATATTGCTTAAAGGAACACGCCAACTTTTTGGGACTTTGGCTTATTAACTGTATTCCCCAGAGTTAGATAAGTCCATACATACCATTCACAACTCTGTCTGACCCCCCCCCCCTTTAGCTTAGCACAAAGACTGGAAGTATATGGCTCCAGCTAGCCTACTGCTCAATAAGTGACAATATAACGCCAACATTTTCCTTTTTCTATATTTTCCTATTGTATAGTCACAGCGTGTACAAATAACAATGTTACATGAGACACAGCCATCTTATAAACGTATACATACTGGGGACTATATTCTCAGAAGGCGCAGCACTGCTCTACTTCTGCGTAGTGATTTGCTCGCAGCACCTGAGAAGCAGCATTGTTACTTTCGTCAACAAAACCAGCGTGACTAGGTAGCTGTTTTTGCACAACGAACCCACAGACAAAAATAAAAACTTCCCATCTCCCCTCCAATTCATTAGCAAGGTAAATGCTACAGTCCAGAGAATTACGTCTAGCACCACTCATTTGTTACTGTGACAGTCAGAGCGCGTTCGTGACAACACAATACTAACATTACAGGGGATACATAGAGCACGGGAACAACTGCAATACAGTAGTGACCACCCTATTCATGTAACAGTGTCACAAACGTTACATTAGATCTAGCTAATGGTACTGTTACAGGAGGCTAGTCATCTAAAAACATAAGGGAACACTCGCGGGTGATCCGCGTCTGATCCGCATCTGTACTATCGATGGGATGGCCGTATCCTTCAGCACACATTTCATGGTACGTGTGGCAAATTTCCATTTTTTCAAAATAGTCGTCCTCTGTGAAATGTTCAGAGCAAACGCGATGGTGCTTGATGATGGGTGTGTTTGGTTACAGGTGTGTTTGGATCTATCCAGAGCAAGTGGCCATCGATTCATCAGGTCAGCGTTTTGGATTGGAATTCTATGAAATATCATTGTATTACCTGGTCTCCCCTGTTTAATGTTGCAGTTCTTTACAATACAGCGAACACCCATGGTTGTAAACTATCTAGTAATTGCTGACTCTATTACTCCAACTCTTTGCGAACTCGCTCCTCTTCACCGCGGGGCTTCTCTGGTGCTGCGAGCAAATCACTCCGCACTCCGCAGAAGTAGAGCAGTGCTGCGCCTTCTGAGAATATAGTCCCCAGTGTGTATACGTTTATAAGATGGCTGGGTCTCATGTAACCTTGTTATTTGTACACGCTGTGACTATGCACATCACAGCATGTAAATAAGAAAATGTTTGCGTTATTTTGTCACTTATTGAGCAGTATTGAGCCATATACCTCCAGTCTTTGTGCTAAGCTAGGCTAGCAGAGGGGTGTGTCAGACAGAGTTATGACACGCACAGAGATGAGAATGGTATGGATGGACTTATCTAACTCTGGGGAATACAGTAAATAAGCCAAAGTCCCAAAAAGTTGGCGCGTTCCTTTAACACTGTTAATCATAAAAAAAGAATACACTTAAAACTGTATGCGACCCAAAACAATAAGAAAAGCACATAATTCACAAAAAATTTTAATATCTCAGACACCATATCTAAAACTAATGAAGCTATGCAGAAATTAGGGAACTTACGGTATAACAACAATAATAATAATAATATTTATTTAAAAATATTATTATTATTTTTTTTAAATATTATTAAAACATTTGTCCACCAAATCAAATATAAAAAAATAAAATAAAATCATGTCTCAGATATACAGACATTGAACCAGTTAACTAGTGCTAAATGTTTAAAATGATTGCAATTCAGCCCTGCTCAGTTCTGGAAAAAAAAAATCTATAATGGTCAGAAGATGGTGACATCATAAAATACTCATAAAGGAAGTATAGAATTCATTGGGCTTACCTCTTTGGAGTCATCACTAGCTAATGCATGGGACAACTGTGCGCTGAATGTGCTCTTCCCAACACCCCCTTTGCCAGACAAAACTAGAATTTTGTGCTTCACAGAGGTCATTTTCTGTCTGATTTCTTCGATGGCTAAAATGACAGAAAACTATTTTTAAATGGAGCCAACAACGTATTATAATAAAAAGAACATTGACTTTGTACATCAATCATCATACGATAACAAATCTAAAAGGATAAATCCAGGGGCATCAATTGGGGGTTGGCATAACTGGACAGGTCAATGCAAGTAATACATTTTTATTGCAGGATTAACAATGCTACATTAGTACATGTAACATACAATTTGCATTGTTAAATAAAACACAAAACTAAGTAAATTAAAGCGATCTGGCATTGAGTATTGTAGCCCATCACAGGGCTTCTGTTGAAAATAATGACCAATCAGAGGTTGTTACCGGTAGTTAGAATCCGCTTATTATCTCTCAAAACGCTGAACTAGTTTATATTTAGCGTAAGTTTACTAAGATCTGCACGTGCACAAGCCCTCTCATTATGACAAACAAAAAGGATACACGTAAATAACAGATTCATTGTGCAGTTTTCACAGGTTCATTGATTTAAACGGGCACTCAATGAGTTTGCACTAAACTGACTGACAGCTTCAGTGATGATAAAAGAAGCAGTCTTTACTCGCTGTTTAATTTCATTTGCAATTTTAAGATAAGTTTTCGCTTTTCATGAGACTTTGTGTCTTTTCCTACATACTTCAGTTGAAAAAAATTACAAAAATAGATTTTTAAAATTCTGCTGGCTGCAGAGGTAGAAGGAAAATGCTCACATAGAGCTTTCATATATATATATATATATATATATATAAATTTCACAATTCAATTCGATTCAATATCGATTATTTTGGATATGTATCAGGCATAATCAGTGGTGGACTGTCAGGACCATCAGGGTCTTTTCTGCTGGCCCTGTCAAAATTAAAAAAAAAATATATTTTTCATAATTAAATTAATGTGTGTATCTAAATTCAATTACTCTCTATTTCAGTACGTTACAATTATATTTCCAGAAAGAATGTAGTTTTTTTTTTTTAGGCTGAGCTGTATTTTCATAATCTAAACGCATCAAAGCTCCGTGGACCAGCACAAGTAGAATAGCAAGCCTTCAGTTGAAGCTGCTATTTTCCATTGGATCATAACTTTGACTGACGTGGGTCGGCGCTACCCCCCCCTGATGTCATCCGCCATTTGAACTTTTCGCGGGTTGTGAGCAATCTATGTGAAATAAGCTATGGCCACTGCGTGCGGATGACGGGCTGCGCGAGCTTTGTGTGCATCCTGATGTCAAGCCGGTAACGTTAGCTGACAAGCTGTGTTTATCTGTGTTTCTTTTGCTGTTCTTGTTGTTCTGTGTTTTTGTTCGTTTTTTTAAGAGTATTTATGTCAGGGAGTTGATTTTGATTAATTTTACCAGTTGCCTAAACGGTGACACGTGAGTGCAGTGGTATCAATAAATAGTTAAATTGCCTTTTTGTCACACGTGTCCTTTTATGTTGTTTGCCCCCTTCCCAACAAGCACTTTGAAAGCAGGGTTCGTAACAGTAGTGCATACAGTGCATGATTGTATTGTATTGTATATGTATCGGGGTGTGTGTGTGTGTGTATGTATGGTGTTGTTAAAGCAGCGGCGTGGGGTGTGTTGATCGTTAGTGAAGGCCCTGACTGAAACCCCACGGTACGCCACTGGGTATAATACATGGAAAATTTTCTCAAGGAAAACTAATTTCTGAACTAATGTTGTAAACTATGGGAGTCAGTTGATACTACATTAGCTTACTAATATTGAAGGTACAAATTAACAGATTTGTATACAAACACTTAAATTAATATATATATATATATATATATATATATATATATATATATATATATATATATATATATATATATATATAAATATATAAAAATAATAATAAAGTTATAATATTAACTTTACAATTACATAATCATATTTCTACTCCAATTAGGTTTTTGAAATATAAGTTTAAATGGTGGCTGCATAAAAACTAGAATTAAGCATACATATGCATTAAATATTGAAGAACATTGACAATGAATATCCTATGTAATATGGTGCATATAATTAGCAAAAGGCTTCTCTCTAGTGTAAATTTTTCTAGCTGACTAACGAGTTTATGGACACTGGATATGGTTTTTCTGAGGAAAATATGACGTTACATGACATTGTTTACAAACCATTTTACTTTCTGCGGTTGAAACACTTGAGCTATTCTATGTGACATGATATGGATTTCGGTAAGTTGTCCTGTTATCTTTTAACACACTTTCAGATGCTTATTCATGTTTATTTTGCGCTGTTACTGGTATAAGGTGGAAGAGAAGATCCGTTCATGTTTGCTCCGCGCTGCCAGTTCTCTTGAGCTGAGCTGCGGCAGAGCGATCTCACGCCACAGCGGCATTTATGTTTTTGAATTTCGTAAAAAAATAGACGTAATTTGAAATCTGAGACTTTGTTTCATATCAATAGTAATAAAGCACAAAGATTACTGAGATTTATTGGATGGGAGGTGCGCTACAATGTTTATTTCATTCATAACTGAAAACAGGATGACTAATCGATTCTTGGGATTTAAGAATCAATATTGTTTTGTAAAAGTGAGAAACGATTAAAATCGAGAAATCGATATTCTTTTCCCATATATATACCCAGTAAACACAGAACGTTCCCATAACGTTCTCATATGGTTCCAGTTTGGTTATTTTTGTGGGGAACCAAATAAGAACGTTCTGGGAACGTTCTCTTTTGGTTGTGTTTTTGTAACCAAAAGAGAATGTTCCCAGAACATTCCCTGCAGGTTATTTTTGTGGTTTATTTTATAACCTAAAGAGAATCTTCCCAGAACGTTCCCTGCAGGTTATTTTTGGGGTTTGTTTATAACCTAAAGAGAATCTTCCCAGAACGTTCCCTGCAGGTTATTTTTAGATACATTTTTTTATAAGGTTTATTTGTATATTTCGTTACTGCGCGCCTCTGATCTGCGCACGCTTCTCCAGTACGCGCTTTCTTTCGTCTTCCACAGAAAGACGCGCACTCGCGTAATTTAAAAAATAACGGTCATTTCGTTTTTACCGTTTTTATTAGTTTATCGATCTTTATTGAATAATATGTTATAATTAATAAATATACCAGTGTAAATAGTGTGATTTCAGAGAGATTTGACACGTAATTGAAGACAACATGATGTTAACCGAGGAGTTTCGGTTTACTGACCAAAAAAGAGAAGTAGGCTACGTTCCGTTAATTCAGTGGTAAGAAAATAATGCAATGTTATCCAAGTTAAAGTCATCTTTATTCATTATTAATGTCTGTGAATAAAATTCATATTTTAAATGAAGTCATTGTTATTTGGCACTTAAACGTAAAACCTGGTTGTGGTAGTAGGTGTCAGTGATACAATTTACGAAATGTACATATTAATGCATAATTCAATCTTATTTAATCCTCCATATGAAGGTTTATGTGCTTGAATTATTTCTATTGATTAAATAAGTTCAAAACAAGACATGGATTGTAGTAGGCTACTGATTATTGACGTCCATTCTTCCTTTTTCCATGCCGCTTATGGCATTGCTGGACGATTACTGACGTACAGCAGGGTAAACTATATCGGAGTAAAGAGGTTAGGGGAACGTTCCGGGAACGTTCTGGGAAGGTTAGGGGAACGTTCTCCAAACCAACAGGGAACGTTCTATTTACGTAAAGAAAACTTTCCTGGCTAACCAATAGAGAACGTTAGGATGCCTGTTCTGGGAACCAAAAATTGTTATCTGGGTATATATATATATATACACACACACACACACACACACACTACACGTGTGTATACCTGGATCAGGGGCTTTGGTGGTACCAGATGCACATATATTCTGGTTTGGGCATCCCTGACATGCTGAAGATTTACCAGCCTGGTCACTGCTTGTGCCCGGACAGTCTACAGATAGAATGACAACAGACTTAAACAAAAAGTAAACAGACATGCATAAGTGTGGATCATGAACAGATGGCTCCCTTTTCTTTTTTTAACTGAGATTAATAATAAACACAAAGACATATGGACTCATACATAAATTCACACTTTGATAGCATGTTGAAACTGTAACTGTATGTATAGATGTTAAAGTAAACAGTAAGGTAAACGTATAGGCAGCTGACACAGGCAGTTGTTGTGTCAGACTGTCTAAAATGACAGATGTCAGTTTAAGATAAACATCAGAGGCACAGCGAAACGTTTATATGTGTATATGGGTTTGTGTATAGTTGACGAAAGCGTAATTTAAAACGTAAGCAGATGGCAGTTAAAAAAGTGTGGATTCAATGTCCTTACAGTTAATATTATACACATGTATTAGACTTACGCTGTGGCGCATCACTAGGAACATCCGCCATCTTTCAAAACCTGCGCAGTTCCTGACACTGGTGCAACGACCACGAACTTCCCCGGATAATGCAGTGTGTCGAAAGTTCCGCACGGTCACATTGCAGTATTATTTTGACGCACAGAGTAGCTTTGGTTTCTGTGGCAGTGAAAAGTAAAATGTAAAGATATTTGTTCCTTTTAATTCACATCAGCGAACACTTAAAGTGGAAATGAAACAGTCAGTTAACATTATAGTGAGTGTTCATCATTGAAAGTGGATTAATCTAATCAAATATATACCATTTCAAATTCTAAAAAAGAAAAAGTAAGATGTACATTATTTATTAACTAATATTTTTTTTATTAATGCATAGTTTGGATTGGTCATTGATTTTTCTGCTTTTACTAGTTAGTAGATAAATTCATACTATTTTACCAAATATTTGACTATTTTTAAAGGCAATACAAATAATAAATAAATAACCAAATACATTTGTATTTATTTATTGTTTGTTTGTTTGTAATGTGATCTATGGTTTGTAGCTTAGCAAGTTGTCAGCAACTTTAATAAATTAATATAATAAATGTGACTGTTGTTTAATTTATTGTTTAGAATGTGTGAATGTTTTTTTTTTCTCTCTCCCGAGAAAATGATTGGGTAATTACAGGATTGTTTATTTAGGGATTTCCTAACTCTATCTGATGGGCTCTGGAATTCCTTTTATGAGGAAGAATTTTTCTCTGAATTCATTCTCATTTCTAGGTGGTAGCCTAACAAGGGACACCCCTCCAAATCATTGAATTCAGGTGTTTCAATCACTTCCATGGTCACTAGGTGTATAAAATCAAGCAACTAGTTTCTACAAACATTTGTGAAAGAATGGGTCGCTCTCAAGAGCTCAGTGAATTCACCTGTGGTACTGTGATATGTTGCCACCTGTGCAATAAGTCCATTTGTGAAATTTCCTCATTACTAAATATTCCATGATCAACTGTTAATGGTATTAAAACAAACTGGAAGAAATTGGGAACAACAACAACTCAGCCATGAAGTGGTAAGCCATGTAAAATCACAGAGCGGGGTCAGCGCATGCTGAGGCACACAGTGCGCAGAAGTCACCAACTTTCTGCAGAGTCAATAGCTACAGACCTCCAAACTTGGTGAGGCCTTCAAATTAGCTCAAGAACAATGCGTAGAGAGCTTCATGGAATGGGTTTATATGGCCGAGCAGCTGCACCCAAGCCTTACATCGGATGCAGTGGTGTAAAGCACACTGCACACCACCACTGGAATCTAGAGCAGAGACATGTTCTCTGGAGTGACGAATCACGCTTCTCTGTCTGGCAATCCGATGGATGAGTCTGGGTTTAATTATGCTGTGGGGTTGTTTTTCAGGGGTTGGGCTTGGCCCCTTAGTTCCATTGAAAGGAACTCTTAATGCTTCAGCATACCAAGACATTTTGGACAATTTCATGCTCCCAACTTTGTGGGAACAGTTTGGGGATGGGCTCTTCCTGTTCCAACATTACTGCACACCAGTGCACAAAGCAAGGTCCATAAAGACATGGTTGAGCGAGTTTGGTGTGGAGGAACTTGACTGACCTGCACAGATCCTGTATTCAACTTGATAGAACACCTTTTGAAACTGCGAGCCACGCCTTGTCGTCCAACATCAGTGCCTGACCTCACAAATGCGCTTCTAGAAGAATGGTCAAAAATTCCCATAGACACATTCCTAAACCTTGTGGAAAGCCTTCCCAGAAGAGTTGAAGCTGTTATAGCTGCAAAGGGTGGGCCAACTCCATATTAAACCCAATGGATTAAGAATGGGATGTCCTTAAAGTTTATGTGCATATAAAGACAGGAGTCCCTAAACTTTTGGCAATGATAATGTATGTTTGTACAAAACGGGCATACAATAATATAACTCTTACTTAAATGTCCACTTTGTCATCAAGGCCTTGTTTAATCTTTAGTATGTGGCATGTTAAGTGGTTAATTGTAGATTTCTTGGTGTCTAACAAACGATATTTGGATGGCAAATTCTGCCTTCTGCCTACTTGAGTAAACTGGATGAGAGGTCAGTTGTTATAACGCTTGTGCAAATCTAAATGAATGTCTCTCTGTGACTACAAATGCCAGTCATATCAGTCACAACTTCTGATCTCGGATCTTCACACTCTGTCAGCTTACAGTTACATAATGATTAAAATGTAATTTTACCTCTCAGTCACCAAAGGGTTAACTCAAGTGTTTGTAGCTACAGGGCTTTTGAGGAAGCAGAAATTACTTTCTGGTAACACTGGAGTTAGTTTCCTAGATCCTCCCAAGGGCCGTGTCACTTTATACAGGATGGCTTTGTGTTTGAATTGCCCAGTTACGGATGTTTCTTTTTAAATGCCAGAGAACGACATAAAAGGCAAAAGGTAATTGCCTGACTACTGGCCATTTGTCATCAACAACTCTTTTGAGATTGACTCAAGATTGACTCAGCTTCAAAATTCTCAGACTTTTAAATATGGATGTTGTGGAAAAGGTGGCAACATCAACTTCTAACTACTTAAACATGTTAGGATGGATTTTCTGTCCTGTATGCTCATTAATCCATGAGAACAGTTTTATAAGGACTTTTTCTGAAGAAAAAAAAAAGTTTCTCTAGTGCAGTTGATTTGTTTTCTTGACGGTTGTAGCTCCAGGTGATTCAAATCTGACTGTTGGGCTCCTGGTTTTCCCATGGACAGGGAATGTAATATGAGATGTCCTTTGTTTTTTACATCCTTCACAAGCTGGCCATGAAGAGACACGCCCATAGACAGGCATTATGGCATTATGGGAGGAGATCTCTTGCACCCCCCCATCCCACATTCATATAAAACCTCTTTTATGAATCCCTCAGGTGTGCTAAATAATTTTATCTTTTGCTGAGTTGATCAGAAAACTTTGTTTGTGAAGCTATAGGCTACTCTCTCTGAAATGCAATATATAATTTCAGTGATTTCAATTTTAAAATACATTTGAAGCATTGACAAATACAAAAAGTGCAGCAATGTTATATAAAGTTATTTTTTTCTTTCTTCATGCACATACCAGTGTAATATTTAATGTTGTCCTATAGGGGGTGACAAAAGAATCACTAAAGAAAAATAGAATTTGCACGTCTGAATTTATTTTTATTGTTAAAAAAAAATATATATATATTGATGTAATTATCTTTTAGATTATTTTTGCATGTATTTATTTATTTGTATGCATTTATGCATTTACAAATGCCTAAATTATGGAGAAATAAATATGGAGAAATATATATAACCTATAACTTCAGAAATACCAACACAAAGCAGCAACATTTTAAATAAAAGGTACATTATAGTGATTGGTTATCCCCTTACATGACATGACCTGCACTCAAATTATGCAAATTGAAATAAAAGCACTGACTCATAAACGTTAGAAAGTCGCTGTCTGCCTATAAAGGTGTCTCTGTAACCTCAAATAATCCAGGGCAAGTACACCGATAAATGTCAGTTTGTTGCCAAGGAAACTATTCCACCTGGCTAGCTCAAGATCGCCACTCCTTGTCCATTGGAAATGGTGTGGGTGGGTGTGTTTTTGTTTTATTGTACTCCAGAGACCAAGAAGAGAAGTGTGTTTTTCCTCATTTATGTTATGGTTATCATGTTTACATTAGAGTTAGAGACCAGAAATGATGGGTTTAGAATAACTATGTTATGAACAAGGAAAGATGTGGAAAGTGAGCTTTTGCTTTGAGTGTTAAAGGCATAATATATAGATAACGTCTTGAAGATGCATATTCAATTTGACGGATCAAGTGTTTTGTTCAGCACCCTTATCTTGTGCTATGTTATGTGAATAAAAGAAATGAATCATCTCTTGAACTAAAAAAACCTTATTCTCTTTAGTCATACACAGTCTTGTGGATGAATGACAATGCATCAAGAACGGCTGCATCTATATATTTTGTTTTTGGTGTCTCAGACTAATTTAAGTTCTCAAAGGACAACATAGGTCCCATTTATTTGCTGGTTAATCTAGTTAAGAAGCACTGTGGGTACACCAGTATACCTGCATCTAAAACATTCATTTGAATCATTAGAAACTGTAGATTATTCATTAGAAACTGTCTGAAAGTCAATAAGGCTTATACCTCAATTGCTTTGACTTTAAGGCTACCTGACAAAAAAGTTCAAGATATACATATTTGGACATGATTGCCCTGCTTCTTGGATAAGGATTATTATTATTATTTACCAGAGCATACTTTTATTTTAAGGAGCTATTTTTCAACCCAAACCCTTTAAGAAGTCAATGAGGATTGTATCTATATTGCTTGGTGAGGATAAAGTGATTCCATGGCCACCTGTCCAAGTTAAAAGAGTTCAAGAAACACATTTGGACATGATTACCCTGTGTCATATCCACCAGCTGGAGTTCCCTTAATCTCCACCAGAGGGCACTCCTACCTGGTCCATTGCCACCACTTCATGAACTACATTTCCCATAACCCATTGCCTGGACTCTTCTGATTACTACCACCTGTTTATCATTATCTCCTTTATGTTTGCCTGTTTAAACCCGTGCTCTGTTTGAAATCACCCCCTATACCCTCATTCACTATTCCCTACATTACTTCAATATCGTCCACTTGAAGGAGTGAATGAAAACAAGTGAGTGAATTTGGACACTGAGTGCACCGGAAGGACTGCCGCTTTTGCATAGTTTCTCCTTTCTGTTTAATAATTATTTGAAACATAGTGACAAACAAACTGGCAGCTTCAGTAGTAGGCTAATGAAAATACAGGGAGTGCAGAATTATTAGGCAAGTTGTATTTTTGAGGATTAATTTTACAACATTAATAATTAAACAACAACCATGTTCTCAATGAACACAAAAAAACGAATTAATATCAAAGCTGAATATTTTTGGAAGTGGTTTTTAGTTTTCGCTATTTTAGGGGGATATCTGTGTGTGCAGGTGACTATTACTGTGCATAATTATTAGGCAACTTCACAAAAAACAAATTTATACCTATTTCAATTATTTATTTTTACCAGTGAAACCAATATAACATCTCAACATTCACAAATATACATTTCTGACATTCAAAAACCAAACAAAAACAAATCAGTGACCAATATAGCCACCTTTCTTTGCAAGGACACTCAAAAGCCTGCCATCCATGGATTCTGTCAGTGTTTTGATCTGTTCACCATCAACATTGCGTGCAGCAGCAACCACAGCCTCCCAGACACTGTTCAGAGAGGTGTACTGTTTTCCCTCCTTGTAAATCGCACATTTGATGATGGACCACAGGTTCTCAATGGGGTTCAGATCAGGTGAACAAGGAGGCCATATCATTAGATTTTCTTCTTTTATACCCTTTCTTGCCAGCCACGCTGTGGAGTACTTGGACGCGTGAGATGGAGCATTGTCCTGCATGAAAATCATGTTTTTCTTGAAGGATGCAGACTTCTTCCTGTACCACTGCTTGAAGAAGGTGTCTTCCAGAAACTGGCAGTAGGACTGGGAGTTGAGCTTGACTCCATCCTCAACCCGAAAAGGCCCCACAAGCTCATCTTTGATGATACCAGCCCAAACCAGTACTCCACCTCCACCTTGCTGGCGTCTGAGTCGGACTGGAGCTCTCTGCCCTTTACCAATCCAGCCACGGGCCCATCCATCTGGCCCATCAAGACTCACTCTCATTTCATCAGTCCATAAAACCTTAGAAAAATCAGTCTTGAGATATTTCTTGGCCCAGTTTCAGACGTTTCAGCTTGTGTGTCTTGTTCAGTGGTGGTCGACTTTCTGCCTTTCTTACCTTGGCCATGTCTCTGAGTATTGCACACCTTGTGCTTTTGGGTACTCCAGTGATGTTGCAGCTCTGAAATATGGCCAAACTGGTGGCAAGTGGCATCTTGGCAGCTGCACGCTTGACTTTTCTCAGTTCACGGGCAGTTATTTTGCTCCTTGGTTTTTCCACACGCTTCTTACGACCCTGTTGACTATTTTGAATGAAACGCTTGATTGTTCGATGATCACGCTTCAGAAGCTTGGCTATTTTAAGACTGCTGCATCCCTCTGCAATATATCTCACTATTTTTGACTTTTCTGAGCCTGTCAAGTCCTTCTTTTGACCCATTTTGCCAAAGGAAAGGAAGTTGCCTAATAATTATGCACACCTGATATAGGGTGTTGATGTCATTAGACCACACCCCTTCTCATTACAGAGATGCACATCACCTAATATGCTTAATTGGTAGTAGGCTTTCCAGCCTATACAGCTTGGAGTAAGACAACATGCATAACGAGGATGATGTGGTCAAAATACTCATTTGCCTAATAATTCTGCACTCCCTGTATTTATCTTGAACTATGCCAACGAGCTAGCATGTATACAGCATAACTAAACAATTTAATAATCAATTAAAAAGAAATTTATACCTGTATGATATTATGCTGGACCAGCGCGGTTTGAAAAATCAATGGATGATTGATTCACCAGCGGGAGCCATCTCCTGCCGAGACATGGGAATTCATTCAATGCCTGACGCTCACAGTGCATTATGGTTATTCTCTAGCTGTTGAACGTACATCAGTTGTACACTCATTGTGGGATTGAATGAGTGCACTCAATAACGTTCACTATGGTTTCAGACACCACTACAAATGGCTGTCCCCCTCAAATAGTGCCCTATTTAAGGGTAGGGCCTATAGGGGGCGATATCGGTCACAGCCCCTGTGTGTTCATTCACTCATTGCGAAGTCTTATTGGTGTTATGCTGCGTTCACACAGAGCGTGAATAGAGCGTCTGGCGCGAGTGATTTCCATGTTAAGTCAATGGAAAGGTGTGTTGACGCGCGTCTGGAGGTCCTGCAGCGTGATAGACGCATTTCGCGATTCCGCCTCATTGACGCGAATTGGACGCGAAATGAGCGTCTTGCGCGATACGCAACATACCGAGTTGAAAAATTTGGCGTCAATTCGTGCCGCGTTAACCAATCAGGAGCCTGCTCGCTACAGTCACGTGGTAAAGTGACGCAATGAGAAACCCTGCATAATTTAAAAATACTACTATTGTGTCACAAAATGAGGTTTTAAGACTTTTTCAGGTGAGAATGTAGTTGTTTAAAGCTAAAATTTGTGGTTTATTTATAAAGAGAGCGCCTATTTAAAAAAAATAGATCCAGGCGATCCCCGGGCACTCAGCGCTCATTAACCCGGCGAGAGCAGCCTTTCCTCGGCCAGTCCTTCTGACGTTTGCCGTTGGCTCTGATGTCCTGTAGTGGCTCGTCTTGTGTGGATCTAACGGGTGATCTTTGGTGTCATGAATCTATAATTTGTTGTCTGCCAAATCATTTTGACTGAGGGCAAAGAGAAGTTTCATAACTTTATTTTTTAGGATATTTAAATATAACATGCAGTGAAGATAATGTAGGTAGTGTGTTGCCTGGACCACATTTGTGTGGCTATTAATGCTTAATGTATATTTTTAATGAAAATGAAAAGAGGCAGAGTGGTGTTTTATGACATGTTTCTCCTGGAGCGCCTTGAACGCGCGTCTATTTTGCTTCAAATGCTCGATTTATACACGCGTCCAATTCGCTGTGGACACACGAATGGATTCAAAATGCTCAACTAGACGCGGTAGACACGATTTTGACGCTCTATTCGCGTTTGGTGTGAACACAGAATTACACTGCATTTTGAGCGCTATTTCAGGTTTTTGTTTAATGGTCTTGGGCGACTTGGACTTTTGTTATTATCTGGATGGTTTGCTCTGTGGTTTTGACCTATTGCCTGTTTTATAGATTACGATTCTGGATTGCCCCAATAAAAGCTGCGTTTGGATCCTCAACCAGTGTATCAGAGCAGTTTCATAACACCGTGCTTATCAGGTAGTATTAATATTACTATTATCATCATCATTACAGTAGAGCATATTTTTCCTTTAAGCAGCTATAGACGATTCTATTCTTCAACCCAAATCCTTTGAGAAGGAGGCTGTGATTTATGGTGGAGAAACTCAGATAAGCCCCCATGTGATGGGTCTTTCTTCCAGGCCTCAAGGACAAAGACTTAAATCTTCTCCACTTCCCTCTGGCCCACTCGCTCTCCTGCGCAGATTAGCCTCCAAGGCCAGTGCGAGCAGGCTTGTCTACGGGATTAGATTTTGTTCTTCGAAGCTTTGCCATACCCCGCACTTAGGACAAAGGATTGTAGAGCACACTTCAATCAACACGAGGCGAACGCTCCAGGAGAGCGGAGAATGCGCAACCAATATCCATGGATGCACTCACCCTGAAGGGCCAGAGACATGTTCAACACTTGTTAACAAGTGTTCTCTTGTGACGGCCCTGTGGATCATTGAGAGTTGATCTCCAGTATTCCAGTACAGCCGTCCAGAGAGCGCGATTTTCATCATACACAGCCCTCACTTGTTGTACTAGAACAACATGACTTCTGTTCAATGAAGTGTCTGGATGATTCCAAGTGGAACAGTAGATGTGTTATGGATGGTCCAGGATTTCTGCCAAGACTTCATTTAATCCAATATATTTGCGAGAAACGTCTTTGCTGTGTCTATAATTCATCTAATGTAAACTCAGTGCTTAGTAGGCTATTAAGTGCGGGAGCTCTTTTTTCTTTGAAAGTTAATTACAGTAATCACCATACTGGGATGGATAGGATAGGCTACATAGTGTTATTCTGACCTCAAATTCCTCCCAACAGAGTACGTATGTGAACATCCAGGGAAAACAGCCATCGCTGGAAGAAAAACAACAACAATATTTAATTAATAACCAAACAGCTGCTAAATGAACCGTGTAAGATTGCATTCAAGATTAATTTCTCTCTGTGGAAAGAAAGATCAACACGATTTAAAGAAATCTTGAGCCCTCTGATGTGTGTGTGTGTGTGTGATTGTGTGTGTGTGTGAATTTTATAAAGTGCTGGCAAAGCAAAGAGCAAAGTGAGAATGCAAATGTGCATTGTTGCAGTGATTCAGTCAGAGTGCCAGCTTGCTGCCCAGGGGGAGTGGCTCGCTGGCATCACCACCATCACTCTGATTGGATTCACGCACTACAAATGTGCTAATCTTGCCATTTCTCATTTGTCTCCATAGCACTGTAAAAGCAATAAGAGAGGCAGACAGAAACATCAATCCACATAGTCAGACTGGAGTGCTTGAGTCACTAGAGTGTCAGAATATGACAGCATACCTGCCACAATTAGTTCTTGTGCTGTCCGCAGACCCTGCAGGACATTTGCTAGATTGAAAGGACAGCCAGTGAGCTGGAACAGGCCATAGTTTATAACAACAATAATAAAAAAAACAACAACAATACAGACTGGAGTTCAGCAAAACATCAAATATGCATGTGTATGTGTGTATTAACATTTGTACACACACACACACACACACACACACACACACACACACACACACACAGAGACACACACACACAGAGACACACACACACAGAGACACACACACACAGAGACACACACACACAGAGACACACACACACAGAGACACACACACACAGAGACACACAGACACACACACAGACACACACACACACACACACACACACACACACACACACACACACACACACACAGGATTCAGAAAGATTTAGCCTTACGTTAAAATGGTTTTAAATTATTTTTTCACATTACTCCATTGTGACAAAACAAAAAACAGATTTGTGATACCTTTGCAATGACATTTGAAACACACACACACAAATTACATTCAAAAATATATTTAAATATTTTATATTATATATTTTGCAATATGTTTTCTGTGTTTTAATCAAATAAATGCAGCCATGGTGAGTTAAAAAAAACTTTAATTATTCCAAACTTGCATACTTGGGCGGTATTGTACCTATTAATACAATTTATTAAAATATGTATTTAGTTGTCATATGAACTAGCTAGTAATGATTGTTTTTATTTTATTTTTTAGCTTTATCAACGAATGTACACAACCCTGTTAACAGCAATTTCAAACAAGTGACAAAAGTAAAATCAAGAACAGACAAGCAAAAAATAAACAAACAAAAAAAATCACATGATAAAATAAAGGTGCCTCAAAAGGCACTTTTTAACAATCAGACAAAAGGTCACAGAGCACGCAGGCAACTGTACATTATAGGAGAGAATGAATATTATAAGATGCACACAACATTATGCATTATGTATTTTAAGGCTTTAACATTGCTGCCTGGAGGTAGAGATTGAATTCAAGTAATTCTCCAGTAATTCTTCGTGAAATAGAAAAATGGTTTGTTTTGCCTTACTCACTAGGACAGAAAGTAACAACATGCAGATATGTAACACCATACAGGTGAGTAAATAATACATTCATTTTTGAGTTTGAGAACTGTTCCTGCAAGAAAAGATTTTTCAAGTAGCCTAGTTCCAAGATTGTTTTCAGCTTTTAATTTGTATACCTGCTCCACTTAAAATGCTATTTTAAAAATAGTGTGCTGGTTATAATAATGACAATAATAATAGCATTAATCTCTTTTGTTTTGGAGTATTGCTCCTCCTAAATCCATCGGATCAACCCTTGTTCATTCACATACTCAGCTGTCATCTATCTTTAAAGATGCACATTCCTTAGAGCCGATTATTGTGTGGCCCACATCTCACCCTTTGTTTATGCTGTCTGCTCTTTGTTATGAAATTGTTCAGCTGTGTCAGAGAGCCCTAGATGCCTCTTATGGTAATATTACAGTTCTCACTATACATTTTATTTTGTCAGACAGGAACACCTGCAATAGATCCGTGGACAAGATTTCTCCTTGTGCATTATGAGAAAGTGGCATGTCTGTTAAAGTCAGCATGAAACGGAACCTGCGATAGTGTTTTCTTTCCTTTCGTATATCTGGGTGAAACGGCTGTAGGATGTAGGATGTTTGTTCGGTTGTGGTTTGCTATTGCTGTGATCTCATGTGAGTGATAGATTGTCCCACCATCACAACAGTAAGCAGAGATGTCACTGCAAGAGGGGGAAGCTATTTTGATTAAAGATTATGAGGGCACATATAGCCTACTGCAACTTTTTTCCAAGTCAATTTTGATTTTAAGATATAACGAGCAGAGCCAATGGCACAACAATTTGATGTTATATTAGACTTCTCTGATATAGCGTGTGTGTGTGTGTGTGTGTGTGTGTGTGTGTGATTTATGAGGACACAAATTTGTATAATGGCACGGGTATTACGACGTAAACATGAAATATGAGAACATTTCATATGTCCTCATATTTAAAATAGCTTTAAAAACATACTAAACAATGTTTTATTAAAAATTTAAGAAAATGCAGAATGTTTCCTGTGATGGTGTAGGGGGGTAGTGTAGGCGGATAGAATGCACAGTTTGTACAGTATAAAAACCATTATGCCTTTGGAATGTCCTCACTTAGATAGCAAAACAAATGTGTGTGTGTGTGTGTGTGTGTGTGGCATTGAGGCCTGGGATATCCATTAGACAATGATCATGCTGGAGCAGTGGCTCAGTGATTCACGTGACACAATGCGGCAGCTGGCTGGCTGACTTTGAGGCCACACTGGAGCAGGAGGCCAATTCATTGTTTACAGACCTGGAGCGCGGCACAGGCTTGCACAAGAGTTTTCCCTGGGCACCCGACCAGGTGTAAGATTCATTCAAATTTCTAAGTACAACAGACATATATGCAAGGGCGCACAATAGATTTGTTTTGAACATTGGGGAAATCGAAGAGTAAACCATTTTAACTGGGTACCAGAGGATTCTTTCCTTTTTTTGTTTTTGTTTTGTACAAAATTTGTGGTAGTTTACCTACATCACACATGAAAAGTTAGTTGAAACCACACATTTGCAATTAAGTAATACTTTAACATTTTCTCGATTACATAGAATATGTGAGGTATTTTATGAATTTAATAAAATACCTCACATACTAAATTTCTCAGCCGATACGATAGCCGATTATTCAGAATGATATTTACTGATATCAATACCTAGTATGATTTTAGAAGAAAAGAAAATTCTTTCCCAACTTCAATGCTGTAAACGATACAGGGAACCCTCTCAGTTGGTACATTACTATAATATTATAGATTAAAGTTAACAACATAGCCCAAAACTATTATATATAAATTGAAATCTGAGATATTTTTGTCCCTTCATTGAAAGTCATGTTCAAAATGCTTAAAAACGTTCATAAAGAGCCAGGGCCGGTCCTAGCATTTCGGGGGCCCTAAGCAGACCCCCATCCAAAAAATACACATTGACACCTTATTGTAAAGTTTTCCCAAATCGTCTTACTCAGTATATTTATCTTTCAAGATAAAAATATGAAGCTACATTTATTTAAGCTTTTTTCATTTTAAAAGAGTTTGCTTTCTGAGAATTTTTATCAAATTTTAGTGAGATGAAAGCTTTATAGCAAAAACACCTTAATTATGTCTCTCTTAATTGGCTGTCATGTCTTAGTTCAGATTAAAACGCAAAAATGTATAAGTGTAAACAATTGTTTGTGGGGTGTATTTATGTATTTGGTGTTGTTTGATAAACACCAAAGTGAATAAAAAAATCTGAATGGGTGTTTGAAAACATGTAAATAATGTTTGAATTTCTTCTCCATGACAAGCAGGTGTCAGAAATAAAAAGTTGGGGTACATTTACATTTGGCAGACGGTTTTATCCAAAGCGACTTACATTGCATTAAAGGTACACATTTTACATTTTGTCTGTTCTTGCTTTCCCTTGGAATCGAACCCATGACCTTGGCGTTGCTAGCGCCACGCTCTACTGTTTGAGCTACAGGAAAGCCATGGGTAACCATGGTAACAGCTGTGTTTCTGTTTTTTTCACAAGTGCCACCTTCTGTCAGAGTGTTACATAGCATTTTCTTTCAGCCCGTCTGCTGCTTTTGTTCGCATCAATGTGAAAAATTTGCCCCTTTAATCGTTAAGTGCCCTTTTGGATCGTACCACAGTGCCCCCCTGGAACACGATTTCAACCAATCACTTTTATTCACATATAATCATTGATCAGCGAACTTCACTCAAATATGGTAAACATATTCTGCTAAATGAACCGTGTAAGATTGCATTCAAGATTCATTTCTCTCTGTGGAAAGAAATTGCACGAGAATCGATGAGTTTTGTTCTTGCATGTCAAGCAAGTACAGTTGAGCTTCCACTTACCATATCTGAGTGAAGTTTGCTGATCAATGATTATATGTGAATAAAAGCCTAAATTAAATCTGTTCATCATATAAAGCGACCGTGGTTCTCCCCCTTCATCCCCCCAGAAACTACACTCTGAAGTATTACCGGACAGCATTTCCTACACAGCACACAAACTCATAAATTCTGTCTTCATTTAGCCTACTAATTCCCTGTCGTTTAAACAAGAGTTGTTTAAAGAAAGAATATTGTTTTACAGTGAGGATATTTCAGCAAACCTGTGCTCTGATCATCTGGATCAGTTCATTCCACAATGGTTATGGTGTCCCAGCCAGCTTCCCCTTTATGAAATTTATAGATTTCTTTCAAACAATGATGCATGACCCGTTCCCAACTGCAATACAAAGCAGCACATGCGTGACATGCAAACCACCCCTAAAGACTGCCAACTTTTCACATCCATTCATCATCTCATGCATGCAAATTCTGACCTGCTTTGGACCATCAAAGGCACTATACTTGTCATTTAGTTCCCCGTCTTCACCTTACAGCAATATTTGTCATTGGGTGGGACAAAGATTTAAGGTTGTGTGTGATTGCAGTCTAGTCCCTTGATTTAAAGTCAATGTGAATACAATGCAACTGTTAGCGGATTTGCACTGAATGATTCAGCAGAAGCAAATACCATTGTATTGAATAGTTTATACAGAATTGATAATTTTTACATAATTATGAATTTTTACTTACAGACCATTTTCATAAATACGACCTATTTCCAAAAGAAATCTGAAATTCAGGGAGAATCTTGGAGAATGGGCATTATATACCAGAATGGAGCCAAACTGAATGTGAGATTCCTGAAACAATGTCTAAATAGTTTTTGTTGGCCTATTGGTTAACATTATCGGACCCACTTTATATTAGGTGCCCTTAACTACTATGTACTAACATTTTAATTAATCATTTGATACATTGCACTTATTGTGTACATACATGTTTTTACATTGTACTTACATTTTTTAAAATACCTGCATGTAATTACATCTGTAATTAATTTCTGTAGTTACATTTGTAATTACACAGTTGACCCTTTCCTTACACCTAACCCTACCCTTAAACTTACCCATACTCCCACACCTGTCCCTAACTTTACCCGTATCCCACCTCAATATCAGCAAAGGTGTTTTGCAATACAATTTGAACACAGTAAGTACATTGTACTTATTTTTTGATGTAAGTACATAGTAGTTAAGGCCACCTAATATAAAGTGGGGCCACATTATCAAATAGTCTATGTGCCCTAAGTGACATCAGTGGAAAAGTTGTTTCAGAGGAAGAGCAAGTTAGTACATTTCGATTAGATATTACAAAGACTTTTTCTTTGGAATAACATCCACCAATGAATTGTTCACAGTAAGAACAAGAACATGCAGGGAAATACATTTGTCATGATTGTCTTCATGTTGATTTAAGAAACCGTTTTTCTGAACTGATCACGTTACTGCTCTTTTTGTTACAGCTTGTTTTGTTTGCCAACATTCTTGAGAGTAAAGCTAGTTTTTGTTTGGAGAAGATAAATGTGTTTTCATCCAGTTTGTTTGCACAGTAATACTGACACATATAGTGCCTGTTGTGTCAGCAGGGAGCCATCCATTGAACCTTGTCCAAGATCCTGTGCTGAAGCTCCACCATTAGCAAGGTGTTATTTAATCTTAGTTTACAAAAAGAAAAGGACACCAATTTGATTGGTTAATAAATGACTGTAAATAAACACATTAAGAACCATCTCAGTGTAACAAACCGCTCAATTATTTTCTTATATTATATTATATTATATTATATTATATTATATTATATTATATTATATTAATTATATTTATTATATTATAAAGAATTGAACTGTCCTGGGGGAGATTTTACTAGTATTTCTTGGTAAAGAAGACTACAGTTAACAGCACTGTAAAATGTGCTTAATTTAGTGACTTCTGAATTAACTTTTTATTTTTTTTATTTAATATATTACTAAGTTACATCAATGGTTAAATAAAATAGAAATGGCACATTAAAGTTAAAAGTTATAACTGCATGATGAAACCACATTTTTTGTGTGCGTTTACATACGCTGTACAGGTAAAGACTGTTTTTGCACAGGTGACCAAAATGTCCGCCCAATAGAGAAAGGTTTTGCTCAGCGAGAAAAGAAATTAGAGGGAACATGGGGTGCAGTGTCAGGATGGAGAATGCTGTGTATGCGATCCCTAACACTTCAGTCCCTCTCGTATTTATAAACTGTATGGTCAGACCAAATTTAACCCAATAAACCCTACAGGTCAGGTGTCTGAGGTCAAACTAGCTATGTATGGCTAGTCCTATGGCCAAATGGCCTTGTGACATTGCAACCACCATTTATGACACAGTTGCTCCAGGAAAACCACTCAACCCTGAACAGTTGCGAGGAAGGAAGAGAGCTTGCTATTTTTGTTGCACTCCGACCAGTATAAATTTAATCCATTCCTAGCAAAGGAAAGATCTAGACATGCATTTCCTTACAATGCCAGCTACACGCATTTTTCTCTTTGAACAGTGCAGGACTGGCAGTGATGTTGTATACTGGGCTACTAGATCATCAGTCACACTGAAAAAGGCAGAAGTAGGTGTTTGTCTCAGGGGAGGATTGCCTGCAATGACCTCAAACAGCTGTGCAAACACACTCCAAGCTTACAAATCACGTTCGCAACCATAGACATCTATCCATGGATTTTTATTGCCACATGTGAAGAGTGTGGCAGACATTCTTCATAGAGTCAATGGTAGCTGAATGCGGATTAATTTAAGGTGTTATTAGAAGTTTGCTTGCAGCAACCCTAGACTATTCTAACCAGAGAGATGTTCAGTGACAAAGAGGTTCTTGGCAAGTCGATCAGGAGTTTGTGCAGTTGTTCAGAATTAAACTGAGAGTACCTTTTAAATTCTAGTTCAATTATGGAATTTTAAATCAATGTAATTTGAATTAGAATTATTAAGATAAGTTATGGTTTCTGAACAAGAGTGGTTGAACCTGGGCTGCGTTTAATGCTGCCTTCATGTGCTATCGGAAATTTCTGACTTCCCACTTGGGAAGTTGTGGTTACGGGCTCATCGTATTCAAAATTTGACTAGCACTCATGTCCAATATTTTAGGAAACTTGTATTTACAATAATTTGGATAGCACGTGAAGGCATCACATGCCCTTTCCTCACTAATTTCCCCCTCCCATTTACTCGGATCTACGTCATTGAGTCCCCACTACTGCCGAACCTTTGAAATGTGTTTAAATGGAAAGCACAAAGCCCTTGATCACTGGAGCTGAGATTTTTTCCTTATGAATTTGTTTTATGCACCATTCTATAGGCCTGTATGTATGCCTGGACTGTTAAAAATATATAAAAATTTAACAAATGTTAAATATGAATATATATATGTATATACTGTGAGGAAAATAAGTATTTGAACACCCTGCTATTTTGCAAGTTCTCCCACTTGGAAATCATGGAGGGGTCTGAAATTGTCATCGTAGGTGCATGTCCACTGTGAGAGACATAATCGAAAAAAAAAAAAATCCAGAAATCACAATATATGATTTTTTAACTATTTATTTGTATGATACAGCTGCAAATAAGTATTTGAACACCTGAGAAAATCAATGTTAATATTTGGTACAGTAGCCTTTGTTTGCAATTACGGAGGTCAAACGTTGTTGTCAAACGTTGAAGGTTGTGAAGCCACAACACGCACAACCTTGAGGCGGATGGGCTACAACAGCAGAAGACCCCATCGGGTACCACTCATCTCCACTACAAATAGGAAAAAGAGGCTACAATTTGCACAAGCTCACCAAAATTGGACAGTTGAAGACTGGAAAAATGTTGCCTGGTCTGATGAGTCTCTATTTCTGTTGAGACATTCAGATGGTAGAGTCAGAATTTGGTGTAAACAGAATGAGAACATGGATCCATCATGCCTTGTTACCACTGTGCAGGCTGGTGGTGGTGGTGTAATGGTGTGGGGGATGTTTTCTTGGCACACTTTAGGCCCCTTAGTGCCAATTGGGCATCATTTAAATGCCACGGCCTACCTGAGCATTGTTTCTGACCATATCCATCCCTTTATGACCACCATGTACCCATCCTCTGATGGCTACTTCCAGCAGGATAATGCACCATGTCACAAAGCTTGAATCATTTCAAATTGGTTTCTTGAACATGACAATGAGTTCACTGTACTAAAATGTCCCCCACAGTCACCAGATCTCAACCCAATAGAGCATCTTTGGGATGTGGTGGGACGGGAGCTTCGTGCCCTGGGTGTGCATCCCACAAATCTCCATCAACTGCAAGATGCTATCCTATCAATATGGGCCAACATTTCTAAAGAATGCTTTCAGCACCTTGTTGAATCAATGAAATCACATAGAATTAAGGCAGTTCTGAAGGCGAAAGGGGGTCAAACACAGTATTAGTATGGAGTTCCTAATAATCCTTTAGGTGAGTGTATATATATATATATATATATATATATATATATATATATATATATATATATATATATATATATATATATATATATATATATATATATATATATATATATATATATATATATAATAGATTATACACTCTAAAAAAAAGGTTCTATATGGCACCAAAAATGGTTCTTGGCTTGTAATCATAGGGAAACCTTTTTTAGTGCTATATAGCACCAATTTTGGTGCTTCAATGGTTCTTCAGCGGTTCTTCACCGGTTCTTTGACTAAGGTGCTATATAGCACCGCTAACTAGCACCGCTACCATATACAGAACATGTTAAGACATGGTGCTATATAGCACCAAAAGTGGTTCCCCTATGATTACGACGAAGAACCATTTTTGGTGCCATATAGAACCTTTTTTTTTTAGAGTTGTGTGGGGTGGGGGTAAATTAACCGTGACCTGCTATGACTTCACTATCATGTTGCATTGTGGTCTATGGATCTACCTGAAGTGTACATGTTGAGTAGACTCACTCCCTCAGTCAAAAGCTGAGGGTCTGTCCAAATAAACTTCCCTCGTCCACTTGAAGAAGTTGAGCACACTTCAAAATGGTGGTGGGGATTCCCCCGAGTGCTTAGCAAAGTTTGTGAGTGTATGTCTTAAAGTGGAGTTAAACACAGCCATAGCAGTTTGAACCAATGCTAGAGAAAACACATTTGTGTAATTGGATTTTGATGCAATAGTCATTAGTTATTTCTCATAAATTAACTGTCAGTGCCATATGGAATATGAAGGAATAACTTAATTTCCCATAATTATCAAATTTAGACTAGTTCTCACCCATTTTGTTGTTGTGTTGGACTAATGAAATTCATTCATGAAGTTTCATTTCTTCCATTGCAGTTAATTAAATTCCTCTTCCTGTCATTCCAATTGAAATTCCATTTCAACATCCTGTGAATGATGGCCAATTAATTTCAAATTCCAACTTGTGAATTGAGGAGCTTGTTCTTATGAATGTCCCTCAGCCCAGGTGTTCGTCCATTTAAGATAGTACCAAGTTTACTCCAATTCACTGTAGGTTTATTGTCTCATTATTATTGAGGTCTGTTGATTCAGAAGGTGTGGTCTCAAGTCAATGGCCAGAAGCGCACATAATCAGTTGAGCTGCTGGCACAAGGAGAACTGCTCCAACAACAGACAGGAAGGCCTACAATCTGTTCGGAAGCTTGGGTACAATTAGAGCTCTTTTATAAAACTTTCATTCATATTCATCAGTAGGGCCACTTTTGTCTTCATTTCCTTCCACTTGCGCAGGGCTACAAGAGCTCTTGAGCTTAATCAGAACAGGTAAAAGCAATTCATTCTGCTTATCTCAGTGTGAAAGAGGAGCCTCTGTCATGAGGCTGGAGAGCTCTTGACTCCTCAGTTCAAATGCTCTCCTGTGGGTCACACGTTTTTAAACAAATGAACGAAAGATTAAATGCAAATTGTATGGAAAACGTGTCCTGCAGAATAAATGTTGTGCTGTTCACAGCTATTGATGGGATTGGAAAATGTAGGAGGCAGTGTTAGAACTGGTTTTACTGCTAACACAATAGAGCTTTTTACCCCCATTTCCCCCCGAGCAAATGGGCGTTGTATCCATGCAGTATATGGACAGAGCTTAGAGTTTAGACCAGCTCAGGTTCTCAGCAGGAATCATAAAACACAAGGATCTTCCTGCCTAGATAACATGGTATTGTTTAAGTTTTGGAGTAGGTTCCCAGCAAGCAAAGAAAAAGACGTCTAATAGCCATCCAAACACAGCCCTGACGTCTAGGCTAAAACAAGGCAACATTTGGGCTGTCAGTGAAAATTCAATAGGCGTCTAACCAAAGAAAAACACCTTTTAATCACTGTTGACTTTGCTTACATGATGGAATATCATACATCTCGGAAGTTATTTTGGCAAAAATGACATGCAACCAAATTCAAGGTTACTTTGGCTAGATGTTGGGTCTATAGTTAACCGAGGTGGTGAAATGACAGCTATTGCTTGCTGGGTTATGTTTTACACTGACTCTGGACATATATTCAGAAGCTGTTAATGCAATTAATATAAAAGGTTTTTTTTTTTTATAATGTGGCTACTTTTTTAATTAATTAAGTAATTGTTAATTAAATTAATAACTATTTAATTAATTATTCATTCAAGATTATACATTTTACAGCTTAAAAAAAAAAAAAAAAAAAAAACTTTTTTGAACCAGAAAATTGGAAAACAACTGGAAATATTGCTGCATATATTTGGGTAAACCCAGCCTGATCTGCCAGCGATTTGATTTCGCCCTGCAACTCAGTCTGGAAACCTGTACATTCATTTCTACTGCTTCTGTTATACTTTTGCGGGAACCAATCACAGACTGGCTTATCCACCTAGCGCGCTATTGGCGGGTTAACACGATGACAGATAGAGAGCAATGGGTCGTTGCCCGTTGATCACGCCTCTTGTGGTCTGATTGGTTGAAGGAAAAATCTAATGTTTTTTTTTTTGTTCCTGGTTAGTTAGATATGGTGTTTTACATAAATTAGGTGATCTTATCTGCACATAAGGAAACAGACTCTTTATCATGGAAACAAACAGTCTTGTTGCTGTTAAAAAGTTCAGATACATGTGTAGTCCAACCCACTTCAGCCCCCAAGGGTTTTACTGCTGTCCTTCTCCAGCTGTGACCTGGTCATCACCCACAGCATTCATCCCAAAACAGCCTACAGCTTCTGACCTTCCTCCTCGGCACTTTGTCACCCTGGCTCCTCAAGAATCCTGATTATTCAGTCCGTATGGTTTGTTGACACTTGCAGTGAGGAAAACACTGACATAAGAACACATGTATATAATTCAGATCTGTTTGAAATGTTAATGATCACTTAAAAATGAATCCTTACATTTTAGCTAAGCCATTTTATAGGTTGATTTCCCCAAAAAGAACACACTGTGGCGCTATCAAAGCATTGCTCTGTTTGCACATTCCTACCAGCCCAACATAGCAACATCTCTGCCTAGTGAGGTTCAACCAATGGTGTGACACTGGGGGCATAACTATCTGGCCTAATGGTTAGAGAGTCAGACTGGTAACCTGAAGGTTGCGGGTTCGACTCTTATTACTGGCAGGAAATTACTGAGGTTCCCTTGAGCAAGGCTGCTCCGGGTGTGCGTGTCCATGATTTGCAGTGTTTGTTCACTACTCCTAATGTGTGTATATGCATTAACTTGGATCGGTTAAATGCAGAAGACAAATTCTGAGTATGGGTTATCATACTTGGGCTTTACATGCCACTTTCACTTTTTTACTTAAAGGTGCCCCGCCTCACGTATTTCATTACTTTTGTGGTAATGCCTGAAGTTCTTCTACGGACCCTGTAACATTTTTTGTGTGGAAAAAATGCCTTTGTTGCCTTGTTTCATGCCATTCTAGCGTGGTATAGAAAGCCTGCAGGAAGACTCAGCTCGATTTGCACCAGTTCTCATTAATATTCAACGAGCTAAGCTGCTTGACTCTGATTGGCAAACAGCTAGCCAATGAGAGCCTGGCTATAAGCATCCTTTGCCCAGCGCACCAAGTAGAGGAACTTTGTTTATATCGTCTGGAATCGCTGCAGAAATGGCTTCTTCAGGTACATTGCCATATATGACGTTCAGCCATCCTTGCTGTATACGAAAACTGTCACTGAGTTAGATGAATTCTGTGGGCATGGTCTCAACTGGACGAGCTCATGAATAGTAATGAGCTCAGGCAACACCACGTCAGACTGACCAGCTTTTGTAAATGGTCTGATTTCTCTACTTATTTCTTTTTAGTGCCTAGAGCTGACAGAGGAGGTAGCAGTTCATTTTCACATTCACAACATAACACAAACGCATATGGACCTAACATATAAAAAAAAAATATACAAGTAAAAACAGTTTTGTGTGGCAGGGCACCTTTAAATGACCAATGCAAGATGGGGAAGAGTTTGAAAGCAGTTGTTTTAGCAGTTCAAAAGAAATACATTTCAGCCTCAACTTGGAGAAGGTTTGTTGTTCCATTCAGTCATTAAAACTTATATTTGACAATAGTGATACGATGGGAGAAGACTGACCTGGAAGTACAATGGAAGGATGATAGACTATACACTATATACAATAATTAATTCACATACTGGTCTCTGATCCGGTCCTAGACTACATACATGTGCACCATATTCCCGATGCATGAAATGGAATACTTGTTCCATTTTTCCTTTCTCATTAGGCAGAGATCTGAAGCACAATGACTAGTGCAGAAGGTTTAGAGGCCACGATGGGGCCTCCCCAGTTTTTGGCTCCACCTTATTCTGCGCTATTTGGCAGTCGGCCTGCTGTTTCACAGCTGTCTGGATCTCCAGAGTTTCCACATCACTGCACTGACTGAGCCAGAAGCATCCAGGCATCCAGCACAAAGCCTGAGCACATAAACCTGCTATGTCTGATCGAAACCAGAAAGGTTTTAATTGTAAACGAAGCATAGCGTTGATGGGTGTAACTTTTTGATAAGCCAGTCATAGGTTGATTTCTGTGGAAAGTTTGAGCTGCCCAACATTCCAACATTGTCTAAACCAATGGTGTGATTTTGTTGTGGGACTGTCTGTTTGTTAGACCACTGGTAGACAGTGGTTTTATTTGGTGATGCTATTAATGCAGAAATTACACACTTCACCTTTAACACAGTGCAGGGGTATTTTATTTTATTATTTAAGTTCTTTATTATGACAGTTATGGCGCCTAGCAGTGTCCTAACATGCTGTAACTTTTACTCAAAAATCTTGCAGTTTAACAGTCTTTTTGAAAGGCCTAATGGTAAATACACCTTTTACTGCTTTAAATTTTGTGTATTACATCACTCTGTGCTCGGATGATTGTGTCAACAAAAGCAAACACAGCTGAAATGTGCACGATATGCAGAAAAGAACCAGTTTTCACCTGCATGCCATTTGTGTTTGTATGTTTTTACAGCATAAATGTGGGCTGTGGCGGGTAAAAGCGGCTCATTTCTCTTGGCAATGCTTTCAGAAGTTTCTTAGTTGTATTTCTGCTGTCTTTAATTGAACAATGGCTCTTCATAACCCATAGTGGATGTAAATATAGCATGAACAAAGTCTGTCCCTCTCTGTAATCACGGCAGAATATGACAGCTGAGCGACGAACGAGGAATGCATTGACTGAAGAGCTTGCATGCTTGGAAACTCTTCCTTCTACAATGGAATTTTGCATTGTTAGTTACAATTCCAGTTTTCATAATTTTGGCTCTAGGGTAAGCGTAAAAAACACGCCTGATTCTTTAAGTTGTAAATGAGCACAATCATTGATTGAGACGGACAAGATTAGTTTTCCCATGACAAATCCTATACAGTACTTTGTACAGACATCCAAGGAATTTTCTGAAACGACATGGATGATAAAGGCATGTCAAGGGCTGAGATGTTAACGTCAGTAGAATCTATTTTAAGTCAAATCTTGAAAGTGTTTAAATGGCTATTATCGCATATTTGATTATTTAATTTACATTTAGGCATTTGGCAGACGCTTTTATCCAAAGCGACTTACAGTGCCCTTATTACAGGGTCAATCCCCCTGGAGCAACATGGAGTAAAGTGCCTTGCTCAAGGACACACTGGTGGTGACCGCTGGGATTGAACCAGCAACCTTCTGCATATCAGTTCGATGGTTTAACCCACTGGACCACCATCTCACAGAAGTGGGATTTCAACCCACGCCTCCATTCGGAGACCAGAATCCACAACATTTGAGAAGGTTGAAACTCCTTGAGTCTGGCGCCTTAGACCACTCGGCCATTCTCGGCCATTCTGACACTAATTGACCTAGTGACTTATAAATAGTGGAGAATCTTAAATATGTCCTCATTACTTTTCATCATAACATTAAATTTAGAAAATTCTGAAAATGTTTAAATCACAGATTTTCAGTTTGGAATATCACTGTACAGTTTTACAATTTACTAGTGCTGGTGATTCATTTTCCTATTAATTGGGGTTAAAGGGATAGTTCACCCAAAAATGAAGCAGATAGAGCAACCATTGACTACCATAGTAGGGAAAAAAATACTATGGTAGTCAATGGTTGCTCTTTCTGCTTTGTTACAAACATTCTTCAAAATATCTTCTTTTGTGTTCAGCAGAACAAAGAAACTCATACAGGTTTGGAACAACTTGAGGGTGAGTAAATTATGACAGAATTTTCATTTTTGGGTGAACTATCCCTTTAATTATTTATCCAATATCAAAGTTTGTCAACAAAAGTGACTATAGTTTGAAATGTAGTCCTTTACCCATATTCTTTATATATTTACCCATGTTTAAAATAACATTAAAAATATATATATATATTTTTAACCCTCTAGTACTGTTTGCTTGTCAGTCAAAAATGTCAGTCATTTTATTTCAATTAAATAATTGTACTATATTTTAGTTCGATAATGTTAATAATTAATTCATATTTTGTAGATTTTATGGCATTGTAAATTATATTTATGCAGTGGTTATAATCCATTTATTCATTTCTTGAGCATGAACCTGAAAATGAAATGTCCAACTTAAACTGTCATAAATTGGAGCGCAGTCTGAAGTTTGGTCTCTTTTTAAAGACGACACTTTTACATTTCAACAATTTCACATTTCTTGTGATGCAAAAGGCACAAAAATACCATTTTCAATTTGTATATGAAATATATATCTTTTTTTTTTTTACTCAAACTCAAAACTGAAAATCAAAGCCATAAAAAATCTCATATCTCAAAAAATGAGCTTTCAGTAAGAATTTGTTTGTGCGCAGTACCAAACGTTTCCATTAGATGATATTTGTCTCCCATTAATTTCCAATGCGGTCATTTTTGACTGCAAACAATGCCAATGTGACTATGAAGCCAAAGAGTCCATTCTGGATTAGAGTCAGTCGATACACACAACTTACATCTCATACACACACTCAGGAAACCCAGGGAGCCAGAATGCTAGGATGTAATGCAAAAGGGAGGAGCACACAGGAAATGAAAAGACACAAATATTTGCAGATGGCATTCAACAATGCTGTATATCAATATAGCCCTGTTACATACTAAATATGCGCAGTGGAACTACGAATATACATACATGTGGTTTATACCTGTAAATATATGTACTGTACTTAACTGTATGCATTGTTGTAACTTTATATCAGGATAATCATCTGGACGTCCACAGAAGCAGCTGCTCAGAAGAACAAGGGAGAGGTAGCTGAGCATTCAGTGGCTGAAATTGGGGGCGAAGCTGTTGGATTTAACAGTTTCCTTTGTGAGTAAATCTCCTTGCTCCACTCTTCCTGCTGCTGGCCACATTCTCAGTTCCCGCCAGGAACAGGCTAAGACTTTCCTCTGCACTCTTGGTCTTCTTCAACACCACAGAGAACCACATATAGACACACACAAACCACCAACCAAATCTGTCATACTCTTCGTCGAGAGCGTGTGAGAAGGAGAGGAAAAATAGATGCATAAGACATTTTGAGCGGGCTGTTTTAGGACAAATGACATGTTGACTACTGAAGTCTAAACCATGTCCGGATTCAAAAGGAAAGCATTCCACAACGAATTCAGTACATAATGTCAACACCTAATGCTTCCAGAAAAGCTTCCCCTCTCTCCCTTCCTCAGCACAGCATGTATTGAGTTCCAGACCACACCCAACCAGAGTTCTGGGCAGTTCAGGATTTTGTAGAGGAGGAGCGCGCACTTTTTCCTCATTTCACTACTACTACGTTTACCCTGCAGTCACGCTTGCATCATTTCGTCTCCACATCTGGCTGCACTTTTCAAGCTATACAATATTTGACCCTTTAGGCTTCTCTACAGCGGTGAGTGTGAATCATAATTAACTTTTTTTTTTTTGCATGCAAAGAGTTTTTAGGTGAGTGACAACACTCTTAGAGAGGATCACAGCATCTCTGATGTCTAGAAAATATTGGCTGGAGCCAGTAGACAGTTGATTTATTGCTGTCTAAAAGGTTTTATTTAAGTGTTTGAGAGTTTATAGCCTTTTAAACTGAAGAGAAGAGAGTTTGCGAGAAAAGGGGCGTTGGTGGTGATGCTTCACTGATGAATCACCAGCTTATGCTTATTACTTTACTTAATATTCTTAGGCATGTTTTGTTTACTTGTAGTCTTTTTAATTATATTTTGAAGCAAGTGGGAGTATCTAGTTTGACTTTGTTTTTTACATCAGAAAAGAAAAACAATGTTTTGAAAAAACAAATTTAAATTTTAAAAGTTAAAAATGTTCAGCATTTGTTCTCATGTTTGGCGGTTGTGCTTTTTAAAATCGTTGAAGAACCTCCAACTTTGTGTCCCATATCGCCCCCTGGTGAAATCATTTTATCTGTCAATATAGTCAATATTCAATAAACAATCATGTTCCAGTTCAAATATGTTGTAGATGAAAAATAGTATGAGATTTGTCTGATCAAATCTGATATAATGTTATCAAACATGTTGTATATTAGATGTAGAGGGTGTAATGTTTTGTGCTTTACAAGACCAAGTGTTGTTCCTGAGGTGGTGCTATAACATGTTTTGCATGTCTGATTAATTTTGCATGTGTGGCAGTTTATCTCCCTCAGTTCAGTTTGTGCAAGATAGCTAGTTGCAGTGCTTTTTCAGTGGCACATTCCAGCGTGTTGCTCGTGGGACTGTTTTGGGGGTGGGGAGTGTGAAGCGTGTTCATGAGGTGCAGCCGTTTTCACTGGACTGGATTTCCGGATGCCCGTCTGCTCTGCTATTAAAAACACAAACACAGCCGCAGTGAGTGCCATAATTCAAACCGACCTATCAAAAGCCAAACCGCTCTAGGAAAGGATACATGCACAAGCCTTTAAAACACAGTATGACGTATAGTCTGGCCACCATGAAAACTCATATCCACTATTATTTAAAACATATTTATCATTCTACACACAGTTTGTGTGGGAGTCTAACCTATCCATACATCACCCACACCACAACTCTTTTGTGGTGACAATTTCGCACCAACTCCCCTGTTGAGAGACTGTATTTGGATGATTTGGACAAAGTGATGCCTTTTTTCCCCATGTATTCATTTTCCATGCTTCAAAAGTGAGAGATTTTTCCAGTGACTTATTGACTAAATTGTTTCCAACCTCAGTTTATTTTCTCTTTTGTTTTGGGTCTCTGATTGATCTAACTGATGCCTCTCGGAAATGTGCTGCTTGCAGGGCTTTCCAGAGAATAGGTGGCGGGTTTTGTTTGCGGATGGGATGTTTCAATTGAATGCATGCTGTCAATGTTTGGATCAGGAAATGCCTCTCCCTTTGGCTAAGCTTAAGCTCTGGACACTTTGTGTGTGTGAGTGTGTGTTTCTTTGTCACGTCAAGCTCAGAGTGACCAAGCTCTGTTTCCATAGTCGTAGATTTGGAGGAGGCGTGCACCCCTCAGTGTTTGTAAGAGACTGAATTCTCCTCCCAAAATCATGTATCTTCTTTTAATCAAATTTTCAAAAGTGTTTAGCATGAAATGCCAGTAGTTAAATAAACCCTAAGGTTGAATCAATAATAGACTAAGAACACCATGTGAATAAACATGCATCGGAATATTAGCATATAGATATCCACAGGCCTATTGCGAAGCAAAATAAAACCATTGGACTGAGTAACCATATATATGTTCCTGATTTTTATTCAGTTCGGATTTGGATTCCATGAGTTTACAATTGGATTGATTTGATCGTTTGAATGTATTTCAGTTGCTTGCATATGAAAGACATTATTGCTCTGCTAATGTTCTGAATTGTTCATGGGAAAAAGTTTCAGAGTTATGATTCAAACTGATAACTTGTCTTTTTAACTGATTTCAGAGAATCGACTCATTAGTCATTCCTTTTGGGAATCATGGTACATTAGTCACTCTGTATGTTTAATATTCACTCATAAGAGTCATTTGTTGGTAAATAATGAAACATGTGTCTTTCTATGTTTGTGTGCATAAAAAGACTTTCGGCCATTATTTTGTGGTACGCAGTTTTTTATGCATCACATGCAATACAGACTGCAAATGTAAAATGTGTTGTACACCTTCCACATACAAACATTATAAGTATTAGACTTTTAAGGTACATTAAGCTGAAATTTCTGCTACTCTTATTTACTTAGTCAGTTCATGTTCAAATGAAACTTACACCACAGGATTCTGAACTTTACTTGAAGGGAGACTGTATTGGGAGATATTTCCAAACTCTATTATTGCTTGAGCAAAACTATGACAGAATTTCAGATAGTTTCATCTTTTCATGAACTATATTGTAAGGATTTGGTAGCTATATCAGATTATTGGAGAGTTTTCTGGAAAATAATGCTGTGAAATGAGAGCGAAAAAATGAAGCAGCCCACTAAAGATGTTTCTATTGACTTGAGGCTTTGTAATCTTTATTTGTTTTCACCAATTACAGAAAGAATAACACTGAAACTCATTCATCTGCAGTGATAGGTTGAATCCAGGGTCACTGTTGTGTCACAGACAAATTGGCTTGGAAAATGTGTGAATCGTTAAACCAGTCTTTGAGTCTGGGATGTTATGATGTGTTTGCATGTTTTTGGGATTGAGACAATGAATTGCATGTGTTGCTGCTGTGGATTTTGGTAGCCAAGTGTGCACAAGGGTGACATTTCTAAAACTTATGCCATATGCAAAACTCTACGAGGAGGTCTTACCTGAGATACCAGTATTACCAGAGACACAGATCAGTTTCAAACACAAGAACAAATGCCATGTTTAGCAATAAACATGTCCCATTTCATATAATATAAGAGAGGGGAAAGAAACCGACATGTATCTCTTTTATAGACATGGTCTACAGACATGTATTTAGAGAGGAGGATTTTGGTCATGTATTGTCATGCCTTAAAGGGATAGTTCATCCAAAAATGAAAATTCTGTCATAATTTACTCACCATCAAGTTGTTCCAAACCTATATGAGTTTCTTTGTTCTGCTGAACACAAAAGAAGATATTTGGAAGAATTTTTGTAACCAAGCAGAGAGAGCAACCATTGACTACCATAGTATTTTTTTCCCTACTATGGTAGTCAATGGTTACTATGGTAGTCAATAGTCAATCTGATTGCTTCTAAACATTCTTCAAAATATCTTCTTTTGTGTTCAGCAGAACAAAGAAACTCATACAGGTTTGGAACAACTTGAGGGTAAGTAAATGATGACAGAATTTTCATTTTTGGGTGAACTATCCCTTTAAGGTGGTGTTTTACCAGTTCATTTTCAGTCAGAAACTGCATATTATAGTAATTTGGAGAATCAAAGGGAGGGTTGCCTGAGTAAAGCAATAATGTTAATGTTAGTGCCAATAATCAATAACCTATAGCCTACTATTCTCTCAACTTGCTTTTAATGTCTAATCAATTTTCGTGAATTTAAGTACTGAAAAGAATAGTGTAAATTCTAGATAAATTAGTACTTTTATTTGACAAGGATGCATTAAATTGATCAAAAGTGACTTTAATTTATTTTTCAAAAGATTTCTATTTCAAATAAATGGTGTTATTTTAACCCAAATCATCATATTAGAGTGATTTCTGAAGGATCGTGTGACACTGAAGACTGGAGTAAAGATGCTTAAAAATTCAGCTTTACCATCACAGGAATACATTACATTTAAAACTAGATTAAAAAGTTTGTCGAGACTCAGGTGGTTGCTAAGGTACTTGGTGTGGTTGCTATGCGGTTGCTAGGGTACTCTGTGTGGTTGCTTGGGTCTTGCTATGTGATACTAGGGTACTCAGGTGGTTGCTCGGGTGGTTGCAATGTGGTTGCTAGAACACTTGGGTGGTAGCTATGGTGTTCTGGGTGGTTGCTATGCAGTTGCTAGGATGTTCTGCGGTTGCTAGGGTATTCTGGGCGGTTGCCACGGTGTTCTGGGTGGTTGCTATGAGATGGATAGAAATAGTCAGATGATAGATAGAAATAGTCAGATAGATAGATAGAAATAGTCAGATGATGGATACAATTTCTATTTCAAATAAATGGTGTTATTTTTACCCAAATCATCATATTTGAATGGTTTCTGAAGGATCGCGTGACACTGAAGACTGGAGTAATGACGCTTTACCATCACAGGAATACATTACATTTAAAAATATATATCTTTAATTAAAGCATAGCATACATTTTGATCCGATGAATAGAGAATTGAGCATAAAAGACCTCTTTAAAAAAAAAAAATACAGCTCCCAAAGTTTTGACCGGTAGTGTTTTTGATCCTAGTCGATCTGATATTACTGATTTTACTGAGCATTGGCCTCAAAACTCTTCCCTTGTCTGTGGTTTTAGCACTTCAAATGTAAAACTTGTTGCTAAGTGCACTGGATGCAACAAGAAGCTCTTTGGGAGTAACTAGATTCCTCTCTTCATCCCTGTTGAAAGATCAAAGGAGCTACTGAGAATCCGGACAGTGTGTGAATGCATTAATCATTGCCGTCCTGATTCTCAGCGAGAGAGGTTGTCTGGATGTAGCCGCTGGGTTTCGGCAGCGTGTCTTTTGACAGATCCATGTGGGAGCCTTTACTCACGCTGGCGGCGTGTCATCAGTGGAATGCGATGTGAAAACACAGCCGGCGGCACCTGAGCACCATTGCTCTGCGGTAGAGCCACAGTAATGAGATGAAAGCCTATCAACACCCAGTGCAGGCTTTCAACCCAGCAGGCCACACCAAGGGACGAATGGGACCCCTACCTTGTGTGAATGAGGCTCCTCCTGAGATCAGCTGCAGCAGGAACACATGTGCCTTGCCAAAATACACTCCTTTTACAAAATGAGGATTCCCTTGTGCCAAAACGGCACAGTGTTGAAATATCTGTGGAGAACCTCTACGGTTGTGTAATAGAGACCTTAAGGCTTCGTAAAAGTAGCGTTCACACTGTGCACATCATTCTCGCTGGGAGCTTGTTTTGCTTTCGCCTTTCCTTTTTTTGTACTTCCAAAAGTACTTGTGTGTGGGGCTTAAAATGCTTTATAGATAGACCATACCCAAAACCACGCTTTGTTTGTTCTGTACATTTAACTTCATTTCAGGCAGCCACTCTGGCTTTTGTGTTTTCTCCAAAAATAAGCCTTGTGCGCCCATTCTAGTTCACAAGCACCAGTGCTGCTACAGAGGTTGAACAGTGAGGAAAAGATAATCAGAGATGTCAGTAATTCCTGGCGTGTGTTCAGAGCTGCATAATTAATTCCTGCGACACTGTATATGTAAGGTGCAGTTGTTAATTTGAGGAGCTATTTCTGTCTGAACTGACTCAAAAATTACTTGGTGTAGTGAGTTTGATTCAGGCATACTAAATTATATTTTTAAACCAGAATAAAAACAGGTAATTTAGACATTAAAGTCGGCATGAAAGGGACGTTTCTAAATGCTTCCCAGTGAACAATTAGTTAATGCATATGCCAATTTTTTTTTTTTTATATTTTAAACAAGAGGTCATAAGTGGATCTTCCAGTGAAACGATAGACTTCTCTCTGTCGTCATATTCCATTAATCTCCAATACTTTTTCCTTACACATTCAGATCTGCCTCCATCCTATAAACAACCGCAGATAGAACCCACATTTTGGTCTACTCACAACTTTAAGGCATGACACTTTAGGTTAACCGGCAAAACATATTTACATATTATGGCTTTGGATTATGTTATTAAATTAGTAGTGGTAGGGGGAAAAATATTCACTAATGCATTGTGATCCTTCTTCAAATGATTCTGATTTTGACTGTTTAACATTTATTTAAAAGATGTTTTTATTCAGAAATGTTCATTATTAATAAATCTGCTTAAAAAAAATTAATAGTCCACCCAAAATGTCATAATTTACTCACCCTCATATTGTGTCTTTCGTTCTTCTGTAGAACAAGACATTTTGATATTTTTTTTAACCCCTTAACTGCCTGACGCTCTTTTTTTATTGCCTTTTTCCGTATCATATATTTGAGTAATTATCATAAATTAGGTATCATTCGAAAGCTTAAGGACAAAAAAAAAAATCGGATGTTGCGTTACCATGGAAACGGTACTCTAAATTCTTCTGGCGGGCTCCTCCCCTAGTGGGCGGTGTCATGTTTCATATTTATTATCAAAATCTTTTCTAATCTTGACGAAACACATATCGTCGGAAAGGTCTGAGTCTCAAGGTTCCATATTTGGTGACTGTTTTGTGATGGAAGTGATATTTGGACAGAAATTTTGTAATTTGTCACAGGAAAATGCATTAAAAAAAATCTATGGGATGTGGATGACACCCAGTGGCTTTTTTTGGTACAGTGCCTAAACAAAATCTCATGGGAACTTACATTTTTGAGATATCAACTTCAAATTTGGAACATGGTTAGACATATGGCTTTGGTCTTATAGTAATTTTAGAGTAAAAGCATTTTTGTAAAATATATATTTTATATAAAATAAAAAATATTTAGTACAGCATTCTGGAATTACAATGAGTTTGGGTAGTGCAATTTGATAAGGAAATTCATTAAGGGATTAATACAATGAAAGTCAATGAGGTTCAATGTTGTTTGGACCCTGATGTTCTTAATAGTATCATCTTGTATGCTCTACAGAAAAAAAGTAAGTCATACATGTTTGGAACAACATGAGGCTGAAAAAATGATGAGAGAATTTTCATTTTTCTGTGAACTATTTCTCTGTGTAAGATGCGACAAAGTGACCGTTGCAAATCCGTTTGTCCTTCGTATCAGAAGTAGCATTGAAGTATGGTGCCCATTGAAGTGGCACAGACGAGTCAAAGATGTGTGGCAGAGGTCTGGTTGGTTCCTTGATCCTTGTAGCAAATTACAACACATGCCCCAGATTACAGATCTTAGATGCCACTGACAAATACGCTCTACGGCAGAATGTGTGAAAATGCTTATCTTGATGTCTTTGTGTGAACTTTAGTCATTGAATGTTACAAGAGGCCTGTTAGGAAATAAGTTAGATGGGACCCAGCAGGCACATTTCAGCTGCTTGTGCTTAATTTTAACTTTATTGAGCAAGAACAGGGCTGTGTTTAATTTACAACTGTATTTTAAAACAAACACCTTTCCCTGATAGGATAAACATGAGTGCTTCAGTGGAAATGAGTCTGTGAGAGTGCATTGATCTTAATTAAATCATTGTTTATAGCTTTAAGAAAGCCTAGCACTTGCCTGAGAGATGAAGATGCTGTTTATCCATGGCTGTTAACCTTCACAGATTCACAACTGTTTCAAAGAACGGTTCTTTTAGCCTCTTTCCTTTTATCCTGGCAGTGAAGGACATCTAAAATGAAAGGCGTGCATGGGTTGACTGACTTCACACTAAACTCTGTGCGTCATCATTTCTGTCCGTTTCCGATGCATTGCACGCTTTTCTTCCCTTTTATCTGCATTCTTTCAAATCTCCAAATGCAAGTTGGTCTCAGGAATGTGAAACAACCCGTGAATGCTTTGTTACCTTTGGGCCGACATTTGAAACCGCAGGCCATGTCAAATGTACCCACTAAAACATTCCCCCTCATATCCCTCGTTTACTTTGAGGTTTTCCTTCTTGCTCAACGCTGGTAGTTAGGGTCGGGTTAGGTCAAACTGGGTGCTGCAATTCACATTTGCTTGTCATTTCTGGATTTATTTAGCAACTGTTGTATTATCTGGACTTCATGAGCACAATATTTGCACCAGACATAATTCATAAAACACTTAATCCTTTGGATTTCACTCAAATATGGGTTTCATAAGCAGAGCTAGGGATGTCTGGCAGCGTCATTTTACTGAGGAAAATTCCTTTCTCTGAGTTCACACTGCTTCTGTTTAAATACTGTAGGAGACACATTGACGCACAATGAAACGGGAGTAATTGTTGGGTCGTCTGTGCGGTAACTGCTGCCTTTGACGTCACATCTCAGGATAGTCACTACTAGTGAAGGCCTTTGGGATTGTTTTTGCGGTCAGTGGCAGTCCATCAGAAGACTCTAAATCGAAAGTTATAAAGGTAACATTTGTTTTAATCCATGTCTACAGTGTGGATACAACTCAGATACAATGGCATACTATATTTTGAAAGTAATTTTATAAATATATTAAATAAAATATATATTTGATATACAAACATGTTAAAAAAATATTGTTCTTATTTGTTTGTCATAACGCATTGTTAAATGATGCAATTAGCGTAAATACCAGCGAATATATGAAAAATGCTGCAATCTTTCACTGGTTTAAATAATCGATTTAAAAACAAACAGCCAATCAGCGTTCACATCACTTTCAGAAGTGATTTGTCACATGGTATTTACAGCTCAGGTTATTGGCTTAAAAAGTTCTGTGGTCCCATGAGAACTGCAAAATAGAATTATAGGGATAGTTTACTCACCCTCATGCCATTTCAAACCTGTATAACTTTCTTCTGTGGAACGACAATATATTTTGAAAAATGTTTCATATAATAAACAGGTCTGTTGACATTTCATCAAATCAGAAACAAATTGAAACAAATCTGTTAATCAGTGCTGATACCCAGTCCTAGTCATACTGTAAGTTACATGCCCTGGATTAAGTCTACAAAGCTTTGCTGGGTGGCATTGAAGCTTTCCTTCTCATCTCAATCATTTGTTCCATGACTGCAGTTTCTGTTTTCAGCAGTGGCCGAATTGGAAGCTTGCTGGAGACTGCGGCTTTTATGAAAAAATGACATTAAAAGTGAAACTCAAGTCAGCGTTTTCCACCATGCTTAGGGGAAATGAGCAGGGGCTTCTTAGTGTTTATACACACACACACACACACACACACACACACACACACACACACACACACACACACACACACACACACACACACACACACACACACACACACACACACACACACACACACACACACACACACACACACGCAGACATTTCTCCACACAGAAATAAGTTGAAATGGCTTATCTGCTACCTTTTAAAGTGCTGACTCCAATTAATTTACTAATGATGGTTTGTAAGTGCTATATGGAAACCTCGAGGCTTTGGAGGTATGGCTGTCATTATCATCCCGCAGGATCGTAGAAAACTGAAACTCCACGGCTAGTTTCCAAGACAAACGTTCATAGGTTTTCCTGTCTCAGCCTATATAAACTTTAACGGGGGCCTCCGCCCCCAAACTCCATTATGAGGCTGAAATAATGCTTTTTTCCTCTTTGTTTTGTGCAGCTGTGGTACAGATGTCTGTAATTTGTGATTTGACCTTAGCCTGACTGATTGATCTAATGTAGAGAACTGACATATTTATTCATTAAAATGGTTACCCACACTCAAAAGCCACACAAGGTGTTTAAATTGTACTTAATAATAGTTGTTGCAGTGGCCTCACTTATTTCATATATATAAACTAGGGGTGTCGCGATATACCGGTATTGATAATAACTGTGATATTGAAAACACAAAATATCGATATCGTGTTAATTAGACAATATATCGCGATAACCGTAATATTTGAAATGAATAGTACACATATATGATAATATGACTTTGTAAATAACCCGGTGGCAGCACCTGGTTCACATCCCAAAGTACAATAGGTGGTGGTATTTCACCTTAAAGCTGCCATCTGTCATTAAGCAGAAGACACATGCGCAACTGCTTTTTTGGATATATTGAAAATATATTGAAAATTACTTGTTGCTAAAGGCACGGAGGCAAAACCACCAACCTGTTCACCCACTTCCACGTCCATCATCCTGTGGATTTCCCCACTATACAGATAGTAAGTTGCAATTATTTTGCTAGTCGGTTAGTCCTGAAAAGGGAAATGTTACATTAACCTGTCAACTGCTGACGCCTTTCTGTTTTGTAATGTTCACATCCCTTAAGGCTTTTAGTCAAAAAGTGTGCTCATTCGGATAAAAAAGTATGAATGTTTACTTTAAATACATTTAGAGAGGAATATTTTTGTTGTATTTTTATTCCAAATAGGGCGATGTGAGCATTATGGGGCATGCGCTAAACTCACACATGTAATTTGTTTCATTCATACTCGACATCGGAAGGCGCCCTGGCGCAGAAAGTTCACAAGTGAGACCCATAGAAGTATTCAACTTAAGGAAATCCCTAATATGGACAGCTGCAGCAGAATAAATTGCAGATAGAGACGATATGACTGATTAAACATGAAGAGAATTAACACACCATTGTGACAGTATATGTTCTTCAAGCCATGTTGGTTATTTTCGTAAGAATAATGTATCACTGTATAGCTATAAAATAATACAATTTCTGCCTCATTCTGTGATAAGAAATTGTATTTTAATTAGGGTATGCCATTTCTTGGATTTGGGTTCCAAAATAGGGATGCAAGTTAACAGGTTAAGGTATTAGTGTTGTTAAAGTTTATTTATAATACTGTTTAACTTGACAGTATTTTTTTCTCTCCTGGTTATTTCTTAGGCAGTCAAAGAAGCCAGAGAAAGCCAGAGTCTCAATTGTTGTATGCAATGATTCATTGGCTAAAAAAGAAAGCAAAACGCATAATAAACAAAGTAAAGATGAATTTAACTGATAACATTGTTTCCCCCCAAGGTTTCTATAGATATCGTAAAATATCGTTACGGTGAATTCTTTTGATATTAGATGTGTTTGATATTCTTTTGATCGTTTTTTTTTCTCTCATATTTATATTACATTACATTTCACCGTTATTTCAATTAACAAAAATGAATCGTTTTAGATTTAGTTTTTGTTAACGCTAATAATATATGAAGGATTTAAAAGCATAAACGTGAAGCTTATTTTATAATAGCACTTACATTAATTGTTCTGTTAAGACCTGTGCATTATTTGAGCTGTAAAGCTGTTAAATTACGATTTTTACATTACTTTTAAAGTTTTAAGCTTTACGTTGTCATGGCAATGCATTTTGGAATATAAAATTAAATATATATAACTTTATACAGAAATATATAGTTATACTTAACAGTTTTAAAGAGAAGTAGGGACAAGACATTAATATTTGTGGTTATCAGCATGCTGGCGACCGAACATAAATCATACTGAGTATTTCTTTAAGACCTGTGCGGTTGTGTATTGCCGCTTTTGATGATTACAGGTACACAGTTCCTGTGAAAGCTGAAGTAAATCAACTGTGCAGCCGATTCTACTCTTGCCCTTGGCCTCGGTGAACCTCTACAGTAGATCTTTTGTTTCTAAATGTCCTGAGGGGACCGTGCACAGACGATTATCCCTCTGTGTAGCCAACATACAATTTTCAGTATGTTCTTCCTCATGTATCCTGTATGTGGTGGGCCTCTGTCTAGTCAAAGGGTTTCATTTTTCCTCACTTCTTAGCCATCTACAGGAATTTTCTTCCTCAATTTCCCACCATTCAGAGAGCTACAAGTGACATAAACAACAAAACACTAGTTCTCTGTGTGTGTAAATGCCACATTTGTGTCATCATTATAGATTTCAGCAAATTAGCAGGCGCCTCCCAGCAGCTCTTGGAAATGCAGGGATTCCAACCAATTGCTACAGTGTCGGCTGAAAAATACATAAAGCAATAGCCTTAAGACTTATTTATTTAGTTTAATGATATTTGTATATTATTGCATATGCATTTTCAATATTTTTATTTTAAAGTAGTGATGAAACCGAAGTATAGCAACAGATATTTTTTTCCATATTGTGATGTGCATCCAAAAAGGGCATTTTCTATGCATCAGTTTTTGATTGGATGCTGAGATGTGCACGTTTCACTCAAAATTGGAGGCAGATCAGTGTTGCCAAGAAATGGGCTACTTTTACACCGTTGCTGCGGGTTGTTTTTTAAGTCCCCGGGTTGAAGCAACACCCCCCAACCCACCTCCGGGACTATATTTTTACAGATTGGGCTAGTTTTGGCCGTGATATTTGTTTTGAATCGCAATTTGGCTGGTTTTGTTACTTAAACCTGGAAACCCTGCCTGAGGCAGTACATTTGAGCTTGCAGGGACAGAGTTTAAGTGAATGATTTGGAAGTCCTGTATACATCACCAAAAAGAAGTCTGACATTTTCACCGGAAGGTTATTACGTTTTGATTAAACATTATGAGCAGGGTTGGTGCCTCTACCCACAAAGTCGGCAGGACAGTGGCATAAAGTATTGTCCGGGGTGGGTGGTCCCCCTCAGTTGAAATCATGGTCTGGGAATGGGGGGTAATGGAGCAGAGGTGGGGCACAGTGGCACCGACGCTGATTGTGAGGTCAAAAAAAAGAGAAACATATGCATGAATATATTGTTCACAATGAGATCTATAACATGTCGCATGCTTTCAAAACAAATTGCTGCAGAAATATGCAGTTGGTTATAAAATATGGTTAAAAATAAAAATATATAAACATTGTATTTCTTGCTAACTTTAAAATGGTATAAGGCTAAATGAATAATAATGTAAAAAATAATATAACGCTTATTGAATTGTATTGTATTTGCTTTTGCATCCCGTCCCCATTCATTGTAATTGCATGATTCAAATATGTTCTGTTTTCAAATAACAGGAGAGAGGGGGGGGGGGGGGGGGGACATCAAAAAATGTCTTTAAAAAAGTCACACAGTTTGCACTATTGCCTCAGAATCATCTGCTCAACACATTTGCTAGTTGAAATCATATTTTGGACAGCATGTTTTGAGCGTTTCATCTCCTGTTCCTCCTCCCCTGGCTCCTCCCCTTCCAGGCCTCTACGCCCCTCAGTACAACACAGGAAGGCAGCTGCAGAGAAAATTAAGACCATGTGTGGACCGAGACCACGATACACTACGATTTAATGAGACCAGCCTCCCACTTTACACTCTACAAAGACAGACAGCTAATGTACAGCCTGAGGGGATAAAGGTCTCCAGAGGATTTCCACTACAGGCTCTGAATAAATGACCAACATGCTCTGTCTTTATTATTGCCTACGCTTAATTTGGTTCCCAGTACCTTCCCTGACCTTACAAGAAATTATGAAAGCTAAAAAAGAAGTGATTTTTCTGCCTTGTGATTGTAGAGATGCTCTGAGGAATATGTACGCGTACTAGACGAGCATCATCCCATATCCTCCCACATTGTGTCTCCCTTGTGCTCTGAGTATGGACTGAGGCTGGCTTCCTGTTAGCCGAATCAGTTCTCTTTTATTATGACTGTGTTGGCTGAATCTTATGGCTTGGTTGTGAGTATGTTTCTTTGCTTTCTTCAAGCTGAGCCTCAATTCTTTAACCATTTTCCCACCTAAACTCTGCATTGCTGATATGCCACACCCTATGTCCCACATACCAGTTCACCCACAAATGAAAATTCTGCCATGTTGATTCAAACCTGTGTATGACTTTCTATCTTGCACAAGTTTAGCAGAACGTCTGGTTTCTTTTCTATACAGTAAAATTGAATTGTGACTTGTCAGACTCCAAAAAGGATGGGGGAAAAAAGCAGCTTAAAAAAAGTATGTGACATTTGTGCTTGTGAAGACATGTAATAAATCTAAATTTAAGATTGACGATCGAAATTTAAGTTGCTCTGTCCTTGAAAATCTTGACATTTGTGGACACCATTTACTTTTATTATATGATAACGAGCAGCTTTGACATTCAGCTATATTTCTCCTTTTGTGTTTATGTATAGAGAAAGTCATATAACAGGGAAAAAGTCATAACAGGATCCATCCATTGCTTGTTTATGTTAGAGAGTTTTTGCATCTTGGTTCAATGGCGCCACCTCAGGTCAGATTGAAATGATCATGTCACTATGATAGGTAGCCTATACCTGGAGAAAAATAACTTCTTGTTATCAAGTTTTTGATGAGCTGGTTGTGGATGAGACTGAGATGTTGGTAATGGGAAGGTGTGTAAGCTATAGGAAAAGGAGGAGAGCATCGTCTTTAATACTCGACTGCTGGTTTTAGGAATCAGGGATTTCTATCACCCTCCTTCTGTGCCCTTTTTATTAACAAGAAAAGACCTAGAATTTGTATTGTCTTTTCCAGACACTACAAGCCATGATCTGTTACATCATTCAGTCATCCATACCTTTCAGCTGTAGTAAGGTTTCTCACCTCCAGTGAAAAAAGCCATTCATAAATGGCTCGAAGCGTCTGTGGTGCAGGCTGAGATGTATAGGCTGTCTGTATGTGGCTGTACTGCAGTGAATCATGGGAAGCTATATTAGCAGCCGACTCTGAGGCTCACGTGTATGACGTAGGCAGAAGCTGACTGTGATTTTCAGCTAAACCCATGTAAGGTTTTGAACTAAGCTTCTATCTTGAATAGGGAAGGTCTGAAATCAACAAACAAAATCTGACAACAATGGTACTACAGATGTATAGCTTTTTAATCTCAAATCATGCTAAAACTGTTTAAATAAAATGAAATGGTTTGAATCCTTATTGTTTTGGATGTTTACAATTTTATTAATTTATTTACTTTGCTACATTAGTGCAAGGTCTGGCAAGTTTGCAAAACAAAAATAGGTAACTATATATAAAAAAATATACTGTATATATATACACTCACCTAAAGGATTATTAGGAACACCATACTAATACTGTGTTTGACCCCCTTTCGCCTTCAGAACTGCCTTAATTCTACGTGGCATTGATTCAACAAGGTGCTGAAAGCATTCTTTAGAAATGTTGGCCCATATTGATAGGATAGCATCTTGCAGTTGATGGAGATTTGTGGGATGCACATCCAGGGCACGAAGCTCCCGTTCCACCACATCCCAAAGATGCTCTATTGGGTTGAGATCTGGTGACTGTGGGGGCCATTTTAGTACAGTGAACTCATTGTCATGTTCAAGAAACCAATTTGAAATGATTCGAGCTTTGTGACATGGTGCATTATCCTACTGGAAGTAGCCAGCAGAGGATGGGTACATGGTGGTCATAAAGGGATGGACATGGTCAGAAACAATGCTCAGGTAGGCTGTGGCATTTAAACGATGCCCAATTGGCACTAAGGGGCCTAAAGTGTGCCAAGAAAACATCCCCCACACCATTACACCACCATCACCAGCCTGCACAGTGGTAACAAGACATGATGGATCCATGTTCTCATTCTGTTTACGCCAAATTCTGACTCTACCATCTGAATGTCTCAACAGAAATCGAGACTCATCAGACCAGGCAACATTGTTCCAGTCTTCAACTGTCCAATTTTGGTGAGCTCGTGCAAATTGTAGCCTCTTTTTCCTATTTGTAGTGGAGATGAGTGGTACCCGGTGGGGTCTTCTGCTGTTGTAGCCCATCCGCCTCAAGGTTGTGCGTGTTGTGGCTTCAAAAATGCTTTGCTGCATACCTCGTTGTAACGAGTGGTTATTTCAGTCAAAGTTGCTCTTCTATCAGCTTGAATCAGTCGGCCCATTCTCCTCCGACCTCTAGCATCAACAAGGCATTTTCGCCCACAGGACTGCCGCATACTGGATGTTTTTCCCTTTTCACACCATTCTTTGTAAACCCTAGAAATGGTTGTGCATGAAAATCCCAGTAACTGAGCAGATTGTGAAATACTCAGACCGGCCCGTCTGGCACCAACAACCATGCCACGCTCAAAATTGCTTAAATCACCTTTCTTTCCCATTCTGACATTCAGTTTGGAGTTCAGGAGCTTGTCTTGACCAGGACCACACCCCTAAATGCATTGAAGCAACTGCCATGTGATTGGTTGATTAGATAATTGCATTAATGAGAAATTGAACAGGTGTTCCTAATAATCCTTTAGGTGAGTGTATATATAAAAAAATGTTAGTCCTTTCATTTCTTTTTTTTTTTTTTTGCCATTGGTGTTCATTATTATAAATGTGTATTTTTAAAATACAAATAGTTCTGGAAAAGTACTTCCAAGGTCAAATTCAGAGTAAAAAGAGGCTGGTCAAATGGGCATATGGTGATTTTCCCACCAAATCTCGAGAAGCAGAGACTAACACTCTACACTTATTGCTCAAATTACAGTTCCAGTTCTCCGTATCTGCTCTCATGAGTGTCAAGTATTCATTCAACAGGATGTTTATAATATTCACGTGTCTTCCTTTTTTTTTTTTTTTTTAGATTACTTTTGATTTCCTGTTCCACCAACAACCATGTTGATTATTTTGGCCTTCATCATCCTATTCCACTTCATCTCAGCAATACTACTCTTCATTGCAACCATCAGAAATGTAAGTAAATTTTCTTTGGTCTTTTTTTAATTAGACTGCTCTTACTGCTCTTTGTTTGTGTTAGGGATTTCAGCAAAAAATCCCAGCCAAACTCTAGGAATTCATCTTTTGGTGTTTAAATTGCACTGCCCTTTGGGGAGAGGTGTGCTTTTATTTTCTAAGCAATCAGATTTTCTATTTTAAATAAATAAATACAAACATTTTTGGAGCGTGTTTATGCTTCATCAGTTCTTAATTTTATATATATATATATATATATATATATATATATATATAAATATATATATATATATATATATATATATATATATATATATATATTTTTTTTTTTTTTTTTTTTTTTTGTCATGTATGTATGCATGTATGTTGTGTGTGTGTGTGTGTGTGTATAATATATATAAACCAAAACTAACCTATTCTCCATCTTTTCTAGGTATGGTGGGTTTCAAACAACTCCTACTTAGATCTCTGGTATCACTGCAACACCACTAGCTGTTATGACATACCACAAAGTGCAACCTCTGAAGCAGGTAGGCCTTGATTATCATAAAATCAAAAAATATAACCAGTATTTATTTTCGACGCGGCAAAACGATGTGCAGTATAAATGTTTGAATGTTTGTTTTAATGGCATTGTTCAAAGTTGCTTATTGATCAAACATGGCCAGATTCTGACAGACACTTATTGCCTCTTGGTTCAGTTGCAACATAAATGTTTTGAATATCACTGAGGCTGTGTTCAATCAGGAAAATGCAAGGAAAAAGTATTTTTTGACAGTGAGACTTTAGACTCCACCATATATATATCATCTCCCGTCATTTCTGCGCAACATTTTCACAAATGAACCTTGTGTTGTGTTCTCTTCCTCTATATCAGCGTATCTTCAGACTGTCCAGGCCAGCATGATACTGGCCACTATCTTGTGCTGTGTGGGTTTCTTTGTCTTCATCCTTCAGCTCTTCCGTCTAAAGCAGGGGGAAAGATTTGTATTTACGGCCATCATCCAACTTTTGTCTGGTGAGCTCATGCCCACAATATGTATTTTACAGTAAATCATCTTTATCAGCACATTTGTGATTTCTCAGTTATTGTCTATGCACTAAGGACAATGTACAGTCAGCTGGTCCTTACACAAAATCAAGGTCGGTATTGTGGTTTATTTTGTGACTAAATAAGTATTTTATTCTAGTCTGTAAATTGCCCCAATTTTGAAGGACTTGTTTTGTAAAATGGACCCAAAAAACATTTAAAAAAATGTTGAAAGTGCATTTCAAAAATCTGTTATAGAGTTGCATTTACAAAATAATTGAGTCTTTTTTTCTAAGTGGAATTTTGTAAAGTGTTTGGGTCCCACTTTTTACATTTTCGACTTTCTTTGTTGTTACGTACGGTGACGCATTGCTGCCACATATATATAATTTTTTTCACTCAATTATGTCATAATAACGAGATATGTTGTTTCAATTACATCTTTTCTCGTAATAACGAGATGTTATGTAGTAAAAATTACATTATTTTCTTGTAATAACGAGATGTTGTTAAAACGACATATTTTTCTTGTTAAAACGACATATATTTTCTCCTAATAAGGGCATGTGTTGTATAGTGATGTGTACAAAATATGCCTGTATCCACATTAGAGAATTAATTTAGCCCAATGCCTTTGTCACACTTGTTTGAAAAGCAGAAGCAAGCTCAGCGTAAAATAGGCTCATACGCTGCCTGTATCAGTGGCAGTGCCCATAGCACGAAATTGTTGTAATTTATTGATGTAGCCTTAACAGCCATGGGTAACAGGTGCCATGGAACGCTCATGATTAGCCTCAGTGGAGTAACTTTAACCTAGTAATGACGGACCCCGGTGCAGCCACAAATATCATAACTATCTATAGGCCGCTGTAATTAAGACAAATATTCAAGAAATGTATTAAAAATAGAAATACGCTATAGTTTCAGCCTTACTCAAAGGCAGAGGAAACAGGCCAGTTACGCACGTCAATCCATTCCCGACGATCTTGGTTTGCTTCTTATTTATTAAATGATTTAATAGATGAAAATAGATGAATAGATGAAATAGATGAATAGATTATTTAATAGATGAAACCTTGATCAAAATTAAAATACAATTTATAGATAACGAAATTCACTTTAAAGAAATACTTCGTTATTTTGGCTTGGAATTTCGTTTGTTGGAAATATGAACTGAATTTAGAAATGCTTTTGAAAGGAAAAACTTTGCGTTTAATAAACAAAATAATTTTTTTAAATGAAGGCTGGGTTTGGAGTGGAATGCAATATAGCCTAATCTGTTCCCTGAATCCACGGCATTTATTGTTATTGTGAGTTTACACAAATAAAAGTAGACAGTTTATAATTTATAAGTATGTCTTGAATTTATCTGTAGCCTTCCGTGGAAAAGTGTTGAATGTTGAAAGTGAAACTCAAGATGCATACGTGACGTCATGACGAGCGGACCTGGTCGCGTTAGTCATTCGATCGGCAGGGGAACTTTCAACACTTTTTCCATAAATTGAACAGGGAAGGCGGTCGGCCGAAAGTTTACTTGATAAAGTTTTAAATATGGATATTTTTCTTACAAAAACGCGTTGTTTCGCTTTAAAAGGCCTTTATTAACACCCCAGAGCCGCATGGAGCATGTTATTTGATGGGCAGATGCACTTTTTATGGACTTCAAAAACAGAACAACTATGAATCCAGTTCTAATGCTTGGATTAGCCTGGACTTTTGTAATATAACTCCGATTTTATTCGTCTGAAAGAAGAATGTCATATACACCTAGGATGACTTGGGGGTGAGTAAATTATGGGATAATTTTCATTTTTGGGTGAACTATCCCTTTAAGGTCTTTAGCCTTTGTAGGGCAGAATACCACCAAACCAGTGCCTAACCTTACCCGTATCCCACCTCAATAGCAGTAACAGTTTTTTTGCAATAAAATATGTACACAATAAGTACCTAACAGTTGTTTTTGTAAGTACATAGTAGTTAAAGACACGTAACATAAAGAGTGACCAATGTTGGTATCTGTTGTATTGTTTGTTGAATGTTGAATCTGTACCTGCTATGTAATAAGCCTGTGAAGCTGATACAGCAATCAATTCAAATGCAACCAACCAACCAACTGTAAATTGCCTTTTTTTTCTTTACTTCCGCAGCCTTCTGTGTGATGATCGCTGCGTCCATCTACACAGCAGAGCACTTAAACTTCAAAGGGGATGATTTTAAGAATGGAGAGTACGGGTACGCCTTCGTCGTCGCCTGGGTCGCCTTCCCCATGACACTTCTGAGTGGCTTGATGTATCTAGTGCTCAGAAAACGCAAATGAAGCACAACACACCACCTCACTAGCTGCCACCAGCTACAGCCTTAGCCAAGAGACTTTATTTGTGATGATAATTGTTTTTATATGTAGATTAAATACTTGCCAAAGTTAGAATGAAGTAGATCAACTTGTAATATTAATCACTGCATACTGGAAACTTAATTAGATTTTATTCATAGATTTTTTTTATTTTGTTGTGTATAGTTTAGTTCTACCTGCCCATTAAAAGAAAAAAAAAAGAAGTGCGATTTAGAGAGTTACAATAGGGCGTGGAAATAAGACAAAGTGGGAGATATAATAGGACATATTTATAACATGGAACCACTATGGGCTCGACATGTATTCATGCTCAATACATGGTGTGAATTGGCCTTATATGTAACACTTAGTGTGTGGTAAGTAACATGCTAGTGGAATGTTTCCTGGTCATTATATGTGCTTGGGGAAAAAGTAACTATAAACAACTAAATCTGAAATATTGTGCTGCCAGTTTGCTGAGCACTACCATACTTGAAGCTGAACAAATTGTCAATATTAGTAGCACGATGTGTTCTCGAGTGTTTCTTTTTGTAAAATAGTCTTTTAGTGTTGACTAATTATATTGCATGTTTTTATTTGTTTGCAGCATTTAATTTGAAATCACTATTAACATAAGTACAGATTTGTAGTTCTATAGGCATTGTGTTTGATTAAGGCACTTGGGATATGCGTCATATTCATGCAAATAACCTTAAATTGATGGTGTTGGTGAAGCACACCAATGGTTTCAGTTTTTCCGTCTTGTATGTAATCTTTTCATCCTCGAATCTGCTATGGAATAAAAAGCAATTAGCTAAAATTATTTAGGCGAAAGTGAAGTTAAGCTGTATTTATTAAGACTAACTGCATTGTTGCTGTTAAGATTTTTTTTTTTAAAATGAAGTATTATATCAACAGGCCTGAAAATGTTTGTTTAATGCTCAATTTTCAGGAGGTTTGAATATAAGTGAAGGCTTTTGTAATTGGAATGAAACCACAATGGCAGCTTTGTTTTTTAAATGTCTGCTGACTTGTTCAGGTCTGCTCTGTTTGTGGAGACTGATCCCCACCAAGGGCTCAATATTGTACTTTTTTTAATCAAATAAATGTATTTTAAATTAAAAACCATTCAAGTCTCTCTTTCTGTTCTGGTGTACAGCATCCCCACCAAAACACTGCTGGGCCATTCTCAAAATATGGTGACAAATATGATCCAAGACAGTTCAGTCGTTGAGAAAGTCAGAGAAAATCAAATGTAAAAAAAAAGGGATACAGTCAAAGCATTTATTACATAAAATGTTAGGATTTAGATTAAAGCATTTTCAGAATAAAGCTTTGTATTCTGAATCCTGACATTTTATGTAATACAAGAAAGGGGTTGACTCTAAAAGACAAACATGCACAACAATATAATAATAATAATAATAAAAAAAAAACATACAGAAGTGCCTGAAATTCTCATCTCCATCGTCTGGTGCAAATGTCACTTCTGTGACATTTTCAGTTATTTATTTTTTTACTCAATTTGCTTTTCCAGGTTAAACTTTAAGGTAAGGTTTCACAGACAAGACTTAAACCTAGTCCCAGACTAAAATGCATGTTTGAGCTGTTTTAAATGAAAGCAACTTTATGGGATCAGATTCCTGCCAAATTTATTGCAGTCACGCATAAAACAATAATAAGCGTGAATCAAAATTGTAAAAACACATGTGAAAATATAACGCACAAAACCGAAAAATCAATGCAAAGTGAACCAGAATCACAAACAACGCAGTCACGGAAATAAAAAAAATAAGCGTGCACTGTAAAAAGTAATTGCTGAATCTACTAAAGAAAATCTTGTAAAATTAACTGATTTTGGAAAATTTGTTGATTTAACTTGACTAGACTGAGTAGTGTGAACTTTTAGGTGGATGCAATAGTTAAACTAAGCAAATTTAGTAGATATTACTTAAGAGTGTTGAGTGTGTTGTACTAAATGCATGTTCTCTGTTGCAAATGTCTGGAGCAAATAATTTGCATAATAATAATTTACCTACAAAAGGTGATAATGGCCATTATATAATAATATATAATATATATATATATATATATATATATATATATATATATATATATATATATATATATATATATATATTTTTTTTTTTTTTTTTTACTTCGTGGAATAAAATAACTGGGAAACCACTAAGATTTAAGCTTACTGGCAAGCCCATCAGCTGCTGCTTCACAATCCTTCATATTTGTATTAACAGAGCTTGATAACTGGCTTTTGAATTTAAACCAGGAAGAAAATAGAGCAAAAAGGTTTTAAATTAACTACTTTTCTCCCACAATCAAAACTAACAGATGGTTACATTGTCTTCCATGATGTTCAACACACATACTTCTGTTAAAATCTCAGAAAATTTGGTTTAGGGTTTCATGACCCTTTAAGTTCCAGCGCAATGCGCCCGCGCATGCGTATTGCGCATTGTCGCTATACACAGGTGTTTGAAGACGACGTCGACGAAGAAGAAACTTCAGCTCGTGTTCGGGATGTGGCGGCACAACGAGGTATGCTCACGATGGCCTTTTTATAAACTCAATGTCATTGTATTGCATAAAAAAGCTTAAATATAATTTAATTTGCTCATTGTGTGGAAAGAGAAAAAAGCAATAAAAGGCACTGATGTATTATGTCGAATGAGACCGTTTGAGATCAGTGGCTTACTAGCTAGGTTGCAAACATTAATTTTTACTGAACATTGGTTTTATGTACAGTTTGTACGCTATTTAAATCGATTTTAAGTTCGTGGTTTATCATGTTTGATAAGTAAAAACCCATGCAGCCTATACACTAAACGAACATTATGTCTAGAACGTTCGATGTCGTTCACATGGACAACGTACATTCACATGATGCATGAATTATTAACAAGCAATTATTACCCTACTTTGTCTTTTTATTTTGTGTATGTGGACTTGAATTCACGCAGTGGAAGTATAAAAGTTATTTTGGTTTTCATTGCAGATTAAAACATGGACCCTAGACTCGATATTTCATTGCCCACTTTGCAGTTTTTGAGGAACCCTGCAGTCAACTTTTCTTTTTCTCTTTTGCAGCAGGATCTCAAAAATGGATAGAGAAGGAGCCTGCAGTGAAGAATACAGTGGAAAGGTGGCCAGCCCTCTTCACAAATAGTCAGGGGAGTAAATATACTTGTCTTTATTGGTTTCATATATTGTTTCATCTTGAACATTTTCTAAGCAAATTGGACATTAACCACATTTCAGATTGATGTTTAATTCATTCTTGCACATTTCAGTGAGAAGTGATTGCTTAATGTCAGTTTGTCCTACTTTTTATTTTTTTAGAGTTTAGTTGTATATCTGGCAAGAACCTGCAAACAGAATTCTTTCAAGAATTTGACAGATTCACTCAACGTTTCATTGATTATCTTCAGGGCTAAAGGTGGAGACATTGGCTCCAAACTTAAAGGAACACTCCACTATTTTCAAAAATAGGCTCATTTTCCAACTCCCCTAGAGTTAAAAAAGTTGAGTTTTACCGTTTTCGAATTCATTCAGCCGATCTCCGGAATAGATCACCATTGGCATCTTGCTCAAAATAATGACCAAAGAGTTTCAATATTTTTCCTATTTAAAACTTTACTCTTCTGTAGTTACATTGTGTACTAATACAGATGGAAAATGAAAAGTTGTGATTTTTCTAGGCCGATATGGCTAGGAACTATACTCTCATTCCTGTGTAATAATCAAGGAACTTCGAGCCGTCCCATGAGTGCAGCGGCGCAACGATATTACACAGCGCCTGAACATAACCAACATGACAACCTGCTTGCACAGGGCGTGTGCCATGTAACCATGGAGACGTTTGTGACAGACGATTCAGAAGATATTTACTTGGGTCCAGATCCTGAACCATATTTGAACCGGAATACACTGAAGATTATTAGGTTGTCATGTTAACGGAAGTTAGCCTATGTTCAGGCGCTGTGTAATAAAGTTGCGCTGCTGCACTCATGGGACGGCGCAAAGTTCCTGGATTATTACGCAGGAATGAGAGTATAGTTCCTAGCCATATCGGCCTAGAAAATCACAACTTTTCATTTTCTGTCAGTCATAGTACACAACGTAACTACAGAAGAGTCAAGTTATAAAAAGATATTAATTTTCTTTTTGAAATTCTATGGTCATTATTTTGAGTGAGATGCTAAGGCTCTAATCAGAGTCAATTATCTATGCTAAGCTATGTTAAAAGTGCTACCACCAGACCCGGAGATCGGCTAAATGGATTCGAAAATGGTAAAACTCAACTATTTAACTTTAGGGGAGTTAGAAAATGAGCCTATTTTCAAAAATAGGGGCGTGTTCCTTTAAGATTCTGCACCAGATTGACAATGATGTAAGTTCCTCAGACACATCACAATTATTTTTTCGACAGTAAAACAATTGTTGCTTTTGCTGTTGTTTTCTGCTCTGTTGTTTGTGTCATGAGCGCTAATAAATATTAATTTTCATAACTTTGCAGAAATCCAACGTCAATTTGAGACGAGCAGCCATTCTTCGTGGCCTACCACTCCTCTTAGACATATTTTGTAAGTATTTTTTTTCTGTGATGTAACAGGCAAACTGTTATTCAAATTGTTTTGAGATCTGGCAAGAAGAGTTAGGGAAAAAATAGTCTGGACTCTGAAACAAAGAAAGGGATAGAGAAAAGAAAGATAAATTAAGAACTCAGAGGAAAAAAGGCAAAGAAATGAAAGGGAAACAATTGTAAGAGAGACAATAAATGGGAGGTTGGAAATTTAGACTGGGAGGAAGAATAAAAAAAAGACACAACAGAGATGGAAGAAGTCAGTAAAGGAGGTAAGAAAAGAAATATAAATGACTGAAAGGAGGTTAGAAGTAAAAATCTGATATTTAAGTGATTTTTAAAAATTAAATTATTGTTATTAATTTAGTTTCACATTTAAATGCAAGTATGTGTTTTTAAAAGTTTTGTGGCTTACATTGACCTAATTTTTGTTATGCTATTCCCATTTTTAGGACTGATGGCAAAGAAGACATTTTCAACACCTCAATTGGTATTATGACAATGATTCCTGGGGACTCTTTGCCCTACTCTTTGCATCTTGATGCCACAACAACGACAATCATTTTGGAAGGTACAGTGGTTATGGATGACCTTAAATATTCCACAATCAATGTGTCTGCTTTTTGTGCTAATTTATGCTCTTAACTTAGAGTATCCAACAGCACTGAAGCACATTTGATTTCATTTTGTCCCTTGGCCACAAGTCACTCAAACCTAAAATTCAATCACTAAATTTTTTTTTTCCTAATGCAGTAATATGTTTTTTCATGGTTAAAGGATTAGTTCACTTCAAAATGAAAGTTTCCTGATAATTTACTCACCCCCATCTCATCCAAGATGTTCATGTGTTTCTTTCTTCAGCCGAAAATAAATAGTTTTTTGAGGGAAACATTCCAGGATTTTTCTCCACATAATGGACTTCAATGGCACCCAAAATGTTGAAAGTCCAAATTCTCTTCGCACGATTCCAGACGAGGAAGAGTCTTATCTAGCGCAACAATCTGTTATTTTCAACAACAACCAAAAATATATATATATACTTTTTAACCTAAATTTCTCATCTTGTTCTGCGCTGCAACATGCCACGGATTGCGCAATCAAGGTCACACTAGACGTAGGCAGAAGTACCGCCCCAAGAGAACGTGCGAGGACTAATACAAGCACCCTTTTCAAAATCGTCCGACGTTTCCGTCGTGATTGCGCAATCACTGGCACACACAGAAGTGCAAGATGAGCAATTTAGGTTAAAAAGGATATACCTCTTTTTGACCAATGCTTTGTCTAGATCAGACCCTATTCCTCGTCTGGGATCATGCAGAGCCTCTGAAGCCCTTCCTTTTAAACTGCACTGATTTGGACCTTCAACCATTGGTCCCTATTGAAGTCCATTATGTGGAGAAAAATCCTGGAATGTTTTCCTCAAAAAACATTTATTTTTGACTGAAGAAAGAAACGCATGAACATCTTTGATGAGATGGGGGTGAGTAAATTATCAGGAATTTTTCCATTTTGAAGTGAACTAATCATTTAAGCATTACTGAGTTGAGTTTGACTAAATAGATCTATGCCTTTAAAAGAAGAAAATTGTTCAGTACTATACTGTTTTACAGATACTTTTGTATTTTCCAATAAATGTTTTAGAATAGTTTTAATAGATGACTTTGAAGAGAACTCTATTAGAAGTTGAAAACCGACTGTTCTGTGTTTGTAAGATTTGCTTTTGACCACTTTTGACCAATTGTACCCAGCGGTCACCACCAGTGTGTCCTTGAGCAAGGCACTTTACTCCATGTTGCTCCAGGGGGATTGTCCCTGAAATAAGGACACTGTAAGTCGCTTGGATAAAAGCTTCTGCCAAATGCATAAATGTAAATGTAATGAGTGCAGTATGTGCTTTTTTAATGTGATGTAATTAAGTAATGTCTTAATTGAATATTGTTTTATAGAGCAAATAAACATTCTAGTGTTGTACGAAATCTGTTGTCTGTCTTTGTATTCTCAACTTAGAATTTTGAGTACAACTTACTTGGGAAATGTAAGGCAATCAGTTTCCACACATTCTTCTAGTAAAATGAACAAGCAGACATGTTAAAAGAACTGTTTTGTTTGAGTTATGCTTACAAACCCAAACTTAAATCTGTAAGTTGGCTGAACTTTTGAAATTGAGTTAATTGTACTCGAGTTTTATGGTAACCTCTACAAATACACAAGTTAACTCTACAAAGTAGTAGAAAGTAGTATCAAGTCAAAAATGATGACCTAATTTGCTTGAAAATTTTGAGGCAATCAGTTTCCACAGCTTTTCTAAGTAAAGTCAACTTATTACTTTTTACAGTGTGAATCAGATATTTAAACAAGTTTAAGATTATATTGCTCATAACTGAATCATGAATTCAAAATAATCTGAATCACTCACAAAATCATGTTTTCTGCTCTTATTTTCATTTTTTGCATGTCCGTGCTCTTTTCTCCTTTGCTCTTGTTTCCACATTCTGTGCTTGCCGTTTCAAATGTTGCAGTTGCAAGTTTCATGTAAATTAGGGCGGGTCTTAGCATCACCATTGGTCCACTAGTTCTAGATTGACAGCTCATCCTCAAGCCAATCAATTGAAGAGGGACGTTTACGCCACTCCAATGCGACAGCAGCCGCTGTTGAGCTACGAGTATAACGCGTTCTCTATCAGCAGTGGTGGAAGTAATAGGCTACAAATAACCAGAGACATATTGACTTTAGTAAAAGTAGAAGTACCACACTGACAACCCTACTTAAGTAAAAGAGTACCTGATTTGAAATGTACTTTATGAGAATTAAAAGTACTTGCATGACAATGTATTCTATTAATGTCTATTCTAATAATTTAAAAAAGTTGAATTAAGTTAGTTTTGGGTTAATGTAATTGTGCTTACCATCTGTGGCCCAGTTTGCGTAGAAAGAGCAGCCATTTTCCTCCAGAGTGGAGAGCGACTTTCTGAAGATTTCTTTCATTTCTGAATCTCATTCTGCTCGCAGCACCCTCAACCCAGAAAGCCCTTTGTGACATGTGCTGGTTCGAATATAGGCTATCTGAAATAAGTAGCTAGGACTGCCCCCAACTAAAAAAAAAAAAATTCTAGAAGCCTTTTCGTTCATTTAAGCCGTTGTTCACACAGCGCTGGCGCCTCCATGTCATTGTCGGCTTACTCTGCTATAGCCTATTTGCTTATTGTTTATTCAATCCAGGCAAATGGTTGATAAAACATTGATTCAAATTAAGATACAATTTATTTAAAATGAAATTCACTTAAAAGAAAGGCTTTCAACAAAACATAACTTGTGTTGTCAAAATCAGTTCTGTCCCCCATGTCTTCTGACACATTGCGCATCTTATCCTGTTCACATTCATAATCAACGTAGATTAAATAAATAAAAAACATTATATTTGAACATATGAAATTAAATATGTGTTTAAATACGTGTTCTCGTTGTGCTTCGTCAAGTTTTATCGTGTTTTATAGATGCGATAATGTTTCTTATTCATATGTGGTTACATTCCACCACTGGCTGTGAAAAAATATTTCTTTGGAATGAGAGTGGCACTAACCAACTATTTGGGGTCATGATCATTTGACCAATTTCTGATTAACCTCTCTAAAATGTTGATTGTGTAAACTGATATATTTAATAATATATTCATGATTGTAAACAAATATATTTCCTTGCACAAACAGTGGGCCTTAGAGATGCGCGATTGGCAGTTACAGCCGCGGATCGGGCGGATGACGTGACGAAAAATATTTTTATATTTTAAATTCGGGCGGGTGGTTCAACCATTCAAATTAATAAAAAAAAAAAAAAAGATATAGGCCTACATTGTTAAATATTGTTGCAGCGCCTGGTAGGCCACTAAGCAAACCTGCAAGCTAGGAGCCCAGCTGTCAGTATGGAGGGCTAAACATCTCATACATACTGCCTGGGTTTTGTTTCGATATTAGTTATATCATAAAACAGCCAGTCATTGTAGTCACTCGTGGAATAGGCATTTAAAAGAGAGAATGCAAGAGCTAAACTTCTACAAATTCAATAACATCCACAGCAGAAAACGAAAAAATAGTCAGAAAACTTTGCCCATTATTTAGACGTGCAAGGCAAGCAGGCAAGTTTTGGAGTTGTTATGGACAATTAAAAATGTGAACATGCGTTGCACAGTTGTGCGGTGGACTTTCACGTACGAATAATCAGTTTTTCTTTAATATCGAGGCTCCATAGTTTGTTTCTTGTATGATTGTTAGGCCAGGACGCGCTCTCTTCCCATGCAGTCAAAATATCGGTTTAATTTCTTCAGGCTCGTCCTAGTCGTCACTCTGACATGACAATGCGTAGAGTTAATTAGCCTATAATGTGAATGACTCGTTATTTTATTATTTTTGCAATAGGCATTAATTAGTAGTACACTCTAAAAAAAAAAAAAGGTTCTATATGGCACCAAAATTGGTTCTTGGCTCGTAATCATAGGGAAACCTTTTTTAGTGCTATATAGCACCAATTTTGGTGCTTCAGTGGTTCTTCAGAGGTGCTATATAGCACCTTAGTCAAAGAACCGGTGAAGAACCTCTGATGTTATGGAATAGTACTTTTAAGGTCAAAGTTCAGCAGAAAAAAAGGCTGTTCAAATGTGTGCACATACAGTGAGGAAAATTTGAACACCCTGCTATTTTGCAAGTTCTCCCACTTGGAAATCATGGAGGGGTCTGAAATTGTCATCGTAGGTGCATGTCCACTGTGAGAGACAATCTAAAAATAAATAAATCCAGAAATCACAATATATGATTTTTTAACTATTTATTTGTATGATACAGTTATGATTTCTGGAATTTTTTTTTAGATTATGTCTCTCACAGTGGACATGCACCTACGATGACAATTTCAGACCCCTCCATGATTTCCAAGTGGGAGAACTTGCAAAATAGCAGGGTGTTCAAATACTTATTTTCCTCACTGTATTTCCCATTTTCAGAATATTAAGTTATTAATTTACCCTACTTAATTTACGTCATTGGTGCAACATTGTTTATGTGAAAGATTTTTTTTATCTGCAAAAAATAATCTTGTATTGATTTTAATCAGACAAAGCTATTGCTACCAATTTAAGAAAATTACATTTATGACAATATCACAGTTACAAACCGTACTCCATCTGTGCAATAAAATAATGAAGTCAAGTATTAAGTGCCAAGATATTAATAAATACCAACCATTGGCTCTCATGGCAGAAAACAGAATGACGCTGATTTCAAGACTACAACATCTCCTCAGTCAGAAGTCATATTTCTGAGATTTCTAGAATCAATGAACATCGAATTCAAGTAGAAGGTTATTTCGACAGCAGCATGAAGTAGAATCCTCAAATGCAGTCATTACAGGAAACAAATGTTGTCTCTCAAATGGTTTTCTGCCACTTACATTAGACGTTAACAATTAGATTTCACTCCCGTCTATTACGGCTGGTGATTGCTTTCTTGACTCATACCACTGAAGACTTCATATTATGAAGGCCAAAGGCAAATGAAATCGTTTCATAACTTTATAACCAATAAAAACAATTCAAGACAACAGCTTTTTTCTTAATACTTTTGTTGTTGTGCCTTTCAAATGGAAGATGAACGACTTTCAGGGATCTCTGACACATAAAAAACAAACATATTCTCTAGTCAGAGAAAGAAAAACGACAACTAAAATACAAAAAAAGGAGAAAAACAGCAGCTTTAACTTTATTTTGACTGAACTCAACATCTTTTGAGAAATTCAAATAATAATAAAAAAAGAATAACTCCATATTCCAACATAAAGAGTCACATTCATCCTCCTTGAATCCAAATATGAACAAGGGTTTCGGCACACTAGAGAACTGCTGCCAAAATCATATTTGTCCTGGTGCAACAGTACGTATGTCACTGTACGGCCCATAACGGCCATATATATCCTTCCCCACTACGATAAAACACAGTCGTTTATCTCCTTTGCAGTCAGACACCTTGCAGGCCATAGGAAGAGGCATGGCTTTGATCACTCCGAGGCACTTCCATTCCGAAAAAGTGCCGTTTTTGTGTTCATGGGAAACGTAAATGTAGTAGCAATCCATCTCAGCTGCGTGGGGATCTTTCCGATCAACGTTCCATGCGATGCCTAATTCTTGTGCACTTCCAATCCGAGCTAGTTTCACCACTGGCTTCTGGGGCAAGTTATGAGAGGCAGCTACAACCGGAAGTTCATTGGGGAATGGCGTGTCCGGAAAAGGATGGAGTTTTAAGTGCCAGCCCTCCTATTAAAGAAAGGTATAAATTGAATTGTTATGGCTGTTATGACATAAAAACTTAGTAGCACGTACAAAATAATTGCTTACCTTTTCCAACTGTACTGGGGAACTGACACGGTGATCCTCCATAACACTCCGATTTTCTTCTGTTCATTTAAGAAAATTACAGTAAAAAAAAAAAAAAAAGACATGTTAATGTCTAGATTTAAAAAAAAAAAGAAACTAACAAAAACAAACATGATCAATTCAATGGCATCATACCTTTAATGGGTATGGGTGGCGTACTTAAGGGTTTTGATTGTTCTGCTTTTGAAAGTAACAATTTCTGCAGGGCACAAATGTGAAAACAAAACTATTATGAAACATAATGAGAGAGAACCTGAGTGAGAGCATGATGGCGTACCTGATCCGGTGGCTGGGTAACCAGGCTCTTTTCATTCAGTCTGGCTACTGAACCAGAACAAAAACACATCATAAAGTCAATACAACAGCCTATTGTTTATAACGTCACTTGAGTTTAATTCAAGCTCAAATACCTTGGTCTTCCTCCGTAAGGTCAACAACCTGTTTCTTAGACCGCTGAAATGAAAAGAGAACAGTTTTCCAATTTGAGGTTATATATTAACAATTTGCCTATTGTCTCCAGCACGGTCTGACCATGTCGCATGAAAAGCCAAGTAATGATTGATAAGACATTGAAGACTGACAGAAACAGTTACCAAACTCTGCCAGAACCCTTCCTTTGGTCTTCTCAATGTGGACACCACACAGTCATTGACTATTAGTGCGAAACAAAATTTTTTTTTAATGTGTTGAATTACAAACGTTTGACATTGTTGAAGCTAGAATACTATGAGGATAATAGCAACAAGACCTGCTGATGACACCGAAGCATTGTCAATAAAACTGCCTCCGTTGACTGAACTGGTAAAAAAAGAAATATTGCATGAAATTAGAATTCCGCACTCCAACAAGACATTCAAAAGAGAAGTATCATTTCTGCACTTTTTTTTGGATATTTAATTGTGCATTCCCATTTCCCTTGTTTTCACGTAAAACTATTATTTAAAAACACTAACTTCAATGTTAAATGTGATATTTAGCAAATCACAAAATAATATCCATTTTCATACTGTACATTATGATGTTATAAAAAATAGAATTAAAACATTACTGAGTTTAGTTTTAGTGGTTTTATTTCATAATAAAAAGACTACATTTTAATATTGGCCTATTGGTTTTTGCCAGATTAATATTTGGCAGAATAGGAATATTGCTGCATCTCTAGCAGACTAATCAAACATACAATGGCTATGTTTACATGTGCACATGACACGAGCAAACCTCTTCAGTCCCGTTTACATGAAATTTTCGTTATTCTGATTATTAAGAATTGTGGTCATTTTTACTGCCATTATTCATATACCCCAATGCACAGCACAGATGATGAACTCACAGTAGGTGTGTTACTGGCCAAGCAGACATGGATTTGTTTCCACATTACTTTGGTATCCAGTCTCAGTCATTTTTTCATATCAATGTTTTTGACAATATACAGCATGATATTGATGCGCGCAACATCTTCAGCACCCCAAAAATTCTCATGCGTACTTGGTCAGAGTGGAATGTTTATTGTGATAAAAACTTGCATGCACCACGTTTTTTTACTACATTTATGGTTACTGCTAGCCTGACAAGCTAGACCCCACATCAAGATGTTGGGTCTGGGAACATACCATTGGCAGGGCTCAATCCGAGGGACGGGATAAACGGTTGTCTTTCAAATTCCCGCTGCACGCAATAGGATAGCGCTACAACCAACCAGAGCAATGAAGAAGGTGAACCGGAGCTAGTTGATAGATTAAACTTTTGCCGCCATACTCAGAACACATCTTCCTTTTTTGAGAATGACTTCAGCGCCGTTCTTTGTTCTTTTCTCAAACTCTATACACGATGTTTGGTTTTTCCAGCTCGCAAGCCAATGGAGAGTTGCTAGACGCCCTGGCTGCAAATTATATTTGCTGCTGCTAGGGTGCATCTAGATTTCTAGGCTAGGTGACTACGATTATGAGCTTAAATCTAATCAATTTGATCAGTGTTATGTTTACACGAGGTAAATTTAAATCTCTATATTGCCTAAATCTCATTATAATCGTATTATGAGGGTGCATGTAAATGTAGTCAACGTTTCAAAACCATAAGAGCAGCCACAGTGCCTTACTTATAGTTGTTCTTCCAAACACAATGCAGTATGCTCAGGGTTTTAGTGCTATGACTTTGAGTTTTTTATTAAAAGTATTATTATTATTATATTTAAATCACTATAAGGCAGTGTTGTGTGAAGAATGTTTCACATCTCAGTAGAGCCGAGCCCCTCGCGTTTCTGTCCATCACACTTGAGTTCTTACAGTGGATCGTGATTGTGGTAATTCAACAATTAAGCAGATAGCTAGGATAACAAATAGCTGTAATCATTGGTTGGAATAAGTCTGGTTTTTTGGCCTTGGTACACAAACATTAAGCAGCAATGAACGCCTTTCCAATGAAGCACCCTAGTTTATAAGGCTGTAACAGCCACACATGAAAGTGAAGGAACGCCACTCTGCATGAAGCACTTCAGGGAAAGAAAATAAATGGAAAGGTGCCAAGACTGCAGCCTTGAATCATTACTGAATTAAAAACAACCGGCATAAAAGAAAAAGGTCCACAGGGGACAACTGAGAAGATTTCACTTTGATTATTCTATTAGAACATCTTCTGATTAAACAATAAAGGGAATATTTCAGTGATTGTCATTCAAACAGCAGGCTCAACAGAATTTAAAAAGCATCAGTCTGCAGCATAAGTGTATTCAGTTTCTACACCAACATTAACATGGACATTAACAACTAAATTGGTGGCATTTATGTAGTATTAATGAAGTTTGTAATATGTCTAAAATACTGCAGAATACCTGGACATATTGATTATTGGTTCGGCTGGAGAGATGCATCGCTGTGGCTGGCAAGGTGGAGGACTTAAAGAAGGGGGAGACTGTTAAAAAGATCAAGATGACACAACAGAGATGAGTTATACATAAATATAACCATAGAAGACAGCTTCATAAATTTCCTTCAATTATGATAATCAAACCGAATAAATCTCATAATCTTGTTCATACCTGACTGTGAGAAATGCCTAAGGATCTGAATTTTCTGATATATGTAAATACTGCATCTCCCCTTCGTTTTATCTTCCTTACATGGGCCTTAAAAGAAAAGAGGTTTGATTTGACACAGAAAATGTGTATGGTAGTTATGGCATACTGGCCCCGCAGGGTGGACAGTTTAATATAGATATTATTAAATATGGACACATTGTTCAAAAATGCAAATGAACAACTGAAGTCCACAGAAATGGGAATTCTGGTCACTTACTTCCAGTTTCTTGATTCTGGCATCATATTGGGGTTCACTATTCACCTCACCGATTCTCTCCATCAGATTCTTCATCTTCAAGTCGGATTGCTCCACTGCAGTTCCAACCTTATCTGAAATAATCTTTTCAACCTATCAATAAACAGATTACAAATGGAAGAGATGATATGCAATTCCGACAAGTGTACAGCAGATTTGTGCAACACAAAATACATGGATTTCTGACTAAGAACATATAAATTAATACTGTAAGAAAAGAAGAGATTTTAAAAATGTTGGTAAGCAAACAGTTGACAGTAGCCATTGAAAATACCATGGAAGTCATTGGCTACTGTCAACTCTTTGCTTACCAATATTCTTTAAAATATCTTACAAAGAACATGCTAAGAAACTCATACAGGTTTGGAACAACTTGAGAGTGAGTAAATTATGACAGAATTTTAATTTTTGGGTGAACTATCCCTTTAAAGGATTTGTTCACTTTAAAAAGAAAATTACCCCATGATTTACTCACCCTCAAGACATCCTAGGTGTACACTCACCTAAAGGATTATTAGGAACACCTGTTAAATTTCTCATTAATGCAATTATCTAATCAATTAATCACATGGCAGTTGCATCAATGCATTTAGGGGTGTGGTCCTGGTCAAGACAATCTCCTGAATTCCAAACTGAAAGTCAGAATGGGAATGAAAGGTGATTTAAGCAATTTTGAGCGTGGCATGGTTATTGGTGCCAGACGGGCCGGTCTGAGTATTTCACAATCTGCTCAGTTACTGGGATTTTCACACACAACCATTTCTAGGGTTTACAAAGAATGGTGTGAAAAGGAAAAACATCCAGTATGCGGCAGTCCTGTGGGCGAAAATGCCTTGTTGATGCTAGAGGTCAGAGGAGAATGGGCCGACTGATTCAAGCTGATAGAAGAGCAACTTTGACTGAAATAACCACTCGTTACAACGAGGTATGCAGCAAAGCATTTGTGAAGCCACAACACGCACAACCTTGAGGCGGATGGGCTACAACAGCAGAAGACCCCACCGGGTACCACTCATCTCCACTACAAATAGGAAAAAGAGGCTACAATTTGCACGAGCTCACCAAAATTAGACAGTTGAAGACTGGAAAATGTTGCCTGGTCTGATGAGTCTCGATTTCTGTTGAGACATTCAGATGGTAGAGTCAGAATTTGGCGTAAACAGAATGAGAACATGGATCCATCATGCCTTGTTACCACTGTGCAGGCTGGTGGTGGTGGTGTAATGGTGTGGGGGATGTTTTCTTGGCACACTTTAGGCCCCTTAGTGCCAATTGGGCATCGTTTAAATGCCACGGCCTACCTGAGCATTGTTTCTGACCATGTCCATCCCTTTATGACCACCATGTACCCATCCTCTGCTGGCTACTTCCAGCAGGATAATGCACCATGTCACAAAGCTCGAATCATTTCAAATTGGTTTCTTGAACATGACAATGAGTTCACTGTACTAAAATGGCCCCCACAGTCACCAGATCTCAACCCAATAGAGCATCTTTGGGATGTGGTGGAACGGGAGCTTCGTGCCATGGATGTGCACCCCACAAATCTCCATCAACTGCAAGATGCTATCCTATCAATATGGGCCAACATTTCTAAAGAATGCTTTCAGCACCTTGTTGAATCAATGCCACATAGAATTAAGGCAGTTCTGAAGGCGAAAGGGGGTCAAACACAGTATTAGTATGGTGTTCCTAATAATCCTTTAGGTGAGTGTATATGACTTTCTCTTTTCTGATGAACACTATCGGAGTTATATTAATAAATATCCTGACACATCCAAGCTTTATAATGGCTGTGACATGGTCCATTGAGTTTGAAGCACAAAAAAGGGCATCCAGGTGAAAGAGGCGGATTCTGAAATCCACTACCGCTTATATATATATATATATATATATATCCTAATTAAATGTATAGCCTTAAAGTTACAAAGCCTTAATCAATATTTATTCGCCTATATTATTATAATGATTTTAATGATTCTTTCCGGTTATATTACATAATCAATATAACCATTGATTGTTTGTATCTTCATATAGGTTTTCTAAAGTTTGTATTTGGTCTCTGAGGAGTGACTGAGGAGCGCAGTAACAGTAACTTAGCCCGGCTTCCAGTGATGAAATATGGATTTGTCTTTCATTTTATATTTTCTTTTACTGAAACACTAAAGAATTATGGTGAATATTGTCTGTACCTCTTACGTAGAGAAAGCATATGTTATTATCAGTATGTTTTGGGAAACTTTCTGGTCAGAACTGGTGCTCAATCAACTCCAACCTTGGAGAGACTGTGCATCTGTGTATGTGCGCAGTATCCTGTGTTACAGATCAGTATTAAAGGTGTACAACGGGCATCCTAGGGAGAGTGACAGTATGTTGCTCTGGACAACTGGCGCCTGCTTCAGATCTGGAAGGTCACTACGTGCCTAATTCCGGGGTGAAAGCGTCAACAAGTGATGGACACGTTAATCTGATTAACTGACATTGGGCCTCATTCATGAAAGTAAGTAGTTTGCGTGTAAAATGGGAATTTACGAAAACTCTCCTCCAGATTCACAAGCGCTTCGTATACCACGGATTTGGGAGTTAAATGTGTGTATATTAATGAATTCCACACATTCATAAATAGGACGTGCGTGCACGCTCATTCGTAATTCGCATAATCTCCGCCCATGAGTTACAACTGCAAATACCGTGTGCAGGAACGCTGTGGAATCTTCTGGACTTCTTTCTCAGGTTTGGCTCCAGTATATTGCATAAATGCTAAAGAGACTAATTGCCATATGCCTAGCAATAAATATTAAATTATCATGTGTCCACCAAAGCATTTTAGCCAGCTAAAAATGCCTGGTGCTCTTCTGAAAACGGCCCGCTGTTGGCGCTTGAAACGCTTTGCAAGGGTAGCGTTTTTCCATCTGAGATACTTTGATTGCTATGAATATGATACAGAATATCCATGGCAGTAATGTGTTACTAGTATCTCATTTTGAAGAATATTACTGAATATAAAAAATGCAGTAAAAAGCAGTATTAACTTCTCCATTATTGTTGTTCAGTCGGTGTACAAGTGGGATGATTGGTCTGTGTAGTTTTTGTCACGCCCCTCCTCCACTGTGGACGGCCGGGTAAAAAGTGACAGTGATGAACGTTGCATATTACCCAACGTTGAACAGTAAAAAAAAAAAAAAAATCAAACTCTTGAAATATTATTATGGTACATAGTGCATCAAAATGCAAGGTTGTCAAGTTTGCCTAAATTAGAACACAGAACGTTAAAATGTTTTACCCACTATTTACACAGGGTAGGGAGCAGGTGTACATTTTTCCTCGTATCAACTAACATTTTGAAAATACGAACATTTTCATGAATTTGAAAATTTACGTCAGAGCAAGTTTACGAACGATTTACACACAAATTAGTTCTGCTCATGTTTCATGAATGAGGCCCAATGTGTGGAAATTTACCATGACTGTCTATTTTCTCTTAGCCAATCAGAATCATTCAACTTGCAGTAATGACGTAGCTAGACCTTGAAAACAGTATAACTGTTGAGAAAGTGTATGTACGAAAGCTGGTAGAGAGGGAGAGCGGCCTACAAAATCCTTGTGAGACTTGAAGCTGGCTTCTGCTGATGAAACTGCAAACTATTCTTCAGTAAATTTCTCTTTAATTAATTGCACTCCTGACACTTGGTCCTCATTCTTCACAACTGGTCTTGGGTCATAAACTGTTATACCCTAACACAGGCATCAATCATAAACGTACTCCATCATAGAATGCCTTCCGTATTCAACTCACGGAAAAAGAGTAACTGGCGTGGCATATTGGATGCCGGATGCACTTTTTTGAGCTTCATACTCAATGGACCATGTCAGTGCCATTATAGAGCTTGGCAGCGTTAGGATATTTTATTAATATTACTCTGATTGTGTTCATCTGAAAGAAAAATGTCATACACCTAGGATGGCTTGAGGGTAAGTAAATCATGGGGTGATTTTCATTTTAAAGTGAACTAATCCTTTAAGAAATATAGTAGAATAATATTCAATAATACTCAGATATTATTTGCAAATGTAATAAGTAACAATGTACAGTTTTGTCAACTTCTTTAGGGTGATAAAAGATCTGATCACCCTTGTATACCTGACATACTGAAAATAAATTTGCTTTAAAGTTGGCATGAAGCAGAAGTTGCAATAGTCACATATTGTGACGTATGAAACGAGTGAAACGGCTTCTCAAACAAGAAAAATGTTTGGACAGGAATTGATTGGATGGTTGTGGTTTGCTATTGCCATGATGTCATGTGAGTGACAGGTAGATCAGTAAACACATCAACAGAGAAGAGATGAAGATTATGTGAGCGCATGAATTATAATGAAATATATTTGAAAAATGATGTGCACGGATAAATCATTTTTGATGAATGCTGCAATATTTCATTAAAAAAACTAAGCACTGTCAATTTTAATTTCATGTTGACTTTATGATCTATGGTGGAAGAACATGACATATCCCAGAATGTTCTTTACACTAAATGTCAATGTTTAATAGTTTCATGAAAAAGGGGGGTGCACATTTTGTGATGCTGTATAACATTTTTAATCTTTTTGATTGCTGTTGTGTTTTGACAGTACTTAACTTAAAGGGATAGTTCACCCAAACATGAAAATTAGCCCATGATTTACTCACCCTCAAGTCATCCTAGGTGTATATGACATTCTTCTTTCAGGCGAATACAATCTTAGTTATATTAAAACATGTGCTGGCTCTTCCAAGGCCTTTATTGGCCTTCAAATTTTAGGCAGCCATTCACTTCCATTATAATGCTTGGATTATCCAGGACATTTTTTAATATAACTCAGATTGTATTTGTCTGAAATAACAATGTCATATACACCTAGGATGGCTTGAAGGTGAGTAAATCATGGGCTAATTTTCATTCTTGGGTGAACTATCCCTTTAATAAAGATGAATGTCCCTTTAATTAACAAAAATAAAATAAAAAGTGAAATGTTTCCAGTATTTCAGAGAATAAATGGGTTACACTTTACATATACAACACTTTTGTGTAACTAAATAGGATTTCTTAGAATGGCAATTGACTAAATTATTCAAATGATCTGTTATTCAAATTCATAGATCAACATCATGTGAGTTGAGTTCGGTTCAACTCAATACAGGCCATCACCTAAAAGAGACGTTTACTGTAGTGTAAAGTATAATAAAAGTATTTTCATTTCAAACAACATGTATCAAAGTCGCTTATCGTTGAAGAATAACATCCAAAAAACGTAAATGACAAACTTGCCTCGGACCGAGGGAGCTTGTTCGGTCTCTGCCATGTTTCGTCTTCATGCCTGTTCCTTTTCATACCTGAGATGTAAAGATGTAAAGCTCATTTTACTCCGAATGATCCGAGGTTACATATTATAATGAAAACAAATTAGTGATAGACTTAATCATTAGTTACTATACCACCGTCAATGTAAACATTTGCACCTCGTTTGAGATTAATCAAAGATTCAATTGTAGCCACTTTGTATATCTTCACTAATACAAGCATTTGCTCAAAGCAGGTCGTCGAAGACAATCCTACGATTGTTAAACTTCAAAATCAATGAAGGGCTTTCTATATATAAACATCAACACTGAACGAAACAAGAAGCCCGGAAGTGACGTGCATTAGCAGTACTTTATGGCCACAAGCTCTCTAGTTAAAAGCGCTACCGACACTTCACGTTGCACGAATGGTAAACATTGACAACGGCCTTTCCTGTGAATCGAAAGCTACATTCGACCATAACGCACCAGGCGCAACTGTTGTCACTGACAACTGCAGCTAACATGGACGCTACGACGTACTTCACTATCCTGGTTCAGAGTAAACGATGAAAAGTCCAACCAATGTGCAATACAAGTGGCTTACTAAATCTGCTGGCCTAAAAAGTAAGCTTTCTATGACCACACAGGCATTTTATAACGCGTTTTCGAAACCACTGACTCTAGCGCTTGCCATACAACGCGCGTAACAAACTACAAACGGAGCCCGCGAATGCTATCTGACACCGCGTGCGTTGTCTTCTGTACAAAACAAAAACCATTTAAAAACCCACCTAGATTGTCGAATGTGCTGTAGCCAGCAGACCGCTTATTGTGTATTATCCCTGCACTTGATTTCCTGCTTCTTTAAATAATATAAGTCCCGCCACAAAAGGCAGTGGGTAAGTGAGGCACGCTTTGTGAATGAATCATTTTTTTTGAGTCGGATCTTTGCAATGAATCGATTCGTCTAACGAATCGGTCCGAGGATTTCACCGATGGAGCGAAAATTAAGCAAGCTGAATTACAGAAATGTTACAAAGATGACTGTACGGCAATTTGATTTGTAAATCAAGTAATATAAAACTTATTTGTAAGATATTTTTAGTATTATTTTTTAAATGCAAATTATAATTAGTTATACATTATACATGAACACTGATGCAGTAATCAAGTCAAGTCCATTTTTATTGTCATTCCTCTATATAACATGTATAGCCTACATTGCAAGAAGATGGTGTTTCTTCAGGAACCACGGTGCAACACGGAACAACACCAAACACGTGCTGTAACTCAGGACGGTAAATATAGGCTACGAGACAATAATATGCCTACAGGATAATAAATACTCTATGAATAATGACTAGAAATAATGAAAATAGATACACTAAATATGAACTGTATAACAGCCAAACCTGAGTATTTTCTTTATTTTAGTATTATAATATATGAAGGCCTATTTTTTTACTTTTTAATCAGCAAGTAAGTAAAAATACAGTAATATTGTGAAATATTCTTAAAATGTAAAATAACTGTTTTCTATTTGAATATGTTTAAAAATGTCATTTATTTCTGTGATCAAAGCTGAATTTTCAGCATCATTACTCCAGTCTTCAGGGCCACTGAATATCATTCTAATATGATGATTTGCTGCTCAAGAAACATTTCTGATTATTATCAATGTTGAAAATGTGAAACTATTTTTTTTTCATGATTCTTTGTTGAATAAAAAGTCCAAAAGAACAACATTTATTTTAAATATAATATTTGTTTTACATTATAAATGTCTGTTGATCAATTTAATGCATCCTTGCTGAATAAATGTATAAATATTTTTTTAAGGTGTTCTTTTGAACTTTCTATTCATCAAAGAATCCTGAAAAAATGTTTCACACAACTGTTTTCACCTTTGATAATAATCATAAATGTTTCTTGAGCAGCAAATCATCATATTAGAATGATTTGAAGGATCATGTGACCCTGAAGACTGGAGTAATGATGCTGAAAATTCAGCTTTGATCACAAGAATAAAGTACATTTTTACTATATATTCAAATAAAAAAGTTATTTTACATTTTAATAATATTTCACAATATTACTGTTTTTAAAATAAATAAATAAATAAATAAATGAAGCCTTGGTGAGCAGAAGAGGCTTATTCTAAAAACATAAAAAATGGTACAAAAAGTTCTGAATGTGTGTGTGTGTGTGTGTGTGTGTGTGTGTGTGTGTAACTATTATATTATATAGGGTGAGTATAATTGAGATACCTAGATGTTTTTTTCTTTATTACTTTATTATCATCCCCCATTGACTAACATAGTACTGCTTAGTAACATTCTTCAAAATATCTTTCTTTGTGTTCCACAGAACTAAGTAATTTACACAGGTTTTAGAACAACTTGAGGGTGAGTAAATGATGACAGAATTTTCATTTTTGGGTGAACTATCCTTTTGTTATCTTAAACAAATACAACACAATATTTCAATAAATAACTACTAAGCCCACTGTAAAAAAATAAATACAATATATTGTGATTTAATTATTTTACCTTGATGTCTTTCTTCTGGCTTAATTTGGGGTCCCCATCCCACACCTGCTTCTGTGGCCAGGTGCACTCTTTCTCTCAGTCCTTTGCGGTTTTTGATCCAGACAAGCCGTACCCAGTGGCGGTTATTCGGTGTGTCATCATTCAATAAATTTTTGGCAAGCTGGGACCATATCTCAGAGGAATATTCAGTGTTTCTATTCAAAATACCAGCTTTCAGCAGCTTGCTTATGATAAAATCGGTCCCTCCTGCAGTCTCCCAGAGGTCTGATCTTAAACATTTTTTGCCCTTTTTATATCTTCCCATTCTACAGGAGAGATCCAAGTCTGACTATGCCAATTGTAGGTTAAGGTCCAGTTCACTACATATTCAATTAAGTGTCACTAAACTCTTGAGAAATCACTACTCAAAAATCGTACATTGTCTGTGCTCCTTCTTCATCTGACTAACACAGAGATAGTCAGACCTTTTCACAAACTTTGTCCTGGGAAAGTTTTGAGATGGACAGCATTACTCCTACTTGTGAAAACACAGCACCCTCTTTAAGAAGAACCATAAAATTAACAAGATTCATAACATTTATAGAACATCTCTTTTATAGCTATGTGAATATATATTTACTAATGATTTGTTAAACATTTTATAATGTTTGTTAATGTTAATGAAAGTTATTATAAAATTACTGTATTTTATAATTGCTGCCAGTACTGTGAGAGTGTTATCACTATCACAGAGTGCTTCAACCTTGAAGGAATGTTTGTGTGTGTGTGTGTGTGTCTGTGTGTGTGCTCATCTCAGTAATCCAAGTGACTCCAGTGGTTTAACCTCAATTTTAAGTGATTTGTTTGCGCAAAAAAAAAAAGAATTGATGCAAGAGCAGACATTGTTCCGTGAATGCGCGTGGGAGATTAATATTTTGTAAATAAAGTGGTAAATTATGCGTGTAGACGGTTAATGGAGGGACAGAAAGTTCAGATTTCAACAAAAATATCTTCATTTGTGTTGATGAACGAAAGTATTACGGGTTTGGAATGACATGAGGGTGAGTAAAGGATTTCCATTTTTGGGTGAACTATCCATGAAGAGAAGCTCAAACTACAGAATTTGTGGCATTATGTTGATTATAGCATCTTATTTGAATGTTTTTTCTTAAAACACACCAAAAATCAGAGTTACAGTGAGTTTTAACAGGAGTGAAAATTAATTTTCTTGGTACCAAAATGCCACAAATTCTGTTGTTTGACCGTCATTTCTATTGAAAGTTAATGTTACTAAGTCAGAAAAGGGCTTTTTTTTTTTAAATACATTTTTTAAAAGTTTGAATATGAAGGTTCACATGGCTCACATCTGAGACCTTTGTTAACTTTCCATTGCTATGCATAGCCTACTTTGTTTGTGTGAAGAAACGGGACAGTGAATGGGAGCTGAACACGTAGCGATATGGGCTGGACTAGAATTGGATAGTCCTTAACCAATCAGACCACAAGAGGCGTGATCAACAGGCGACGACATCGTGTTAAACCCGCCAATAGCGCGCCAGGTAGATAAGCCAGTGATTGGTTCCCGCAAAAGTGTAACAGAAGCAGTAGAAATGAATGTACAGGTTTCCAGACTGAGCTGCAGGGCGAAATCAAATCGCTGGCAGATCAGGCTGGGTTTACCCAGTCTAGAAAACCGTATAATTGTTGAGAAATTGTATGTATGCAGAGAGCACGGCCTGTGAGACTTGAAGCTGGCTTCTGCTGTTGAAACTGCAAACTATTCTTCAGTAAAAAAAGTTATTTAATTAAATCGCAATGCTGACTCTTGGTCTTCATTCTTCACATCTGGTCTTGGGTCCTAAACTGCTATCCCCAACACTGTATTTCACATACAACCATTAACTGTAAATTGCTTTGCAGTATTATACTGTAATCAATTTTACAGCAATTAACAATATTTTTACAGGATTTTATTGGCAACTTTTCTGCCAGTAAATTCCTGTAAATTCTGCAGTACAGTTATTTTCCGTGTGTGAATATGAAGGATCACATGCATGGCTCACATCTGAGGCCTGTGGTAACTTTCCATTGTTATGCATAGCTTACTTTGTTTGTGTGGGGGACGTATAAATGTCCTTGTGGGAAAGACGGGCACAGCAGTGTACGGGAGCTGAACACACAGCGAAACGGGTTGGACTAGAATATCCCAGATCATTTAATGCCAACGAGAGTAAAATGGAGCACCACAGACGACCATGGCATCCTATGAGACATCCTGGAATCGGTGGTCTGAGAGCTACGGCATGCGTACTGATTGTTCTGTCATTGCTGATTGTTTTAGGCGGCAGTGATCCTGTGATGAACGGTACTGCGTCAGCCAACCACACTTTGCGACCGAGACAAGTACGACAAACAGCAAACTATTATTTAGAAAGGTAATCTAAGTCCTGGATGGACCATCCCAACCCTCCTCATCCTTATGCTACGAACATGTGGTGGAGACTAACCAACTATACAGTAAAGGAATGCGGTTCACAGAACAGTTATGTGTGTGCACAGTTCCCACACAGCACCACTGGAGGGGACTGGTGGCCGCACCAAGATCACACCACATCAACCTTCATGGCTGTGGTGGCTGTGGCAGCAGCTACTTTAAATGACAACTTTACTCTGTGGTATTTATAAGAAAAACATGAAAGTGACAAAAAGACTGTTTGGCCAGGTAGCAACAGTTCGGGACATAGGCCTACCAACTAATCTTACATGTTACAGCAGAGTTACAGGAACTCATCCTTTAGGGAAAATACCAAAGAGTAAATGCAACGTGATCCACGAAGAAAGTAATGTTGCCACACGACAGTGCTGTTTTGGATGCTAAGCAATTCCATATGTGTTACTGTGGATCTGAGACAATCTACAGTAGCTAACCGATACTTAATAACCAAACATGCCACACGTGCTGCATGTGAGGCTGCTTGTGCAGATGTGGAGTAGTACACAGGAGTAGTACAAATCTCATACTGGCTGTGTGGGTATGCAGTATATGTGTCTCTGCCTAGAAACTAGACAGGAACTTGTGCTCTAATTCAACTGCATGGTGGAACAATTATTATATGCCACCAACCACGTGAAACAATGAGAAGAGAGAAAAGCGGACTGCCTAACATTGCGCAAGACAACCATGTGCCAAGAAATCATCACATCTGGAACATTGCTGAGAAACTGCTGACTGTTTTTGTACCTGGAATAGGTCTTGCATCATTAATACAAGAGGTAGAGGTTACCAGGTATGATCTGATTTCTTTCATTAACATGACAAAGTTAATCATGGAACGCGATGCAGAACTGAGAGAACTGATGCTGATTGCTTTGCAAAATCGTTTGGTTTTAGACCAGCTGACAGCATCAAAAGGTGGTGTTTGTGTGATAGTGGGAGAAATGCTGTATACATTCCAGAGAATGACGCTGATGGACATGTCATCAGAGAAGCGATAAAGAATTTGACCCTAATGGCAAAGACTCTGACAGATTTCGAAACTAATTCATGGGATTTCTTGGCACTTGGTTGTCTTGCGCAATGTTAGGCAGTCCGCTTTTCTCTTTCAGTTGGGAGTGGCTTGTGAAGTGAAGTGACAGTAGTGAACCCCCACACACACACACCCGGAGCAGTGGGCAGTCGTATTGCTGCGGCGCCCGGGGTGCAATTGGGGGTTCGTTGCCTTGTTTAAGGGTCACCTCAGTCGTGGTATTGAGGGTGGAGGAGAGCTTGTATTCACACCCCCACCAACAATTCCTGCCGGACCTGAGACTCGAACCCGCAACCTTTGGGTTGCAAGTCCGACTCTCTAACCATTAGGCCTCGACTGCCCCTGAAACATCGGTCTTGTTGATCTCGTGTCTCTTTCCATGTATGATGAAATGGATCAGAAATGCTGTGTCATCTACGTTCCATCACCAAAAGGTTCATTTTGTTTTGTCTTTCTCACATCCAAAACCACCACGTGTTCCTAAGCCCCTCATAATATCACACTGAAACTGATTCCAGCTATAGTGGCAATGAAGATGACACTGAAGCTTAATTACCTATACAAGGTAGTGATTAGAAGGATAAGAGCAGATGTTATCTGTGGTAAGAGATAACTGTAGTAAGAGTTAAGAAGAACGGTTGATGTTTAGCTTGCTTAAATGTAAGAGATGTCTATGTCTCGAAAAAAAAAAAAGCTATTTGCTTTGTTGCCTATGAAACGTTATGGTGTGTTTTGAATCCTTGTTAATTAACATGCCTACTGTACTGTTACGTAAATACTATTCATGTAGTTTCCTGAGTTCATTTTAGTTTAATATTCTGAGTGATGTTGTGTGCTGACCTTAAAAAACACGTAGGCCTAACTGTCACCTCCCTTTTTGTGCATGGACATAAAAATGTACTATTCAAACTACAATTATTGTTCTTGAATGCTTTGGAATACAGACCTAATACTTGGCCTCTTTTGACAAAATACATTTTACAGATTATTTCTATTAAGTTAAATAAATGCTTGAAAAAATTTGAAAAGTAATAAAATCAGATTTTTTTAAAAGTTTACTTTTATTGTTATGAAACTGCACAGAAATATTATTTATGTTTTATGTTTATGTTCCTTCATTGACTACCATATTGCCCTCCCCCCCTGAGATCTGCTTAGTTACAAACATTCTTCCAAATAACTTTCTTTGTGTACAACAGAACAAAGAAATGTACACAGGTTTGGAACATCTTGAGGGTGAGTAAATGATGACAGAAAAATAGAGCCAGAGACTCCTGTTTTATGACATATTTCGTTTAATTGTAGCCTTTAAGATTTTTTTTTTTTTTACTAAAAAAACATAACAAAAAAGAGGCAGCTGTGTTTTATGACATTTCGTTTTATTGTAGAGTAAAATGTAGTTAACGTACATATAGAGAAAGCCCTAACTGGAGTGAGAGCAACTCTATCAAGAACACTGCTGTTCCAGTAGCAGAGTACCCAACTTGTGTCCTCCCGTCCTCGGGAGTTCGTTCTCCTGAGTCGAACTTGGCAATTTGAACTCCCAATGTTTGCGTACTTGCTATTGAGAAACGGCCATTGTTAATCGTTATTTATGATCTGCTTCTTCAGTTTCACCTAGCATGTGATGCTAATTCATTTTACTAAAGCAGCTGAAACTCCAGTGAACAAAGTGGCTCAAGGAGCATTTAAGATGGTTTTGCTAACGTTAGTTAACATTTTAGACTGTTATTTGCTCCTCACGTTTTCTAATTTGAAACTCACACTAACAAATTGTTGTCATGCTCTTGAAATTATATATTATCAAAACAAAGACATCGAAGGGTTGTGCGCGCTATGGCAACAACATGGCTAACAGTTAAGTTACAATACTAAGTAGAAACAGAACAAATCGATGGGCTTTAGTATTGTGCAAAATGAACAGTTATGTAAATGTCGTTCTTCAATGATAATTTTTGGATGAATTGCTATTTTTGCAAATGTAATTATGACCAGAAATTTCTACATAGACGCTTTCTCGGCTGCATCTGTGGTGGTGTGAATAGCTCTTCTTCATCTCTCTGCTGTGATTCCGAGTGCCGTGTATGCCTTGCACAGCGACTGGCCTGCAAAGCCCCGACACCCATCCTCCACAGGCCAACACTCGGCTCTCCAACCTTTCCTTTGGCAGTCACTCTTCAGTTCCTTATACTTTGCTCTTTTCCGTTCACATGCCTCCTCCATCCTTTCTTCCCATGGTACGGTGAGCTCAAGCATCAGGACGTTTTTTGATGAGTCTGACCACAACACAATGTCAGGTGGCAGTGTAGTCTCTCTGTGTGTGATTTAAATCTAAACATGTTGATCAATGCACACACAGCCCAGACAAAAAATTACACAAACCTCAACTATAATCCACATGAATGGCATCATGACATCCAAGGACCAATGATGTTTAATGTAATGTAGTGTGCCACCATTTTCTATATTGGCAGAGTGAAGAACGAACAACAAAAATTTCAGTCTGTCTATCATCCGAAGTCATTTTGTATTGCTTCAGAAGAATACCAGTAAAGTCTTGAAAGTTCTGGTTATAGTTAGTTGACTTTCCTATTATGAACAAAAAATGATCTTTTGTCTTTTATTTTCACTGGCACCTATCCTGAAGTTGCCTTGGGTTTGTATAAAGGTGTCAGGTAATTGCCAATGCTAGGTTTGCAGTGGCTGAAAGTTGTCTTGTCATGCATCATAAAACTGCCCATAAATGTTGCTTAATTGTGAGTTAAATTACCCTGATAATGTTGTATTTTGTCTTCAAGGACAAAGATGGCATTATGTCATTTGAACTACGATCCTGGCAGGTCTATTACTATTTGAAAAGAAGAGTCAGCAGTTGTTTTCAAGACAAGGTAGGACACATGTCTAAACTACATTACATTTGTTTAGCAACATGTTAACCTTTTAGCTGCCATCAGCATAAATGCATGGCGTGGGTACAGTGACTGATAGTTGAGCATTCAAGTTGTCTTAAATGGATAGTCCACTTGCCCTCATGTTGTTCCAAACACATATTTCAAGCTTCAAAAAGTACTTTAGTTTAGACTTTTATTTACATACATTTAGCACAGCAAATATTGCAAATGGAAACTTGTTTGAGGCATAATAAACCAACCTCCGCTCAAGCTTAAAGGGATAGTTCAGAGTTATATTAACAAATGTCCTGGCTCTTCCAAGCTTTATAATGGCAGTGAATGGCAGGCCAAAACTTGAAGCCCATAAAAGTGCATCTATCCATCATAAAAGTGCTCCACACGGCTCCAGGGGGTTAATAAAGGCCTTCTGATGCAAATCAGTGTCTTGTTTCACCAAGTCTACACCAGACGCAAGTGGCGTGACACGACACGACGAAAGAACCAATTATAATCAGTGATGTTGTCTACACTGGATGCGGCGTGACATGGGCGACAAATCTCAGACAGTAAACTGATGCCTCTTTCTATTTATAACGTACTGACATGAAAAACAAATGCTTTGCAACGTGCGCTTTGTCGCGTCCAGTGAAGACGTCCTTTAGCTTTTGCGACGTGAGCGACAACGGTTCCGTCCGGTGTAGACATGATGTTAGAAGACTTGGATTAAACTGCTTTATTCATATGGATTAACTATGTCTTTATGTACCTCTTAAAGCTAAATATTGATTGCCTAGACTTTCAATGGTTGGACAAAATGATGAGAGAGTATTAAATATATACATTTTTGTTCGATCTCATGAAAATGTAATAAGAGTGTACAATCTCGTGGAATGTATACACCAAAAAGAGTTTTGGCGTGCGTATGGTACGCCGTTTTTTGCGTGCATATGATTCGCATATGGTTGGAATTGCCCCTTTCTTCAGTGTCGGACGCTGAGCAAAGCTTGCTTGATATTGTCCCAGGTTTGAAAAAACTGTCCGTGGTGAAATGGGCTGAGCAAACTAACAACTTTGAATTAAGTTGTCGCGGTGTCCGATTATAAATAAACATCAGCCATGCCTGTTGACATGTTTTATCTGTGGGAAGAGTATGAAACGTCTTCACATCCCCTGCATAGCCTGGAACATAACATTTGTTTCCATGATCTGCCATGCTCGCTATCCTCGCGTGACGCTTGTTTACCTGCAGAGATGATACGGCTGCGCAGTTTCGCCTGACAGTGAACATGTGCTTGCATATGCAAATATTGGGGGCATACATATTAATGATCCCGACGATTGCATCATTCTCAGTGTTACGTTGAGATTTGCCTATTTTTCCGTGGTGTTTTTCACAAACGAGATTTACATATGAAGGAGGAGGCAATGGTGTTTGAGACTCACTGTATGTGATGTCCATTTACTGAACTCCTGTTATTTAACTATGGCAAGGTTAATTCAATTTTTCATTCTAGGGCACCTTTAAGATAAAAATTATCCACTCGGTGTCTTTTGTTACAACATAGTTATTTCATTTTTTTTGTGTTAATTTATTGTCTTTTTTTTAAACATGTTTGTGCGGTTTTATATTTTTGACCAGTGCCGCCACTCTCACACCACGTGCATCACGTGCTGTGCATAGGGAGACCCATTAGCACCCCCCACCCGCCCCACTCAGCCCTACAAAGTCACGAATTCCACCACTGCGGGCACCATGACGTAATTACGCTTAGGGCACCAAGATGGCCAGCAGCAGGACTGTTTTTGACTGTCTTTGAACATTTAAAGGTTATATTTCAATAAATTACTTAAGAATACCCTCCTGTTCTGTCATCATTTTGTATCAATGTTAGGTTGTGCTTAGTCTTATGGAACTTAATTATTTTGAGTTTGATGAACTTAAACCATTTGCCACAATTGGTTTCCTAAAACCATTTAAGTAACTATAGTTCCCTTTCAGTCGGTCACGTTCGACGTACGTCGGACGTACCGACGAATTGGGATCACTTCTGGGAGCCCCTATCAGCTTCGAGCTATATAGAATCGGCCAATGAACAATTGGCGTGCGAGATTTGCATCTTGCGCTCCGCCCCGCGCCGCGGGTATAAACAGGAAGCGAGAGCGAATGCACGCTGTCATTCACTTCGGAGCCGAGCGGCGTTTGAAGAGGACTCTCGAGTTATCGAGTGGAAAGCTGCTATCAGCAAAAGAACGAGTTATTGAGAAGACCGGAGATCGGGGAGAACGCGTCTTGGAGAGACGGCACATTTCAGCGGGATCGCGGTGCTCACTGCTGCCTCTGTTTAGAGGAAAAACTGCACAGCAACCTGTTGGTTGGGCGTCGGGCTGCACTAAACCCCGTGCGCTGTTTCCCCCTGAGTGCTTCAGCACAGAGAGCGTTTCCTCACAAAAAGAGTACACGGGTGACGCTGCGTCTTTTTCAAGTTGTCATTCCACCCGTGCGTTTCTGGATGCGGTCGTTCCCTGGCGGCCGCTGACGGTCACAATCGCTGTCTCACGTGTTTGGGCAAACAGCACGCTGAGGCGGCATTTGTGGATAGTTCATGTTCCCACTGCGGGAACATGACTATCTCGGAACTAAGGTCGAGACTCACCTACCTCCGGGAAGGCGGAGTCCCCTTACCCATCCCATGATCTAGTTCTATTCCTAACCAGAATAGACCTATTTCTTCGGATGGCCAGGGTGACCTGAGGATTACGTTTAGGGCACACCCGCCGAGTCAATCTCCGCAGGCCCCTATTCCCTCAGTTCCGCAGCTGGTAGAGCTCCCGGGGGAAGTCGCTGGTCCCTCCCATGGGCGGCCAGCGGTGACTTTCGGAGCTCTGGTGGAGGAACAGATGTCGATCGCTGCATCGGAGGGGGAGTTCCAGTCCTCGGAGGATGAGGGTTCGGCTGGACTACCTCCCTCTGGGAGAGTAGCTTCGACCGTACCGGACCCCGAGATGGCTACTATGCTTTCCCGGGCCGCCGAAAGGGTCGGGCTTGTTTGGAACCCTCCACCATATCCCGAACCCTCTAGGTTGGACGATTGGTTTCTCGGGGAGGGTCGCACTGGTTGTCAGCATCCCGCCCCGGTGCCTTTCTTCCCGGAGGTGCATGAGGAGCTCACAAGGTCGTGGACGGCACCTTTTTCTGCCAGAAACCGGCCGAGTGACTCCTCCCCCCCTCACTACCCTTGACGGCAGGCCAGCCAAGGGTTACGTGGGGATCCCGCCAGTGGAACGCGCTGTCGCGATGCAACTGTGTCCGGCGACCGCCTCCCACTGGCGCGGTGACCCGCGTCTCCCGTCCCTGGCCTGTAAGTTCTCTTCCAGTCTGACTGGGAAGGCTTACAAGGCTTGCGGACAGGCTGCATCTGCCTTGCATTCCATGGCGTTGCTTCAGGTCCACCAGGCCCAGGCACTCATGGACATGCACGAGGGTAGACCTGACCCAGAGCTCGTCCGGGAGCTCCGGACGGCTCCGGACCTCACCCTCCGGGTGACGAAAGTCACCGCCCGTTCCATCGGTCAGGCGATGTCCACGCTTGTGGTCCAGGAGCGTCATCTCTGGCTCAACCTGGCCGACATGAGGGAGACTGACAAGTATCGGTTCCTGGACTCCTCCATTACATCGGCCAGGTTGTTCGGTGACGCGGTCGAGAGCTTTGCCCAGCAGTTCTCGGCCGCCCAGAAGCAGATGGTGGCCATCAAGCACATCCTGCCCCGGCGGCCCGCTGCTGCCTCCACCCAGCCGCCGGTGGCTCTACCACCTCCTGCTCGTCGCCGAGGATGTCCGCCTGCCGCCGCCTACGCCCCCGCCAAGGCACCGCAGCAGCCTACACCCAGCCGACGGCATGGGGCCGGCCGTGGGAAGGAAGTCCAGCCCGCTCAGGCCACTGCCAAGCCAGGTGGCAAGCACCGTCGGAAGAGACCCTGAGACGGGCCGCCCAGAGATGGAGGAAACTGCTCTCCAGGAGATGGTTGCAGCACCACTCCTTCCCACGGAGGAGGGCCGGGGGAGAATCTTTTGTTCATTAATTTCTGTTCCGCCGCTGGCCACAGTTCTGTTTCCACCGCGCTTGGCGGTGGTCGACGCTCCCATGCCTCGCCACCCTCAGGTGCCTCTCCCTGCGCCAGCAGGGGACGCCGGCTGTGGGGACGCACTCGGGGGTGGCCTCCCCACACTCGCACGTCCCCTCAGCGGACGCAGGTAAATGTTGCACAGCACACTCAGATCCCACTCCGGGCCGCTCCCATGCCGTCCGGGTTGGATCCCTGCATTCCACCTCGCTGCCCCGCTGCGGGTACGTCTGTGTTGCCATTGATCCCCCTCGCTCGGTATCTGGGAGCCTGGCTAGCGGCTTCCCCACACTTGCACGTCCCCTCAGCGGACGCAGGTAAGTGTTGCACAGCACACTCAGATCCCACTCCGGGCCGCTCCCATGCCGTCCGGGTTGGATCCCTGCATTCCGCCTCGCTGCCCCGCTGCGGGTACGTCTGTGTTGCCGTTGATCCCCCTCGCTCGGTATCTGGGAGCCTGGCTAGCGCTTCCCAGCCCGTCGCGGTGGCTCCTCCGTACCATCAGACTCGGCTATGTGATTCAGTTCGCCCGGCGTCCCCCAAAGTTCAGGGGCGTTCACTTCACGACAGTAGCGAAGGAGAACGCCCCCGTGCTCTGGGCAGAGATCTCTGTCCTACTGGCGAAGGACGCGATAGAGCCGGTCCCTCCAGCCGATATGAGGTCCGGGTTCTACAGCCCGTACTTCATTGTACCCAAGAAAGGCGGCGGGTTACGGCCGATCTTGGATCTGCGATTCTTGAACCGGTCCCTTCACAGGCTGCCGTTCAGAATGTTAACGCAGAAACGCATCTTCAGGTGCATCCGTCCCCAAGATTGGTTTGCAGCGATCGACCTGAAGGACGCGTACTTTCATGTCTCAATTCTCCCTCAACACAGGCCCTTTCTGTGCTTTGCGTTCGAGGGGTGGGCATATCAGTTCCGTGTCTTACCCTTCGGCCTGTCCCTGTCGCCCCGCGTCTTTACGAAGGTCGCGGAGGCGGCCATTGCTCCCATGAGAGAGCGTGGTGTTCGCATTCTCAACTATCTCGACGACTGGCTGATCCTTGCCCAGTTGCGGGAGCAGTTGTGCGAACACAGGGACATGGTGCTCAGTCACCTCAGCCAGTTGGGACTTCCGGTCAACTGGGAGAAGAGCAAACTCTGTCCAACACAGAGGATCTCTTTTCTCGGTATGGAGATAGACTCGGTCGCCATGACAGCATGCCTCACCGAGGAGTGCGTCCAGTCAGTGTTTAACTGCTTGAATTCGTTCAGAGGCAGGACAGCGGCACCACTGAAACACTTTCAGAGGCTCCTGGGGCATATGGCATCCGCAGCCGCAGTAACGTCATTGGGATTGCTTCATATGAGACCGCTTCAACGCTGGCTACACGATCGAGTGATCCAAGTGACTACAAGGTGCCGCCAAACCTTCAGCCCTTGGTCGGACCCTTCATTTCTACGGGCAGGAATTCCCCTAGAACAAGTATCCAGGCATTCTGTTGTCTCCACGGATGCCTCATCCACCGGCTGGGGTGCCACGTACAACGGGATTGCAGTTTCGGGTCTGTGGACGGGACCTCAACTGCAATGGCATATCAATTGCCTCGAGTTGTTAGCAACCGCTTCAAATGTTCATTGCCAGTGGTTTTATTCCCTGACCGAGGGGACCCTCGGCTCGGATGCCCTAGCACACAGCTGGCCCCGGGGCCTACGCAAATATGCGTTTCCCCCAGTGAGCCTTCTCGCACAGACACTGTGCAAGGTCAGGGAGGACGAGGAGCAAGTCCTGTTGGTCGCTCCATATTGGCCCAACCAGACTTGGTTCCCGGAACTAGTGCTCCTTGCGACAGCACCTCCTTGGCCCATTCCTCTGAGGAAGGACCTCCTGACTCCGAGACGGGGCACCCTATGGCACCCGCATCCGGACCTCTGGAAACTCCATGTTTGGTTCCTGGACGGGACGCGGAGGTTCTAGGTGACCTACTGCAAGGGGTAGTTGACACCATCGCTTCCACTAGAGCCCCCTCTACGAGGCGCCTCTATGCGTTGAAGTGGAACCTGTTCGTTGATTGGTGCTCTTCTCGCCGAGAAGACCCCCGAAGATGTTCGATCAGGTCTGTGCTTTCCTTTCTACAAGATGGGTTGGAGCGAAGGCTGTCTCCCTCCACCCTCAAAGTCTATGTTGCTGCTATCGCCGCTAATCATGATCTAGTAGATGGAAAATCTTTAGGTAAGCACGATCTGATCGTCAGGTTCCTGAGGGGGGCGAGGAAACTAAATCCGCCTCGCCCTCCCTCTATACCCTCTTGGGACTTGTCTCTGGTGCTAACCGCACTGCAGAGAGCGCCCTTTGAGCCTTTGCAGTCAGCAGAGTTAAAGATCTTTTCGTTAAAGACAATTCTCCTGACTGCGTTGGCCTCCATCAAGAGGGTAGGGGACCTGCAGGCATTTTCGGTCGACGAATCGTGCCTGGAATTCGGGCCCGGTAACTCTCATGTGATCATGAGACCCCGGCCTGGATATGTGCCCAAGGTTCCCACTACTCCCTTCCGGGACCAAGTGGTGAGCCTGCAAGCGCTGCCTTCGGAGGAGGCAGACCCAGCCCTAGCTTTTCTCTGTCCCGTCCGTGCTCTCCGGACTTACGTGGACAGAACGCAAAGCTTCAGGACCTCAGAGCAGCTCTTCGTCTGTTACGGAGGACAGCAGAAGGGAAAGGCTATCTCCAAGCAGAGGATGGCCCACTGGATAGTGGATGCCATCGTCTTGGCGTATGAATCCCAAGACGTGCCCTGCCCGCTCGGGTTAAGAGCCCACTCCACCAGGGGTGTTGCTTCTTCCTGGGTGTTGGCTCGTGGCACCTCGCTGACAGATATTTGTAGAGCTGCGGACTGGGCGACACCTAGCACGTTCGCTAGATTCTATAGCCTCCGTGTAGAGCCGGTTTCTTCCTGTGTGCTCACTTCCCATAGGGTTCCATATGTTGTGACCCCCCCACGGCGGTCCCATGTGTGTATTCTTCCTCGGTATGGCTCCCTACGGCGAGCCCGTGTCTTTCCCTCGGCAGAGCTCCTCTGCCGTCTCAGGAAGGTGTAGTTCCCCGCCTCTAAATCACCCCTGGGCTTCCATATGTTGTGCTGCCCACGGCCAGCCCATACGTGTATTCTCCACATGTTAACTCCCTCCGGGCATGATGTGGCTTCCGCAGCGGCCTCCACGGGCACGTACGTCGAACGTGACCGACTGAAAGGGAACGTCTCATTTACGTATGGTAACCCTCGTTCCCTGAAGGAGGGAACCGAGACATGCTGTACCATCACTGCATGGCCGAGTCACTAAGTTCGGCTCCTCAGTGAAAAACAGCAAGCATTCTCTCTCGCTTCCAGTTTATACCAGCGGCGCGGGGCGGAGCGCGAGATGCAAATCTCGCACGCCCTATATAGCTCGAAGCTTATAGGGGCTCCCAGAAGTGATCCCAATTCGTCGGTACGTCCGACGTACGTCTCTGTTCCCTCCTTCAGGGAACGAGGGTTACCATACGTAACCGAGACGTTATAAAGACTTAGTTATATTTGTTACCTGAATTCAAACTGAATGAATAAAGTAAACTTAAAATATTTAAGTTCAGTTTACTCTAATGATTGACTAAAACAACACCAATGTATATGAGTTTACAGTACTCATACTTGATGGTTTTATAACTTAAATGGTTTGACGCTATCGGTTTCCTCAAGTGGTTTGAGTTACCGTAACTTATCAGGTTTTATAGTGTGGGAAAGTTTTGAGATGGAGAATATTACCCTATCTCTACTTGTGAAAACACAGCTCCCAGTCTAAGATTTAAAGGAGTAGTTCATAAATATCCTGATGCGTCCAAGCTTTATTATGGCAGTGACAGGGTCCATTGAGTTTGAAGCTAAAAAAAGTGCATCCATCCACCATAAACGTACTCCACACAGCTCCGGGGGGTTAATAAAGGCCTTCTGAAGTGAAATGATATCCATATTTAAAACTTTATAAAGTAAAATATCTAGCTTCCACCTGACCGCCTTCCATATTCAACTTGTAAAGTAAAAGCTTAACTGGAGTGACGTATCACTAGAACAAAAGCGTTTTGAACTGCGAGAGGTGACAATGGATCGTGTTACTGCCATTATAAAGCTTGGATGCGTCAGGATATCAGAAAAATCTTAATTATGCAAAAGCAAAAATTCTAACTAAGGGTGCGTCTCAATCAGCTCCCTAGTTCAGTAGTCAGGGCACTGATCAGGGAGTCAGCCCATTGACTTATGTCCTGATCAGTGCCCTGACTACTGAACTAGGGAGCTGATTGAAACACGCAATGTTTCAAAAGTGTTGTAGGGAATTTGGTGACGGTCCAGTGTGTTACAGTGAAATGATTGAATATTTTTTGTAATTACAGTGGTTATTGGTCATATTTTATTTAAAAAATGGTTATGAAAAATAAAGTTATGCAAAAGCAATTTTTATTTTTGTAGTATAACCAGTGGGAGAGTGGTGATGTGTGAACTAAATTTGGTGACAGAAGGCCTACAGTGTGTTACAGTTAAATTATTTACTCTTTTTTTGTAGTAACACTTTTCGGGTTTTGCACTTTGCAGACGGTCCCTTCGGACTTGTCTCTCAGCCGCCTGCGCATAGAGATACATATATTTTGTCCATTGCGGAGGAAGGCTCGTTTTGAGGAAAATTAGGTTGTAGCTTGTTGTCTAAATAACTACGATTGAAACCATCTGTAGTGTTATTTGTACAGTAACATATTTTAGCTCACGAGTTACTGATCCTGGAAATTTGAATCCGTGAATATGTTGCCACTTTACTGAACTACAGGACTTTTCTTCTCCTCCAAAGCCTTAAACACACACACACACACACACACACACACACACACACACACACACACACACACACACACACACACACACACACACACACACACACACACACACACACACACACACACACACACACACACACACACACACACATACACACACAAACATTCCCTCAAGGTTGAAGCGCTCCAAGTCAACTCAGGGAGCATTTTTCAAAACATAGTGATACGTTAACTCATACATTCTCACAGTCAGAGGCAACATTATTCTCCTTTTTGCTCATTAATAATGGGAATCAGTTATTTTACACATGGTGGTTGGGAGAACTAGCCTTCTGCTGTGACAGGTAGGCATATGATATATTCATTTTTTCGGTTACACTTTACAATACGTGTGCACGAATTGCGTTAATTCATGCTTAACTAATGCACAGATAATCATGAGTTAATGTATGACTTGTGAAGAGCTAAAGCATTTATTAATGATTACTGCATCAGCAACTAATGAACATTCTATATGATTCATAAAATAAGAAATATATGAATTGTTATTAGTTAAATGTGTCATGATGTGTTCATTCTCTAATAACTAATAATGTTAATTCATGTGTTAATTACCACAATGAACCGAAGCCACGCATTTCAACTTCCAGTTTTCTGCTTTAATTAATCATTAGCTAATGATTTGCAAAGGTGTCATTATATGGTATGACTTTACTTGTTGAGGCACATGACTGTTAACTAATTCAAAATTAATTCTAAACCCATAACCACAATAACACATTACTTAACCATCATGTGCCTCAACAAGTAAAGTCATAACATAATGATACCTTTGCAAATCATTAGCTAATGATTAATTAAAGCAGAAAACTGGAACTTGAAGTACATAGTTTTGACCATTTTGGTAATTAATATATCAATTTACATTATTAGCTAATATAATATGTTATTACTTAATCTATTAATCATATGTAATGTTCATTAGTTGCTGATGCAGTAATCATTAATAAATGGTTTAGTTCTTCACGAGTCATACATTAACTCATGATTATCTGTTCAGTATTTAAGCATGAATTAATGCATATTAGTGCACACGTATTGTAAAGTGTTACCGTTTTTTCCCCAATACAGCTTGGGCAAGTCTTGTCATTAATGTAGTGCATATTGACATGAGTAATCATTTGAAGAGTATTGTATGTTTTTTTACATAATAGCCTGCATTTGACCAAAATTACAGAATCGGCAGAAAACGGATTAACTGGATAGCATCGTAAATGGTTGTCAGTACATGTGACACTACACAGTAAAACATTTTTAACATAAACATTTTAAATTAAAATTATACATAAACTATACTGCCAAAAGTTTTGGGATGCCTGCCTTCACATGCACATGAACTTTAATGACATCCCATTCTTAATTCGTAGGGTTTAATATGGAGTTGGCCCACCCGTCGCAGTTGGGAGCATGCATGACATTGTCCAAAATGTCTTGGTATGCTGAAGCATTAAGAGTTCCTTTCACTGGAACTAAGAGACCAATTCCAACCCCTGAAAAACAAACCCACAGCATAATCCCCCCTATTTTGTTTTTTACAGGCAACCTATCACGGTACCACGGTTGAATTCACTGAGCTCCTGAGAGCGATCCATTCTTAGTTTAGAGGAATGAAACTCTTTTTTCCCCCATCAAATTACTTAGCTGCCTGATTGTTATCTACATTAACCGTTCTCCTCAGTTTGGTCACCCATGTAACAAATTGTGTACGTAACTCATAAAAGCTCATACAAGTATTGTAATGAACCCAATTCATGTCGGCCCCCTAGAAGCGCCACCCTGCGGTTGAAGATGTTTTCACAGACTGTTGACGTCTCTGTCCCAGCAGGGTTCTGTGAGAGCAGTACCACGCACATATTTTACAGTGTAAGGCTTGCTCAGAAACATAATTAAATGTTTCTCCCTCGAAAAATACCCCCAATTTACCACGTCTTAGATTGAGATATAAAATATTATGACCCAGGTTCACCCTATAAGGTCCTATAGGCAAAAACGTTTCACACCAAACCTGTTAGGGGTGCAGCAAATTAATATACTGCTATGCCACTATGTGGGAAAGTATAATATTTCCATTTAATGATTTTGAAACTACAATTGTTGGATCCACACTACAGAAGGGTGTACTGTTATAATGTGTAACGTGCTGGAGAAAGCAGGTGAAGGCGAGGATCTAAATGCAGGGTTTTTAATAAGATAACACATTAAACAAAGAACTCCAGGAATAACGTAACAAAGAAACAAAACCACTAGGCTACAAGATGCAACCATTATATGTACAACACCCCACAAACACCAGTAAGACACAAGCACTATATATACACAGACTGGCTTAACAAGATAACAAGGGGTGTGGTAAATGGGAAACCCCTGCGGAGACTAATCAACATGAAAAACTACAAAGAACTACAAAACATGGCCCAAGACAGGACAAAACAAGTCCTAACAAGACATGGAAAAACAGGCTGGGATCATGATTTAATGTTAATAGTACAGGTGGAACTTCTTTGGCCAAGCCATTGATTTTGAGTTTTGAGGCTTGTGTATGTGTAAGTTTGTGCAATATCTCCAAGCAGGCTTCATCTGAGTTTTGCTGTAACTGCTCACGTTTTCTTTGTTTTGCATTGCAGGGGCATTCACTTCGTATCACTTCTCAAACAGACATGATACCGCTTCCCTGCATTCACGCATGACTCTATACCCAGCACCACAGATAGTATTAAACTGAAATACAAACCCCTCAGGGTAAAACGAGAGCTGCAGTGAGCATGAGCATTGCTTGATTTTTGTATGTGTGTGTATATATATATATACACAGTGAGGAAAATAAGTATTTGAACACCCTGCTATTTTGCAAGTTCTCCCACTTGGAAATCATGGAGGGGTCTGAAATTGTCATCGTAGGTGCATGTCCACTGTGAGAGACATAATCTAAAAAAAGAAAATCCAGAAATCACAATGTATGATTTTTTTACTATTTATTTGTATGATACAGCTGCAAATAAATATTTGAACACCTGTCTATCAGCTAGAATTCTGACCCTCAAAGACCTGTTAGTCTGCCTTTAAAATGTCCACCTCCACTCCATTTATTATCTTAAATTAGATGCACCTGTTTGAGGTCGTTAGCTGCATAAAGACACCTGTCCACCCCATTCAGTAAGAATCCAACTACTAACATGGCCAAGACCAAAGAGCTGTCCAAAGACACTAGAGACAAAATTGTACACCTCCACAAGGCTGGAAAGGGCTACGGGGAAATTGCCAAGCAGCTTGGTGAAAAAAGGTCCACTGTTGGAGCAATCATTAGAAAATGGAAGAAGCTAAACATGACTGTCAATCTCCCTCTGACTGGGGCTCCATGCAAGATCTCACCTCGTGGGGTCTCAATGATCCTAAGAAAGGTGATAAATCAGCCCAGAACTACACGGGAGGAGCTGGTCAATGACCTGAAAAGAGCTGGGACCACCGTTTCCAAGGTTACTGTTGGTAATACACTAAGACGTCATGGTTTGAAATCATGCATGGCACGAAAGTTTCCCCTGCTTAAACCAGCACATGTCAAGGCCCGTCTTAAGTTTTCCAATGACCATTTGTATGATCCAGAGGAGTCATGGGAGAAAGTCATGTGGTCAGATGAGACCAAAATAAAACTTTTTGGTCATAATTCCACTAAACGTGTTTGGAGGAAGAAGAATGATGAGTACCATCCCAAGAACACCATCCCTACTGTGAAGCATGGGGGTGGTAGCATCATGCTTTGGGGGTGTTTTTCTGCACATGGGACAGGGCGACTGCACTGTATTAAGGAGAGGATGACCGGGCCATGTATTGTGAGATTTTGGGGAACAACCTCCTTCCCTCAGTTAGAGCATTGAAGATGGGTCGAGGCTGGGTCTTCCAACATGACAATGACCCGAAGCACACAGCCAGGATAACCAAGGAGTGGCTCTGTAAGAAGCATATCAAGGTTCTGGCGTGGCCTAGCCAGTCTCCAGACCTAAACCCAATAGAGACTCTTTGGAGGGAGCTCAAACTCCGTGTTTCTCAGCGACAGGCCAGTAACCTGACTGATCTAGAGAAGATCTGTGTGGAGGAGTGGGCCAAAATCCCTCCTGCAGTGTGTGCAAACCTGGTGAAAAACTACAGGAAACGTTTGACCTCTGTAATTGCAAACTAAGGCTACTGTAAGGCTACCAAAGATTAACATTGATTTTCTCAGGTGTTCAAATACTTATTTGCAGCTGTATTATACAAATAAATAGTTTTAAAAAATCATACATTGTGATTTCTGGATTTTTTTTTTAGATTATGTCTCTCACAGTGGACATGCACCTACGATGACAATTTCAGACCCCTCCATGATTTCTAAGTGGGAGAACTTGCAAAATAGCAGGGTGTTCAAAATATATATATATATATATATATATATATATATATATATATATATATATATATATATATATATATATATATATATATATATATATATATATATATATATATATATATATATATATATATATATATATATATATATATATATACTACTATATTCCCAGGAAATCAAGGGCCAGCTCTGGAATCGACCTTCCCTACATTGATTAATCAATGCCATTTCCCCCAATCCGTGTTTAAGCTAAAATAGACGTCTGCAGATGTGTTAAAAAACGACGTCAGCTAAGAACTTCACACAGGCAGGAGGAGCATTTTCTCCTTCAAGATGTAAAGGCATCAGCCATGTCCTGCACATGCTGGAGTAGTCTGCTAATGAGTAAATCATGTTCACTGCGATTGCAGAAAATGAGAAAATGGCCATTTCCTCCTGTCCAAAAGGATAATGAGAGTTGGGGGTTGACTGTGTAAGTGTTCTGACTCTGATAATCTTCCATGAGCTTGAGCTTGAGTCCTTCCCACGGAATCTGGTGACATCACACAAAGAGCTTTCCTATGAGTCATGCCTGTGTTTTGAATGCGTAGTTTAAATATTGTATGGTGTAAGTCACGTTTCCTGAAATGATTCAGAGGGGGCTATGATGGTAAAATAGAGAGGTAGCATATTATCATATGGTGCTGTTTGAGTGCATTTCTAGAATGGAACATCCGAGAATCAAGAAATATAGCCGATCACTATAGTCAAGAATAATTTTTCCTTCATCCACATAATCATATTTAGAAACTTTGCCACATTTACCAACTTTTGAGGTATTGTTTGCCTTCACTATGTGTATATGTTGTAATTCTATATATATATGCAAAGTAAACAGTAAAACATTGTTAATTGTTTGTAACTGTAAGTAGCCTTAACATTGTATAGGCTACACTTTTTTATAATGGACAATCATTTTACTTTGACTTTTTCCTGTAAAATATAGCCTACTGCAAAATACATAAACCTGGGCACCTAGTCCTAACATTTTCACATGACATATATATATACAGTCATGTGAAAATGTTAGGACACCCTATTGAATTCCATTCTGCATCAGGACATAATAAAAAATCCTCTAGTGCTGTGTCATTATTTATTTAGCAAAAATAAAGTCAAGATGGAAAAACCATGGGTGACAAAGTTAGGACATTCACTTGCCTGTAGATCCACTTTTAGCAGCAATAACTTGAAGTAATAATTTTATGCATGATTTATCAGTCTCGCACATCATTCTGGAGGAATTTGCGTTGCTTCAGTTTGTTGAGGTTTGTGGGCATTTGTTTATGCACAGCTCTTGTCACAGCAGGTCAGTCATGGTGAGGTCTGGACTTCGACTGGGCCATTGCAACACCTTTAATTATTTTCTTTTTCAGCCATTCTGTTGTAGATTTGCTGGTGATCATCAGATCATTGTCCGGTTGCATGACCCAATGAGCCAAGCTTTAGCTGTTGGACAGATGGTCTCACATTTGACTCTAGAATACTTTGTGGAGGAGTTCATGGTCGACTCTATGAGGTCCTGTGGCTACAAAACAAACCCAAAATCATCACCCCTCCACCAGCATACTTGACTTTTTGTATAAGGTGTGCTGATATGCTCTGTTGGTTTTCACCAAACCAAACGCTGTGCATTATGGCCATACAGCTCCACTTTGGTCTCGTCTGTCCAAAGGACATTGTTCTAGAAGTCATGGCCGTGCTGCCATGTTTTTTTTAGAGAGAAGAGGCTTTCTCCTGGCAACCCTTCCAAACATGCCATAATTGACCCGTCTTTTTCTAATTGTACTGTCATGAACTTTAACATTTAACGTGAGGCCTGTAGAGTCTGAGGTGTAGTTTTTGGGTTGTCTGCTATTTTTCGGGGCATTACACAGTCTGATCTTGGGGTGAATTTGCTGGGACATCCACTCATGGGAAGATTGTTATCTGTTTTCTATGTCTTTCACTTGTAAATAATCGTCCTCGCTGTAGAATGATGGACTTCAAATTATTTGGAAATAGCCTTGTAACCCTTCGCAGATTGATGGCAGCAAAAATTGCTTCTCTAAGATCACTGCTCTGATGTCTTTCCTCCTTGGCATCGTGTTAACACACATGTCACATGCCTGTCTTGTCTTGTGCAAGCACATGTCTTGTATTTGTCATTTCTGGCCATGTGCTTGTGTTTGTCATGTTTGGTGTGAGCACATGGCTCCTCATGTGTCCCTTGTGTCATGTGCTCTCCTGTCTATTGTCTTGACCTCACCCCTCCTGTTATCTGATTATTGGTTAATTTGTCCCACCTGGCTTCCGTTATTACCTTGTTTGCATGCACATTTACATTTACATTTAGTCATTAAGCAGATGCTTTTATCCAAAGCGACTTACAAATGAGGGCAGAAACAACTAGGACAGTCAAGGGTAACAATATGCAAGTGCTGTAACAAGTCTCAATTAATCTAGAACAGAACATATAGGATTTTATCAATTCTTTTATATATTAAATAGACAAACAGAAAATGAATAGAGTGATAAGTGCTATTCTTGATTGGTCAGGTGCTGCTGGAAAAGATGTGTTTTTAGATGTTTCTTGAAACATGTTCGTGCCCTATTTAATCTCCTTGTGTTTGCAGTCCTGTGCTGGATCGCTGTCTTCTGTTCCATGTTTGATGTCTCCTGTTCCCTGCTTCATGTTCCTGACCCTGGTATTTTGGTCTTTGGTGAAGTTTGGTTTTCCCCCTTGTGGGTGTTTTGTTTATATATTGTTTTGTAAATAAACCAATTGAGTCCTTGCTCCTTTTCACTCACACCAACCGTGATAGCACATCTGAATGCTCCAGACCAGCAACCTGACAGAACTTCAGCTTTTTTAGAGATGATCACATTTGCTGGTGATCAGTTAATCAAAGGAATTTGATTAGTAGTGCCGGACCGACCCTCTTATATCCTATGTTAACAGTAAGAGTTTTCTAACTTTGTCACCCATGGCTTTTCCATTTTGGCTTTATTTTTGCTAAGTAAATAATGACACTGTTCCAAATTAAGAGCTGCCAAGGACCAGATTTTTTAATTTTTTAATTATGTCCTGATACAGGAAACCATGGAATTGAATAGGGTGTCCTAACATTTAAAAATGACTGTATATATAGTGCTTAACAGATTTAATAGACTACCGGTCATAATAAAGAGTAATCACAAATATTTTATGAATCTAATTTATTAGGCAAATAAACTGAAGCAACTAAATAGTCTTTATTTACCTATAATAACCAAAAATTTAATATTTAGTATTGCGTCATTAGGCCTTGATAACAGTTTGTATTCTTGCTGGAAGTTTTTTTTCCCCCAGTCTCTGTTGTTATTGACCAATAGCTTTGTTTTTCCCATCCCAAAGACTTGCTTTTGATGAAACTTTTGTACGATCTATCTTTGAATCCACTAAATCCCAAATGTGTTCAATAGGATTCAAGTCCGGACTTTGACTTGGCTAACCGTGACTAAAGAGCTTACACACTGGTGGATTAACCATTACAGGCACATAACTGATTTTGGTAATCACCAATACTGTTAGTTTAGGGCAGCTGTGGCACAAACCTGATTGGGTGGTGGTCTAATACATTTGTTAAGCACTATATCATTTTCCTAATATATTATTTTCATATAATATGCTATTTTCAGTAGGGTGTTTTATGTTCATGCTTTTTATTAGTTAGTTAATTAAGGTTATGGCCAATATGTCATCCCTGAATAGCCTACCTGTCACATTGTCAATGCATTTTTTAGATTTTTTACTTTTTATTTACATTTAACACGATTTGTCTTATTTATGCATCTAGACCTGAAAACATGAGGATAAACGCATAAGTGCGTGTTGAGGGTTTATAACGAGCTGAGATAAAACGGACGAGGGTCCCTCATCTCATCGAAAGGTAGCCTATATCGGTGAACGAATGATGTAGAAACGCATCGAATAGACCATGTAGCTATCATATTATGAACGTTCAGATGAGTATAATGTCGGATGTGTGAGAGAGCAGCATCTGCGCTGATGTCCGAGCAGCGCTCACTGTACATGGGAATGATGAGCTCAGTGGTTTCCGCAGTGAAGTTTGCCTCTGTACGTCACCGAGAGGCAATCCCTCACAGAAATGAGTTGGACCACAGAAAAAGCTGAAGAATCACGCAGCGACAGGTTTAAAGCTCCACAAACCGAGCCACGGTAGGCTAATCCACATCAGAGTATTACCAAGTTAATTGACATTTTGTGTATTATAACTTTTACGGTTATGTAGCCTACAAGTGACGGTTGGAATGTCATTTAAACGCTCGGATGTCTGAGACCGATGACCAACTGACAAGATTTGAAAACTGTTTTCTTCTTAGGGGGAGCCTTGCTCTGAAACAGGGTGTAATTCTCATTTTCACCTTAAGGATGTGTTACTGACGGCATCCCTCAGTTCCAGAGAGGCTGTGGGGAAAGAGGACCGTGAGACTGTCCTGTGGTCCTGCTTGAAGATTCAATCCCAATTGCTTGCGGATTCAGTTACCAACGTGCGAGTCTCGCGGTTCTATTCGTCGAGGAAGAGTCATGGATAATTCATAAACATGAAAACCACTGGATTAATTTGATTCATCTGGTTCTGTGGTTAAACTTAAAGGATTCATCGGTGGGGAATAATTATCCATATTTCCAACCTGGCTGGTGAGAGGAGGAGGACTGTTGCAATGTCATCCCATTCAACATCTTTGGAGCTTTGTGGAAGAAGGATGCTGTGAGTATTGTTCTTCCTTCCTCTCTTTGCTAAAATCCGCGTGGTTCATTACGACGTGGTGTCTATAGGGCAATGGAGAATGAACATACACGCTTTTAAAAACCAGTCTCACCATTCAGTTACTCTGAAATGAATTTGATGCAGGAAGACGTGGCTTTTCCCGCATCATTAGGGATCCGCGCATCTTAGAAAATGGCTTAGAAGGATGAAAGGGGGATTTTAATGTTAGGACGTAGGCTTTTTAACAGTGCGTTGGATTTTATTGAGTTATGTTCAACAGCACGCGCTTGTTTTACCTGTAAGAAAACTCGTGTCATGATCATGTGAGCACCAGATCTGAGGATTTTCCCTCAGGAGTGCGCATCGTTTTTCCTTTACAAAACGAGGGAACTCGTTTACCAATGAACGAGAAAAAGATTTAAAAAAAAAGAACAGAAAAGATACATTTGTCATTTGGCAAGGTTTTACACGATAGGGGGCTTGTCTATGTTTCCTTTGCTATGTAACGGATGAATGCGGATTTTGGTCCAGTTGTTGATCCAACTTCGTATAACACAGCTAGCCTACTTTTCTTTTAAAACAACGCTCATTTTATTTTTAATTGAGCACATGGAGTGGACGTTTCGTCTTTGTTTCCTTTTCGTTAAATAATGGATATTTTCAACCTTCTTAAGTTGCCCCTGTTGTAAAGTTGTGACGCGTATAGGCTACTATACTATACTTTCCCATTGAATGTTGTGGTGTCGTAGGTATAGCGCACTGAGGTTCCAGCTGAGAACGAGTCTCGTCAATAGGGGGCGCCCTTGCATAATGGTCGTTTTGAGGAAATGAATCATTGAGGTATCAAAAGTAATATTCATCTAGATATATTCCCCATGTTAAGATCTCTGTCACGTTGTAAGAACATTGATATCGCATTTGCCTAAAATACCAACTCGAGTCAGTTTTTCACGCAAACAGCAATATCTTCACACATTATGCCCCCCCCCTTTCCCACCCCTCTCTAATTAATTACATTAAAATAAAATGCCATATAAATGTTACATGTAATCGTCAGAAGACTTGGTTTCCAGCCACATTCATTAATGTTTGTCACGTTGCTCATAATTATATTCCTCTGATGATTTATTTTCCAGTATGTTTAAAGGTTGCACATGGCAATTTTTTTGCTTATATAAAAAAACATGATGGCACAGTAACTGTGTTGGACAAATGCCACGTATTGATTTAAAACAATGCTTAAAGACATACAAAAACGTAAACAAGGATGTTCAGCTATATTTACACATCTAAAAAAAGCTAAATATTATCTAGTCTAAATGCATATATGCCAAAAATGCATCACATCTCTTGATTAATCTCTTGGGACAAGTCTATATCATATCACACAAAGCTTGATATTTTCACCAATCTCTGCTCAACCGCCTTGAAACACACCAACCATTCATGTTTCCTTTTCTCTACTGAATTCTTATCAGCCGACACTGATAGATCTCGCTTGCTCATTCATTTGTCTTTAATAACGGTGATATGATGCATTATTCTTCATGAGAATCGCAAGCTTCAACAGCCCCTGCACCATATGTTGTTTCTCTGCAGTTTTATGCCTTGCTTTACAATGCATCTGTTTGCGTTTACATGCTGGCCACAGTAGCGGAGGGCCTGTGAGCTTCCTCCGCTCAGTCAGTCCAAGACTCTTCATGTGATGATGTCAGCTCCACTCTCTTCTGCCCTGCTTGCTGCTCAGATCCAGTGTCACATGTAATATTCATCATTTGCTCATTGCTAGTTATTCATTGCCTAAATTCCAAAATGAGATGATAAAATCCTGCGCTCCTTGCTGTTGTGTAACTCCACTGGATGCAATTGTGTGTGTAATGTGTATATAGTGATCCAATAGGTATAGTTGGTAATGCAATTCTGAACTAAAGTAAGTATTAAGCAGTGTTGTATAAGATTGAGATACCTGAAGTCATTTTGTGTTTCATCTTTAAAACTCCTAGCAGTGTATTACATGGTGTATTTTGTAAATCTCCAAAGGCATTATATCAAAAACAGCGTCTGTTGTGTGTGTGTTTTTGTTCTACAGGGAATGAAGTCGAGCACTATGGGGCTTTCCAGGTTGGTTCTTCTGACTCTTCCAGCTCTCCTTACCCTCATCAGCTTCTCACATGCGGCAGAGAAAGTGCCCATACTGAACATTGCCGTGATCCTGGGTCAAACACGCTACATCTCCGATCGAGATATACGGGCTCTGTGGAGCAAAGATGACCCCATTGATGTCAACGTGGTGACCCTGCTGGTGAATGAAACAGACCCCAAAAGCATCATTACCCATGTGTGCGATCTCATGTCTGGGACTAAAATCCATGGGGTGGTGTTTGGGGACGGCACAGACCAGGAAGCCATCGCCCAGATTTTGGATTTTATTTCCTCTCAGACTTTGATACCCATCCTGGGGATCCATGGGGGCTCGTCCATGATCATGGCGGATAAGGTCAGTCTGTAGTATGTCAACCATCAGCTCACCTGGAGCAGGGTACATTATTGAATACTAAAGTGCTCTACTTTTCAAATTGGTTTATTCAATATCTAGAGCGGAAGATAAGCTCTAAATATTATTGAGATCACACAATTAGTTCAGCGGGTAAAAAATGAGCACTCTTAATGTGGTTTGGTAATGACAATGATGTTAAATAATATCATTAGTGCATCATGCAGTCGTGCCTTAACTGTTCCTCTGACAAATTACAATATGGAGTTTTTTCACAGCATATGTTCCATAAAAAAAATTTGCATTCCACTGGAGTAATCACTTTACTGAATCCGATAACAAATATCTTTTTGTACTGAACCATTGTAATTCCAATCACAGCTGTCATCATGCAACACTCACTTGATTTTAAGAGCAAAAATCAGGGAAAACAAACCCCAAATCGGATTTGAGAACGGTTTATGGTACAATTTAAGATGGTGAACAGAGAGAGGGGATAATTTGCCACTCTGTTGACTCTGTTGAAAAATCCCATTGCAGACCTGCATTGAGTTATATATATATAATAATCCTGTTTCTCTTGAGCACTCGCTGCTGCATTTAAATGTGTTTACTCGCTTTTCATCTCAGGATGTCGCTGTATCAAATGAAGCAACGTTTTGAAAGCTTACTCTCGGGAGACTTTCTTCAGCGGTACATTAAGTCATTCTAAAGCACTCTGTGCTGAGATAAATGTCGGGGCTGTTTTAACTCACAGGGACATTTGTGTCTTCTTTTGTTGAATAATACATCACGTGCATAAATTTGAAACTGTATGTCGCAAGGATGTGAGTATATACTTCCAGTTACATGTAAATGTGAACTTTGCATGGTTTACATACATCTACGTCACGGTAGCATTATGAAACCTCTCTGTGCTACAGCTCTTCAAATGCGCTTTGTTATTGATAATTTTGTGTGCAATTTAAATGTTGCATTTTATTGGCATGTCAAAACGATAGTCGTTTGAATCGACTCTGAGAACCGTTACTGGTTGGGAGAGACCAGGCGAAATTAATGGAAGCTCATGGCTCTTTTATTCTTCAGGAGACAGGAAAGCATACACATGGTAATTAATGTTGGGCCTCCAGGCAGGTCTTACTTCATTTAGTGCCCATGCAGCAGGATTTGAACCCAATAAACACAGGGATCATTGGCATGTGTCAGGGGATTCTTTGTTTTATATCTAAAGTGCTTCCTCCCACTGAATGCAGCCAATGCACAGGCACGTTCACGGCTAGTTACGGCCAAAGATCAACTGACTGTCTTATTGACGTTTTTAGGTTGCTTTTCCATATATCTTCAGCCTGAAGCAATTGATTTACACATGATTGTCATTTAATATACGCAGCTGCCATGCGAGGCAACATACAATGGAGATAGCCATTTAGGCAATTTAGTTCTTTCTCTCCTCCATCACTGACAGGGGAATGCAGTGATTTGTCTTGCCAGTGTGGATGTATAAATTCCAAAGTTTTTATCCATTTATATACTCCCTAATATATCCCCAATGGATTCATAATATGCACACTGTGGCTCAAACTAAAGCCTTTGCAATCTTTGAGCTTGTTATAAAGATTCTTTCCAGTGATTCGACACATTTAGAGGTAGTCGTAAATGCATGTGACGACATTGCATTTGTAGTGTACACACTAATCTGATGCGTTCTCACCTGTCAATCAACCACTGCACTAAAACAGGGGTTTTAAACTTTGGTAATTGTGTGTGGCTTTTACAGAACTACTTTAAAGGAACACACCGACTTTTTGGGACTTTAGCTTATTCACTGTATAAGTCCATACATACCATTCTCATCTCAGTGCGTGCCATAACTCTTTCCGACGCACCCACGCTAGCCTAGCTTAGCACAAAGACTGGAGGTAAATGGCTCCAGCTAGCCTACTGCTCAATAAGTGACAAAATAATGCCAACATTTTCCTATTTACATGTTGTGGTGTGCATAGTTACATCGTGTACTAAGGCCGACGGGAAAGGAAAAGTTGCGATTTTCTAGACCGATATAGCTTGGAACTATACTCTCATTCCTGCGTAATAATCAAGGAACTTTGCTGCCGTACCATGGATGCAGCAGTGCAATTATATTACACAGCGCCTGAAAAGAGGCTAACTCCCGTCAACATAACCAACGTGACAACCTGCTTACACAGAGAGCGTGCTGGGGACTATTTTCAGGCGCTGCCTAATATAATTACGCCGCTGCACCCATGGTACGGCAGCAAAGTTCCTTGATCATTACGCAGGAATGAGAGAATAGTTCCAAGCCATATCGCTAGCCAAAAAACCTTTCATTTTGCATCGGTTTTAATACACGATGTAACTATACACATCACAACATGTAAATAGGAAAATGTTGGCGTTATTTTGTCACTTATTGAGCAGTAGTCTAGCTGGAGCCATTTACCTCCAGTCTTTGTGCTAAGCTAGGCTAGCGGTGGGTGCATCAGACAGAGTTATGACACGCACGGAGATGAGAATGGTATGGACTTATCTAACTCTGGGGATACAGTGAATAAGTTAAGTCCCTAAAAGTCGCGTGTTCCTTTAATATGGCTGATATCAACTATGCTGTTTGTGCTTTGAACACAGTTATTTGGGATCCAAATCACAAACTCAGAATGTTTTCCCTTACGATCGCATTTAATGCAAACGTGTTGGTGAGTCTCCAGAGGAGAACTGGTCCCCCCGACTGTTCCTTGCCACTGTCGCCTTTGGCTTGCTTAGTTGGGGACACTTAATATTCAACAATAGGTTGTTTGCACATGACGTCACTGCTGTGGTGCGAAATGCAGATGGAGGGCAGGAAGCGATTTTCTACATAGGAATCACTCAAAATGCCTGTTTTGCGTCATTTAGTGTTGTTCATATCGATCAAACCGAGAAACCACACAGAGCTTTTATCATTTACGTAACTTTTATCTCTTTTTAACTTTAAAAGTTGTCGCCTTTAATGACGTTTTGCTTCTGCTGATACTGAACTTAAAGGGTTAGTTCACCCAAAAATGAAAATGATGTCATTAATTACTCACCCTCATGTCGTTCGACACCCGTAAGACATTCGTTCATCTTCGGAACACAAATGAAGATATTTTAGTTGAAAGCTGATGGCTGAGAAAGGCCTCCATTGACATTCAGTACATTTACACTCACAAGACCCATTAAAGGCACTAAAAACATTGTTACAAAGTCCATCTCACTACAGTGGCTCTACAATAATTTTACGAAGCGACGGCAATAGTTTTTGTGCGGGAAAAAAAATCAAAATAACGACTTTATTCCACAAGTTCTTGTCTTCCTTGTCTGTCTCTGCCGTGAACTCACGAAGCACCACGACGCTTGCGCGAGAATAGCACGCAGAACCGGCGTTCGGACACGTGACCCAGAAGCGAGGAGATTTGTTTACAACGAGCAGAGGAAGACACGCAGTATCTAAGCTGTTGAATTCTACATTGATCGTGCTTTAGGTCTCGGCGTAGGGCTCAAAATGGGACTAAAGTGTGCATTTCATGGATTCCCGAACGCCGGTTCTACGTCATATTCTCGCGTATGCGCCGTGGTGCTTCGTGAGTTCACGGCAGAGACAGACAAGGAAAACAAGAACTTGTGGAATAAAGTCGCTATTTTGATTTTTTTTTTAGCTCAAAAACTATTGCCGTCGCTTCGTAAAATTATTGTAGAGCCACTGTAGTGAGATGGACTTTGTAACGACGTTTTTAGTGCCTTTTATGGGTCTTGTGAGTGTAAATGTACTGAATCCCTATGGAGGCCTATCTGAGGCCTTTCTCAGCCATCAGCTTTCAACAAAAATATCTTCATTTGTGTTCCGAAGATGAACGAATGTCTTACGGGTGTCGAACGACAGGAGGGTGAGTAATTAATGACATCATTTTCATTTTTGGGTGAACTAACCCTTTAATACGGATATTGGCTTTCCTTTGTTTCTGACAAATTTTTCTTGGTATCGTTTGCAGGGAAGAGAAGATATTTTATTGCATGGCATGTTCATTTGATGTTTTCACTGAAGTTTTGAATAATTCGGTTCACAATGTTGATCTAGTTACTGTGAAAACAGTGTCACACGCTGTGCACTCGCTGCTGCTTCAAGGAATGTGTCCAAATAAAAATGGGTCCAAAAAAAAAACAAGCTGACAGAAGGCGATCTATTTCTTTGTTGGAAAGGTGTAAATGGTGTAAATGTAACTGAAGCTTATTGTTATCATTGTAAACATTCACTTTCCCACATGGCCACGCAGGAGAATCAGAGAGGATCACATTCAGCAGACAGACACCGACACACATTTATTTTTTTGTATTTATTTCAACAAATGACAACCAAAATCAAATCCATGGAAGCTTGTGAATAGTTTGGAAGTACTTGCCCGCGCAAGTTCTGCTAATTCACAAGCCGAGTGAAAATCCTACTCGCAAATGTAATGTTAATTATTAAACCAAACAAAATACAGAAATTTCCAAAACACTCAGCAATGTGATTATTTTATTGGATGATAGGCAGTGGGTTTAATCCGTGACATTATTACTAGATTTGCTATCCAGCGTCTTACCGTCACCTCCTCAACAGTTTTTGCACGTAGAAAAGGCAGAAAAGTGTATTACACAAACGATGTGAGTTCCTCTGGCAATTCTCGATGCAGCATGAATGACCTACAATGGTGACATTTTTCACAATTACGAAAGAAAATCAAAATACTACACTAAACTCACTAACAGAAATGCAGCGCGATATAAAAAAAACAGACCAGAACTCAACTAGGCGTGACAGCAGCTTCACATTCTCTATATCTACCGTCTAGATGGCAGGCAAGTCTTCAAATTCGGTATAGAAAAAGTGCTCCTTTTCATAACATAAGGATCACGTCCAACATATGTTGTGATTTTCTGTTTATAGCTTTCTAAACCAGCCCAGTACTTACTCCATCTCGTCCATTCTTTTTTTCATTTCCTGCCATCCATTTGAGTTTCGCGCGTCATCAGAAACACGCCACCGCAAACAACCTATATTATTGATCTTACTGTACTGATGCTGCTGTATGAGAAGAACTGAACTGAGCTGGACGATGACATTTTTTGCAGATCAGCTTTATAGATTAAATTAACTAATTTAATAATTGATGATCTTTACAATGGAACTGAATCAACACTGACCTGACTTCAGCTAAACAACAGCCGAAATGCAACATTTTCTTGTTATCACTGTAAAGCTGCTTTGAAGCAATCTGCATTGCATAAAGCGCTATTTAAATAAAGGTGACTTGACTTGACATGTAGAGAGTTGTTCATGGACTTGGTGTTTAGGGAGTCTGCTGATCATGACATTCTCTTTTGGATGAGATACGACCTACCAATAGCCTTCAAGTGCTGACAATTTAAAGACTTCAGTTTGGAGGAAGGACTTGTCACCCAAGAGAGGCGTGTAATGCATGCAGGAGCACACCATAGTGCAGGGATGGACTGAAAAATTTGCCTAGGACCTATCTTAGAAATTCAGCGGATATAGCAGTCATCCTGAAGTATAGTTGTTAGTTTTACTTCTGTCCCATTTCGCATTGCATAGAGAAAACTGGGTTATCTTATCCGACTTGGGCATAATTCTAGACAACCTACAATTTGCAAGCTGACACAAAGTACAGAGTTGGTAAAATGTATAATAGCGGTGGCCTCTGGTTTTGTGGCGAATGTTTGTTCTGTTCAAATGTTTGGCGTCTCCTGTGCTCACCAACATTAAGGGTGCATTTATTTGATCAAAAATACAATAAAAACAGTAATGCTGTGAAATATTATTACAATTTAATATTTTTTCTATTTTAATATATTTTAAAATGTAACTTCAGCATCATTACTCCAGTCTTCAGTGTCACATGATCCTTCAGAAATCATGCTAATATGCTGATTTGGTGTTCAAGAAACATTTATTATTACTATCAATGTTGAAAACAGTTGTGCTGCTTAATATTTTATTGGAAACTGTAATTATTTTTGGATTCTCTGATGAACAGAAAGTTGAAAAAACATTTAACATAGCAAAAAGCATTTATTTAAAATAGAAATCTTTTGTAACATTATAAATGTATTTCTTTACTATCATTTTTGATCATTTTAATGCATCCTAGTTGAATAAAAGAATCAATTTCTTGCAACAAAAAAAAAATCTTATTGACCCCAAACTCTTGAACAGCAGTGTAAATATAAACCTTACTGATATACTGTACATGTATGGTGTTTGCAAAAATATATATATGACTGTGTTTAAATGAAAATCAATGGAGAAAGATTTTTTTGTAAACCATTATGGCATCTACCATCAGGGGCCAACTGGCCCATACTATAGCCAAACCTTCACCCTTTACATTTAGCTACAATCCCTTATAATACTTTTGAGTCATATCCATTGAGTGTTTTACCGTATGTTATTTATGAAAATTCATTAAAGACATGCTGTGAACAAGCGCAGCACTTATATTTACTGTTCGCTAATAAGAGAGCGTTTATGAACATGCGAATTATGAAATGTAATTAACTTACTGCCATCGTACAACTAATAACCTGCTGTTGTTGTAGATGAGGGAACAATCACAGGGTTTTAAATTAAATTATTAATTAACCACGCCATTGTGATGTCACAGCGTTTTCTTCAAACCGCCATATTTCTTTTCCACTTCTACTAGTGGGAGTGAAAGGGGTATTAGTCTCTTCAAAGAGATGCCTTTGTGTATCCTCATTGTGTTCATAAATGTTCTCTTTTTTTTGATTACAGCGAGTGCTAATCTAGCCTCTTGTGCACAATTTGCAGGTGTCCAGCGAAAACACACCAGTTGTATTTATTCGAAAGGATTCTGAGCCATTCTTCTGAACAAAATAATTGTGCTATTGTAGAGCAACACAGCAGTGATTGCAAATATCTTCTCAAATGCTAATGACCCTCCCCTGAGCATCATCAAATATTCTTCGCAGCCATAGACTAGCCTTGTGGGACATGCGTATCTGCTCCCTTCTGAAATGGCACAGTTGTAGATGTGACATCTCTTATGTGCTCTAAACCTCAAACAGATGTTCAATGTCCAACACATTGTCTCTAGCTGTTACCTCAGATGGGTTAAACATGGCCACCCATTATCATTCTTCAGCAGCATCCCAGAGATGGTGGCTTGCGCATGGGGTGCAGAACTCATCAGATCACAGGACATGTCCACTGGACAAGTGTTACAACACTCTCTTGATTATAGTTGTGCTTTCTTGTGTGCCTGGCTCCCCTGGACAGGACAGCTAGAAAAAGAATTTAATTAGCTATTACTGCTATTTCCAAGGCAATAAGGCTTTGCGCAGCGGTGCTGGAGAGTAATGATGAAAGGAAGCACTTTCCCACAGGAAAATCACAAATGAGATCACTTTAAAATCTCAATTGTTTCTCCTAGACTGCAGTGAGATTACATGGAGAATTTAGCTATGCCTGTTCACTTAAGGATACACTCTAGAGTTTCACAGGAGATATAAAAAATGTCTCACATTGGGTCTCATTTACTAATAATTTCAAAAGTTAATTGTAATAAAAAGTTTTGTCACATAACTAACCACACATTAAAGAAACATTTCTTATTATCAAAGTAAAAAAAAATCCCCCCCAAAATCCTGGTATTTTTGTGGATTCTTTGATGAATAGAAAGTTCAAAAGAACTGCATAAGCGCAACCTTGCTAAATAAAATTATTAATTTGAATACAATTGAATAAATTCAAAATTTTAAGTATACAAGCATGAATTCTGTTACAAATGATCACACAGGTTTTACGCACAAATATGTGCCTACGCATGGCAAGGGAATTTGATTTTTCATCAAATTCTTGCAAAACCAAATGTTTGAGATATGCAAATTATTCTTCATTCTTACAGTATCTCAACAGAATACTGAATTCAACAGAGCTTGTGGTTCTAGTCGGTCTAGGTCAGTGTTCAGAAAATACAAGGATGCCACATTTTCATTTATTCTCCCCTAGAGGCTTAAGCAGTTTTTGTTTGGAACGGTTCAACTAATATAATATTTGAGAAATAGAGCTGTTGTCACTGGGAAATGGCATGCTGCAAATGTTACTTAAAGGTGTGTATTTTTTACAGTATTAAAATACCTCATTTCTCAGCAGGATGCAGAGATATTAAGTGATTTGTGGGTTGATGCAGCAACATTGGCTCAACCAATGTTGGGCGGAACAGTCTGTTTGGCCAACTAATGGCAGATTGGGGAGTGTTCAATAATCCTGCTTAAAAAGTAAATTGTTATTAAAAACAAATGAATCTTGGCAGATTTGTTTGGTTATGCTAGAGCTCTCATTGTGGTTTCTGTTTCAAGAAAGTCAATTTATTGATATGAGGTAAATAGGAGTGAACAAGTTTGCTGCAGTCCTGGATTCCCAAGCAGCTGCAAACTGCACTCTGTGCTGGAAATGTGCCATTGACCCCTGGAAACGCTGCGGTTCAGACTTGCTGATGTCACTATTAATGAAGGTTGTTATGAAGACAAGGTAGTTTGCACTGAAGCAATCTAGGGTCACATGCTAGCCATCTGTTGTTTCATTCGTTAAATGCTGCAAATGATTTACCATCAATTATGAGGTAAATTAAGCCTCTGACATTTATTAGACAACAAAGGTCTAGCTGTGAGATTGACCCCACAGCTATATGCTCTCTTATGTAAGGCAAATCCATTGGAGGGTGTAATCACACATTGGGCCACTTGCTAACAGCGGACCTTAACAGCCAAACTGTAATCTTATGTAAGGCAAGCTGAAAATACAGGGCAAGCTTGAAAATTACAATGATTTCATTGTGTTATGAAGCTTGGCTCATTAATTAAAGACAGGTCAGTGCAGCTGTGAAGGGTGAGGCATGAGGCAGATGTTTTTCTGGCTGCTGCAGTGTTCTTGTTTGGCCTAGTAAAGGGCATGCAATGTTAATTTGATTGCTTTACTCATATGCACTGTATCAGTATTACAGTGCTCTACACAGTATAAACACTACGTGGTTACACACTGTACTGTAAATGCATTTCATGGTATGATTATCTTTTTTTTGGATTTGGCGTAATTCATCATTTACATACCATGCCATTCCAAATGTGACTTTCTTTCTTTGATTGAACACAGAAGGATACATTTTAAATAATTGTACTGCTTGCTCGTTTCCATGCAATTACAATTATTGTAAACTCGATATTTCAAGCTTAAAAAAAGATGCAAAAGTTCTATCAAGTATTTTAAAATTGGTGCATTATTATTTTTGCTATTTCTTTAATTATATACACACACACACACACTGATCAAGCATATCATTATGAACATATTCATTATGAAGTAAATAACACTGATTATCTCTTCATCATGGCACCTGTCTAGGCAGCAAGTGAACATTTTGTCCTCAAAGTTGATGTGTTTGAAGCAGGAAAAAAATGGGCAAGCGTAAGGATTTGAGTGAGTTTGACAAGGGCCAAATTGTGACGGCTAGACGACTGGGTCAGAGCATCACCAAAACTGCAGCTCTTGTGGGGTGTTCTCGGTCTGCAGTGGTCAGTATCTATCAAAAGTGGTCCAAGGAAGGAACAGTGGTTCAATTATGCACGAATGATGCAATTCAATGAATGGAGCGAAATTGATGCACGTGGGGAGAGAAGGCTGGCCCATGTGATTCGATCAAATCGAATCTGTAGCTCAAATTGCGCAAGAATTTAATGCTGGTTCTGATGGAAAGGTTTCAGAATACACTGCATAGCCGCAGACCAGTCATGGTGCCCATCAGAGATGTTCCAATACCCTTTTTCCCTTCCCGATACCAATTCCGATACCTGGGCTCAGGGTATTGGCCGATACCGAGTACTGATCCGATACCTGGGTGTGTATCTGTATATACAGCTGTATACACTACTAGCCCTGTATGAATTGCTAGAATTATTTTATGGTGTGCTTCAGACTTATCCCTTAATAAAACATGAACAAATACATGGTGAACTACTGTATTTATTACAGTATTTTTATTATCTGACATGCATTTGACAGTAATATTATTTATTTTTCTTAAGCGAAAAAGAACTTCAAATGCAGCCACAAATCTAACACTGCAAACTGAAAAAGGTATTTTAGTTGTACAATATAACTGTATAAAAAACAGTGCAACAAATAAACGTAGGAATATATATATATATTAATATTGGTGGTGGGCCGTTAACGTGCTGCGTTAACGCGAGACTCTTATCGGGCGATAAAAAAAATATCGCCGTTAATCTATTCTCAAAGTTGGTTTGGGAGCTGGGTCTATACTACGCAAGCTATGATGACTTTCACCTTGATAGTTTAGCGCGGATGTATACCTAGCCGAATTGCACTGTAGGGGGCGAGAGAACGAGTCTTCGAACCTGTGTGTATGCCTACTAGTGCAGGCATCCCAAGTCTCCCGGAAGTTCCGGGAGTCTCCCGCATATTGATAGCGGCTCCCTGATGCCCGCAAATTAGTTAAATTCTCCCGCAATCTAGAGCGAGCGAGGCAGCGAGCAAGAGCGCGCATGCGAGACACAGACTGTGCACGCGCGCAGGGCAGAGACTAGAGCGAGACTAGAGCGAGAGACCTTGCGTGTGTGTGCTAGTGTGCACCTAATGAAGCGCATGTAAAACAGAGAGCATCCTGATTGGCCTGTTTCGGTAAATCAACCAATCAATTGTCAGTGTGGGCGGGCTTTTATCTCTTCTCCCGAACCGAATTAATCAGTTCAGTGCATCGAGAAACTGGAGCGCCATAGCAGAGGGAGAGTGCCCCAAAAAAACGAAAGTATAAAGTATAAACATAATGACAATCTTGCACGCTGTACAGTTTGTAACTGACATGTTATGGTTGAGTTAAACAAGTTTCATTTCATGTGCATATTTTTCAGGTCGGCTAGTTGCCAAGGCATGAAAACAACAAACTCCTTAGACCTGTTTAAAGTTGCAATGAAATATAAATAAAAGCAGTTTACATAAATAGTATAAGCAGCTTATGTAAATAGTAAAAGTTATCTACATAATTTTACATAATTTTTTTTTTTAACAAATAATTGCATAGGCCTATAGAAATTATATATTAATGATATATTATATTATATACAAGTAAAGTCATGTTCTCCTTTCATGTTTTTTTTTTGTGTGTGGGGTGGGGTGGGGTGGGGTGGTCTTCGGGATACCTCCCTGAAATGACATTTTTCAGGTTGGAATGTCTGCTAGTGTTGTCAAAAATATCGATATTTCGCTATGAATCGATACTGAAATATCTGAAACCATAAAATACTCATTTTCTACAGTATCGATATCAGCTGCGCTCTCCGACCGACAGCGAGTTGACACGCACCCGCCTCCTCTCATTCAGTCCGTTTAATCCTCTGAACATTGCGAATGGGTGTTCTGCTGGACTTTTGTTAGTATTGGTGTGACCGGTCTGAATTTCGCACATAACGTTAATTCTACTAATTCCCGCAGATTTCGCGCTCGTATCTGAAGCGCACACACACATACCGTAATAAAGCCGCCTCTGACATACAAGTGCAAAAATTATCTCCTTTTCCAGTTTATTAATGGTCAAATACACTCAAAAATGTCTAAATGCCCATCTTGGTGAGTTTTAACGTAAACAGTCGTAACCAGCTCACAGGAACAGTGTTTGGGATCCATGCGTGTGTCAGGTCTTAAAGGGACAGAAGTTATTTATTATTCAAACTACAAAAAGACAAACGATCACTTACCAGCACACATATTCTGAATGCCTTCGACAGGATTCAAATTAGCTATTTTAATCTAGATTAATATATTAATCTAGATTAAAAAAAAAGTCTATGCCCACCACTAATTAATATATATATATATATATAAATCAGAAAATAATCTCTACAAAAAAAGTGAAAAATAAGCAACCATCTAGGCATTATTATTATTAGTAGAGACGTATTATTATTACATAGAGACATAGCTAAATCTACTGTACAGCAGTAGCCTAATAAAAAATGTTTTAAACCGAACTTTTATTTTGACGGGTTGCCATGAAGATATTTCAGTGTCTGTGTTCCTTATATGACAGTTTTCCCAAATGAAACGGTAAATTCTCATGAAGTGACAGTTTATGCGTTCGTGTCCTCATATAGTAACCATAGACTGAATATGGACGTAGAGAAACTGGGGGAGGTTGCCGCTTGATAGTGACACACGGCAGAGATTACAAAGACAGCGAGCGAGTATCAGCGCATGTGTGTGTGCGCGCGGGCGGCCGCCATCCACACAGAGACGAAATACTGAAAACAGTGGACATAGCCTACTGCTAATGCGTTTTCATTTCTTCTTTGCTGCTCTAAACAGTGGTTCCTTGTGGCAAAACAGCACAACTTCCTGTGTTTGCAATGCGTTTGGAGCACCGAAGAAGAACCGCGCAGTGGTTAGGCAAAGCTCGCGGTCATAACGAGGTCTTGTTTAAGAAAATGGTATCGGATCGGTACATGGGTTCAAGTACTCGTCGATACCGATGCCAGAATAGAGCATCACGTAGAGCATCAGAACTGGGCCACAGAGCAATGAAAGAAGGTGGTCTGGTCTGATGAATCAAGTTTTCTTTTACATCACATGGATGGCTGGGTGTGTGTGCGTCGCTTACCTGGGTAACACATGGCACCAGGATGCACTATGGGAAGACGGCAAGCTGGCGGAGGCAGTGTGATGCTTTGGGCAATGTTCTGCTGGGAAAACTTGGATCCTGCCCAAGGTGGTACTTTGACACTTTGACCACCTACCTAAGCATTGTTGCAGACCATGTACACCCTTTCATGGAAACAGTATTCCCTGGTTGCAGTGGCCTCTTTCAGCAGGATAATGTGCCCTGCCACAAAGCAAAAATAGTTCAGGAATGGTTTGAGGAGCACAACAACGAGTTTGAGGTGCTGACTTGGCCTCCAAATTCCCCAGATCTCAATCCAGTCATGCATCTGTGGGATGTGCTGAACAAACAAGTCAGATCCATGAAGGCCCCACCTCACAACTTACAGGACTTAAAGGATCTGCTTCTATAGTTTTTATTTGTCTGAAGCTATATATAATTACTGATTCACTAACAATAATCGTCACCACCATTGAACTGCCACCATCATTTATTTGCTATGACCAGATTAGTCAGATTTGTGAACGAATCATTGATCAACCAATTAATCAAAAAGATCAGACTGAAAAAGTATTCATTCACAATCACATCAGATATCAAGATATTCAGTGAATAACATTGTCTTTTGCACAAAACTAATGTATGACTTCAGAAGACTTGGAAAAGTTAGTTTTTTTATTGTGGTATTTGACAATCTCAGTTCTCATTAAAAAGAAGTCATCTTGTGTTTTTGAAACATTTATGAATGAAAGAAAGAAAGAAAGAAAGAAAGAAAGAAAGAAAGAAAGAAAGAATGAGGGTGAGTAAATGATGACAGAATTGTAATTTTTGATTCATGAAAATGATAGAATTGCCTAGGGCTGCAACTAACGATTATTTTGATTATTTTTCGATTAATCAGATAAAAAAAAAAAAAAAAAATTACTGACAAAACATCCTGCCCAATGCTGTCCTTCAAACAAACAGCTGCATAGTGAATATACCTTAAAATATGAATACATTTTTTTAAGGTATATTCACTAATTTTAGTAAGGGTATATCTGTGCTATACATTATGTGCAAAAAAAGCAAAAGCATAGTTTAAATCCCTACATTAAAATTATATTAAGACAAAACAAAAACACAAACAAGCACGCGCCCGTCGCACCAATGCTCGTTCAGTGAAGTTTGATGCAGACTATGGCTGCGTCTGAAACCTGGAAAATGCTGCCTTCGGTGGACACATTTCAAGGCAGGAAGGCATTAAGGCACGGCCGAATCTAATGTTAGCTTCACTTCCTGTCTCCTGAGAGACCTTCATCTGATCGATTTTTGAAGGCAGCATATTTGTATCCTTCGCTGCCTTTGATATCCCACAATCCTGTGCTTTCCATTCTGTGAGTTGAGCTGGGGGAAAAAGATGGCGTCCAAAAGTTGCTTTTACTGGTCAGTTTGTGCGTAAATGTACGCTTTTTACCAACAATTTCTACTTCTGATGTAATTTCTAGCGAGAAATTACTAATGTAGTAATTAAATATTTGTTTAGTTCTCACCAAAGCTCTATCTATTTTGCTGTAGTTCATTAAACTGTTACACTGTTTCATCCAGTATTTTTAGATGCATTTAGAAATGCGTTATTCAATGCTGTAATTTGGCGTGACTGGTGGAAGTTGGTGGGAGACCTGACTAATCGATAATGAGAATCGTTGTCGATGATTTTCATTATCGATTATTATCGATTTATCGACTAGTTGTTGCAGCCCTAGAATTGCCTCTATTGGAGTGCAAAAGTAGAAAAGCTTATCCAAGTCTAAAAGCAGTGCAACAAGGATTCAGACTTCACTATTACAGAATTCCAGAGAATTACATATGCTTTGCATATAACTTTTTAGTACCTCATACTGTATTTTAGGCAGAAGAGAACTGCATCTTCGCAGCAAGCTGTTTGGCTTTCATACGACTGCAAAATGAATGAAGCTTTCCTCTAGACTTTCTTATTCACAGCCGAGGCGAGTTGAGAGATGCACTGCAGTGCTCATGCAGCGAACACAATTACATCAGAATACACTCCTCCGTATTGGTACAATTCCTTGTCAGAAGCAGTGAAGTGTGTTCAAAGAGAGAAAATGGAAGTGGATGGCATGATTTAAATATATTTTGCTTTGTGCTCCATGCATTCATTAGAAACACTTTTTATGTACGATGGCCCAGCGGAAGTTACAAGATTGTTAATGGATCACAAAAGTGAGGCATAGTCTTGAAATTTAAGGGTTATCCCTGGGTTGAAGGAACTGCATTGAATGGAATCGTTCTCTTTCTGCAGAGCTCATGCTATTCATGTTAAGGACATTTAACCTGCTCTGGAATAGATCCTCTGCTTCAAAATAGCACTCAAATGTACATAATGTACATGCCTATGGCGGCTTCACTAAATTGCAAACCATTTAAGATGACTTTTCAAACTAAATAACATGGCAAAGAATAATTGTGGACAGAAATAATCTAATTCATGAAGCAGTTAAGCATTGTGAACAAACCTTTTTCACATCGAGCTGTATTTGCTCCAGGCAGGCTGCATTTAATAAAGGTTATTCAAACAGCATTATTGCAAATTGTATTACTAAAGTGTCTGTTTGAGGATTGTGATTGGATAATTGATTAACAGAGCCTTAACATCTTAATCGATGGCAAGATATTGACTTGTTTTGTGCTCAACAAGAGGGCCACTGTTCTTATTTCTGAATGGCCTAAGGTACTTTAATGTGTCACGAAAGCCCCGTTTTAGCCTGGTCGTTCACACCTTAGAGTTGGAAAAAGTCTAAAAAAATGGGTGTGTAAAGTTGTGGAAAAGTGGGAGAGTACAGGGTGGGAATAGGGAAGACAACAACCAATACAACACATACCTACAACACACTCATTATACAGACACATGAATATTAAAATGACCATGGAGAAAAAAACAACAACTTGAAAGCACTTTAATGCATTTTAAAAATCTAACCCTATATAACATCAAACTGCCAAAACGAGGGAGAAACATGGAAGAACATTTAATAAAATAATATTTTCATTACATTTATGAGCACTAGTCTCTGAACAAACGACACATGTCAGTTTAAAGCTTTTTTTAAACTTTATTTAAAAAGAATAAACATTTACTAAACAGAGCCGAGTAGGCTCGCGGAAAGGACTGATTTAGAGAGACGAGAGTCGTTTGAGAATCATTGAACATGGTGGTGATGTGCAATGTATATTATGAGAAAATGAAACAGTTTTTTGACCTTTGATGCATGTAAACCTCTTGTTGTAGACCTCCAACTAAACTAGGAAAATTTAAAATACCACTTTAAGTTTGCTGCTTTCTTGTAGTAATGTCACCATGTAATATTCATAGAGCATACTCATATAGACTTATCGGTCATCTTGGGACAATAACGATTCACGCTCTGTCTTTGTTTTTTTTTCCTTCTTCATCTTCTCCTGAACCCATGAACCTTTCTAAAATCATCTCACACCTTGAGAGTAAACTAGTTTTTGTTCTACTTCTTCCCATGTTCCTTCGTTCTCAATGCATGGACATGCCTTTAAAAATAGGTCCAAAGGTAGCAAAGATAAATGACAAAACAGCTGAGTTTTTCAGGGTCAGCTTTGACAAATGAGGCAACGGACTTGCGGAGCTCCAGAGACTTCCACAGTTAGGTCGCTAATCTCAAGAGGTGGAGGGAAATACATTTTTGTTATGCTGGAGGCAGCAGCCGAGGTCTTGAAATTGTGCTATTTGCTGATGTAAATGTATATAGCTGTTCTTAGTTGTCAGGGATGTAGGGGATAAACATACTGAGACTAAGATTTAAATGAAATTCTTGTTCCTGAAACCTTGACTGCTTTTTGTGCATGACAAAAACCAAAGACTTTCAGCACGGGAGTATGCGCGAGTCGTGACAGCCGTCCTTATAAAGGAAAGTGTAGAGGCATTCTGGTTTATAAAGTGGCCTTGAAGATGTACGGAACATTGGGGGGAAAATGCCAAAGAGTTTATTTCATTGGTAAGGTGAAAATGTTCGGCAGTCATAAGAAATATTGTAAGGTGCTACTGTATGCTTTTTGAACAATGAATGGGAAAGAATTTTAAAGAAGTAGCTTGTTCACCATAGTTGAAAAGAGTGATTATGTGGCTGATAAATAACAGCTTCCCACATTTCTGAGGTGGAAAGATAAGCTTCACACTTGAGATTTACCTCAATGTAGGTCAAATGGATGAAAAATTTAGCATGCATACAAGCTGGGCTATGTACAGTATGTCTGTTCACATGTTATGGAAAGGTTTATTCAGACCACCTATAAAAAAAGAGTTACCCTAGGGAAAACTAGATTATTAATAATAATAATTAAATTAAATCTATCATTTAAAATGTGAATTTAGGCAACACAACATTATAATGTATTGTACAGCATGAAAAATGTATTCATTTTGAGAAATATTTGTTATTTAAAATAATTTGTGTTTCACAGAAGAAAGTAAGCCATACAGGCACAACATGAGGTGAGTAAATTGTAATTTTTGGTCATCTATTCTAGGGATGCACCAAAATGAACATTCTGGGCCAAAACTGAAACCAAAAATGACCTTTTAAAAATCATTTATAATTTCTTATTTTAAATGATTTTCTTTTTGTATAATTGTAATAATATTATACTTTTTTATTAAATTCAATAATTTCATTGAATCTGAATTTGAAAAAATACAAGTCAATAAAATAAAATAACTTTTATTTAAAGTAACACCAAAATTGGTCAGAAAATATATTAAAGTAATATTAAATATCAATATACTATGCTTAATTTAGTTCTATGCAACCGAATCAGATTTAACTGAATTTTCGGTCCATCCCTAATCTATTCTTTTAAGCAATCTGTTCTACGTGCATAATTATACAACCTTGACCGATACAATAAAAACAAAATCTCTAATGTTAGCCTATAACTAATATACTGAGAAAAAATGATCAAAATGGACCTCAATTTAGCTTCAGAAGTCATTGTCAAGAATGTTAAGAGGAATGTTTAGATGTCTTATGAGTCCTCAGTCTGTTCAGAAAAACACTCAACAATCCAAATCAAAGGGTGGGTGTTGATGTGCTTTGAAAATCCAGGATTACTTACATCCAGGTGGCATATTTTCAGCATCAGGCTGGAGGCAGTCCAAGTGCACCAGAGGACTTAACAAACACTGGTTCAAAACCAATTACCTTCACAGAAGGTGAATGATAAAGGAACGCTTAACTGTAAAATATCAGGTTTTTAGAGCAGATTTATTGCATTATGGGGGAAAGAGGCACTCGTATGCTCCATTTTATGTCTAAATTGAGATTCGAATAGCAGATGTGCTGCAAAGATCTCTCTGTGAGACTGTTTCTCTCGGAAGTGTCTGTGATTATTGCCAGGATGGTGCATATTGAACTCAACAGAAGTCAATTTGAAACATGTGTTTTGCCCCAAAGGGCTGAAGACTTTACTGGGGTTTGGTGCATAGAAAGCGAACCCAAGGGCAGAGTTGTAAAATATCCTACCCCAGCTGAGTTCCACCCTGCACAGGCAGCTGTCGTAGCTCGGTCAGACCGACTTTGTCTGTATTTTGTGTATGTGTATCGGGTAGAGCAGGGTCAGAGGTATGTGTCTCAAAAGTGCCACAAAATCACTGCCTATAGATGTGACTTAAAATCTTTAATTAAAGTTCTTGTGACATTGCCTTTAGCCAGTCAATAGCTGCTAGTTCTTCACCAAAACTGCACCTAAATAAGTATAGGCATCCAAAGATTATCGTCCAATATACACTACCTATCAAAAGTTTTGAGTCAGTTATTTTTTTTTAAAGAATCTAATATTTTTATTTAGCCTAAATTGTTTAAAAAAGCAAAGACAGTTACAAAAATGTTTCACAGTTTCCACAAAAATATGAAGCAGCACAACTACTTTCAACATGGATGATAATAAATGTTTCTTGAGCATCAAATCATCACATTAGAATGATTTCTGAAGGATCATGTGAGACTGAAGACTGGAGTAATGATCCTGAAAATTCAGCTTTGACATCACAGGAATAAATTACATTTTAAAATATAGTGAAATTAAAAATTATTATTTTGAATTGTAATAATATTTCCTAATATTACTGTTTTAATTGTATTTTTGATCTAATTAATCCCTTCTTGGTGAGCACAAGAAGAAAGAGACTCCTTGTAGGAACATAAATCTCTCTCTCTCTCTCTCTCTCTCTCTCTCTCTCTCTCTCTCTCTCTCTCTCTCTCTCTCTCTCTCTCTCTCTCTCTCTCTCTCTCTCTCTCTCTCTCTCTCTCTCTCTCTCTCTCTCTCTCTCTCTCTCTCTCTCTCTCTCTCTCTCTCTCTCTCTCTCTCTCTATATATATATATATATATATATATATATATATATATATAATATATTATATATTATGACATGTCATTAGCCTGGGAACACATTTGCTGAAACCTTAAGCTCCCCACCGGCAGCCTGTGAGTCATATGTGTGTCAGACATGCTTAAAGAGAGGAAGATGTATGTGAGGACATGCCATCACGGTTAGGACATGGTGGAGCTTTTCTGGAATGGAATATAATAATATATACAAATTTTTTGGTAGTAAATGAAAAAAAAACTTAAGTTGGTCCTGTATGCGTTTCTTTCTTCTGCTCAACACAAAAGAAGATATTTTGAAGAATGCCAGGAACCAAAACGTTGACGGTAGCCATTGACTTCTGATGTAGTCCATCAACTGTTTGGTTTCGACATTATTCAAAAGATCTTCTGTGTTTAGCATTCATACAGGTTCGGAACAACTTGAGGGTGAGTAAGTAATCACAAAACTTTCATTTTTGTGTGAACTATCCATTTAATAACACTGTTGAATGTAATCTACAATTAAATGTAATCTCAATATCAATAGTTTTTATGCCTATTTTTCTGTTTTTATTTAACTTTAAAATTGATTTAACTTTTTATTTTTATTTTATGCCCTTCTCGTGATGGCATGTTATAACATTCTGTACGTCTTCCCTTGTCTATGCATGTCTGACTCACAAGTGCTTAAGGTAACAGCAGATGTCTTCACCAGCTAATGACATGTCATAATGCCATCACGTTGCACCTCGCTGCTTCCTTATAGCCAGTCCACTGACGACACTCTTGTGCCTGTGCATGTGGAAGTCATCAAGGGCGTATGTTTGATTTTGACATTGGAGGGGAGCATACATTCATAACTGAAGAAAAAAAAATTTATTCAGGGATTGTTGTGTTAAAAGTTAAAGGTAAGTATGACAAGAAGGCAGTTTACAGAGACTTAACTTTAACTTACTCTGTCCATGGCACAATTGTCAACATACCTCATGTATCAGTATCAGAATGAATGCATAATGTTACAGACAGGGTGCAAATTACACTTACACATTGTTTTATTTAAAAAATAAATAGCACCAATGATGATTCTGAAAGAAAATGCTACCATAGTAATGAACATCATTCACACACATCTGATTGACGTTTAAACAGCATACTGTTATTTCAGTGTTTCAATTTCAATATTTTTTCCCCAAGTTTGTTTCGTACAGTTTATTAACATTAAGTTAAAGTTAAAGAGGGTAAACTTTATCATTCAAATTAACCGTGCACATATGTTTAAAACGCTTCGATTCTTACTCCGTCCATTAAATGCGTGTCCTTCACTCTTAAGAAAAATGGTTCTAAACAGTAACTTGTAACAATAGCAGAACCTTTTTTTTTTATAAGGTTCCATAAAACTAAATAACCATAATTTGAAAGTGCTACAGTCATGCTCAGAATTATTGCCACCCTTGGTAAATATAATTAAAGAAGGCTGTAAAAATAAATCTTCATTGTTTATACTTTTGATCTTTCATTAACCCTCCACCTCCCTCCCCCTGTGACAAAGTGTATTTCTCTAATACACATTGGCCACAATTATTGGTACTAGAAATTCTTATGAGAAAAGTACATCTGAAGTATATTTGCCTTCATATTTACCATTTTTAGCACACCAGGGTGATTGGAAATTATCCAGACATAACTAGTTTTACAGGAGTATAAATAAGAGAAAACACAAAGGCCCAAATTCCCTTAATCATCCTCCACAATAGGTAAAACCAAAGAATATAGTTCTGATGTGCAGCAAAAGATTGTTGAACTTCACAAAATAGAAAGTGGCTGTAAGAAAATAACTAAAGCATTTAAAATTCCCATTTCCACCATCAGGGCAATAATTACAAATTTCCAATCAACTGCCCAGCCAGCACACCCATGTTGGGGCCAAATGAGATTCACCTAGGCTATCTAACTGGGGCCCAGACGGTTTTGTCCAGAGTTTGTATGTAGGCCCTTCATGGGTTAGTCCAGATGAAATGAAAACTAAGTGTTCACACTACAGGGTGTTAAATGTAACACTGAATCAGTGTTGGAGTTAATGAGACAATTAAGTGATAACAAACAGACTCACTGAAGGACAGAGGAACTACAAGAACAGAAATTACGACTGACTTCCAGCCACAACCTTAGATTAAATCAACTGAAGAAAAAAGAAGACATCTCTTAAGATCTCAGCAGAGGATGATTAAACAACTCCAAAAACAGCATTACCAGCTTATCACTTACTACTAACCAATTTATACTTCTGTGTCGAGCATAGCTACGTCGTAGGCTGTGGCGTAGCCTGATGTGCATCTCTTCAAAAATGTAACAATGCGTCAATTCAACGTGGGCTGCAATAGCTGGGATTGGTCTGCTAGAAGTGATAAACTGGTAAAGCTGCTAGAAGCAGACCAATCACCAAAAAGGAAGCACTGTGATCTGTCTGCATGTGTAATTGCACGTTGACGCGGACAGCAATGCAGAAGTATAAATGACAACTGACGCATAGCCTATAGTGTTGAGGCTACGCTGTATGTCCGAAGCAGAAGTATAAATCAACTTTAAGAATCAACAGAGTTTTAAATGTAGATGTTTTATTGAAAATAATAGTTTAGTTTCACCATTATGGAGATCAGTGTTTGCTTTAGTTGGGCTCTTGGCTCTTGGCTCTTGACTGGGCCCCAGTTAGATATCCCAATTTGGCCCCACATGGCTGTCCTGGCTGGATGGAGATGTTAGGAATCTGCATGGAAGAGGACAGGTGTCTATATTGTCTTAATGCATGGTGAGCATTGAGTTCCCTCAAATGGGAACAGCATACTCAGTGGATATGATTATATTTATTAAAATCATAAATTGATGCTGCTTTATTGGGCCCATCCCTATACCTACTCCTAACCCTACCCATTAAACACTTTATTCCCACTATTCTATACCTGTTTGGCACTTTATTTACACTTTTCAAATATTTGCGTATTTTTTTCTCTTCAATAAATTCCCCACTAAGCTGATATGCAATGGGAAAAGGGAAAAGAATGAGTTCGGAAAAAGGCAGATTCGAGGTAGAAATAACATTACCTGCCATATTCTCATTTCAACGGAGGAAAGAAAGTCATCATACAAGTTTGGAAAAAAAAAGAGTGTGAGTAAATAATACTATTCCCTTTTAATAGCAATTCATTGCTTATTGTACAATATAATTACACTTCTTCTGCAATGCAAATTTTACACATATCAAAATACTGTACTTTGAAAACCGATATTTGTGGTACACAATAGAGGAGGCAGGTTGGCATAGATCCCAGGCTGATTTCAGTCCCACTCCCTCCGTGGTTGAAAAACAGTAACTGAATTCTCCGCTTCCCCAGTATCTCAACTCTCGCTGTCTGACTTTGTCAGATGTTCTCCTCCCCTGTGGCAGCTCATCGAGTTTCCCCCGGGGGACCCCCCTGTGCCTTTCAACACACTCTCTCTTATCTCTTTGTCCAACACATGGACCTGTTTGGATTCCTTAGCTCCTCGCTGCCTCTAGCATGTCAATCACTCTCTGGCACACAGCACTGGTGATCAGACCAGAGCATCCATCAACAATGACGTATAAAGTAGTGGAAGCCAGGAAGAGGAGGAGAAGAAGAGGTTATGTCTAGCAGGCTGACTCGTGTCATCCCCGATAACCTGCAGACATTAGCTAATGAAAGCGGTTTGAGAAGAAAAATATCTAATTCTCAGTTTTGCATTCAGATTGCATGATGAACTTTGCCATAATTGCTCCACGAAAGTCAAGGTGTAACAGATCTGCTTAGAAATGCATTACGGTGTAAAAGAAGCTGCCTCGTTCGCACTCTGTCACATGACCCCAATTTAGCGTTGATGAGCTCCCTCATCAGCGGATCAAGTGGAAATGTCTCGGTGCTAGCTCTGATCCACACTATTCCCAATGTTTCATAGTGGCTTTTAAGAAATATTTCGACTTCTGGGTTAAGAGATAAATGATGTGAAAGCAGTGCTGATGTGACATCACAGCGTAGGGACCTGCTTAAAATAAAACAGTCCATCAAATGATTGTACTGTATGTAATTCCATTTAGAGAGCAGTACAAAGTGAATTGCTATGTTATTGTGGACAAACGGCTTGATAGGTTTAGACTAAAGATGTATGTAGGAGGCTGTTCCGACCCCCTCTTTTGTCAAGCTCGCAGTGGCGTGTGCTCGTAAGCATTCTGCGTTTGTTGTTCATTGACAACGGTTGCGTGGATTTATCTGGAACGAGTGCCTCATTGTAAACAAAATGAAATGTGGTTATTGTAGCACTCAGAGGATTTCATTTGCTCCCGTTACAGGCTGTAATCAGAAAGCCTGTTGCGAAGAATCGACTTACAGTCCCTTTGAAACTTTGCTGCATAATGCATACTGAAATGACTCAGCCTTGCAGTCTGGCTAAACATATTGTTATAAGAGCACTAACATTTGCTGCCTTTCATTGAACAGCGTCTCATCATTTTTTGTGATGGGAACTACTCTTTGTGTGGACAGGCCTGGAGAATTCAGGGTTTTGATTGATGACCGTGGCTCCCTGAGTGTTTCCCTCACACACATGTGACAGAGGTGAGCAGCCTTAACACCTGCTCAACATGTCACAGACAGCAGCCCCATAGCATCAAATGTCTAGGTATCTCTTGACTAAAGGTGAAGGATTTCCCATTTTAGACTAGTATATACAAATGCACATTCAGTTTACAGTAGCAGACAAATGTTTGGACACGTCTAACTGAATTTGTTTCTGGTTTATTAAAAACGTAAAATCTAATGTCCATCCATCCATCCATCCATCCATCCATCCATCCATCCATCCATCCATCCATCCATCCATCCATCCATCCATCCATCCATCCATCCATCCATCCATCCATCCATCCATCCATCCATCCATCCATCCATCCATCCATCCATCCATCCATCCATCCATCCATCCATCCATCCATCCATCCATCCATCCATCCATCCATCCATCCATCCAATATAAAGCCTCCATTGTATATTACAATTAGTTTTGACTCTTTGGCGAGTTGCTTCTGTTCCTCTTTTGTAAGTCGCTTTGGATACTAAATGCATACATGTGAATTCAAATTCGTTGTGGCGTCAAGACGAAACATTAGCATATTGCCTGCATTTTGATACAGTACCCACATGTGCACCTAAATAATTCGGCAATTAATTTGCCTGTGACGTGTAACACTGAACTAACAAATGGAGACAGACAGCAAGATTAATCAGTTAACAGCACGTCACTTCTCAGACATTCTTACTCCGATTCTGCATGTTCAGTCCGCCTGAAGTGCCATAAACTACATTGACACTTACCATTAAGAAAGGTCCTGCTCCAGTCGTATTTGCGATTGACTTTCTGGTTCATCAGCAACTCTGGACGTTTCCTCGTCGGACTGCCTCGTTGATGCCATGTCTGTTCATATACACTGTATAAAATTTTCAACACTTGACAAGCCGTAATTCAGTAATGGTGATTCA